>CM068726.1:742102-1442102 GCA_035079005.1 Fraxinus americana
CCAGCAACTGTGTGCACTCAATCTGGTTTTAAATATTATTTGCTAGTCATTGATGATTTTTCAAGAAAAAATTGGACTTTTTTGTTAAAATCAAAATCTGACACATTTAATGTTTTCAAAGAGTGGAAACTTTTAATTGAGAACCAAACTGACAAAAAAATTAAAGTTTTAAGAACTGATAATGGTTTGGAATTCTGCAATTATGAGTTTGATGAAATGTGCAAACTATCTGGTATGTTAAGGCATAGAACAGTCACACACACACCACAACAAAATGGTTTGGCTGAAAGAATGAATCGTACTATACTTGATAAAGTTAGATGCATGTTGTTGTGTTCTGGCCTGCCTAAAATTTTTTGGGGTGAAGCAGTTAAAACTGCTAGTTATCTGATAAATAGATGTCCTGCAAGTGCTATAGACTTTATGATCCCCGAGGAAAAATGGAGAGGTACACCTGTAGACTTTAGTAACTTAAGGGTTTTTGGGTGTGCAGCTTTTGCACACCAAACTGAAGGAAAATTGGAACCTAGAGCTCTTAAGTGTGTTTTTCTAGGTTATGGGGAAGGGGTTAAAGGCTATAGACTGTGGGTGAGAGATCTTAGAGGCTATAAGGTCATTATAAGTAGAAATGTGGTATTTAATGAGAATGACCTGCCCTGTTTTAAGTCTGAACAGCAACCTGCAGACCTGTTTGAACCCTCTGAACAATCTGAAAATGTAGGAAAAAGGGTTGAGATTGAGGTGGAGCAACCTGAGGAGTGTTCTGACCATTCTGACCCCCTAAATATTGACCCACCTGAAGCTAAAACTGAACCTGGTGAGGTTCACGAGGCGATTTAGAACTGTCTGACCTTTAGCTGATTATCAGCTTGTTAGGGATAGAGAAAGAAGGACCATTAGACCTCCCACTAGGTTTGAAAATGATGTTTCCTTGCTTTCTTATCATGATATGATTGAGGATGAACCTGAATCTTATGAAGGAGCTTTGAGTAGCAAAGATTCCAAACAATGGCTTGTAGCCATGCAAGATGAGATGGAATCCCTTCATAAAAATAAGACATGGATTTTGGTAAAAAGACCGGAGGGTAAGAGGGTTGTGGATTGTAAATGGATTTTTAAAATAAAGAGGGGTGAACAAAGTGAGAATGACATTAGATACAAAGCCCGTTTGGTAGCAAAAGGTTTTACTCAAAAAGAAGGAGTTGATTTCAATGAAATTTTTTCACCTGTAGTAAAATTTACTACAGTTAGGGTCATTCTTGCCTTGGCCACTCAATTTAATTGGGAATTAGACCAATTAGATGTAAAAACAGCTTTTCTAAATGGAGACTTAGAAGAAACCATTTACATGAAACAACCTAGAGGATTTGAAGTGACTAACAAATCTGACTTAGTATGCCTTCTTAAGAAATCTCTTTATGGCTTAAAACAAGCTCCAAGACAATGGTATAAAAAATTTGACAATTTTGTTTTTGGACTTGGGTTTAAGAGGAGTAACTTCGATACTTGTCTTTATTGTAAAGGTCAAGGTGGAGCTAATTCACTTTACCTACTCCTTTATGTGGATGACATGATATTAGCTAGTCATGACATAAAAGAGATTGAAGATATTAAAGAAAAGCTAAAATCTGAATTTGAAATGAAAGACTTAGGTCCGGTGAGAAAGATTTTAGGTATGGAAGTTAAGAGAGATAGAAGAGAAGGCACACTAAGTCTTAGTCAAAAATCATACATTTTGAAATTACTTAGCAAGTTTTCTATGGCTGAATCCAAGAGTGTGAGTGTCCCCTTGGCTAATCATTTTAAACTATCAAATGATTTTTGTCCTAAAACTAAAGAAGAGTTTGAAAGAATGGCAAATGTGCCTTATCCAAATGCAACTGGTTCTGTAATGTATCTCATGGTGTGTTCTAGACCTCATTTGGCATATTCTATAAGTGTTTTAAGTAGTTATATGTCAAATCCAGGTGAAGTACATTGGGAAGCCATGAAGTGGCTTCTTAGATACATTAAGGGGACCTCAAACTTAGGGATTCAGTTTAGAAAACAGGCTGAGGGTGTTATTTTGAAAGGGTTTACTGATTCTGATTATGCAGGTGATAGGGACAACAGAAAATCTACTTCTTCATACATGTATACTTTGTGTAATTCATGCATAAGCTGGAAATCCCAGCTTCAAAAGATTGTGGCCTTGTCTTCAACTGAGGCTGAATACATTGCAGCCACCGATGCTATAAAAGAAGGAATTTGGTTAAAAGGGTTACTTAATGAATTTGGTTTTATTAAAGAAGTTGTTCTTTATTCTGATAGTCAATCTGCAATTCATTTAAGTAGAAATCCTGTTTTTCATAATAGATCAAAGCATGTTGATGTTAGATTTCACTTTATTAGAGATGTTATTTCACAAGGTGTTGTGAAACTTGAAAAGATATCTACTAATTACAACCCTGCTGATGTAGGTACTAAAGTTCTACCTTTAAACAAATTCCTGGACTGCTTGACCTTGCTGAGTATTGTACCTTGCTGATCTGTGGATGCTGCTATTCTGTGCTAATGATATCTGTGATGATTTTTGAGTAACCACTGATGTTTGAATCATTGTACCAAGGTGGAGTATGAAAGGAAATTTTGGCACAATGATGCAAGTGCCCATTGGGCCTGTTGAACTGGCCCAGCTGGAAATCTTTGGAGGCCCAGTTACTTGTTTATTCTGTTTGGTGCTAGAAAACGTGTACCTTGAAGATGAAATCGTGTTTCTCACTTACCTGATGAAATGAACGCCTATGGAGTCACCACGTGTCGCCTCCAACGCCGTTGGATTGGCGACTGTTGTGTGACCCATTTAAAAGGGCTTCTAGGGTTTGAGTTCCATCGCAGCTTCTTCGAGAGTCTTCCATTTTCTCTCTTACAGTGTGAATCGTTCTCTCGAGCTTTCTCTTCTTCTCTGCGGAAATCAAATCTTCTCTTGTGATTTCTTAATCTCTCTCAATAGTGGGTAATCTTTAGTGATTCCTTTGAGTAGAATCTGTTCTTGTGTGAACTATAGTGTACGGTTGAAGAGAGATCTTGAAATCACAAGAGAAGATTTGATTTCTGCAGAGAAGAAGAGAAAGCTCGAGAGAACGATTCACACTGTAAGAGAGAAAATGGAAGACTCTCGAAGAAGCTGCGATGGAACTCAAACCCTAGAAGCCCTTTTAAATGGGTCACACAACAGTCGCCAATCCAACGGCGTTGGAGGCGACACGTGGTGACTCCATAGGCGTTCATTTCATCAGTGTAAAGTGAGATTGCGATTTCATCTTCAAGGTGCACACGTTTTCTAGCACCAAGCAGAATAAACAAGTAGCTGGCCTCCAAGATTTCGGTGAGCGGCAGTTCAACGAGAGCCCAATGAACACTACATCATTGTGCCAAAATTTCCTTTCATACTGTATGAAAGGAAATTTTGGCACAATGATGCAAGTGCCCATTGGGCCTGTTGAACTGGCCCAGCTGGAAATCTTTGGAGGCCCAATTACTTGTTTATTCTGTTTGGTGCTAGAAAACGTGTACCTTGAAGTTTATATTTCAGTTTTATTTGTTTCTTATTTCTTGCACATAACTTGGGGTTTATTTGTGAGCTAATCTGTCGTCTCCTCCCAACAGGATTGATATTTTTCGTGACATTTAAATAAATATTTGGTTTTTTATATATTTCGTCGATTGGAATATTTATGGCATGGTATTTTCAATTTAGCAAGCATTTTCAGATAATATTAGTCGTACACTACTGAGCTCATTATTAAACAAGGTTATTTATCTCAATATGTAAATAATGCATCACAGAATAGGCTTGACTTTGTTATCTGAATCTGTATATAAGTGTGAGCTGTAATCATTTGGTACGAATGAAATTCATTTCAACCATTTTCTCATGCCAATTCTCTTATTCACATTTGACATCCCCCTGCAACTCTTCATGGCATCAGAGCAATCTATTGGAGCTTTCGCACAATGGCAGACCAATCAAATTTTGCAATAGATTTGGAAAGTCAGTGTGCTCACGAAAATTCATCTGGCAATGCGGATTCATCGGTGATTTGCCCATTACTGAAATGGCAACATGAGCCAATAATTCTCTTCTCAACTTATTAATTTCTAATCCGGCAAGTCCATATTATCTCCACTATGGAGATAACACTGGTATGCAACTCATTTCTGTTGTTCTCAATGAATAAAACTATTCGACGTGGACTCAAGCTATGGTTATGGCATTGAGTGTTAAAAACAAAGAATGATTCATTAATGGATCTATAAGCAAACCGAACAAGGATGATCTGCTGTTCAGTGCGTGGAAAAGGTGCAACCATGTTGTTTCTTCTTCGATCATAAATTCTATTCCTATGGAGCTCTATCCTAGTGTAATGCATAAAGATTCTGAGAGGGGGATATAGAATAAGCTGCGAGATAGGTGTAATTACCAAGGAAATGGAACACGCATCTATGAACTGAAGAAGCAGATTGCTTCAATTTCGCAGGAAAATGGATATGTTAGTTCCTATTTCAACATATTCAAAGGACTTTTGGGAAGAGTTAGACAATTACAGGGCGGAAGTTAACAGCAATTGTTAAGGATGAGGATCGGGTTATGCAATTTCTCATGGGGTTAGATGATTAATTCTTTGCTGTTAGAAGCTAAGTTTTGTTGATGGATCCTCTACCTTCATTGAACAAAGTTTTTGCACTCATTCTACAAGATGAGAGGCAAAAGGATATTGCTACTAAGAAACAGCAATATTTCGAGGCTGCTGCATTTGCCAATAAAATGATGAATGGATCAAGTGCTAATTAGAGGTATAATTCATTCAATTCATTTCAGAGGAAGGACAAACCTATATGTAGCCATTGTAGGATGTTTGGACACATTAAAGGAAAATGTTACAAGATAGTTGGTTATCCTCCAAGGCATAAATTTGCTAGAGAAAAGCCACATATTGCTGGTGCTGTTGCTCAAATTCCAGCTGACAGGAGGCTTGAGATTCCTAGCCATCGATCTAATGTGCTGTTTACACCAGATCAGTGCCAACAACTTTTGGCCATGCTTGTTCTCCAATTACAAGCACAATTATCCACTAGTAACTCTAAGTCACAGGATGCATCATTGGCCTCATCAGCAACTCTTGAAGCATCTGCATTCTCAGGTAATCAATTTTGTCTTAATGGTGACGAGAATGAAGTTAAATGGATCATTGATACTGGGCCGTCTGAACACATGGTATGCTCTAACAAGTACTTAATTGAAGTCACGGCTTGGGCTAATGCGTCTGTTAGGCTACCAAATGGAGATCATGTAGATGTTACAAGTGTTGGCACAATGAAGTTGTCTGATGACTTGATTTTAACTGATTTTCTTGTGGTGCCATCTTTTAAGGTTAATCTCATTTCTGCAAGTAATTTGGTTATCAAGCACCACTGTTTTGTAATTTTTATGTATCACATTTGCCTTGTGCAGGATCTTTTAACATGGAGGACGATTGGGATAGGTAGCCTTGAGGATGGATTGTACCATTTCCAGTTCCAATCCCCTGATCAACAGAAAAATTCTAACTCCAACTGCAAGCTATCAGTTCTCACCAATCATCAACACACTCTGTCAAACACTCAAGTGTTAAACCTGTTATATCATGTTGCAGCCCTGTTTCCAATTTTCGTTGTAATAAATTTACTGCAATTTCTTTTAATTCCTTAGACACCAACAATATCAGAAGCAACATTGACATTTGGCATTGTAGACTTGGTCATGTACCTTATTCTAAATTGTCTGAATTTCACAAATATGTTCTTGATATTAAAATCAATAAATTTCTACATTGTTCAGTTTGTCTAAACAGCATTGATTATCTTTTCCTCATAGTGAAACAAGAGCTTCAAAAGCCTTTGAAACCATACATTACGATATATGTAGCCCTTATTCCACCCCTGCCTTGAATGATTCTAAATATTTCTTCACTATAGTAGATGACTAGTAGAGTAACATGGACTTACTTGATGTGAAATAAGTGTCAAACCAGATCCATCATTCAGTCTTTTTATTCTTTAATTCAAACTCATTTCCAAAGAAACATCAAGATTTTACGGTTTGACAATGGGGCTGAGTTTCTCATGACTGAGTTTTTCCATTTCAAAGGCATTATACACCAAGTTAGTTGTGTAGAAACTCCATAGCAAAACGAGATAGTTGAGAGGAAACACCAGCATCTCTCAAATGTTTCCCGAGCCCTCAAATTTCAAGCCAATATACCACACAGATTCTGGGGTAATTGCATCCTTATTGCATTGCCACTCACCTTATGAACAGAACATCTTCTTCTATTCTTGCTGACAGGACGCCTTATGAAATACTCTTCGAGGCTACATCTTTATACACTCATCTACGAGTATTTGGCTGCCTTTGTTATGCTGTTACATTGAAGAGAAATCGATTGAAGTTTGATCCTAGAGCCACCCCTTGTGTCATTTTTCATGAAAGTTTCTTTCCCTTTCATCATCCCAATTTCCTTCAATCTTTATCCCATTTTCAAGATCCTCCACAGTCTTAACTGAATATCTTCACCTTGCCTATCATGAAGCATCTGATTCCTCCTTGAACCATGATGCGCCACTAACTCCATTGCTGGTAAAACAAAATTTAGTGTTGAGATTAGCAAACAAACTTGGAGAAGCATAAAGTCAATTCCTAAAAATAGTTCCAAGACTGCTTTTGAAAGCCGAAAATTCTGGGCGCTAGAGTGTCGTTATCATTATTCTTCTATACTGGAGAAAAATGGAGATTCAACTCAGTTTTAGTTACCTTAATAGATGGGAAACAAAAAAGAGAAACAACGTTAGATCTAAAGCTATGCTAGACAAGAAAATTTGTAGGCTACAAAAATCAGCCATTGTTTTGTATTGAAAAGCGGAAAATTTGTTAACATTCAGACGAAATTCAATTGATATTAAGAGGATAACAACAACACAACACTTGCTATATCCTTATTTTTGAGAAAAAATAATTTGTTTACAGAAATCTTCAGTAAAACGGTTTTTATTTGACAATTAAAAGTGAATTAAAGAGAGAAATTCTGATTTTAGTGTATCTAAATTGAATCTTGGAACGATAAAGCATATACTAGATGCATATCAACAATTCAATAAATTTTAGGAAAAAAAATCATTTGAAGTTGATGAATTTTAGTTTCACAAATCCCAAAAAAAAAGGATGCTAATATTACGCCATAGAATTGAAGAAATTAACCAAAATTAGAAAACCAATCAAACAACACCATCCATGATGCAAATATAATAAAAATTCTTTTATTTGCAAGATAATGAAAAACAGTCAAAATTTTCAATCGATAAATTAGGGGCAATAAGAAAAGTATAACACAAAAAGTGAAGAATTCAGTTCACAGCAGCCAAAAACAAATTGCAGACAAAAAAAAAAAATGAACCAGTTTCGAGAAAAAAAATTGTTCGATTCTTACAAATTTTTGAACTAACAAAATGAGCAGAAACAGAGAGTGACTTAAGCTTGAGAATTGATCAGAAAGAAAGAACATTCGTACCTGAAATGTGGTGGCTATTTTTGATCGCGGGATAATGTTTTTTGTCTTGTCAGAAGAGAGACGTTGAGAGGAAATTGAAATGGTCAAAATTGTATTTAGCCCTTGTTTCAGCCCCACTTTTACCATAAAATTCCGTTCTTGTATCTCTTTTGATAACACATCTTTCAATAAAATAATATTACACGAAAATATTTAAGAAAAATCTTATTTTCGAATCATACATTCTCCATTATAACATTATTGTAAAATGCATTTTTTGAAAAAAAATAAAAAATCAGAGCTCAATCGATTGTCTAACAAGCTTCATGGATATGTTAGATTTAGTAAATTTAATAAGGGCTATGCTACATTACCAGAAGGAAATTGTCAGAAGCTTACCAGATACTAATATAGGCTTTTAATAATATAAAATTAGTTCCTATTAAAGTACTATTTTGCCCTTACTTTCTTTATTTGCAAAATATACCATGTATTTTTTAATTATTAGATTGTTCAGTGTTATATCTTAAAATTCTCCCATTTGGATCGTACGTTCTTAGAACTAATCCTTAGAACCTTAGTTCAGTATTTTCTTGTAACCAAATAGAGTATTGTTGTTGCTTGTATTAATGATATCTTATAGTTTTTAGGATCTTATCCCATCTTTTTGTATTATTTTCTCTTTTAAGTTTTTCAAACAGTTTTCTAATTTATCTAGATCTTACTTCACTAGTATTATCTTGGATTCTTCCAGATCTTTCAATATATTCTCTTTCCTCTTGATTCATTAATCAGAATTACTATTTATACGATGTTCCTTTACCTTTCTATCCGTTCTGGATATTCTCTATATTTTGTTAATTTTTTAAAAGCTCTAGGTTGATTTTCTTCAATTATATATCCAAAAACAATTCTTTCTTAAACTTCTTCTATATTTTCGTATTTAGTTATAACATCTTCAACCTTCTTTATTTCTTTACTAGTTTCTGCAGAATCAATTCTTATATTATGTATACAAGCATAATCTATATCAGAATATATATCTTTTAAAGTTTTTCTTGGGCAACAGGAATTATATATTCATATTTTTCAACTATACTTAATAAAAATGAAATATCTTTTTCATCTAAATATAACTTGAGACAATAATCATTAGATGTGGATACTTGTGAAGTGTTCATAAAGATCAATAGTAATTAAAATATAAACATATAAAAGCATGTAAATAACTTACAGTAATCAATGGAAATAACTAGGCTTTCCCTTCAGAATGTTCTTATAGTTGCTTTGCATGTACTTAATCAATCTTTTAAATCAGATGAATATTTAAAACGTTTTGAAATCATTTGGGTTTACAATTACTTCCACAAAAGGCTTTTCAATTAAGGTTGCATTTCTCACTCTAGAGAACTAGTCGTGTTACTATAGACACTATCTCACGTTATTCAGAGTCTCTCTTTTCACCTCTAGTCAAACTCTTTTTAGAATCAAATTTTTACTTAGAACGGAATTTTAAAAGATAACTTACACACAAGATGCTACAATTTTTGTTAGAAAACTGTCATTTTCCCTTTAAACATTCATCAAAGACAGGTACTTTAGGATGGCTAACATCCATTCAAAAATAATGTTTTGAAAATCTTTCAAAATATCTATCTGTACTGCCGAGGAATCATGAGAAACTTAACAAAATCCTTTTATGAAAACTTTGTTGAACATAACAAACTTCATCTTAATATTCATAGACTGAAATAGTACATACTTGCTCACTATATTTTCATACATTTGTTACTCAGTTAATAAAGTTTAGAACTCCATAAGCGATTACCTTATTACAAGCTTTGCTATCTTCAAGACTAGCTAATAGTTTTTTTGAATACAAGTGGTGTATACAGATTACAAAATAGTAAATGCTTTGAGATGGTATTTCTTCTAGGGATATCTTGAATGTTGAGCCTCCTCTCCTTTTATAGAGGTCTTAAGCCATCCCTTTGGTGATAAAGAATCTTATTTTTATAGCTATCATTCCATTATCTTTGTTAGGTAGTGTTAATTTATCTTCACGGGTGTCTTCCACTATCTTTTGTTAGGTGGTGTTTGATAGTTGGATTGTGGCATTTATCCATTATCTTCTGCCTCATAGTGACCACAGTTTTTCTTTAATAAAGTGACTTTATTAATGTAGTGATAAAATGTCACTATTTTGGCTCCATTACTTTTCCATTCTCGATTCAAAGAATTTCGTGGGAAATTCTTCACTGTTGAGAAATGCTTGACTCATATCTTCTAACACAATGCTCACAATGGTGATCACAATGGATAATTCCTTTGCCATATCTCGTGATCAACTAATTTGATTTGAGATTATAGTGGATAGTATATTGTCACGAATATTTTTCTATTGAGTTGAATCTCTTAGAAAGAGAGAATTTCCTATTTTTTTCCTTATAAAAAAAAGAATTTGACGATCTGATTCTACATATCTTCATCTTTTGTCGAGATCCTTGCATTGGAATAAATTATATTATATTCAGATGGACAGATCCATATATTTTCTTTCTTAGTAATTAATTGAGTTACATGCTCAAATATTTCTTTATACCCTTTTGCTCTTCTGTAGGACATCATATTTATGATATCTTGATAACTATTTTTAACACCATTTTGACTGGTTGTTAAAAAATGTTGATTTTTAAGTCCCAATTTTATGACATGGAATATATTCAAGAACAAGATCCCATTCCATAGTTGTTGAGTGGAACCTGATATATATGTTTGTACTTTTGATAACTTCATTCTATCTTTTCACTGCCTTTCTGATATCACTTGGCAGTTGGGCTATTTCTCTGAGATCTTTACTGGGATATATGAAAAGTATATTTCCCAATTCAAAGTAATTTCTTACCCAGTTAGCTGGTGCTCATGGATAAAAATTTATCTTGTTGTATCTTCCATAGTGGAGTGTTTTCATCAATTTTCCTATCTCAAAATACCAATCACATAAGATGTTAAAGATAACAATAAAGAGTGTTACTTCTTCAGAGTTCACCTTTTTAGGTATTTTTGCTGTATGACATATCTTAACAATATCTTTTGGATCAATTTTGTCAATAGCTAGCTGAGGTAAAGTTTGGCTCGATGAAGAGCTACTTTCGCTATTTTTGATATCTTGAGTCTCTTCCCTCGTGGGAAGTTTTATATCTTCTTTTACCAGTAATATTCCCTGCGAATGGATTCCTATTATCTTCTTTTCTTTCCCTTTATCCTTAGGAAGAGCGCTAGTGTTCACCAGTCTTTGTGAACGGATACTAAACTTGATACAAGTATCTTCTGCCTCAAGGGCTATATTCATTCTGTCTTGAACACTATCTTGTATATTTTGAATTTGAGTTTCCAAGTAAGAAAGTTTTATCTCAAGTATCTGAACTTTCGTCCTTAATTGTTCTAACTATATCCCTACTAAGATAATCAGGAAAAAAATAGCTTATCCTTTTATATGTTCAATATGAAATTTGAAATAAGAAAACCAAATTTGAATTCTAATAATGTATCTATTGGCAATAGATGGATCAACATTATTTTTAGAAATACTTTAACTTGAGTATTATCAGTTCTAATTAAAAACTTTTTTGGCAGTAAATAATCTTCATATTTTTGTACTCATCGCTTTACAGCTATGAGTTCTTTCATGTTCATCTCATATCTTATTTCAATTTCTTTGAATGTACAGGACAAGAACAATTCTTTTCACCTTTATATTCTTTATGATTCTTTTTAACATTTAGTACTGTACCCCAGTAATTATTTGATGCATCAGTTTTAAGGATAAAAAAATCTTCTTATTGTGGAATTACAAGTTTAGGCAAAATCCTTAATTCCTTTTTCACTTTTCTTATATTTTTGCAGTCTTGTTCTTCCCAAGACTATAACATTCTTTCTTAATTTTGGAAGGAAATAATTTTTTAACTTGGCACAATTTTCAATAAATTCTTCAACATAATTTAATATACCGATGAAGTTTGTAACTGCTTTTTATCTTTAATTTCTTCAGGACATTCTTGAAGATTTTCACCAATATGAGATTACAATTGCAATTCTCCTTTTTTATGAATAATCCTAAGAATTTTATCTCTGTTTTAACTATTTCTACTTTCTTTTGAAAAAGAATAATTCCATGTTTTTTCATGATAGAACAAAATTTCTCAAGATGTTCAATATGTTCATCTATATTATTTGAATGAATAAGTAAATCATCTACATAACCAATGCAAAAATGAGTGATTGGTTTGATTACCTCATCCATTCTTCTTTGAAATATCTCTGGTGTATTTTTCAACCCAATTGACATTATATTCCATTCATATTGTCCTAAAGGATTTGGGGTACTAAATGCAGTTAGTGATTTAATTTATTCTGTAAGTACGATTTGCCAAAAATCTGGCTTACAATCGAATTTTGAAAATATCTTCTTGTTTTATACTTGTTTAATAAGGGTATCCTTATTAGACAAGTGATATCCGTCAAATTCAGTTACTTCATTTATCTTCTTATACTTTATTAGCATCCTGACTTTTTCTCTTTTTATCTTACTATAGTTTCTAACCGTAAAGGTTGGACTGCTATATGGGCTTTTACTAGGTCTAATCAATTAGCCTATAGTAGTTCTTTTATTTGGTTCTTAAATTCTTTTTGGTCTTCCACACTAGATATCATTGGTTTGACTCTCACTATAGTGTTTGGATTTATTAGTTCTATTTTTGTCTTTATTTTATCTTTACTCCATTTTTCTAATGAGTTTTCTAAATAGGTTTCAGAAATTTCTTTTTTCAATTTTTCTAACTTATTTTATGTTGTCATCTTCAAAACTGTAACTAGTTTAATTTTTTATGTATTCCAACATCCACCACGCTGGGTTGAAAAACTTTGATGATTAATTGTTTTACATGCTATATTAACAGCTTTAGTTATCTTAGGTATAAATATTTTATGTGCACAAGGAGTTGTAAACATATATATGTCTATATATTGTGTAAATGGTGCATATTTTAGTAGAAAATTTTGTATTGGTAAAATATCACATCCAATTGTGGTTGACATGTATATTGTATCTACAAATATTTCTCTAAAGGATATTAGAAAAAGTACTGGTGTAGCATATTTGCTATATATTACTTTATTTTCACCCGCTGTTGTAGCAGTGAAAACCTTCTTTGAATCATATTTTCAGTATTCATTTGGTAGTACATTTGGTAAACATAAGCTTATTGTACTTTCTATATCTAGATAAGCATGAAATGTTATTATGCTATAACTTCTTACATTGAGTGTGATTTCAATATATGGACTCATGAGATTAGCATTAATTACTATTTCCACGATAACAATGATTTCATATTTTCATCTATTCTTGATATGATGATTGGATTATCATCAATTGTTATTTTCAAATATCCTTGACAAATTTTACAAGGGCTAAATTTTTCAAGGAAGTTCATTTCTAATAATATAGGTGAACGTTTGATTTCAAGGAAGTTCATTTCAATTGCGTGTGTACTCTAGAAATGACTCGAAGTGGGATCGATCACCCTACTTTTTTATTTTTTATCGCGTTGGACGACAACTTAAAAAAGGTCAAACCTGACTTAACCAAACCAACCTCAACTGATTGAACTCAAGTAATTGCATGTATAAAATAAAATTCCAATGGCTTTCACTACTGTAACCTTCCCAATCACGAATTTTTTCTTCCTTTTTTAGGTAATCAAAAAGACGGTTGTCGGGACGACGAAAGAGAATTTGAAATTTATTAACACTAAAGAAAATTCAATTCCAAGACCAACATTAGGCATATTTAAAACACGAGAGAAAGGACAAGATTAGACAACTTATCCAACAATTGCTATCGAGGGAAATTCCATGCGACTAGGACCTCGACTATAGCAATTCTGGGTCACCCTAATTTCTCTCGAACCATTGCTAGAATACAGTGACCATACGCCATGTAAACCCACATTATCTCTGGGAAATTTAAAATCATAATTCAAGTCATGACAGTTCAAATATCGAAAAACACTAAAGCAAACATTTAATCATAACAATATGCAAACAAAATCCATCACTCAAAAACCTCCGAAAACTAAAATTGGAAAAGGTCAACAGAATCAACAGTAATATGGCAGAACACATCATCGTCTAGTACACAAATCAAACTCCAGTAACATTATCAACCAGTTATGCACTGGATACATCGGCGAAGCTAAACATGGACGCATCAAAGCTAATTCGCACAGCTCCAAGAATTCTGACCTATGGCAGATCACTGCAAAAATTACAGCATGTAATCAGAATCCTCCAACACAATGACATTAATAAAAAAAAATTTGAAGAAGAAGAAACGAAGTGAATCCATTCACTACTTGCGAACCACGAGTTCAATCCACAAAAAAGCTACCAATATCAAATTTGCAGGATAAAGGGCCACCTTGTATCTGATTTGCAGATGAGAAATTAGCATACCGACTCGATTTCATCCTTCCCATACATAGTTCAAGGGAAACATTTTTTAGGAGGTGTTGCAACAACCAGGGGGAAGTTCGTACTTTATAACTCGAATATTTTTTGACTTAAAAAAGAATAGAAAAGAATAAATAGGCAGAATGATACAAAAATAACTCTGATCTATTTTGAGTTTATCCATAAATGAGATCTTATGAAAAAGTAACCGATTCTTTCGTTTCTTTGTGCCACTGGCCATCTGCGGGGAGTTTTGGATCCATTGCAAAATTAAAAATTATTCTCATATACACCCATCTTTTAAGAAAAGAATTTCTACTTTCTCACAATTTACCATTGGGAGTAACCACCATCATTTGGATTACCCACTATTTCACAAAAATAGATATTTAGATATATCCATGCCATACAAATCAAGTGCATGTAACATAACCCTTCACACTGCGTAAATAACAGAGTAAAATTGTGATGGAACAATACCTGCTGTGGCTGTTGATAATTTGCATATCCCGTGCCTCCATAGTACATGTTCGGATCTTGAGGTGGAGCATAGCTACCATATGCTTCATACCCCCCCTGCGAGTAACCATAATATGAACTACCACCCAATTGGGTCTGATCCGACTGACACAAAAATTAAACTGTAATCAGAATGCAAGTTGTACAAGCGGGATACTAGAACTAGAAAGTATAGTTATGACAACATATCACGTATCTTTAAATTTTTCATTACTATCATTCCTTCATTATATTCTTCTTACTTTCTAGTTTCTTCATCTACTGTAAATCTATGTCCAAAGAACTCTGTTCTAAGAGCTCTTTCTAACCTTCTTAATATTTCTTGTATATTTTGTTCATTCAATGCATTCCTATTAGCTAATGTTTCAGTTGTATTTTCTCCATATTTTATTATTCTTTTTATATTTTCTGGTAGCTTTCTCCACCATTCAGATACGATTTTTCTAAATATATGTTCTATAAATCCAAATGCTGTATATGTTTTTCATTTGTTAAATTGTATAGCTAAGTCTGTACTTTTCATCCATATTTCAATGGCTTTATCTTTATCTACACAATCAAGATCTAACCATATCCGTGTTGTATGGATTGGTTCATTATAAGATTTCATTGGATTTATTTCTTTTATGGATTGCTTTCTTATATTTCCAGTGTATCTTTTCTATATTTTCCTATATTGGTTAACACCATAAGCATATTCATATTCCTCATCACTACTAAATTCTGGTTTTATATTATGACTAGTTGATGGATTAGTGTTCATCTTCGTATTTTCTATTTTTTCAGTTAACTCTTCTAAATGTTTTTTATATTCATTATATTCTTCACCAGTGGATTCTAAGAATTGTTGTTCTAATTCTTCTACCTCTGTAATCATATATTATTTTATTTCATGATCTTTTCCTTTATCTTTATATTTTTGTATTATTCTGAAATCTTGAGGTGGATTAATTATAATCATATATTTTCCCTTAAGATTTTTATCTAAAAGAGCATTTCCTATTTGTATATTATATTCTAAATTTTTCAATCTTTTGTGTGTATCCTCAAAATTTTCATTTGTACTATTTTTTAAGTAAATAAGGATAAATACGTTTCTTATGTTTTTCAACCTTTTTCAAAAATTCATCAATTATATTTTTTTCGTCAATTATATTCATCATTATTTTAGGTTCGTGACCAGGCTGTGATACCATTTTCGAAATGCGTGCGGAATTATGATCTATTTTCTTAGTATTTTCTAAATATTTTATTATATGTTTCTTTGTTATTCTATGATTTATGAGAATGATATAAAATCTAATAGGTAATTTATATTTTTGTCTTTTATATGAATTGCACATCTTATGAAATTCAGGTTTCTCATTTGTAGTATCTATAATTAAATTTATCAAAGATTTTTGGTTTATAAATTTTTTGGTGACTTAATTGAAGTTTCTATATTCTGATAGTGGCTTTGTATGCAGTTTTTATATAGAAGGGTATTTTTGGAAGTTTCTTCTTTCTGTAGCTTTTCTGTAATTATTATTCTATACATGAGGACTTTCCCATTTAATAATAATAGACTGTCCACCTAGAACACCAATCAAAATTGGAGCATTTATAGTTGATATATGTAACTATGTTAGTATTGCATTTGGTAATTGATTTAATATTATTAAACTTCTGGTTCACATGGCTTTGTGCTAGGATAACTATAATGCTATTTTTCTGCATTCCCCCCCTAATGCTGACATAAATGTCTTATAAAAAATGATAGTCAGCACATTTGAACTTGCGATACAATAAAATCTTCGGGTCATGCTACATGTACCGAATATTTTTATATAATCCCTTATCGACTACTCATAATAGGGGGTGGTGACCTGACGTAGTGGAGATTATTGGAAATATGAATAACCTTACAAAGATGAGAGAAAACTCACGAAAATTTTATTTTATTCAACAATGTCCTGCTTCAAGGGAATTACAATGCTCTAAATAGTAAAACCCTAGCAAAATTCAGAAACTACAAAAATTAAAAAAAAAAAAATTTCTATAAATGGAAAAATTCGAGTTAACAACTTAAATGAAAACTCCTAAAATTTAGGATCTTCTTCCAACAAACGGAATATGAATTTGAATTTTATTGAATGAAATATTACCAAAATAAAAATTACCATAAACACCAACAACGCTTAATCGAGGGCCTAAATGATGGAATCTACCCAAAATTCGACGTACGTCATGGCCAAAGGCGATGAGCTGTGATTATTTGCCCGTTTTCAATCGAATTAGACACGCAATTCACCAAAAACGGACAAATCCAAAGTTATTATGAAATCATTATTTCCCTTTGCGATCCCACCTCATCATAAACTCTAACTCCTTATACACTTCATTGGGACCACATCTTGGAATTTTTTTATTCACGTGGAGCCCGCGTGCATGTGAGACGAGGTAAACAATTCGGTAGGGGGTATTATGTACGAATAGAATTATCCAAAATGTTTTGTACATTTGAACTTCTAGTTCATACGATATTTATTTCAATTATACTAATATTTATAGTACAATATGTATCATTGAAATATAGAAGATCCCTACGATCAAGTCATTGATAGATTTTGTTCTTTCATGAATATTTGACTTATTATTTTATAAAATATTGCATTATATAAGGATTTCTATTGAGGAGCAAAAGAACGATATTTTTAGTAAAATATTGGATCTTAAAAAATTATGCTCTTCAAGAGCAAGTAATTTTCTACTAAAATATAAGTGTAATATAAAATTGTACTTTATTGAGGAAAATCAATAGTATAATATTCTTGAATATTAATATATGAAAAGTTGTCCTTCATGTGAAGCGACAATAAAATATTCTTTTCAAATATATATACATTTGGGTTGTAATTATTTTCCAAAACCTTCAATTAATATTATTGGGGATTGCAACGCATTATTCTTTTAGAATATTATGTACAACAGGTTATGTAATTCATCAAGAGCAGTAATAAAGTATAATTTAAAAATTACTGTGAGGATTAGTCATAGAGAGTCATCGGATTCAAATTCACCTAATGAAAATGTGTTAGCTTACTTTGCTAAAATGTTTAGGAACAAACAAAAACTTCAAGAGAAGCATAGAAGTGGTCCTAGTAGATCTAGGAAGATTCTAAACTGTGAGATGTCATAATTGTAGAGGATTTGGCCAAATTAGGGGTGAGTGCCCCGGATAAGGCTATGAATGCTACTCTCGCTGATGACAAGTCTAACTCGGACAATCAAAGTGAGAAATCCACTCGTGAGGAAAGTGGAAAATACATTGCCTTTACTGCTAGAATTAGGAATGGATCTGATAAGGGGAGTAAGAAGGTTGAAAACATAAGTAGCAGTGAGAATTCAAAAAAAAAAAAAAGATTCTGATAGTGAGAAATATATTCATGAGGCTTATGATAGAATTTATAAGGAGAGCGTTAAAATTTTAACTAAAAATAAAGTCTTAAATACGAGAGTCACGGAACTTGAGTTGGAGAAAAAAAACTCGTAGCGTACATTCAGGAATCTACTTCAAACCCGAGTGAGTTGAAATTCATGAATGAATCTTTAAATACTGAAGTTAGGAATCTCACTAATGAGCTTGAAAAGACCTCTAGGAGAGCTAATGAGCTGACGATTGAAAAAGAAACCTTAGAAATCCATGTTAAAAATCTTCAGAGCGACCTAGAGCATTCTAACTCTCAACTTATTGTCTTTTCTAGTGGTTCTATAAAGTTAGATAACACTCTAGGAATGGGCAAGCCTGCTAGTAATAAGGGAGGTCTAGGATATAATAAAAATGATCACAATGTTGCTAGTACATCGAAGACACATTTGTCACTGGTACTGTCCAGCTTAAACATGTGCCTAACTTTGAACCTAATAATAAAGGATACGTAGGACAGGGGCCTACTAGACAGCGTATGACCCGCCAACCTTGGAATAGATATCAACAATCTCATAACTTTGGTCCTAATTTTATCCCTACATATTTTCATTGCGGTGAGTTATGACACATAAAACGTAGGTGTCGTTATTTCCTTAACAGAAATAGAAATCGGAACTTAAATAGAAACAAAAATCAGGAGTTTGTTGGCCAGATTGACTTTCTTACTAATCAAGTGAGTCAATTGATTAAGATAATGAATAGATGACTGTGAATATTCCTGTCACTAGACAAGTTTAGATGAAGAAAAGTGATCTGAATTTTTTTGAAATAGATCACGGTGCTCTTAAAGGTAAGAGCTTTGCATATCTGACTGATTATGTATTTTTGGTGCATGCTCATGTTTTATCTTCGTATGACATTGATTTATGCATGTATCATATTTGTTTATTTGTTTTCTAGGTAGAAAACACATGCATATTTTTTATTTTTATTTTTCTGATATTTTTTGTGTGCTTGGTGCATTCATTCTTTGAAATAAAAAAAAATGGAAATTTGAAAAATAACAAATGCGGGAAATTTTTTTTACAGCATAATATATAATATACTTGAATTTGTTTGTTGTGATCAAGTATAAGTTTAATCAATTAGCTGTAACATAGTTTTCATTGTTGGTTTAGGTTATTATAGAAAACTTAGTATAGGTATCTTCATATACCATCAGCACTACACACAATATGATATTGTTAGTGAAACTCAACCGCGTGTGTTAGATTTGGGATGTCAATCAAATGTTAGTAAGGTAACTTTAAACATAAATTGACTTTATTTATTAGGCCTAAACTGAAGTTTATCCCCGATAAGCTCAATATCTTATATTCTTCTTCGGAGTCTATTTGAATTGAGCAATTAAGCCCCCAGAGTTTCTCATAAACCTGTTGCCTATGGTCAAATGACTTGGGTTAACCAACCTAAAGCTCGCTATATGGGTCATTTTAGTCCCTTAATGGAGAAGAGCCTGCACTTAAGATATGAAAAATAATAATAATATGCTTAAAATATTGATAGACGTGAAAATAAAATCTGCTCAAAGTCAAGGGGAGAAAAAAAATCCATACAAAATGTGCTTTTCTTTATAGGTTTTAATGTGTTTAAAATGGTTTGATTTTCATAAGTAGAGGAATACAATTATTGACAGTGATTTTTAACATGTCATTCCTCACAAAATTAATGTTTGGAGTCGTACTTACAAAAGATTAGTGACACTTTACATATATGAGTCACTTATACAATTTACTCCATGTTAACATGAACTAAGTATGTGGGAAGATTTAGTGTACATTGATTATACTTGTACATGCTAACAACTGCATTTTCGGTCCCTTCGTCATTTTTGACAAAAAGAGGGAGTGTAATCTCGTAGAGGTTCTGAATGGGAAAATTTAAATTTTTGAGGTGAAGTAGATTGATATGGGGAGATTTATTGATTGTATTTCATTCCATACCATATCTACCTAGCTAGTATTGGTATTATGTGTTTAATGATTTTATTATTTCCTGTATCACGTGCTTTTACATAGGGTATTTGAGTTTTGAATTTCAAGAAACAGGTTTAACAAAGAATGCAAGAAACATCAGTTTGATGAAGTTTTCGTAGTTTATATTTTGTTTTTAGTTTTCCTTGACTTATTGTATAGTTTTGTCACAAAATGCAAAATGGGAAGTTTGTTAGGTTTTTAGTGTTAGAGATTCTGTGGACCAAAAAGACTAATTTGTAATGTGTTGGTCAATGACCTAGGGTGTAATTTGTATAAATTGGGTTATGAGGTCTAGTGGTCGAGCATGAAAAAAGGAGAAATATGGTGCTGTATTTTCGCTAGCTTCTCGTCCAGTTAGCGCTCAAGCGGCAAAAGCAGATTGCCTATCACCTGCCTGATGCCGAGCTCTTGCTCAAGCGACAGTGTATCGCTTGCCTATCGCCAGCTTCATGCTCGAGCAACAGGTCGATCCAAAAAACCCTAATTTTCTATTTTGAATTATTTTTTCAGGCCCATTCAACCTAATTACCATCTCCTATAAATGTCCAAGCTTATGCAAAATTTGTTATCCCTCGTCACTGAAGCTCAAAGTCAAAGTGGCACGTTGCAATTCATGTGGGTGGAGAGTCAACAAAAAAGTCAACAAAGACCTAAGTGGTCAAATACAAGGAAATTATGCAAACTACCGAAACTCGTACTGAGGCATTACCTCAATGGATGAAACTTTACACTTGGGCTGAAACACTGCCCAAAGAAACAAATAAAGGAACTGAAGCTCTTTACTCAGAAGACCAGCTCCGAGGCTCTCAATTCATTTGAAGCTCATGAAGCCAACGCTCTCTCTTACACTATATTTGAGTATCTTTTAGAAATGATTGATATAACATTTGTAATAGAGAATGTAAGCGTGTCAGCCTATTGTATAGGACGTCTGACCCCTTATCAATGTATTAATTGTATGAATAGATAATGATGTGAAGTCTCACCTAAGGAGATGAGACCATGTGGTTCTGATTCAATAAACACCACGTCAGCCAAGGCAATATAAATATGTTTTCTTTGTAACTTAGAAAGTTTGGAAAAATCGGAATTTTTTATTCTTATTCTCTCATCTTGAACTCTTGAATATTGAATGAGCAAGAAATATTTACAAATACTTTTATGAGCATTTTCATCTTTCATTATACACACTTGGTAGATAAATATCTTAATACAGAATCTTTCAATTTATATACACGTTTATTTTCTATCCTTCCACATATTCTAGGGAGATCTTTGGTTATTGGCTTTGGCTCTCGATTGATGATTGTTGTTATCGTGATCATCTTTATTTTACCTATCGGAGCTCGAAAATTTTTGTCTCTTGTCGTAAAACACCTCCCGCGTTCAAGTCTGCCTGCTTTCTCACCGTTTCTCCAATAAAAAAATGTCGGAACTTGCTGACTTGGTGAGAGTGGGCACGTCATCTGTTGGCTTATTTTTCGGGGTCAACAGTGCTTATTTGCTAAACACATTCATATGATTCTTTGAAAATCCAAGAGCCTATTCATACATTGATTCTATCTTTTCTTCTTGAGATCATACAACCATATATTTAGGAAAAACATCAAACCCCATTGAATTCGAAACACCACCTACTTCCTATTGGTTATAGGAAGGTACTTTCTCAGTTAAACTTCAGAGGCTGCTGGAGGTTGAGAGAGGTTGGACTATAAGCGCAGGAAAAGCACAAGAACAAGGTGTTCTTGGAATTCCGTTAGGAAGAGACAATTGTGGAAAATCTTGGAGCAGACCTTGGAGTTAGTAGAAAATAGATAGGGAAGTCTAGTGGAGTTGGCTAGTTAACATTTGACTATAACTCACTTCGTATTGTCTATAGTGGAGGTAACTGACTGGTTACAGAGTTTTTACCTAGTTGGGGTTCCTCCGACATCATATCAGTGATTATTATTACTTTCCTTATTATTGCGGTATTCAAACATATGATAATCGAACTTGTATGCTTAATCATCTAGAAACAAGTCAGAGTGACTTGTTGATTTTGATTGATTAATTTTGCACATAGGGTCAAAACTAAAAACGAAAAGGTGAAAATTATTCGGTAACTTAAGAGCAGTTAAATTGGTAATCTATGAACTATAAAGTCGTATATAGTGCGACACCCGATTTTTCAGAATTGAACGAGATCAATTGGGTATATTGTAAATAGAACCGAGAAATACAACTTGAATTATGTAACTAAACAATCGATTTTGTTTGGCTCGGTTCCATAACTATGCTTTCAAAATTGTCATATAGCAGTGAAAAACACAATGATTTTATAAATCATAATTCCCAAACCTTGCTCTCACAACAACATATCAAGTCAAAGATAGGGATGTCAATGGACACAAGTTGCTCGTTGGCTCACCAGCTTGATTTGCCCTCTAGATGAGTCGTAGATCGAATCAAAACTGAAATTTAGAGGTACAATGCAAGCTGCTAGCTAGCTTGCCCAGGTCAGCTTGCGAACCAGTAGAGCAGACTCGATAGGCTGCAAAAATTCGACTACAAAAGTCTTTCTTTGCCTAGTGGCTTTGTGGAATTTGGTGGGATTGAAATAATTTAGATAAGTCGACCTCGTAAGGAACAAGGCGATAAGATTAAAATGTAAATAGGAATGATAGGTGGCTGCTTTTTACAGTGTGATTGAAGGTGTCATCACACCAATTGAAATTTTATTGAATTTCAAATTCCTTTTTCTTGTTTATTTTTTTCCCTATAAATAGAGATTTTTCAAATATCATCTATTCATATTCCACTATTTCTTTGAAATGATCGTATTCATTCCAAGGTAACACAAGTTATTCAATATAATTATCAATGGGGACTTGGTCAACGAAGTTCTCATTTATATCTTGAAGAGCCCGTTTTACTTGAGATAAAAACTTCAATGTTTTTCAATGTATATGCAATGGAGTTGAATCCGAAGCCGAATAAGAATGAATTATTTTATTTCTACAATTAAATTATAATCATTTCATTTCTTTCCCCAAAAAAATGTTAATAAAATATTTAATTTGTTTATGATTTTAACTTTGCCTATATATCATGTAGTTAGTCTCAAGTCTGGAAAAGTAAGAGAATTTTTATAAACATACATTTCTTTTATTAAACACATTAATAAATTTGATTTTCAAAATTTTTTTTCCATTGACAAATTTTCGACTAAAATTCGAATGGTAAAATAAAAAATTCAATTTTTTTTCCCTAAAAAATTAAACGTTGATGGGGGCTAACCAAACCAAAAAAAATCTCTAATCGAACCTTCTTGTGCTCGGCTTGTCCCAAAGTGAACAATGGTCAGATCGCATGTCAAGCCAATCGGAGGCGGCTCAGCCTGTCCAAATGCATCTTAGGTCAAGGTTCCATCTCAAATTCATAATAACACATAGTCCAATTTAAAAAACCCAAACAAGTTGTATCCTATCATATCCTATCCTACATTAATAAAAGAGTGAAGGATAATTTACTATTCATAAGCACTGTTCATAAGTTGTCGGTTCGGCTCGGCCGGTTTTTTTTTATCGTTTCCAAACCGAACCGATAGACTTTTAGTCTCGGCTCAACTAAGTCGCTGAACCGGTTTTTTTTTTCTTTTTTACGTTTGCTTTAATATTTTAGGTTCTAAATATGGGTTTTAAGCGATCCTAAATATATGGTTGACTCGGCCAAGCTTTTTTTTTTTTTTTTTAATTACGTTTGGTTTTGATTCCAAATGACTTTATGGATCGACTCGCCCAAGACTTTTTTTTTTCTTTTTTGTTATATAGGTCGGATCGGCTAAGCTTTTTTTTTTTTTTTAACGTTTGATTAAGTATTTTAATTTACGAATATTCGTTTTAAGCGATTTAAAAATTTATTTTTTATGTCAAAAATAATTTTACATTAATTGTGAAAACCACTTCTTTTTGTGTCCGATTCAAAATTTTAAGTTAATTTCTCTTTTCTAACCCGCCATCAACCCCATATTTACACCAATTTCTCCAAATTTCATTTTTCATAAGCATTGTTCATAAGCCGCCGGTTCGGCTCGGGTTTTTTTTTTTTGCGTTTCCAAACCGAACCGATAGACTTTTAGTCTCGTCTCGGCTAAGCCGCTGAACCCATTTTTTTTTCTTTTTTACGTTTGCTTCAATATTTTATGTTCTAAATATGCGTTCTAAACGATTTAATTTTGTTTTAAAATATTGAAGTGCGGCCATCCTAAATATATGGTTGACTCGGCCAAGCTTTTTTTTTTTTTTTTTTTAAATTACGTTTGATTTTGATTCCAAATGACTTTATGGGTCGATTCGTCCAAGGTTTTTTTTTTTTTTTCCTTTTTTATTATATAGGTCGGATCGACTAAACTTTTTTTTTTTTTTTTTTTTAACGTTTGATTAAGTATTTTAATTTACGAATATTCGTTTTATGCGATTTAAATTTTTTTTTTTTATGTCAAAAATAATTTTACATTAATTGTGAAAACCCCTTCTTTTTGCGTCCGATTCAGAATTTTAAGTTAATTTCTCTTTTCTAACCCACCATCAACCTCATACTTACACCAATTTCTCCTAATTTCATTTTTCTTAAGTTTCTGCATTTAAAAAGGGTAAATTTATGGCGTCAAAATAGATTTTTATTGAACATATTATTATAATAAATATTATTTATTCTCAACCTATTTAGATCTATTGCACATGATCATATCATTTGTTGGAATTTGGGTCTTCAATCAACCAATATCAGGGCTCAGTTTCCAAACCAACCAACAAACCACAACCAACCAATCAACAACCACAAACCGACACCTCCCAAACACACACTTGGTTGCTCCAATTTGTACAGCCCACTAAGGACTAAGGTGAGAAGATTACAGCCTAGAAGAAGTAGCCACAAAGGCTAAGTAGAGAAGATGATCTCCCAAGTAAAGCACTAAGCCAAGGCACAAAGCAAAGAAGAGGAAGAATCGGTTTTCTCAAGAATACACGGCTGCCTCAACAATCTTTCACACCAACAATAGTAATGGTCAACTAAATAAATAGGTTAGCAATAGGTTTAGGCTTTAGGTCAAACAATAGGCCCAATAACAAAGGAGATAAGTGGGCACCCAATCTTAAAGCCTTCCAAGTATTTGGGTTGGGCCATGAGCAACACTAATATAATTAGGTTGCTACAAATGGCCCAAGTGGGTTACGTGATTCGATTGGTTCGATTGTGGTGTCAATACACAATTTCAATCATCGGCCGATGCCTATGAAATATAATCTAACAAATAAAACGGTTTAACATCATAACCCGGATTTATTGGGTATCAAAAACCCAACAAATCTCTACCTTGATCCCAATAAATCTGCAAGCAAACAAAACACACAGTTCATACTCGCATAATCAAGGCAACCAATAAAATTGGTATCACAGACCTTACCTCATGTTTCGAACTCGAAACACATACCATACCTGCTCCATATACTCACCAGGGTTAAGATCAAGAACACCCAAGTAGAAGCAAATACTTACAGCAATCAGTCAAGAGCAAATAAATATGCGATGGAGATATCATATAGGATAACACAGATCTTTTCAAACACGTTCACACAGAACAACAGATTAACACCAAGCCAATAACAGGCCAACACATACGCAACAAATGCATAAATGACCTCACAAAGATCTCACCACACTTATCCTATCCCATTCCGTGTTGCTCACTCCTCGAGAACACAAATCTCACATCATCGCCCACAATGCTCACTAGACTAATCACTCAAACAAACATGTCTAACTGGTAAGCCTCTATAGATCCTAAGCTCTCGGGATAATCCTTTATCACCACATCACTTCTCCATCCTAAATGGATAATGGGTCTCCACCTAATAGAAGTGATATAAGTGCCTCACTCGCACTCCACCTGATCAGGGTCTCTTACAGATAAAGAATTTCAAACATTTGATCACATCTCCACCGTGATCCAAATGACACTCCACATCCCACAGTACAAACCACAATGTACCCCTAGGCATCTATACTCCATCTTACCAAAAGACATACACACAAACACACACACACACTGCCAAATGCATCACAAACCCACTATGCATGCAAACACATTACACCAAGTAATAAGATCACTCCAAATCATGCCAATGCATATATCAAACACATTGAAATGCAACATATAGCCATGCAGCGGAAACGAGCAATCACACACATGCATAAAGGATTACACACAGATACAAATGCAGTAACTAGGGTAATACTCAATAAGACTCACTAGGGTCATCACTCGACCCTAAAACTAGATTCGTCTCGCCTCTCATCTTACTCTTCTTCTTGGGACAATCCGTAATGAAGTGTCCAAACTTACCACAGCTGTAACATTGTCTACCACCGGACTTGTCCCAACTCTTGCTTTTCTCCTTACCACCATCATCACTCGAGTCACTACTCGAATCACCACTATCTTGAGCTCTACCCAAACGCATCTGCTTAAACTTCATTCTACTCCTTATCATGTGCAACTCACCATTTCTCTTATCTTCCTTTTAAGCCTTAATCTCAATTTCCTTACTCCTAAGGGAATCTATGACAATTTCAGGGGTTAAGGTATCCCTACCATACTTAATAGCATTTTTAACTTCATGATAAGTATCAGGTATAGCATTCAACAAAATAATAGCCTTGTAGGTTTCAAACACCTACTTTCCACAGTTAACGATGTCTTGAACCAACTTGTTAAAAACATCTAGATTGTCATCAAGATCCTTTGAAGGATCCATTTTAAAACTAAAAAATCTTTCAAGCAAGTACAACTTATTGGGAGTGGATTTAAGCAAATATAAATCCTTCAACTTTTTTCAAAGTTCTTTGGTAGAATCAAGTTTTCCAACTTTTCTCAAAACAGTGTCAGACAGGTGTAATATAATTGAAGTGTATGCAATCTCATCATATTCTTCTTTTTGTGCTTCTGTAAAATTTTCCGAAAATTTACCATCAATAGCTTTTGAAACTTTTTGTTGAACCAAAATACCCTTCATCTTTTGTTGTCAAATTGAAAAATCACCTTTTCCGTTGAAAATCCCAATTTCGAAATGTGACGACATTTTGAAAAATAGAACAACCAAAATTGCACAAATAGATCACACAAAGTAATCCTAGTTAGCAATATACACCGTTCTAGATTCCCAGGGTTTCGTGAGACTCAAAACTTCGGATCAAGGGAACGTTCGAACGGGTCAAGTCCAAGGTGTTCTAACATGATAATCAATGCAACACGAAAATAAACAAACAAACAAATTCAAAAATTTTTCACACAATGTAGTCTCACACAGTGACTAAACAACAGTTATAGCACAAAAATAATTACCAACTTGCAGTCAAAATTCAACACTTCAAATAAAGCAATTAATTCCTAAACTTCTAGTACAAGCAATGGTTACCCCTTCACGGTAACCCCAATCCTAATGTCACCCCACACGATGATGCGCTAATGCTGAAATTTAAATAGGATAAGCCAATTTACAGAGCGGACTTATCTGAGTCCGTAAATTTCGAGAAATATAATTTTAACACTTTAGGGCCACCACTATTCGCCCTAAAGTTTGCAGCAACCAACGGAATGCAAAATTGAATCCCGAATGCGCAGGGGCAAAATGGTCCAACTTTTTCTGCGTAACCTGAAATACGAAAACAAAAATATCAGTACGTTCAGGAGATCAAACTTAACAAACTGCTTGAAGGAGTCGTCGCCGGAATTGCCCGCACGCGCCTTGCCGGAGATGTCACGCGCCGCCGCCGGCCGTCACCACCACGCGCAGGTGACCCAGAATCTCCTCGATCTGCACGTTCCACCAGTGGTCACCGTTTCTCCAAATTCTTTCTGGTTTGGCCGAAAATCGAGTTTGAAGGTCTGGTCTTTGTGCAAAAACGGGACAGGTTTTCTGCTGATTTTATGGTCAATTTCTGATCAGAATTTGAAGCCCAATCCACCACCAACTCGCTCTGATACCATATGTTGGAATTTGGGTCTTCAATTAACCAATATCCGGGCTCAGTCTCCAAACCAACCGACAAACCACAACCAACCAATCAACAACCACAAACCGGCACCTCCCAAACACACACTTGGTTGCTCCAATTTGTACAGCCCACTAAGGACTAAGGTGAGAAGATTACAACCTAGAAGAAGTAGCCACAAAGGCTAAGTAGAGAAGATGATCTCCCAAGTAAAGCACTAAGCCAAGGCACAAAGCAAAGAAGAGGAAGAATCGGTTTTCTCAAGAATGCACGGCTGCCTCAACAATCTTTCACACCAAAAATAGCAATGGTCAACTAAATAAATAGGTTAGCAATAGGTTTAGGCTTTAGGTCAAACAATAGGCCCAATAACAAAAGAGATAAGTGGGCTACCAATCTTAAAGCCTTCCAAGTATTTGAGTTGGGCCATGAGCAACACTAATATAATTAGGTTGCTTCAAATGGCCCAAGTGGGTTACGTGATTTGATTGGTTCGATTGTGGTGTCATTACACAATTTCAATCATCGGCCGATGCCTATGAAATATAATCCAACAAATAAAACGGTTTAACATCATAACCCGGATTTATTGGGTATCAAAAACCCATCGTCATTTTTTTTGACTGATGTCATCAAATTTTATCATTCAATTGAAGAATTGACATGAGAAGAAAGATAAGAAAAAAGAGGACAAACTCAGTTGGCTGAGCAACAATGATGTAGACAGTATCCACGAACTTTCTTTTATTTACATTTGATTCAGTATTTTAAGTTACGAATATTCATTTTAAGCGATTTAAAAATTTGTGGGTGATGTCAAAAATAATTTTACATTAATTGTAAAACGTAAAGTCGTGATTGTTTATTTTACGTGTAATATTATTTTATTGAAAATATTTAATTATAAATAAGAGAAAAAATGCTCATATTTTTTGAATAAAAAAGAGTGTGCATCTAACCCCTTTTTTTTCCTCTCAATTTTTCTCCATTTCTTCACACAATGGCCATACCTTTGACTTCCAGAATCATGCCTATTTAGTCCATCCGTGAGTGTGTATCTAACTCTTTCTTTTTCCTCTGTAAGAGGGTACTTAAAGTTAGATGTTATCTGGTTGTGCATAATTGGAAATAGCAGAGATATTTTGCTGTTATAATATATCTACATATGAATATTGCGTATTTTAACATAATCTCATGATACCCAATTAATTTCATGCTCTAAATCAATTTATTATAGTATCAAAGCGTTATTTCTGTAAGAGAAGAAAAACTTGATTTTATGTATTCTTGCAGTTAGTATGTTTTTTGTCATTAAATGCATTGAAGTTCACCCACTCATTGTTTCACTTATGTCATCATTGTTAGACTTCAATTTTTTATTCAATTGAGGCACTCCATCTTATCAGATTAATGAATATGATGATGTGGTATGGAAAATTTGGTTTGTCCATATATTTTAAGAAAAATGCTATTCATCTCCAGTGGGGATGCATTCCGAGTCTATGTGGATGTAAATGAATGGTTAAATGATATGTGAAATTAAAGGACTTATTTAATTTCACCTATCATTTAATGCAACATTAATGCCACATAGACTGGGGATGAATAGCATTTTTCATATTCTAACCACTTACATATATTCTATATTTTTTCAGTATAATTACAATACACTTACAAATTATTTCAAAACCTTCCTCATTTTCTTTCATTTTTTTTCCTTAAACAACACACTATTTAATACCCAACTTCACCAACGGCACGTGCATCGCACGTGTGTCAAACTAGTCTTAACATAAAATTATTTTCTAATAAATACTATTCACCTAGTACAAGAATTACCAAACGAAAAATAATATAGTAAAACATCAATAAATTTTCCTTACATCTCATTGATTACTTTAATTCATACAATCAAATACTATTCACCTAGTACACGAATTACCAAACGAAAAATAATGTTACTTTTACATTGTATTAACACCTAATTGACTTGAATCAGTTTCTCTTAGTTCCAAATTAATCTTAATTGAGCGTGGTGTCGTCTTAATTTATTTGTTCTTCCTTTTTGGGAGGTCTTGACCTAGTCCCCTTCCTCCTTTATACTTTGTTCTTATCATTAAAAAAATCTCACACGTATGATGATTTAAAGAAAAACAAAGTACGTTTATCATCGTTCATTCTAATTTATCTCCGTTATTCGACCTAGACACTATAAAAATCCTCATAAAATGTCAATATTTGTCTATTAACCCTCAAGTTCACATACAACGTCAGTAACTGTGTTATATCCCACTCCATTAGTCAGAGCAGGAGTTCAACAGAATAACAGTAAGAAGGAAGAAAACGTGTTCTGGGGAAGAAAAGAAAGAAAAGAAAAGATAAGATAAGAGAAGAAAAAGAAAAAGAGAAAAGGAAAATAGAAGAACCTGTGGGAATAAAAAATAAAGAAGGAAAAGGAAAAGAAAAGAAAAACCCAGGGAAAAAATGCGTTACGTGTGAAAAAAACAAAGAAAAAACGTTTATTTAATCTTGATAATCTTTTACATCTTGCCAAGAATTTATGCGCAAATTGTAACTTTTACAACGTGCCATTATGCCGTGAATTGTAATTTTTTTTACGTGTATGTCATAAATACTTTTATTGTAGTGTGATTATGTTCTAGAATATTGTATATTTTTATCTCATGATAAATTGGAACTGAATGAGCTAACCATAGATATGATGTTGGAAATAGACCGATTTCATATCACCCTTAACTAGGAAGTATAATTATTTTCAAAAATACCGAGTGTAGCAGTTCATAAGTTAAAAATTTTCTGTCACCTAGAATTTGAATTTTTTTTCAACGTTGAAGAGCCTCTCGAATCAGATCCATGGTTGCATGACATATTTGTCGGTCTCAATGTGCAACACAATCCAACATAATTCGGTTATGTTTGATACGTATGGGAAAGAATAATGCTATTTGCAGTCGTTCATTGCACCAGTTGTCATATGAGGCACACATAAGTTAAGTGTGTATTTAATACATTAACGTGGTAAAAAAACTACCACATTAATGTATCAAATAACTACATGCCATGTGTATGTCACATAGAACGACTGCGGCACTGAGCGACTATGAATAACATTATTCTATAGGAAATTGTATCATTGGATGCACTTTTATCATTGAAATATTTCCACTAGGTATTAGACCCTTTTTCTAATTATGGCAAGCTTGCTTTCTTGTGACGTTTTCAAGTCTTGCGTGCATAGTACTTAGAATTTCCCTATAAATGGTCGAATTTACACTCCTCCTAAGTGCCCTTAATTTTCATTAGTAAGACTCGCAATGTCCAGCAACAACCACCTCCTGATGATTACAGGCAACCATTCTATGTTTCGTTCTGATAGCGGCGGTATTATAATCCCTACAATCAAGCGATCTGATTTTCCCAAGGATTTTGTATTTGGCGCTGCAACGTCGGCTTATCAGGTCTCATATTGCTTGCATGCAAATATTTGTTTAATTTCATTATTAAAAGCAAATTTAAATTCTTGAATTATGATGAAATTATACACATATATATTTATGCAGGTTGAAGGTGCTTGGAACGTACAGGGTAAAGGCAGGAGTAATTGGGATGTTTTCACAATGTCCGAGCCTGGTCTGTTCTCTATCTTTACTCCTAAGTGTGTGTACATATTTCTGTATGTTTTGAATAACCTTTGCTGATCATGTTTCTTGGAGTGGCAGCTGGAATTGACGATGGAAGCAATGGGTGTACTGCTATTGATCAGTATAATTTGTTCAAGGTATACTTCAACTTTAGTATAGAAGTTGTTGAACAATACAATTCTCTTTGGTCAAATTGAAATATGGTCATTCATTAGTGCATATGACTGTGGTGCACTTTAATTAAAATGTTGACAAGGAGATCGGAGAACCTGTTTGGTTTTGTTTAAAATTAGATTTTTAATAGGTTTTTGATAATAACGGATGTAATATGTGATTTAAAAGTTGATAAATGTGAATTCGATAAACTAGGTGGCTAAAAGTTAATTGTTGATTTTGATAAATTTTTATTAACCTCTTTAACAAAACTAAACGCGTGTTTAAGTGTCAAATATATGAAAAACTATCGTCAACTTCAATAAGGATATTTAGATGGTTTGAAATTTGTGCCGAGGGGAAAACATAAAGTGTTTAAAGAAAGTTCAATTGAAACCTTGATTTCTATATTTAAAATGTCCTATTGATTGATGATGCTAAAGATTGGTTCTTAGCACTAGTTGTGCTACATAGCATTATTATTGACTTAACAGAAGTGGATATTTTTTAAATAACTAGAAGTAGTGGATAAAATTCATTTTCACACTCTACATCTGGCATGTGTATATCAATATGTCATGATCCAGTTAATTTTAAATTAACCTTAACAATGAGGGGCACATATTACTCCTCTTTTACATTACAGGATGATGTGGATTTGATGAAGAAAGTGGGCTTAGATTCTTACAGATTTTCAATTGCATGGACTAGAATCTTGCCAGGTACCTCAAGGAGCTAATATATTTTATTATTGCACCATGAATGATCTAAAATTTGTGTATCATTTAGTTTTTAATATCCAATGAAGTTCTCGCTAATGTTTTTATATATTTTTGTGTTTTATATTTGTATTTTTAGGAGGTAGAATATGTAAAGGCATATGCAAAGAAGGAATTAAGTACTATAATGATCTCATAGATATACTCTTGGCAGCAGGTAAGAGTAAATTATACATTTAATTATTGTGTTTATTGTTTCTTTAGCCATTCGTGTTCATTTTTATTCACTTAATTCACAGATGAAAGTTCAAGAACTTGACATGCTTTAGAAATCATTTCTAGCCTCGTAACTGTCTCCTTTTAAGGTTTAAACTATTAGATAACCAGAGTAAATTTATTTATAAAGCTTTTATTTTCATGATCTCCTTATGCACATAGATTAATTAATTAAATTTTTTTTTTCCAGCAAAAGTTTTGACATATGTACAAATTTTATAAAAAAGATGGTAGGGAGACTTGAATTTATAACTTTTGTATACTACAATATAAGATTGAAGCACCTCGTACCATGTTAAACAATATTATCTAAAAAGTCAATAACATGTTCAGCCACTTAAGAACTAAAATTTAGATAAAATAATTCAATATTGTATCAGTTTCAAAACATGTAAAACTAACTACTTGTTCCACTACAACCGAAAAACGGAAACCGAAACCTGAGATAAAACATTCCACCATTACACCACTGGCTAACCTAGTTTTTGTCGAACTCACCAGCACAATTTCTTGTTGGTGGTGTCATCAAATCCTTCCTTTTCTCCGTGTCTAGGAGTACAAGTTCTCTTCCATTATTGCTTCGTCCACTTAAGTGCCAGATATCTTCACAAAATAGCTTCCTAAAAATTCATTTTTGTCTCTGCGCATATAGATGGGCTTTCAATGTCATTTGCAAAACACATATCTTTAAGATTAATCACACTGTAATTCTGCCAACGAGATTTAAAGAAACAGATGAAGAAAGAGCTACTTGTATGCAGGCATAGAGCCCTGCGTAACTCTATTCCACTGGGATGTTCCTGAATGTTTGGAACTAGAATATCAAGGCTTCTTAAACGATAAAATTCTGTAAGTAACTCAATCCTGCATACTTCACGTTTTGTTGGGAGATACATGTTTAAGAAAACTAATTTCGGATTTGTCCCGTTATTTTTGTAGGCAAGATTTTCGTGAATTTGCTGAGGTCTGCTTTTGGAATTTCGGTGATCGAGTGAAACGTTGGATAACACTGAATGAGCCATGGTCCTTTACTGTTCAAGGATATGTGTATGGTAATTTTCCTCCTAACAGAGGTGGAACTGCAAATCTGGATGCGGGCATTATCAGTCTGATCAATTTCCCTATACATAGATCAAGAAGTGGCACTCCAATTCCTACCAAAGATGGAAATCCAGGAACAGAACCATATATTGTGGCACACCATTTGATCCTGGCTCATGCAAATGCTGTTGATATATACATGACAAAATATCAGGTAAATTTATATTTCGAGTTTCTGTAACAGTTTATTTACATAGACAGATACATGATTTGTATGTACAGAGAACTCAAGGAGGACAAATAGGAATGACAAATGTCGCAGCTTGGTATGAGCCTTATAGTGACAAGATAGATGATATAGAAGCTTCTTCAAGGGCCCTCCAATTTATGCTGGGATGGTAAGTAGGTGCAGTTGTTTATAGGCCTTAATTTCTATATTTAGTCCACTAACTAATTAATGTCACATAAACATACAATTTGTTTTATCCAATGTAGAAAATGGTCTTCACAAAACAAAAAACGAGTGTGGAAAATATGTATAACACCAAATTTGATGAAGGGTCAGCTCAATGTCCCTGTTGAGCATTCACGAAGTAAAAAACTCTCAAATTTTATATATGCACAAGATAAAAAACTCTCTTTATTTTTTCTAATAATCATTACACAACATAAACACAATCCCGGAGCACAGGTCTACAAGTATCATATCAATTACCATCAATTGTGCACCTGTCAGTATCAAGAAGAAAGCGTTACATTTTATAAAGTAGCAAAGTTTTAAATTTTCATGTAATCCCCTCGCTTTTATGCTTGCATCACATAATTCTCAACAATATACAAGAAAAATTTTTAATTGGGATGTATAACAAGAGTCTCTCTCCTTTTTTTCTTTTGCATCCACTTGATTGTTCAATATATTTTGACCATTTTTTATTTTCGTGGAAGTCATTTATTTACGAGATTTAAATCAGTACGCAAATTTTATATCTCGTAATTAAAAACAATATTCTTTATTTTTTATTTTCAGGTTTGTAGAACCAATGGTAACAGGTAAATATCCACCAGCTATGAGAGAAAATGTAAAAGAACGTCTTCCTAAATTTAAAGATGATCAAGAGAAGCTCGTGAAAGGATCATATGACTTTTTAGGCATAAATTATTACACCGCTTATTATGTTATTGATTTTCCTATTGTTGGAGTACCAAATTACGTGACAGATCAGCAAGTTAAGTTTTTGAGTAAGTACACTTATAAACATTATCATTATATTGGACTCTTGTATGACAATACTCACTCTATCAATCTTTTGTAGCTGAACGCGATGGGATACCAATTGGTAGAAAGGTATGCCAATTATTATGTCCGAATTACTAGATACATTAATACATTAAAGTACTTACCATGATTTAATTAATTTCTAATGATTATATAATATAAGAACATCAAATGACAATCATCTTTTGTATTAGGGTGGTTCCGATTGGTTGTACATTGTTCCTTGGGGAATTTTCAATCTCATGAGTTATGCAAAGGAAACATATCACGATCCTATCATTTACATTACGGAGAATGGTAAATAATAGTGTTATTATTAACTTATATATTTATGTAGTTAGAAATATCTTATTTTTAAATATGTCATTTATTGAAAGCAATATCCCACATAATTTTGTACAGGGGTGGATGAAAAGAACAATAAAGGCAAAAATATTGCAAGTTGTCTTTCTGATGAAATAAGGATTAAATATCACAATGACCATCTTTGGAACCTTAAAATGGCGATGGTGCAGTAAGTCATCGTTAACTAGTCATTTGATCAATTCAACTCTAAACAAATTGAAAATTAGGAAATTAATTGACAAGTTTCCTTCCTTTTCAGAAAGAATGTGCGTGTGAAGGGTTACTACGCATGGTCATTATTTGACAATTTCGAATGGTGCGAGGGATACACAGTTAGATTTGGCATTTTCCTAGTAGACTTTGAGAATGGCCGTTTGACAAGATTTCCAAAAAGTTCAGCTCTATGGTGGATGCAATTCCTTGACAAGAATCAGATAAAGGACCGAGCTCAAGAAACTGAAGAAGGACGTCAAGGCTCAATGAAAAGGCTAAGAATTGCTGCTAGTTAAGTGAAAAATTGCTGCTGAATCCTTTTCTTCTGCAATGTTATGTCGAATAAGGCATGGATGTCATGTTGTTCGGTTTGTTTCCTAATTTTCCTGTGTGGGCTGTTGTGAAAGCCACGTTTCAACTTCTTTAATTTGGCTTGTTTATCTTGCTTTGATGAACATGAAACATTCTATGTCAAAATAGAATGTTTTTGTTTAAAATAATTCCAGAGTGTGGGGCTGTGTGCCCATAAAGTATTGCTGTAATGGATTGATATTTTACGTGTCATTTAAATAAATATTTAGTTTTTTTATATATTTCGTTGATTAGAATATTTATGGCATGGTATTTTCAAAAACTATTAGTTTTAGACTTGCTCGGTGAAGCTCATTGAGACACAACTAATTAAATCCACAACACGTAACATAGGTTGGCACAACATGCTGACAAGAGCGTAATGTCTCAATTGTGAGTAATGACGCATGCCTTTGAAGTGCATTGGATTATACCACGTGTTGAAATTTGATTTCACAGCATGACCGTATTAAATTGAAGGTAATCGCTAAATGAATTAATTACTTTATTCCGTGTGATATATGTGAGCTTGGAGTTCTTCTAATCCACTGGCAAAATAATTCGAAAACTTTTTCCGATAAAATCCCACAAGTGCACGGTATCAAGGTATCGTTTTCACGTGGAATTAGAATCTAGTTAAAATTTAATTAAGTCTAACTCTATGTCAACACACATATTTCAAAGATTGATTGATTTATTATCTACTCCAGATCAATTACTTTATGCAAATAGGCTAAAGTTATCTAATGGCAACTTTAGAGGATGATTAAAATACTAAAATCCAACTCTACGCATTAATATATTTTAACCCTCCAATTCCCTTTGTTAACTCCAGATTATTCATAATTTCAAGTCAGTCTATGATCCTAATTTATCTAACAATCTACAAACCCACTTCCATATACAACCATCAAACATTCCTACCGAAAATTGATCGGATTACGAAGTTTTCCTTTGATTCCAAACACTTTAAAAACTCTACAAACAAGTCAAATAATATTATATGTAAACTTTAAAAATTAGTTATTATTGTTGATCTCAAAACATGCGCCAACAGAATCCCGGCTATTTCCCTTTTACGTAGACGGCACATGCACTCTAGAACACCCCGTTAAAAGGCAAATTTGTTTAATTAAATAGGCCCAATCAATTGAATAATCGAAGCCACGTCAACATATATGGAAGTCCCTCTATCTGAGCATGCCACATAATTTATAGGTGTAACAATTATCATAATACGCTTTACAAAAATTGAATTTATTCAAAGTAACTAAAACTAAATCAGCTCCCGTTTGGTGCACATTTTGAAGGTAAGAATGCATTTTTACTATTGATGTGATGGAGAATATGTGGTTGAAAAAGAAGGAAAAGTTATTGATGTGATGAACAATATTATTTTATTGAAAAATGTGTGGTTGAAAATGAGTAGAAGAATGAGAATGAAAAAAATAATGTGGATCAAACAGGGCCTCAATATGAAATTAGAAACATCCTTTTAGGGTCAAGTCTGCACATGGTCCCCCGAGGATTCGAAAGTTCGGAAGTAGGTGTGAAAATTAGAAACATAGCAAACTCAATATTTAGCCATTCTTTGGAGTAATTAAGGTTTCTTCCGAAAAGAAAGGCCAAGCAACACTAGTAATTGTGTTTGTAACTAAAAAAATCAATGTTAGGTAGCCAGCCAATCAAGGATTTGACTAGATAATTGTCTCTCGAAAATGACTACAACATTCATGATTAATTTGATACATTGACAAAACCAACGAATGAGAGCAAAAAAACGAGTAGTTGGGTAGCACAACAAAACAACATGACAAATGATTTAATTTACTAGAACGGTGTCAAACATCCCATCCCCTATTAAATTTCACGTATTTTTCAAAGGAAGTATGACATGTCAACTATCTAACTCGCTCTCTACTTCAGATGTTGCACCTTCCCTCTTTCTAGAAGCCAAATAACGCTAACAGATTGGCGTTTTGCAGATATTAAACTGATTCTCACGACATTGAATAATTACAATAGTGTTTATTATATTTGGTTCAAGAGAAAATGAAGGAAACAACTGAGAGGTCTGAAATCATGACATTGAAATATTACAATAGTGTATAAATATCCTCATTCGTTGTTTTCCATTATCATTCGAGGAACCAAAAGAATAATGCAAATTGAATAGAACAAAACAGCATCCAATTCTCTATCCATGTACCAGTAAATTAATTTCTGATTTAAATAAATTTTCCTACACTTCCAGTCCCTTCTGAACTCTTAGACTGCTTGGCATTCTCCCATTGCTTGACCAAATTAGAATATCCTTCAGCTGGACTAACGGCAAATTCTGTCAGTGAATTCGACTGCAATTTGAACGGTGAAATAAAATATTCAATTCGTTTTCTGAAAAACATACATTTCTTTTATGAAACACATTAATAAATTTGATTTTCAAAATTTTTTCCATTGACAAATTTTCGACTGCAATTTGAATGGTAAAATAAAAAATTCAAATTGTTTTCTAAAATATTAAACGTTGGTGGGGCTAGTGGCTTAACCCATCTATAGCTGGTGGGGCAAACCAAACCAAAAATTCTCTAATCAAACTTTCTTGTGCTCGTGTTAGGGAATTATTGAGAGCAATTACCCAAGGCCCAATTCCACTCCACCAGACCCAAGTGAGGTTCCATTCCAAGACCAATTGGTAATGGGTGGAGTAGCCCACTTGGGTTATATGGTGGATTTATTTTCTTTCCATAACCGATGTGGGACTTGTTTGTCCGAACAGCTCCGCTTGTCCAAAAGTGAACAAGGGTCAGATCACATGTCGAGCAAATCCAAGGCGGCTCAGCCTGTCCAAATATATCATAGGTCAAGGTTCCATCTCAAATACATAGTAACACATATCTTTACGTAAAATGATTTTCTAATAAATAATATTCACCTAGTACGCGAATTACCAAACGAAAAATAATATAGTAAAACATCACCAAATTTCCCTTACATCTCATCGATTCCTCAATTCGTACAATCAAATTACAAGAGAAAATTTGATGTTAAATATAAATTAAAAATAATAAAAATATTTTTATTTTTATTTTTATGGGCTGAATTTTGGGGTGGGGGACAACCAGATTAGTTCTTTGGTTTTGGTCTATAGAACAAATAACAGAACCATAAACATTTGGTTCTCGGTTATATTACCAATGACCTCATTTAACTTGAGATGCATAACCGATTTGTTCGGTTTCGTTTGGTTTGATTCAGTCAGTTTGTTCGATATGTTTTTCTATTCCTACTAATGATGAGCAATAGTCTATGACAAAAAAAAAGAGTAGTGAGACTATTGCTACATTATTCAGCAAATAAAAATGCAACTCAAGTTCATTAGAAAATATGGTATAAGTGGCCACACCATCACTTTCACTAGTGATGATCATTATTATTAATGTATATCATTATTCATCTTTAAAGAATGATAATGATTTAGTGTTCTTTAGATTTTTTTATTAAAATAATATAAATGCAATTTTTTTCTTCAATTTATATTCGAAACCGTATTTGCCAAATTAATGATTTTTCAATCTTAATAATATTTTTGTGAATCCAGAAACTCTTGATTTTCCAAGTTTATGAATATTTCTAGAATCTATGTGTTTTGAAATGGGTTAATTTCACAAACGGTCACTAAAGTTAAGCGAAAATAACAAAACGATCACTAAAGTTTAAAACTTGCAGAAATACTGAAGTTTCATGCGGTTTCAAAAACGGTCAATTGAATTTAGTTTTAGTACTATTATGTTTTAATTCAAACATGAAGCACCAAAACACATGGACATAGAAGCTGGAGGACCTCAAGTGCAAAATTCAACTTAAAATCTTCCCAACCTCAAACCCACACCACCACTTTTCACGCCCCATTCCCCCCACTTTCCGATGGATTTAGGAGATATTCTTGGGCAGATTACGTAGAGGACAGAGAGAGCTTCAAGACGGTGTGTTGGTTCGGTGGTTTTGGTGGTTGAAAAGTGGTGGAATTTGGTCCCAAATTGGCGGCTGGCATTGCTGTCTTGTGCGAGCCCGCCACTTTGGGACAAAATTCCGGCCATTCTGGCAGATTTAGGAGTGATTCTTGGGAAGATTACGTAGAGAATAGCGAGTGCTTCAAGACGTTACGTTAATTCGGTGTTTTTGGTGGCTGGAAAGTGGTGGAATTTGGTCCCAAAGTGACGGCTGGCGTTGCCGTCCTGTGCGAGCCTGCCACTTTGGGAAGAAATTTCGGCCACTTTTCGGCTGATTTAGAAGAGATTCTTGGGTGGGTTGCATTGAGAACAGTGAGGGCTTCAAAATGGTGTATTGGTTTGGTGATTTTGGTGGCCGAAAAGTGGTGGAATGGGGCGTGAAAAGTGGTGGTCTGGGTTTGGGGTTGGGGAGATATTAAGTTGAATTTTGCACTTGAGGTCCTCCAACTTTTGTGTCCACGTGTTTTGGTGCTTTAGGTTTGAATTAAAACATAATAGTACTAAAACTAATTTAAGTGATCGTTTTTGAAACCGCATGAAACTTCAGTGACCATTTTTATAAGTTTTAAACTTTATTGACCGTTTTGTTATTTTCGCGTAACTTCAGTTACCCTTTGTGAAATTAACCCGTTTTGAAATACTTTCATCGTTGATTTTGAAGGGAATAGCTCTTGTATCTGTCCAACGTTGAATCTCATCATTGTTCGTTAAGCTCATTGCCAAAAAAAAAAAAAGGGGGCTCAAGCATCAAATGGCTAGAAGTTATAAATCAGGAAGGCGCCTATTGGGTTTGTGTCTTACTTTTCCATTGTATTAACACCTAATTGACTTGAATCAGTTTCTCTTAGTTCCTAATTAATCTTAATTGAGTGTGGTGTCTTCTTAATTTATTTGTTGTTCCTTTTTGGAAGGTCTTGACCTAGTCCCCTTCCTTTATAATTTGTTCTTGTCAATTAAAAAAATCTCACACGTATGATGATTTAAAGAAAAAACAAAGCGTGTTCATCATCGTTCACGCTAATTTCTCTCCATCATTAAAAAATAAAGAAGGAAAAGGAAAAGAATGCGTTGCGCGTGAAAAAAAAAAAAAAGCTTATTAATCTTGATAATTTTTTACATCTTGCCAAGAATTTATACTCAAATTGTAACTTTTACAACTTGCCATTAATTTATGCCTTGAATTATAACTTTCTAAGAATTATAACTTTCTAAGACGTATCATCCATGTATGTCGTAAATAATTTAAGTAATCGAATTATTAAGACACGCATTTAAGACAGGCTGTAGATAGTCTATTTTGACATGCCTTATATGCACACCTTAAACGAATATCGTAAAAAGCTACTTTTGTTGTAGTGTGAATGTTTTCTAGAATATTATATATTTTTATCTCACATTAACTTGGAACCGAATGAGCGAACCATGGATATGATGTTGGAAATAGTCCGAATTCATGTCACCCACCAATTCAAATTAGCAAAAGTCTTGAACGAGCCCCTAGAGCTTGATGCAAATAAACAAATTTTGTTCAACAACTTTAAGATATTGAGCGTGCAAATATTATATTGAACCCAAATTATAATTTTTCTTCGGCTTTCTTTTGTCCATCATATAATTATAGTCAGCGTGTGTCATCCTTGGTGGTTGATCTTGCACTTAACTAGCATTTATCGTTGACACATGCCATGTTTCAAGTCAATTAGAGTGGTTCCGGACAGATCATATCAAGCTGAGTACACTATGATATTTGCATTGGCTCGAAAGAACTAACTCTCAAAAATTATAGCAGAAATAATCTTTATACCAATTTTCATGGAGTTTTATTCAATTGAATTTGACAAAAAAAAAGATATAACCCATGAGTAGTCATTTTTCTCGCTATCTTTTTCTGAAAATTAAAATATATAAAATAAATAGGCCGTTGTGATCAATTTTTACATAAATAATATCCGTTGATCCCTCCCACCAACAACTTAATGTATACATTAAATAAATAGAAAACGTTATGAAAATATGTTTGGGTACAAGATTTAAGATGCTGATATTGGATTGCAATTATAGAAAAAAAAAATGTTTCAAGATCTTTAACAATTATGATATGGATTGGAACACAATCCAACATAATTCGGTTATGTTTCATGCGTATGGGAAATTGTATCATTGGATGCACTTTTATCATTGAAATATTTCCACTAGGCATTAGATCCTTTCTCTAATTATGGCAAGCTGGCTTTCTTGGGACGTTTACATGTCTTGCATGCATATTGCTTAGAATTTCCCCATAAATAGTAGAGTTTAGTTAAAATGCAAGAGAGATGGATATAAACGGCTTGCTTGAATAATGGTAGCTGCCGTGATGTAGTGTATTTATATTTACATGAAGAACATTCTAGATAATACAGTGATTGGTTACTTGATTACAGAGAAGCTGTTAGAATAATTATCAACAAATTGATAGTGGTAGCACAATGGAGGAATCAGTTATGCTGGAGCAAGTGTGGACCACTGCTGATGTGGAGAGAGTGCTGAGGTGGAGTGTGACTATCATTTTTATTCTTAACACCCCCTTTCAAGCTGGAGGGCAATTGAGTGACTCCAAGCTTGTCCTTTAAGAAGATGAATCTGGAATGAGAAAGTCCTTTTGTCAGTAGATCAGCAATTTGATCTGAGGATGGAACATACTTCACTTCTAGCTCCTTTTTCAGCACTTTGTCTCTAATGAAGTGCACGTCCAATTCAATATGTTTTGTTCTGGCATGGTAAACAGGATTTGCAGCCAAGGCGCCAGCACTCATGTTATCACACCAAAGGATTGGAGTTTCTTTAAGAGGTAATTCCAGCTCCTTGAAAAGTGACTGAATCCAAGTGATTTCTGCGGCAGCTGAGGCTAGAGCTCTGTACTCAGATTCTGTACTTGACCTAGCAACTACATGTTGCTTCTTCGATTGCCAGGCCACCAGATTTTCTCCCAAGTAAATGCAGTATCCGGCAGTTGATCTCCTGTCATCTGGACATGAAGCCCAGTCCGCATCTGAGTAACCGCTTATCTCCATTCTGTCATCTTTCTGTATCCAGAGACCTTGATTGATTGTTCCCTTAAGGTACCTAAGTACCCTTTTTAGTGCTTGCCAGTGTGTTGAGGTTGGAGAATGTAGGAATTGGCTAAGTTTATTGACCGCAAAGGTAATATCAGGTCTAGTATGAGTTAGATATTGAAGCCCTCCTACAGCACTTCTATAAGCAGATGGATTTTTTAGAGCTTCACCATCAGCTTTGGACATCGTTTTTCCTGCAAGAATAGGAGTTGGAACTGGTTTCAGATTTTCCAGTTCAAATTTTCTGAGTAATTCACCAATGTATCTTGCTTGAGTGAGGTGAAGTCCTAATTCATGCCAATGTACTTCGATCCCCAGGAAGTGATGAAGCTGCCCCATATCTTTCAGTGCAAAGTTTTTGTTCAGTTCACTTATGAATTTCTGCATCAGCTCTGAGTTGTTACCTGTTACCACGATATCATCAACATAAATTAGTGCAAAAATAATTTGCTTATCAGTTTTGAAGAAGAACAGAGATGTATCTGCAATTGATTGCTTGAAGTTCCAGCTCAACAATGTTGATTTCAGCTTATCATACCAGGCCCTTGGTGCCTGTTTCAGGCCATAGAGTGCTTTCTTTAGCTTACAGACATGGCCAGGTTTGGATTGATCTTCAAAGCCCTCAGGTTGATTCATGTAAACAACCTCTTCAAGCTCACCATTTAAGAAGGCATTATTTATATCCACTTGTCTGATTTTCCACCCCTTTGATACAGCCATGGAGAGTATAACTCTTAAGGTTGAGGACTTGATCACTGGACTGAAAGTTTCTAGAAAATCTATACCAGGTTCTTGATGAAAACCTTTGGCCACTAATCTTGCTTTCAGCCTTTGAATTGAGCCATCCGAATTTCTTTTTACTCTGAAGACCCACCTATTTCCCACGATATTGTAGTCTGGTGAGAAGGGAACAAGTTTCCACGTTTGGGTTTTCATCAGAGCATTGAACTCTTCTTCCATGGCCTTCTTCCATTCAACATTTTTCAAGGCTTCAAGGGCATTTTTGGGTTCACATATTTCAGAAGTACTTTCAGATGATTTACCCAGAAATAATGCCTTTGGTTTGAAGACTCCTGCTTTTCCCCTTGTAATCATAGGGTGCTCTATCAGATGTTTTTCTTGTTGCTGAATATCTGACTGGTGATGGCTGGGTGTGAATCTTATCTCAGTTCTTTCAATGTTCTGAGTCTGCTCAGTTTCAGTAACTTGGTCTGATCCTTGGCTGCTAGTACCTCTTATGGAGTCTATTCCTCTTATGGAGTCTATGCTTCCATCAAGATCATCATTTACTCTTTCAAACTGATTTCTAGGTAAGCTAGAGGGAGAGTGAGGTGCTGCATTGGCTTCTTCTGGAAGGACTTGATCAACATGACTTGATGGTGGTTGAGAATTGTTGTGTGAGATAGAGTTATATGATTTAGAAGGAAACTGAAAGTAGGATACTATGGTTTCAGAGGCTGCAGAGGTCTGTTGGTTTTGATTTGAGAACATTGACTCGAAAGGGAATTCAATTTCATTGAAGACCACATGTCTGGAGATGTAGATTTTTCCAGATGAAGTTAAGCATTTGTACCCTTTATGGGACTCGCTATAGCCAATGAACACACACTTGATTGAATGAAAACTGAACTTATGTTTTTGATACGGCCTAAGGCAAGGATAGCAAGTACAGCCGAAGATTTTCAGCAATTTGAGGTCAGTTTCTTTTCCATAAAGAGTGAAGAATGGTGATTTCTTTTTGAGTACAGGAGTAGGTAATCTATTGATTAGATAGGTGGCAGTTTGAAAGGATTCCCACCAGTATTTTAGTGGCATTTTAGCTTGTGCTAGGAGTGTAAGGCCTGTTTCTGTGATGTGCCTGTGTTTTCTTTCAATTCGGCCATTTTGAGCAGAGGTGAGAGGGCAGGGGTGTCTGAATTCGACACCTTCTTGTGCAAGGAATTTTGAAAAGACTCTATATTCCCCTCCCCAGTCGGATTGAAGAATTTTAATTTTCTTTCCAAGCTTGTTTTCAACTAGTTTTTTATATTGGATGAACACACCTAAAGCATCAGATTTCTGTTTGAGAGGGTATATCCAGGAATACCTACTGAAATCATCTAGAAAGGTTATGTAATATCTAAAACCACACGTTGATGAGATTGGTGCTGGTCCCCATAAATCAGTATGCACCAGTTCGAGAGGTGTTTTCGAATGTGAAGTTGAGAGAGAGAAAGGCAGAAGATGAGATTTCCCAAATTGGCAAGCATCACAGAAAGAAACACTTTCATTAATTTTTTGATTACAGAGTTTGAGAGCTTGAGACATCACTTGGCCAGAGGGATGTCCAAGCCTCTTATGCCATATATTGGCTTGAAAATTTAAAGATTTTGAACTTGAATCAGAGCTGGAATTAGAGGGTTCAACGCTGTAGCAGTGGTTGTTTGAGTAGATAGAAGACTGATGTTGAGTTGTTGAGTTTTGTTGAGGCAGGTCTAGTTGATAGAGTCCTTCCTTAAGCTTCCCTCGCAGCATCACTTCCCTCGTCAGCTGGTCCTTAACAACACAGTGATCAGAGTAAAATTCCATAAATACTTTATTATCAGAGGTCAATTGAGAAACACTGATTAAGTTTTTCTTGATTTCAGGTACAAGAAGCATTTTATTCAAGAAGAGAGTTCTGTCATTATCAGTTGAGAGATGACTATTACCAAAGTGTGAGATCTGGAGTTTGTTACCATTTCCTACCATGATCGTCTCCTTACCAGTGTACTCATTTGGTGAGATGAGATTCTGTTTGTCTGAGGTAATATGACTGCTGGCTCCAGTATCAGCAAACCAAGCAGGATCATTCAATGTGCCAGGAGTTGCAACATAGGCTGATTGTGCAGAGGAGTGATTATAGGTCTGCTGTCTGTGACTTGGTGGTGAACCTGTGTACCTTTCATCGAACCTGAAATTGCATATATTGGCCTTGTGACCAGTTTTTCCACACACCTGACATACAGGCTTATCACCACCAGTCCTGTCACTACCATAGAAGTTTCCACCATAGGAGTTTCCACCTCTGTTTCTGCCTCTTCTTGCTCCTCTGAAGCTGTAGCCTGAGAATCTTCCATTGGAGTGTGGTCTATTGGATCTAAAATAGTGATAGTTAGAACCAGATCTTTGGGAGAAATTTGCTGAGGCTTGATGATCAATATTGATTCCTGCTATCTCATTTCTGACTGAGTTGAGATGCTCCATCCTGCTTTCAAAAGTCATTAATGTAGACTGTAATTCACTCCATGTAATGTTATCTCTGCTGTTGATCTGGACAACAATTGGAGTATAATCATCATCCAAACCTGCCAGCACTTGCGTCACCAAATCAGAGTGAGAACTTGACTTTTCCCGCAATCTCCAGATTGTCTGCTAACAGCTTTACTTTGTTAAGATATTGATCAATGCTCATAGACCCTTTTCTTGATTTTTGAAGTTCACCGGTGAGAAAAATTATCCTGGATCTGTTCTGAACTCCATAGCTCTCCTTGATTGCTGTCCACAGCTCGTTTGAGTTGTTGGTTCCCATGACTCTCATGGCAATGTCTGGAGTCATGCTAGAGTAGAGCCACCCCATCAATAATTGGTCTGTTGATCTCCACTGAGTATACTCTGAATTTTTTGTCATTTCAAGGGTTTCCGGTTTCACCGATGTAACTGGACTCCAATAAATTCTGATGGACACGGCTTTGTCCCCAGTATATGTCCTTCAAGATCATGCCCCCTGATTATAGGGAGAATCATGTTTTGCCAAAGAAGAAAGTTGTTTTTGTCAAACTTAACCGAGACCACCTGGGTTAAATTCATGCCAAAGGGTGAGGTATTGCTGATTCCTTGTATTGAACCAGTATTGGTGCTTGATATGGATACTGGAATAAAGTTAGCATCAGTGTTACTGGCGTTTGCCATTGTGAAGCTCTGATACCAAGTTAAAATGCAAGAGAGATGGATATAAACGGCTTGCTTGAATAATGGTAGCTGCCGTGATGTAGTGTATTTATATTTACATGAAGAACATTCTAGATAATACAGTGATTGGTTACTTGATTACGAGAAGAATTTGTTAGAATAATTATCAACAAATTGATAGTGGTAGCACAATGGAGGAATCAGTTATGCTGGAGCAAGTGTGGACCACTGCTGATGTGGAGAGAGTGCTGAGGTGGAGTGTGACTATCATTTTTATTCTTAACAAGTTTACACTCCACCTAAGTGCCCTTAATTTTCATTCGTAAGACTCACCAATGTCGAACAACAACCACCTCCTGATGATTACTGGCAACCATTCTATGTTTCGTGCTGATAGCGGCGGTATTGTAATCCCTACTGTCAAGCGCTCTGATTTTCCCAAGGATTTTGTATTTGGCGCTGCAACGTCGGATTATCAGGTGTGTTATATTGTTTGCATGCAGAGTTTTGTTTAATTTCATTATTAAAAGCAACTTTAAATTCTTGAATTATGATGAACTTATACATATATATATATATTTATGCAGGTTGAAGGTGCTTGGAATGTACAAGGCAAAGGCAGGAGCAATTGGGATGTTTTCACAATGTCGGAGCCTGGTCTGTTCTCTCTCTTTACTCCTCCTCAGACCTCAGTGTGTGTACATATTTCTGTATGTTTTAAATAACCACTACTGAACATGTTTCTTGGAGTGGCAGCTGGAATTGACGATGGAAGCAATGGGTGTACCGCTATTGATCAGTACAATTTGTTCAAGGTATACTTCAACAACTTAAGTATAGAAGTTTTTCGAACAACACAATTCTCTTTGGCCAAATTGAAATATGGCCATTCATTATTGCATACGACTGTGGTGCACTTTAATTAAAATGTTGATGAGGTGAACGAAGACACTGTTTGGTTTTGTTTAAAATCAGATTTTTAATAAATTTTGATAATAACGGATGTAATATGTGATTCAAAAGTTGATAAATGTGAATTCGATAAAATACGTGGCCAAAAGTCAATTGTTGATTTTGATAAATTTTTATCAACCTCTTTAACAAAACTAAACAGGGGTTTGAAAAACTCTCGTCAACTTCGATAAGGATATTTAGCCCCTGTTTGGTGCACATTTTTTAGCCAAGAACTCATTTTTATTTTTGATGTGATAGGGAATATGTAGTTGAAAAAAAAAAAAATTTATTGATGTATAGAAAATATTATTTTATTGAAGAATGTGGGGTTGAAAATGAGTAGAAAAATGAGAATGAAAAAAATAATGTTGACCAAATTAGGGCTTATATGGTTTGAAATTTGTGCCGAGGGGAAAACATGACGTGTTTAAAGAAATTTCAATTGATACCTTGATTTCTATATTTAAAATGTCATATTGATTGATGACGCTTAAGATTGGTTTTTAGCATTATTTATGCTATATAGCATTATTATTGACTTAATAGAAGTGGATATTTTTTAAATATCTCAAAGTAGTGAATAAAATTCATTTTCACACTATACATCTGGCATGTAATATCAATATGTCATGATCCAGTTAGTTTTAAATCAACTTTAACTAAATAGGTTTCTTTATTTAACTGAAACATTGAGGTGCATGTATTACTCCTCTTTTTATATTACAGGACGATGTGGATTTGATGAAGAAACTGGGTTTAGATTCTTATAGATTTTCGATTGCATGGATTAGAATCTTGCCAGGTACCTCAAGGAGCTAATATATTTTATTATTGCACAGTGAATGATCCAGAATTTGTGTATCATTTAGTTTGTAATATCCAATGAAGTTCTCGCTAATGTTTTTATATATTTTTTTGTGTTTTATATTTGTATTTTTAGGAGGTAGAATATGTAAAGGCATATGCAAAGAAGGAATTAAGTACTATAATGATCTTATAGACGTATCTTGGCAGCAGGTTAGAGTCAATTATCCATTGAATTATTGTGTTTATTGTTTCTTTAGCCATTGGTGTTCATTTTTAGTCACTTAATTCACAGCTGAAATTTCAAGATCTTGACATGCTTTACAAATCATTTCTAGCCTCGTAACTGTCTCCTTTTAAAGTTTAAACTATTAGAGATAACAAGAGTAAATTTATTTATAAAGCTTTTATTTTCATGATCTCCTTATGCACAAAGATTAATTAATTAATTTTTTTTTCCATCAAAAGTTTTGACATATGTACAAATTTTATAAAAAGATGGTAGGGAGACTTGAATTTATAACTTTTGTATACTACAATATAAGATTGAAGCACCTCATACCATGTTAAACATTATTATCTAAAAAGTCAATAACACGTTCGACCACTTAAGAACTAAAATTTAGATAAGATATCAGTTCCAAAACACGTAAAGTTAACTACTTGTTCCACAACAACCGAAAATGGAAATTGAAACCTGAGATAAAACATTCCACCATTACACCAATGCCTAACCTAGTTTTTGTCGAACTCACCAGCATAATTTCTTGTTGTTGGCGTCATCAAATCCGTCCTCTTCTTCGTGTCTAGGAGTACAAGTTGACGCCGGGCAAAATAAAGATTATTGTGCAGACAGGTAGTAACAGGTAATGAACAGAGAAGAATGTAAGAGAAAAATAAGAGAAAACGTCTAAGAAATGAGAAATCTTTATTATTCAATTTCATGCTCCGAAAATAACCCACAAATCGAGTTATATAGCTAAAGAAATCAAAATTATCGAAATTTTACCGAAAATAGTAAAACCCAAATATTCATACCAAAAGATAGTACGTAATAAAAGAAATAAAATTCCAAAAAATCAGCTCAATCCGAGTTCATAATCCATCTTAAAATGACAAATGAAATATTACTAAAAAAGGTAAAAAATAAATTAAAATTGGAATTTGAAAGGGAAAACAGCGGATTTTTCCCTCGAAAACGATTCGCATCGAGAATAGCTCGATAGCCACGATGTGCGTGCCGAAAAGAGCTTTTTCTGAATTGGAGCCATGGGCGCGATTCCGATAACCGTAACCAAAGTTATGGCCAAATTACCAAAACTCGTCCAAATGTCGCTCAATTAGGAAAAGATTTCGTTCACTTGCCATATTTGAGTTGATCTGCCAACTCGTGATATCTTAGCACAATCAACGTGCTGTCTGACAGTTCAGTGTCATCTGAGTCGGTTGCTCCTGCTTCACAAGTTCACTTCCATTATCGCTTTGTCCACTTAAGTGCCAAATATCTTCACAAAATAGCTTCCTAAAAATTCATTTTTCTTTAAGATTAATCACACTGTAATTCTGCCAACGAGATTTAAAGAAACAGATGAAGAAAGAGCTACTTGTATGCAGGTATAGAGCCCTGCGTAACTCTATTCCACTGGGATGTTCCTGAATGTCTGGAACTAGAATATCAAGGCTTCTTAAGCGATCAAATTCTGTAAGTAACTCAATCCTGCATGCGTCACGTTTTGTTGGGAGATATGGATATAAGAAAATTAATTTCGGATTTTTCCCGTTATTTTTGTAGGCAAGATTTTCGTGAATTTGCTGAGGTCTGCTTTTGGAATTTCGGCGATCGAGTGAAACGTTGGATAACACTGAATGAGCCATGGTCCTTTGCTGTTCAAGGATACGTGTATGGTAATTTTCCTCCTAATAGAGGTGGAACTGCAAATCTGGATGGGGGCATTATCAGTCTGATAAGCTTCCCTATACATAGATCAAGAATCGGGGCTCCAATTCCTACCAAAGACGGAAATCCAGGAACAGAACCATATATTGTGGCACACCATTTGATCCTTGCTCATGCAAATGCTGTTGATATATACAGGACAAAATATCAGGTAAATTTATATTTCGAGTTTCTGTAACAGTTTATTTACATAGATAGATACATGATTTGTATGTACAGGGAACTCAAGGAGGACAAATAGGAATGACAAATGTCGCAGCTTGGTATGAGCCTTATAGTGACAAGAAAGATGATATAGAAGCTTCTTCAAGGGCCCTCCAATTTATGCTAGGATGGTAAGTAGGTGCAGTAGTTTATAGGCCTTAATTTCTATACTTAGTCCACTAACTAATTAATGTCACAAAAACATACAATTTGTTATATGCAATGATTATAAACTAAAACCCACCCCCACGCAGCAAAATAATAAATGTGACTATAGAATCTTCACAAAACAAAAAACGAGTGTGGAAAATATGTATAACACCAAATTTGATGAAGGGTCAGCTAAATGTCCCTGTTGGGCATTCACAAAGTAAAAACTCTCAAATTTTATATTTTCAAAAGATAAAAAACTCTTGCCTCTCTATTTTTTCTAATAATCTTTACACAACATAAACACAATCACGGACCACGAGGTCTATAGGTCTCATACCAATTACCATCAATTGTGCACCTGTCAGTATCAAGAAGAAAGTGTTACATTTTGCATCACATAATTCTCAACAATATACAAGAATTTTTTTTAATCGGGACGTAGAATAAGAGTCTCTCTCATTTTTTTCTTTTCTGTCCACTTGATTGTTCAATATATTTGGACCATTTGTTATTTTCACGGAAGTCATTTATTTACTAGTCTTAAATGAGTACGAAAATTTAATATTTCGTAACTAAAAACAATATTGTTTTATTTTTATTTTCAGGTTTGTAGAACCAATGGTAACAGGTGAATATCCACCAGCTATGAGAGAAAATGTAAAAGAACGTCTTCCTAAATTTACAGATGATCAAGAGAAGCTCGTGAAAGGATCTTATGACTTTTTAGACATAAATTATTACACGCTTTTTATGTTACTAGTTTGCATATTTTTGGTGGATCACCAAATTACGTGACAGACCAGGAAGTTAAGCCTTTGAGTAAGTACACTAATATACATTATCATTATATTGGACTCTTGTATGACAATACTCACTCTATCAATCTTTTGTAGCTGAACGCGATGGGATACCAATTGGTCGAAAGGTATGCCTTTAACTAAGCCAAAGTTGACATAAAATAGTTAAGACTATTGCAACTATTTATGCAGAAAAATTTTCTTATTCATTTAAGAAAATTTATTGTAATCCATTATTAGGTTCGAATTACTAGATACATTAATACATTAAAGTACTTACAATGATTTAATTAATTTCTAATGATTATATAATATAAGAACATCAAATGACAATCATCTTTTGTATTAGGGCGGTTCCGATTGGTTGTACATTGTTCCTTGGGGAATTTTCAATCTCATGAGTTATGCAAAGGAAACATATCACGATCCTATCATTTACATTACGGAAAATGGTAAATAATAGTGTTATTATTAACTTATATATTTATGTAGTGAGAATTATCTTCTTTTTAAATATGTTAACACAATGTCATTTATTGAAAGCAATATCCACCATAATTTTGTACAGGGGTGGATGAAAAGAACAATAAAGGCAAAAATATTGCAAGTTGTCTTTCTGATGAAATAAGGATTAAATATCACAATGACCATCTTTGGAACCTTAAAATGGCGATGGTGCAGTAAGTCATTGTTAACTAGTCATTATATCAATTCAACTCTAAACAAATTGAAAATTTGGAAATTAATTGACAAGTTTCCTTCCTTTTCAGAAAGAATGTGCGTGTGAAGGGTTACTACGCATGGTCATTATTTGACAATTTCGAATGGTGCGAGGGATACACAGTTAGATTTGGCATTTTCCTAGTAGACTTTGAGAATGGCCGTTTGACAAGATTCCCGAAAAGTTCAGCTCTATGGTGGATGCAATTCCTTGACAAGAATCAGACAAAGAACCAAGCTCAAGAAACTGAAGAAGGACGTCAAGGCTCTGGGAAAAGGCTAAGAATTGCTGCTTAATCCTTTTCTTCTGCAATGTTATGTCGAGTAAGGCATGTATGTCATGTTGTTCGGTTTGTTTCCTAATTTTCCTGTGTGGGCTGTTGTGAAAGCCACGTTTCAACTTCTTTAATTTGGCTTGTTTATCTTGCTTTGATGAACATGAAACATTCTATGTCAAAATAGAATGTTTTTGTTTAAGTAAAATAATTCCAGAGTGTGGGGCTGTGTGCCCATAAAGTATTGCTGTAATGGATTGATATTTAAATAAATATTTAGTTTTTTTATATATTTCGTCGATTGGAATATTTATGGCCTGGTATTTTCAATTTAGCCAGCATTTTCAGATAATATTAGTCGTACACTTGCTTGGTGAAGAGCTCACTAAAAACCTTGATTTTGACGATCTAGATGAAGCTGACCTGAACAAAGCTACTGGATTCAACATCTCCATTGCTGGAAAAACAAAATTTAGTGTTGAGATTAGCAAACAAACTTGGAGAAGCATTGAGTCAAGCCCTAAAAATAGTTCTAAGACTGCACTAGAAAGCCGAAAATTCCAGGCGCTAGTGTCATTATCATTATTCTTCTATACTGGAGAAAAATGGAGATTCAGCTCAGTTTTAGTTACCTTAATAGATGGGAAACCAAAAAGAGAAACAACGTTAGATCTAAAGCTATGCTTGACAAGAAAATTTGTAGACTACAAAAATCAGCCATTGTTTTGTATTGAAACAGAGGAAAATTTGAAAAAATTCAGACGAAATTCAATTGATATTAAGAGGATAACAACATAACACTTGCTATATCCTTATTTTTGAGAAAAAAATAATTTGTTTACAGAATCTTCAGTAAAACGGTTTTTATTTGACAATTAAAAGTGATTAAAAGAGAGAAATTCTGATTTAAGTGTATCTAAATTGAATCTTGGAACAATAAAGCATAGACCAGATGCATATCAACAATTCAATAAATTTTAGAAAAAAAAATCATTTGGAGCTGATGAATTTTAGTTTCACAAATCCGAAAAAGAAAGGATGCTAATATTACTCCATAGAATTGCAGAGATTAACCAAATTAGAAAACCGATCAAACAACACCACCCACGATGCAAATATAATAAAAATTCTTCGATTCGCAAGATAATGAAAAACCCGTCAAAATTTTCAATCGATAAATTAGTGGCAATAAGAAAAGTATAACACAGAAAAAGTGAAGAATTCAGTTCACAGCAGCCAAAAAGAAGGTGCAGACAAAAAAATGAACCAGCTTTGAGAAAAAAAATTGTTCTATTCTTACAAAATTTTGAACTAACAAACTGAGCAGAGAGTGACTTAAGCTTGAGAATTGATCAGAAAGAAAGAACATTCGTACCTGAAATGTGGTGGCTATTTTTGATCGCTTGATCGCAGGATAATGTTTTTTGTCTTGTCAGAAGAGAGACGTTGAGAGGAAATTGAAACGGTCAAAATTGTATTGAGCCCTTGTTTCAGCCCCACTTTTACCATAAAATTCCATTCTTGTTTCTCTTTCTATAACACATTCTTCAATAAAATAATATTACACGAAAATTTTGAAAAAATTCTTATTTTTTAATCATACATTTTCCATTATAACACTATTGTAAAATACATTTTTTGAAAAAATAAAATAAAATTAGAGCTCAATTGATTGTCTAACAAGCTTCATGGATATGTTAGATTTAGTAAATTTAATAATAATAGACTGTCCACCTAGAACACCAATCAAAGTTGGAGCATTTATTGTTGATATATGTAACTATGTAAGTATTGCATTTGGTAATTGATTTGATATTATTAAACTTCTGGTTCACATGGCCTTGTGCAAGGATTAACTATAATGCTATTTTTCTGGCTATTTAATTCCCCCGCCCCCCCCCCCCCCCACCCAATGCTGAGATAAATGTCTTCTAAACAATGATAGTCAGCACATTTGAACTTGTGAAACAATAAAATCTTTGGGTCATGCTACATGTACCGAATTTTTTTATATAATCTCTTATCGACTACTCACATCTTGGAATTTTTTTATTCACGCGGAGCAAACGTGCATGTGAGATGAGGTAAACAATTCGATAGGGGGTATTATGTACAAATAGATTTATCCAAAATGTTTTGTACATTTGAACTTCTAGTTCATACGATATTTATTTCAATTATACTAATATTTATAGTACAATATGTATCATTGAAATATAGAAGATCCCTAAGATCAAGTCGTTGATAGATTTTGTTCTTTCATGAATATTTGACTTATTATTTTATAAAATATTGCATTATATAAGGATTTCTCTTTAGGAGCAAAAGAACAATATTTTTTTAGTAAAATATTGGATCTTAAAAATTATACTCTTCAAGAGCAAGTAATTTTCTACTAAAATATAGCTGTAATATAAAATTGTACTTTATTGAGGAAAAGCAATTGTATAATATTCTTGAATATTAATATATGAAAAGTTGTCCTTCATGTGAAGCGACAATAAAATATTCTTTTCAAATATATACACATTTGGGTTGTCATTATTTTCCCAAAACCTTCAATTAATATTCTTATCAAAATATCAACATAATTGTAAAATAAAAAATAAAAATGTGTGTGTGTGTGTGTGTGTTTTTTTTTTTTAAGAACAACAACAAACTTATTTAGAATAGTAGAAATTTAATTTATGTATAAAGGCTTTCTTCATGTACAATATAATATTTTGCTAAATATTGATATAATATAATAGTGGTACTTCAGAAATTTAAGAATTATAATTTTAGAGTATTGATAAGCATACAATTGAACTTTTTTGGGGGGATAGCAACGCATTATTCTTTTAGAATATTATGTACAATAGGTTATGTAATTCATCAAGAGCAGTAATAAAGTATTCTAATAGAATATCAATTTAAAAATTACTGTGAGGATTAGTCACAGAGAGTCATCGGATTCAGATTCACCTAATGAAAAGTGTTAGCTTACTTTGTTAAAAAATTCTGAAAAATGTTTAAGAACGAACAAAAACCTCAAAAGAAGCATAGAAGTGGAGATGTCATAATTGTAGAGGTTTTGGCCACATTAGGAGTGAGTGCCCCGTATAAGGCTATGAATGCTACTCTCGCTGATGACGAGTCTAATTAGGACAATCAAAGTGAGAAATCCACTCGTGTGGAAAGTGGAAAATATATTGACTTTACTGCTAGAATTAAGAATGGATCTGATAAGGGGAGTAAGAAAGTTGAAAGCATAAGTAGTAATGAGAATTTAAAAAAAGATTCTGATAGTAAGAAAGACTCTGATAGTGAGGGAGATATTCTTGAAGCTTATGATAGAATTTATGAGGAGAGTGTTAAAATTCTAACTAAAAATAAAGTCTTAAATACGAGAGTCACAGAACTTGAGTTGGAAAAAAAACTCAGCTTACATTCAGGAGTATACCTAAATCTTGAGTGAGTTGAAATACATGAATGAATCTTTAAATACTGAGGTTAGGAATCTCACTAGTGACTTGAAAAGACCTCTACGAGAGTTAATGAGCTAACGGTTGAAAAATAAACCTTAGAAATCCATGTTAAAAATCTTCTGAGCGACCTAGAGCATTCCAAGTCTCAACTTATTGTCTTTTCTAGTGATTCTATAAAGCTAGATAACACTCTAGGAATGGGTGAGCCTGCTGGTAATAAGGGAGGTCTATGATATAATAAAAATGATCATAATGTTGCTAGTACGTCAAAGACCACATTTGTTCCTTGTACCGATCAGTTTAAACATGTGTCTAACTTTGAACCTAAAAATAAACGATATGTAGGACAGAGGCCTATTAGAAAGCATATGACCCGCCAACCTTGGAATAGATATCAACTATCTCATAACTTTGGTCCTAGTTTTATCCCTACATATTTTCATTGTAGTGAGTTAGGACACATAAAGCGTAGATATCGTTATTTCCTGAACAGAAATAGAAATCGGAACTTAAATAGAAAGAAAAAGCAGGAGTTCGTTGGTCAGATTGACTTTCTTACTAATCAGGTGAGTCAATTGATTAAGATAATGACACAAATGACTGTGAATGTTCCTGTCACTAGGCAAGTTTAGATAAAGAAAAGTGATATGAAATCTTTTGAAATAGATCGTGGTGCTCTTAAAGGTAAGAGTATTTGCATACCTGACTAATTATGTATTTTTGGTGCATACTCGTGTTTTATCATCGTATGACATTGATTTATGCATACATTATATTTGTTTATTTGTTGTCTAGGTAGAAAACTCATACATATATATATATATTTTTTTTTTTTGGTTTGATATTTTTGTGTGCTTGGTGCATTCATACTTTAAAATAAAAATAAAAAAATGGAAATTTGAAAAATAAAAAATGCGGGAAATTTTTTTACAGCATAATATATAATATACTTGAATTTGTTTGTTGTGATCAAATATAGGTTTAATCGATTAGTTGTAACATAGTTTTCATTGCTGGTTTATGTTATTATAGAGTAATTAGCATATGTATCTTCATATACCATCTGCACTGCACACACTATGATATTGTTAATAAGACTCAACCACGTGTGTGAGATTTAGGATGTCAATCACATGTTAGTAAGATAACTTTAAACATAAATTGACCTTATTTATTAGACCTAAGCTGAAGTTTATCCCTGATAAGCTCAATATCTTATATTCTTCTTCGGAGCCTATTTGATTTGACTAATTAAGCCCCCATGGGTTTCTCATAACCTGTTATCTATGGTCAACTGACTTCGGTTAACCAGCTAAAGCTCGCTACATGGGTCATTTTAGTCGCTTAATGGAGAAGAGTCTGCACTTAAGATGTGAAAAATAATAATAATAAACTTAAAATATTGAAAGATATGAAAATAAAATATTCTCAAAGTCAAGGGGAGAAAAGAAAATATCCATACAAAATGAGCTTTTTCTTTATATATTCTAATGTGTTTAAAATGGTTTGACTTTCATAAATAGAGGAATACAATTATTGACTGTGATGTTTAACATGTCCTTGCTCACAAAATTAATGTTTGGAGTCGTACTTACAAAAGATTAGTGACACTTTATATATATGGTTCACTTATACAATTTACACTATGTTAACATGAACTAAGTATGTGGGAAGATTTACTCTACATTGATTAACTTGTACATGCTTACAACTGCATTTTCGGTCCCTTTGTCATTTGTGACAAAAAGAGGGAGTGTAATCTAGTAAAGGTCTTAAATGGGAAAAATTAAATTTTTGTGGTGAAGTAGATTGATATACGGAGATTTATTGATTGTATTTCATTTCATACCATATCTACCTAGCTGTTTGAGTTTTTGATTTTTTCTGATGCTAATGTTTTTGTTGGTGTTTGGATTAACATTAGTGTTACGTCTCAATCTAGCTAGTGTTGGTATCATGTGTTTAATGATTTTATTATTTCCTGTATCACGTGTGCTTTTACACTCGGTATTTGAGTTATGAATTTCAGGAAACAGGTTTAACAAAGAATGCAAGAAACATCAGTTTGATGAAGTTTTGGTAGTTTAGATTTTGTTTTTAGTTTTCCTTGACTTATTGTATAGTTTTGTCACAAAATGCCAAATGGGGAGTTTGTTAGGTTCTTAGTGCTAGCGATTTTGTGGACAAAAAAAAAAACTAATTTGTAATGTGTTGTAAAAATCAAGGACCTAGGGTGTAACTTGTATAAATTGGCGTTATGAGGTTTAGTGTTCGCGCATGAAAAGAGGAGAAAGACGTAGTCGCATTTTCGCTAACTTCTCGCCCAGTTGGCGCTCAAGCGACAAAAGCAAATTGCCTATCGCCCGCCTGACGTCGAGCTCTCGCTCGAGCTACAGTGCGTCACTTGCCTGTCGCCAGCTTCATGCTCGAGCAACAGGTCAATCTGAAAAATCCTAATTTTCTGTTTTGAAGTATTTTTTCAGGCCATTCAACTTAATTCCCATCTCCTGTAAATATCCAAGCCTATGCAAAAATTGAAGTGTGGTTGTTCATTGTGCTTGTTATCCTTCGCCACTGAGGCTCAAAGTCAAAGTGGCACGTAGCAATTCACGTAAGTAGAGAGTCAACAAAAAAGTCAAAAAGACCCAAGTGGTCAAATACAAAGAAATTATGCAAACTACCGAAACTCGTACCGAGGCACTGGCTCGATGGACAAAGCACTACACTTGGCTGAAACACTACCTAAAGAAACAAATAAAGGAACTGAAGCTCTTCACTCAGAAGACCAGCTCCGAGGCTCTCAATTCATTCGAAACTCATGAAGCCAACAATGTCTCGTACAATATATTTGAGTATCTTCTAGAAGTGATTGATATAACATTTGTAATAGAGAATGTCAGCATGTCAGTCTATTGTATAAAGCGGCTGACCCCTTATCAATGTATTAATTGTATGAATAGATAATGATGTGAAATATCAACTAAGGAGATGAGGTCATGTGGTTCTAATCCAATGAACACCACGTCAACCAAGGCAATATAAATAGGTTTTCTTTGTAACTTAGAAAGTTGGAAAATTTGGAATTTTGGATTCTTATTCTCACATCTTGAACTATTGAATATTGACTAAGCAAGAAATATTTACAAATACTTTTATGAGCATTTTCTTCTTTCATTATACGCACTTGGTAGATAAATATCTTAATACACAATCTTACAATTTATATACACGTTTATTTTCTATCCTTCCACATATTCTAGGGAGATCTTTGGTTAGTGGCTTTGGCTCTCGATTGATGATCGTTGTTAGCGTGATCATCTTTATTTTACCCATCGGAGCTCGAAAATTTTTGTCTCTTGTCGTAAAGCATCTCTCCATTCAAGTCTGCCTCCTTTCTCATCGTTTCTCCAGTAAAAAAGTTTCGAAACTTGCTTGACTTGGTGAGAGTGGGCACGTCATCTGTAGGCTTATTTTTCACGATCAACAATGCTTAATCGCTAAACACATTCATATTATTCTTTGAAAATCCAAGAGCCTATTCATACATTGATCCCATCTTTTCTTCTTGAGATCATACAACCATATATTTGAGAAAAACATCAAACTCATTGAATCCGAAACACCACCTACTTCCTATTGGTTATAGGAAGGTGCTTTCTCAGTTAATCTTCAGAGGTTGCTGGAAGTTGAGAGATGTTAGACTATAAGCGTAGGAAAAGCACAGGAACAGGGTATTCTTGGAATTCCGTTAGGAAGAGACAATTGTGGAAAATCTTGGAGTAGGCCTTGGAGCATACCTTGGAGTTAGTAGGAAATAGATCGGGAAGTCTAGTGGAGTTGGCTAGATAGTATCTGACTATAACTCACTTCGTATTGTCTATAGTGGAGGTAACTGGTGTTTATTATTGCTTTCCTTATTATTGCGGTATTAAAACATATGATAATCGAACTTGTGTGTTTAATCATCTAGAAACAATTAAAAGTGACTTGTTGATTTTGATTGATTAATTTTGCACATAGGGTCAAAACTAAAAACGAAAAAGTGAAAATCATTCGGTAACTTAAAAGCAGTTAAATTGATAATCCGTGAACTATAAAGTTGTATCTAGTACGACACCCGATTTTTCAGAATTGAACGAGATCAATTGGGTATATTGTAAATAGAACTGAGAAATCCAATTTGAATTATGTAACTGGACAATCGATTTTGTTTGGCTCGGTTCCATAACTATGCTTTCAAAATTTTCATACAGCAGTGAAAAACACAATGATTTTATAAATCATAATTCCCAAATCTTGCTCTCACAACAACATATCAAGTCAAAGATAGGGATGTCAATGGACACAAGTTGCTCGTTGGCTCACCAGCTTGACTCGCCCTCTAGATGAGTCGTAGATCGAATCAAAACTGAAATTTAGAGGTACAAGCTGCTAGCTAGCTTGCCCAGGTCAGCTTCCGAACCAGTTGAGCTGACTCGATAGGCTGCAAAAATTCGACTACAAAAGTCTTTCTTTACCTAGTGGCTTTGTGGAATTTGGTGGGATTGAAATAATTTAGATAAATCGACCTTATAAGGAACAAGGGGATGCGATTATAATGTAAATAAGAATGATAGGTGGCTGCTTTTTACAGTGTGATTGAAGGTGTCATCACACCAATTGAAATTTGATTGAATTTCAAATTCCTTTTTCTTGTTTATTTTTTTCCCAATAAATAGAGATTTTTCAAATATCATCTATTCATATTCCACTATTTCTTTGAAATGATCGTATTCATTCCAAGGTAACACAAGTTATTCAATATAATTATCAATGGGGACTTGGTCAACGAAGTTCTCATTTATATCTTGAAGAGCCCGTTATACTTGGGATAAAAACTTCAATGTTTTTCAATGTATATGTAATGGAGTTGAATCCGAATCCGAACCCGAATAAGAATGAATTATTTTATTTCTACAATTGAATTATAATCATTTCATTTCTTTCCCGAAAAAAAATGTTAATAAAATATTTAATTTCTTTATGATTTTAACTTTGCCTATATATCATGTAGTTAGTCTCGACTCTGGAAAAGAAGGAGAATTTTTATAAACATACATTTCTTTTATTAAAAACATTAATAAATTTGATTTTCAAAATTTTTTTCCATTGATAAATTTCCGACTAAAATTTGAATGGTGAAATAAAAAAATCAATTTTTTTCCCTAAAAAATTAAACGTTGATGGGGGCTATTGAGAGAGAGAGAGAGAGAGAGAGAGAGATGAAGATCAGAAAAATATCATTTCTTATTAAATCTGAAAAATGTAATTACAGTATAAATAGCAAATTGAATTAGTACAAAATTGGGCGGGAATTATGGTTAATGACAGCTTAGCAACCTAACTAACTTTGGCGCCTAATGTATAGCTTCTAACAGCTTCGATCGACTCTGAAACTCCCCCTCAAGATGGACTGTGTAAATCGATAACAGCCATCTTGGAAAGTAATGAAAACAAAGTTGATGCAGGTAAAGTTGTGAAGATATCAACTAACTGATGATTAGTTCGAATCGGCAACAGCTTGATGAATCCATCATTGATTTTATCTATCATAAAATGGCAATCTATTTCAATATGTTTAGTCATCTCATGGAAAATTGGATTGGTGGCAATATGAACGATGGCCTGATTGTCACAGAATATTAGCGCAGGAATCTTGGAGCTTATGTGTAGATCAATGAGCAATTGGTGAATCCACATCAGTTCACTAGCAGTAGAAGACAATGCTCGATACTCAGCTTCTGCGGACGACCTGGACACAATGTTCTATTTCTTGGCTTTCCAAGACACCATAGAGTCCCCAAGAAAAACACAAAAACATGTAATCGACTTTCTTGAATCTAAACAGGAGCCCCAGTCAGCATCAGTAAATTCACATAACTGTAATGAAGATCCATCAGAGAAAAGAAGACCTTGGCTTGGAGTACCCTTAATGTATTGTAGCAGATGATGTACTGCTATTAGGTGAGGTTTTTTGGGCTGAGAGACATATTGACTGAGTTTATGTACTGCAAACGTAATGTCTGGTCTAGATATAGTGAGATATAGCAATCTTCCAAACAATCTACTATACATATAACCATGTTCCAGCAACTCCCCCTCAAAGGAGTTCAAACGAACTTTGGGAACCATAGGTATGGCAGCGGGTTTACAAGCAAGAAACCCAGTATCTTCCAGTAATTGAAGGGCATAATGCTTTTGAGACAAGACAATGCCTTTATGAGATCGAACAATCTTGAAGCCAAGAAAATATTTGAGCTTCCCCAAATCTTTCAGCTTGAATTGTTGATGTAAAGCTGACTTCAAATCATTAATAACTTCTAAATTGAATCCAGTGATAACTATATCGCTAACATACACAAGGAGAGCAACAAAATTCGTTCCAGTACCTTTAATAAACAATGAATAGTCAGATTTTGATTGATGAAAGCCTTGGAGTAAAAAGGCATGAGAGAACTTCGAAAACCATTGTCTTGAGGCCTGTTTTAGTCCATAAATGGACTTATGTAGTTTACACACCAGAAGCTCCCCCCGTTTGGGAGATGAATTGGGAGGAACATAACCCAATGGCAAGTCCATATAGATTTCTTCAAATAAATCACCATGAAGGAACGCGTTGTTGACGTCCAACTGAATAATATGCCAATGGTTTATAGCTGCAACAGCTAGTAAAAGCTTCACAGCCACTAACTTAGCCACTGGAGAGTAGTTTTCTAGAAAGTCAAGACCCTCTTGTTGAGTATATCATTTTGCTACCAATCGTACTTTGAAACGATCAACAGTCCCATCAGATTTATACTTAATTTTGTAAACCCATTTGCAGCCTATAGAATGCTTTCCTTCAGGTATGCTGGTAACAGACCAGGTTTTGTTTTGTTCCATGGCAGATAACTCAGCAGCCATAGCATCCTTCCAATGGGTGTGTTGCATGGCTTGGTGATAATATTGAGGCTCAGTGTTAGATGAAATATTGAGGATAAAGTGATTATGAGAGGAAGAGAATTTTTCATAAATAATGTAATCACTTAAAGGATAAGTAGAGGGCTTATAAGCAATAGAAGAAGCACTGCGAGACAGAAGGTTGCAATGAAAATCCTTTAAGTATGATGGGGGTTTGTTGTGTCGAAGGGGTCTTCTGATAGGAACATCAACAAGAGTGGGAATGAGAGGGTGATCTAAAGAGGGTGAAGATGATTCAAGAATTTGAGATGGGAAATTGATAGTATGATCAGAAGGGACTGCGTAGTTGGGACTTGAACTAGTGACATGAAAATCCGATGAAGAAGGATTTTCTGGAAGAGGAATAAGAAGAACAAGATGATGAAAGTCATCAGTGAAATCAGCAGATTTGGCAATGGAATGAAAGGGAAAGATGTCCTCATGAAAGGTTACATCTCTGGAGATAAAGAAGCCTTTGGATTGTATATCATATAAACGATGACCCTTAATGCCAAGGTGATAACCAACAAAGACACAGATATTTGCACGAGGCTGAAACTTTAGGCGATGAGAAGGAAGAGTAGATGCAAAGTATAAACTCCCAAAGACTCTAAAAAAAACTATAATCGACAGGAGAGTTGTAAAGTAAAGTATAAGGTGTTTTGTTGTGCAGAATAGGAGAAGGAATCCTATTAATCAAGAATGTTGCAGTAAGAACACAATCACCCCAGAAAGATATAGGAACTTGAGCTTGAAAAAAGAGTGTACGTGCAACATTAAGCAAATGTTAATGTTTCCTTTCAACTACCGAGTTCTGCCTTAATAACTTTGTTAAACTGAGTTTCAACAAGGCTAAAAAACTTGGGAATTATATGATGAACATAAGATTTTTGCTTCATTAAATAGACCCAAGTAAACCTGGTACAATCATCAAATAAAGTGAGAAAATATATGTATCCTTCTCGTGTTGGAGAGTTGTATGGACCCCAAGTATCACAATGGATAAGGTCAAAGGCATTAGCAGATAAATGGTTATTTGACACAAATGATAACCTTCTTATTTTGGCTAAAGGACAAATTTAACAGGGTGCACAGCATTTATCATTGTTGAATTTGAGCTGATCCTTTAGACTTTCCAACCTTTTAAACGACAAATGACCAAGTCGATTATGTCAAACACGTGAAGGTACATTATTCATTACAGAAAAAACAAGTTTACAAACATCACTAGATGAATTACATTTATCCTTCTCTTCATCATATAATGCATCAATGATATAAAGACCATCAACTCTCCTAGCCCTGCCAATCATCTTTAAGTTGCATGCATCCTAAATATCTCAATGATCAGTGAGAAAATGGACACTGATGTTTGAATTCCTTGTCATAGAACTGATAGACAACATGTTGAATTTGAATTGGGGCACAAATAACACATCTTCAAGAATTAATTCAGACGTTAATCTAACAGTTCCAGCAAATTTAACTTGGATTCCGATATGATTAGACAGTGTGATGTAAATGTTCTGCACAACCTCCAACTTTTAAAATGAATCACGATTGAAATAGACATGGCTGGTAACACCTGAATCTAGTACGCAATGTGTAGGGGAACTGATTTGAGTGATAGAGATGGAAAAACATGTACCTGATTCATGGCCAGATTTAACACCCTCATTTTCAACCTTAGCATCTGAGAGGTGTGTACTCAATAAGCTTATTAGATGTTGATATTGATCTGAATTCAGATTCTGCACGAAGCTCCCAACATTACCAACGTGCTTATCTGAAATAGAGCCAGAAATTTGATTAGCAATAGCATTAGTCGATTGAACATTATAACCTATTTGATTGCTTGCACTGGACTTTATCTGATTGATAGGTTTTGGCCTTTGTTTTGGTTTGTATCCAGGAGGAAAACCATGAAACTTATAACATCTATCAACCACATGACCTACACCTCCACGATAGGTACAGACATGCCTCTCCCTTTTCTAAAATCTACTATAGCTTTGCCCTGAATTGGCTCTTCTAACTTCATTTCTAGCAAAGAATGCCAAAGAATCAGTAGCTCCAATAGTAACATTTACATATCTTTGATGCTCCTCTTGAGAAATGAGTGAAAACACTTTGTTAATTGGTGGAATAGGATCCATGAGTAACAATTGTCCTCTAACTTGAGCATATGAATCATTCAAACCCATCAAAAACGACATCACATATTCTATGTGATAGTGTTCAGTCAATTTCTTGTTTCCTCCACAATTACACTGTCCACATAAACAAAAAGGGCGATAATTGTTAAGCTCTTCCCAGATAGTTTTGAGCTTAGTAAAATAAGCACTAACAGATAATTGACCTTGTGTATGATTCATTAAATCTCTTCTCAACTGGAAAATCTGAGGACCATTCCTCTGCTGAAAACGTTCCCTGAGATCGAGCCAAATCTCATGAGCAGATTCGGAGTATATGATGCTAGCTGAAATGTCCTTTGAAACGGAATTAAGTATCCATGAGATAACAACATTGTTGTTCCAAATCCAAGATCTGAGGAGACCTTCATTTTCTTCAGGTTTAATAACAGATCCATCGATAAAACTAAGTTTATTTTTCACCGAAAGTGCTATAGTCATGGCGCGACTCCATGAAGTATAATTCTCGACAGTCAATGGTTGAGAAACCAGAACTAAACCTGGACCATCAGAATGATGAAGGTAATAAGGATTTGAGGCATCATCAATAGCAGATTGATTCATTGATGAAGATGAATTTAGATTTTGGATAGTAATATCTGCCATGAATAATTTGAATTCAATGACAAAGAGTAAGAAGCAAAAGTTGCTCTGATACCATATTGAGGAATCGAGAGAGAGAGAGAGAGAGAGAGAGAGAGAGAGAGAGAGAGAGAGAGAGAGAGAGAGAGAGAGAGAGAGAGAGAGAGAGAGAGATGAAGATCAGAAAAATATATTTTCTTATTAAATCTGAAAATGTAATTACAGTATAAATAGCAAACTGAATCAGTAAAAATTAGGCGGGAACTATGGTTAATGACAGCTACAAGGGTCAGATTGCATGTCAAGCCAATCCGAGGCGGCTCAGCCTGTCCAAATACATCTTAGGTCAAGGTTCCATCTCAAATTCATAATAATACATAGTCCAATTTAAAAAACATAAACAAGTTGTATCTTAACATAAAATTATTTTCTAATAAATACTTTTCACCTAGTACATGAATTACCAAACGAAAAATAATATAGTAAAACATCAGTAAATCTTCCTTACATCTCATTGATTACTTCAATTCATACAATCAAATTTACCAGAGAAAATGAAATGATAAATATAAATTAAAAATAAAAGAAATGTTTATGGGCTGAGTTTTAGAAAAATGACAAAAAAAAACCGACCGGATTGGTTCTTTGGTTTTGGTCTAGAACAAATAACAGAACCATGAACATTTGGTTCTCGGTTCTATTATCAATGAACTTATTTTCCAAGTTCACAAATATTTCTAGAATGTATATGTTTTGAAGTATTTTCACCGTTAATTTTGAAGGGCAATAGCTCATGTATCAGTCCAACGTTGGATCTCATCATTGTTCATAAGAAGAGTTGACCTTTGACTCCACATGTCTTGAGGTCGACAAATATGATTTTAAGCTCACTGCAAAAAAATAAAAACAGAAATTCTCAAGCATCAAATGGTTGCTAGAAGTTATAAATCAGGAAGGCGTCTATTGGGCTTGAATGTTACTTTTACATTGTATTAACACCTAATTGACTTGAATAAGTTTCTCTTAGTTCCAAATTAATAATTAATTGAGTGTGGTGTCTTCTTAATTTATTTGTTCTTCCTTTTTGGGAGGTCTTGACCTAGTCCCCTTCCTCCTTTATACTTTCTTCTTATCATTAAGAAAATCTCACACGTATGATAATTTAAAGAAAAACAAAGTATGTTTATCATCGTTCATGCTAATTTATCTCCATTATTCGACCTAGACACTATAAAAATCCTCATAAAATGTCAATAATTGTCTATTAACCCTCAAGTTCACAGACAACGTCAGTAACTGTGTTATATCCCACTCCATTAGTCAGAGCAGGAGTTCAACAGAATAACAGTAAGAAGGAAGAAAACGTGTTCAGGGGAAGAAAAGAAAGAAAGGAAAAGAAGAGAAGATAAGAGAAGAAAAAGAAAAAAAAAAAAAAAGAAAAGAAAAGGAAAATAGAAGAACCTGGGGAATAAAAAATAAAGAAGGAAAAGGAAAAGAAAAGAAAAACCCAGGGAAAAAATGCATTACGCGTGAAAAAAACAAAAAAAAAACGTTTATTTAATCTTGATAATCTTTTACATCTTGCCAAGAATTTATGCGCAAATTGTAATTTTTTACTACGTGTATGTCGTAAATACTTTTATTGTAGTGTGATTATGTTCTAGAATATTATATATTTTTATCTCATATATATATATATATATATATATATATATATATATATATATATATATATATATATATATATATATCTGCATTTATAATGTTGAACTGTTGATTAATAAAAACCTGACTTTGAATTTTTTTCTTATCAGGTAGAATTTGAATTTTTTTCAACCTTGAAGAGCCTCTCGAATCAGATCCATGGTCGTATGACATATTTGTCGGTCTCAATGTGCAACACAATCCAACATAATTCGGTTTTGTTTGATACGTATGGGAAATTGTATCATTGGATGCACTTTTTATTATTTTGTGAATTCAGATTTTGTGCAACTAAGAATGCTGCTAATTTCTCTCAGTCTTTATTTCATCAATAGTAATTTCAACACAGAAGGTTGAAAGTATTTATACAAAATTTAAGCAATAGGAATGTGACACCTGGCCAACAGACTAACTAACTAAAAGAAGGTCCATTCACGTGAATAAAGAAAGGAAGGAAAATGATGGAAAATAACAAAGTCTTCATCCCCCCTCAAGCTGGAGCTAGATGAAGATCTTCGAGGCCCAACTTGCCGGTAAGTAGATGAAACTATGGAGGAGGTACAGCCTTTGAGAAAATGTCAGCGAGCTGATCAGAAGAAGAGACGAACTGAGGAAGAACAAAGCCCTTCTTGTATTGGTCTCGCACAATGTGGCAGTCAATGTCAAGATGTTTGGTCCGTTCGTGAAAAAGGGGATTGGCAGTGATATGAAGAGCAGATTTATTATCACACCATAACGGAATTGGAAGAGGAAGGGTGATCAAAAAATATGCAAGCACATAGCTGATCCAGCGAAGCTCACAAACTGTGGTTGCTAAGCTTCGATATTCAGCCTCTGCTGTGGACCTGGACACAGTGGTCTGTTTCTTGGTCTCCCAGGAAATCAAAGTAGTCCCCAAGAAGATGCAAAAACCTGTAAGAGATCTGCGAGTATCCACACAAGAGGCCCAATCCGCATCAGAATAGGCAGACAAGGAAAGTTCTTGCTGACCAGGAAAGAACAATCCCTTCGAAGGACACCCTTTCAAATACTTCAATAGGTGCATTGCTGTATCCCAATGAATCTGGCAAGGTTTGTTAACAAACTGGCTTAATTTCTGTATATCGTATGTAAGGTCAGGCCTTGTCAAGTTCAAGTACAGAAGTCTGCCAATCAACCTCCAATACTTAGCTGGATCTGGAAAGAGAGCACCATCGTTCTGGGATAACTTAGTACCTTTGGGGATAGGAACACCAACAGGCTTTGCACCAGCAAGACCTGCATCCTCAATAATATCCAGAATGTATTTTCGTTGATTGACATAAGTACCATCCTTCCCTCGAGCAATTTCGAGTCCCAGGAAAAATTTAGCATAACCCAAATCTTTAATGGTGAATTTGGAATGCAAAAATTGCTTGACCAAAAGGATATCTGATTCATGTGTGTCGGTAACTAAAATGTCATCCACATATATCAAAAGGAAAACACTATGACCACAAGACTTAAAAATGAAAGACAATGATCATGAGGAGACTGAATGAAACCGTAATCAGTAAGCTTAAGACACAGTTCAATGTTCCACTGCCTTGAAGCCTGTTTCAGATCATATAAACTCCTCCTCAACTTACAGACCTGACCATCTAAACCTCGTTTGTATCCAGCAGGCGGTTCCATATATATCTCTTCATCAAGATACCCGTGTAAAAATGCATTGTTAATATCCAGTTGATGAATAGGCCATGACTTGGCTGATGCAATGGCCAGAAAAATCCTCACCGTAACCAACTTGGCCACAGGTGAAAAACATTCAAAAAAATCCACACCTGCCAACTGATAATATCCCTTTGCTACTAGTCATGCCTTGAATCTATCAATGGTTCTATCCGGTTTAAGTTTGAGCTTATAAACCCATTTAGAACCTATGGCTTTCTTTCCAGCTGGTAAATAGGTCAACTCCCATGTATTATTTTCTTCCAAAGCCTTCAACTCATCATTCATAGCTTGTACCCAGTTTTGATCCTTACAAGCTTGATGATAAGTATGTGGCTCTTGAATATTTGATAAATTTGCCAGAAAAGAAATATATGCATGATGCAAACAAGGAGAAATGGAGTATGGAAATGTGATGGGTGTATATTTTGAGCTGAAAGCAGTGGTATTAGGACTTGCTTGGACATTAGCAATTGGATTCACTGAACCGTCAGTCGCATTAGTGATATAGTCATCTAACCAAGTAGGCTTCATTCTCGGTCTACTGCTATGCCTAGGTTCTTGCACATCAACTGAGTCAGTAACAGGGGATTCAAGGAAAGGAACTTGAATAATGGGAACAGAACAAGGATCAGAGTTTGAAGAGACTGGTGAATTACCTATAGAAACAGAATCAGGCATGTGATCGTGAAGAGACTCAGAATTATGTTCATCAGTGTTAGAGAGGTTGTTAGATGACATAGATGGATTAATGGCAGAGTCATCGAAATGAAATCCCACAGGTAAAGGTGTGGGAAGGACAGACTTATCTTTAAACTTGAAAGGAAAGATACTTTCATAAAAAATGACATCCCTTGAAACATGAATCTGCTTGCTAGAAAGATCATAGACTCTATAAGCCTTTTGTCCAGGACTGAATCCAATGAAGATGCATTTATGAGCTCTTGAATCAAACTTATCCTTGTGAGGTATAGTATTGGTGATGTAGCAAAGACAACCAAAAACTTTCAGAGAAGAGAGAACAGGTTTGGTTCCATACAAGACTTCATAAGGAGTTTGCCATTTTAGAATAGAACTAGGAGTCCTATTTATGACAAAGGTAGACATAAGAATGGAATATGACCAAAAATGTTTAGGTAAATCAGCTTGGAACATGAGTGATCTGGCCACGTTTAAAAGATGTCTATGTTTTCTTTCCACCACTCCATTTTGTTGTGGGGGTGTAAACACATGATTTTTGATGTAAAATGCCAAGTGTTTGAAGCAAAACTTGACACTCAGAACTTGTGAATTCACTACCATTATCAGTTCTTATAGTCTTGACACCTTTTTCAAACTGAGTTTTGACCATTTTAAAGAATGACTCGAGTGTTTTTACAGTCTGTGATTTCTGGATCAGCATGAAGGTCCATGTGGCTCTAGAGAAATCATCCACAATGGTAAGCATGTAGGGGGTTCCTGTAGGAGTGTATTGTTTATATGGACCCCAGATATCAATGTGTAAAAGATCAAAAGTTGACTGGGTATGAATCTGAGAGTTCTAGAAAGATAATCTACTCTGTTTTGCTTTGTGGCAGATGTCACATGGCTGCAAAGTTTTAATGGCTGAGGCATTGCATAATTGGCTGAGAAAATCTAAATGCTTGAGACTCTGATAAGAAGCATGACCTAACCTATTATGCCAATCAACAATAGAAATAGAGGAAGCTCTATTGACATGAAACATATCATCAGCAATTTTAAAATTTCCGATAGACAATTTATTACAAGAATTAACCTCTTTATTACAGCTTTGAATTTCCTCATCCAAAAAACTACGATCATCTAACACATATAACTTGCCATTCAGTTTTCCAATTGCTAAAGTCCTTTCATCCTTCAGGTCCTGTAGGGAGCAATGAGTAAGATAAAAAAATGAATTTGACATCTGCTGTTTGTGTTAATTTTGGAACAGATAATAGGTTAAATTTGAACGTGGGAATATGTAACACATTGGTTAAGAGTAATTTCTGATTTATCATGACTGATCCAATGTGTTTGACATGTTTGATAGAACCATCAGGCAAGCAAACGGCAGTGGACTGTGTGACAGGTTTTACATTGATCATTTGATTAATGTCTGTGCATATATGAATGCTGGCACCAGTATCAAGTATCCAAGATCTACACCCTAAATCATCAAGTGATGTAAAGGCAAAGTGTTGAGTACACATACCTGAATAGTCATTGAGATGTGAAAATTTACTTGATTTCCATTGTCAACCAGCAGCTTTCCTTTGAACATTTTCATCAGCTCCTGTTGGACAATGTCTATGATTTTACTGGATGATATTTCATTTTTTTGATTCATCGTAGCCTCTCTTTCCTCAAAATCAAGTGGTGAATCTGTCATGTTCAACACATTATTCACCATTGTCGTGCCTCCGAATTCTTTAGCTCTTTGTTCCTTCAGTCCTTTGTACCAATCTGGATAACCAATTAACTTGAAACAGTTATCCTTTAAATGTCCACTTGCATTGCAGTGATCACAGAATATCAACTCCTTATCATAGTTGTTAAACCTTCTATTATTTCCCTTTGCAAAAATAGCACTACCTCTTCCAGAATTGAACCTTCCAGTCCAGTTTCCTCGTCCTCTCACATGAGCATTACCCCTTCCTGATGTCAACATTGCCAGATTATCAGTAGCTTCTGGGAAGAGTATGTGTACCTCCCTTTGTTTTTCAACTCTCAACACCATAGAGTAGACTCTATTGACCGATGGTAGAGGATCCATTACTAACAACTGATTCCTTATATTATCGTAAGTATCATTTAGTCCCATCAAAAACTGCATAAGTTTGCTGAATGAAGCTAGATCTGATACTTCCTTCGCAGCTTCACAAGTACAAATTGGAACAGGCATCAAATATGCTACTTCATCCCATAGTTTTTTGAGTTTAGTGAAATATTTTTCAACCGATAAAGATCCTTGAGTTGAACTACTAATCTCTCTCTGTAATTGGTATAACAATGGGCCATTGCATTCCCCATATCTTTCCTCCAATTCAAACCACCCTTCTCTAGCTGAAGTCGTGTAAATGAATGTATCCACAATTTCCTTGGATATTGAATTCAGTATCCACGATCTAACCATACAATCTACTCTAATCCATTGATCTAACTTTGCAGAATTTTCAGCTGGTTTCTCACATTTTCCATTGATAAATCCTAATTTTAATTTTGCACCTAGAGCGATCTTAATCGATCTACTCCAACTCAAATAATTCTTACTTGTTAATGGTGAAGTCAGCAGCATCATTCCGGGATGATCTGAACCTTGCAGATCCAATGGATCTCCATTACTGTAGTCCTTCTCAGACGCTCCTTGCTCAGCGGGTAAAACATGAGCTGGTTCGCGTAGCATTTCAGTAGCCATGGTAGTCGGTAGGTTAGACGATTGAGCTCAGGATCTGGGTCGCTCTGATACCATATTATTTTGTGAATTCAGATTTTGTGCAGCTAAGAATGCTGCTAATTTTTCTCAGTCTTTATTTCATCAATCGTAATTTCAACACAGAAGGTTGAAAGTATTTATACAGAATTTAAGCAATAGGAAAGTGACACCTGGACAATAGACTAACTAACTAAAAGAAGGTCCATTCACGTGAATAAAGAAAGGAAGGAAAATGATGGAAAATAACAAAGTCTTCAATTTTATCATTGAAATATTTCCACTAGGTATTAGACCTTTTTTCTAATTATGGCAACCTTGCTTTCTTGTGACGTTTTCAAGTCTTGCGTGCATAGTACTTAGAATTTCCCTATAAATGGTCGAATTTACACTCCACCTAAGTGCCCTTAATTTTCATTAGTAAGACTCGCAATGGCCAACAACAACCACCTCCTGATGATTACTGGCAACCATTCTATGTTTCGTTCTGATAGCGGCGGTATTATAATCCCTACAGTCAAGCGCTCTGATTTTCCCAAGGATTTTGTATTTGGCGCTGCAACGTCGGCTTATCAGGTCTCATATTGTTTGCATGCAAAGATTTGTTTAATTTCATTATTAAAAGCAACTATAAATTCTTGAATTATGACGAACTTATATACATATATATATTTATTCAGGTTGAAGGTGCTTGGAACGTACAGGGTAAAGGCAGGAGTAATTGGGATGTTTTCACAATGTCGGAGCCTGGTCTGTTCACTCTCTTTACTCCTCCTCAGTGTGTGTACATATTTCTGTATGTTTTAAATAACCTTTGCTGAACATGTTTCTTGGAGTGGCAGCTGGAATTGACGATGGAAGCAATGGGTGTACTGCTATTGATCAGTATAATTTGTTGAAGGTATACTTAAACAACTTATGTATAGAAGTTGCTGAACAACACAATTCTCTTTGGCCAAATTGAAATATGGTCATTCATTAGTGCATATGACTGGGGTGCACTTTAATTAAAATGTTGACAAGGAGACCGGAGAACCTATTTGGTTTTGTTTAAAATTAGATTTTTAATAGATTTTTGATAATAACAGATGTAATATGTGATTTAAAAGTTGATAAATGTGAATTCGATAAACTAGGTGGCCAAAAGTTAATTGTTGATTTTGATAAATTTTTATTAACCTCTTTAACAAAACTAAACGCGGGTTTAAGTGTCAAATATATGAAAAACTCTCGTCAACTTCAATAAGGATATTTAGATGGTTTGAAATTTTTGCCAAGGGGAAAACATAAAGTGTTTAAAGAAAGTTCAATTGAAACCTTGATTTCTATATTTAAAATGTCCTATTGATTGATGACGCTTAAGATTGGTTTTTAGCACTAGTTGTGCTACATAGCATTATTATTGACTTAACAGAAGTGGATATTTTTTAAATATCTAGAAGTAGTGGATAAAATTCATTTTCACACTCTACATGTGGCATGTGTATATCAATATGTCATGATCCAGCTAATTTTAAATTAACCTTAACAATGAGGGGCACGTATTACTCCTCTTTTATAATACAGGATGATGTGGATTTGATGAAGAAAGTGGGTTTAGATTCTTACAGATTTTCAATTGCATGGACTAGAATCAGGTACCCCAAGGAGCTAATATATTTTATTATTGGACTGTGAATGATCTAAAATTTGTGTATCATTTAGTTTTTAATATCCAATGAAGTTCTCACTAATGTTTTTATATATTTTTTGTGTTTTATATTTGTATTTTTAGGAGGTAGAATATGTAAAGGTATATGCAAAGAAGGAATTAAGTATTATAATGATCTCATAGACATACTCTTGGCAGCAGGTAAGAGTCAATTATACATTTAATTATTGTGTTTATTGTTTCTTTAGCCATTCGTGTTCATTTTTATTCACAAGAGTAAATTTATTTATAAAGCTTTTATTTTCATGATCTCCTTATGCACAAAGATTAATTAATTACTTTTTTTTCCATCAAAAGTTTTGACATATGTACAAATTTTATAAAAAGATGGTAGGAAGACTTGAATTTATAACTTATGTATACTACAATATAAGATTGAAGCACCTCGCACCATGTCAAACAACGTCATCTAAAAAGTCAATAACATGTTCGACCACTTAAGAACTAAAATTTAGATAACATAATTCAATATTGTATCAGTTCCAAAACACGTAAAGTTAACTACTTGTTCCACTGCAACCGAAAAACGAAACCGAAACCTGAGAATCTGAGATAAAACATTCCGCCATTACACCGATGCCTAGCCTAGTTTTTGTCGAACTCACCAGCACAATTTCTTGTTGTTGGCGTTATCAAATCCGTCCTCTTCTCCGTGTCTAGGAGTACAAGTTCAGTTCCATTATTGCTTCGTCCACTTAAGTGCCAAATATCTTCACAAAATAGCTTCCTAAAAATTCATTTTTCTTTAAGATTAATCACACTGTAATTCTGCCAATGAGATTTAAAGAAACAGATGAAGAAAGAGCTACTTGTTTGCAGGCATAGAGCCCTGCATAACTCTATTCCACTGGGATGTTCCTGAATGTCTGGAACTAGAATATCAAGGCTTCTTAAGCGATCAAATTCTGTAACTAACTCAATCCTGCATGCGTCACGTTTTGTTGGGAGATACGTATATAAGAAAATTAATTTCAGATTTTTCCCGTTATTTTTGTAGGCAAGATTTTCGTGAATTTGCTGAGGTCTGCTTTTGGAATTTCGGCGATCGAGTGAAACGTTGGATAACACTGAATGAGCCATGGTCCTTTGCTGTTCAAGGATATGTGTGTGGTAATTTTCCTCCTAATAGAGGTGGAACTGCAAATCTGGATGGGGGCATTATCAGTCTGATAAGCTTCCCTATACATAGATCAAGAAGCGGGGCTCCAATTCCTACCAAAGACGGAAATCCAGGAACAGAACAATGTATTGTGGCACACCATTTGATCCTTGCTCATGCAAATGCTGTTGATATATACAGGACAAAAGATCAGGTAAATTTATATTTCGAGTTTCTGTAACAGTTTATTTACATAGATAGATACATGATTTGTATGTACAGGGAACTCAAGGAGGACAAATAGGAATGACAAATGTCGCAGCTTGGTATGAGCCTCTTACTGACAAGAGAGAGGATGTAGAAGCTTCTTCAAGGGCACTCCAATTTATGCTGGGATGGTAAGTAGGTGCAGTAGTTTATAGGCCTTAATTTCTATATTTAGTCCACTAACTAATTAATGTCACAAAAACATACAATTTGTTATATCTCGTAATTAAAAACAATATTCTTTATTTTTTATTTCAGGTTTGTAGAACCAATGGTAACAGGTGAATATCCACCAGCTATGAGAGAAAATGTAAAAGAACGTCTTCCTAAATTTACAGATGATCAAGAGAAGCTCGTGAAAGGATCATATGACTTTTTAGGCATAAATTATTACACCGCTTTTTATGTTACTAGTTTTCATATTTTTGGTGGATCACCAAATTACGTGACAGACCAGGAAGTTAAGCATTTGAGTAAGTACACTAATATACATTATCATTATATTGGACTCTTGTATGACAATACTCACTCTATCAATCTTTTGTAGCTGAATGCGATTGGATACTGATGCAGGAGGGTCCGAGTCAGACGAAGCTGAGTTGTCAGATAACTCGTTGATGGCGCTAACGTACCATGAATTGGCGGATCGACGTAAGAATGGAAAGTAATCGACGACATTTCCTAATTGGGGTCAATTTTGAACACGTTTTGGTATTTTGGCCATAACTTTGGCTACGGTTGTCAGAATCACGCCCGTGACCCCAATTCGGAAAGCTCGTTTCGGCGCGCACGTCGTGGGCACCCAGCTATGCTCGGTGTGCATCGGATTCGAGGTCAAATTCAGCTGTTTTCCCTTCCGAATCGTCAATTTAAGTTATTTTTTACTATTTATGGTAATATTTCGGTTTCCCTTTTGACATAGAATAATTGCTCGATTTGAGCCGAATTTTGGTGATATTGTTTCTTTTATTAAGTATTTTATTTTGGTATGAATATCAGGATTTTGCTATTTTTGGCAAAATTCCGATTATTATTATTTTCTGGCTATTTAACCCGGCTTGTGGGTTATTTTCATTCCGTTGTTGAATAATAAAGAATTTTCTCGTTTTTCTTTGTGTTTCTCTTGCGTTCTTCTCTGTTTTTGTCAATTGAATCCCGCCTACAGAATAATCACTATTACGCCGGCGTCGGTTGGTATCGAGCTTGACATCTTCTTGGGCTAGATTTCATCGGTCAATCATGGTTGGTGGTCGTGGTCGTGGTCGCAGAGGGCAGGTTCCGAATGAGGAAGTCCCACACCGTGATCGTAACGTTCAAGATGTGACGATTGAAGACTTACAGAGGCAAGTTGCGAGTTAACTCGAGCGTACGGCGGCGCGGGATCGCGGTGACCGCGAGCGGAGGGTCACGAGTCCGATACCGATTACGAAAACCCGTATCACAACCACTGCTCGGGTGCAGGAGCATCGTGGTCGGGAGGATCGTCATGTGGATTTCGGCTTTCGGGTAGATTTACCGAGTTTTTAAAGTGCGTTACAAGTGAAGGTTTTGTTGATTGGTGAATGAAGTGGAACGTATCTTTGAGTACAAGGAGGTTCCGAGATCACATCAAAGTAAGGTTAGTTGCCATCAAACTTAAAGGTAGGGCATCCGCATGGTGGGAACAGTTGAGACGTTCACGCAGATGAGACGGGGTAAAGCCAAAATCACGATTGGGAGAAAATGAAGAAGAAGATGAAAGGTCACTTTCTTCCTTTCGGCTATACTCAAACTTTGTTTCAACGGCTTCATTCTCTAAGACAGGGCATAAGGTCGGTTGATGACTACACTGAGGAGTTTTATCAATTGGTGGCTCGGAATGATGCATGCGAAACGGAGGAACGAGATGGTGGCGAGATATTTGGGAGGATTGCGACGATCCATACGGGATGTCCTCGGCCTTCACTCGGCGTGAATTTGTTTCGAAGCATACCGGCGTGCACTTCTTTGTAGAGAAGCGACGAGTAGGAAACCGGTGGTCGAAGCGAAGGTAGCCGGCCCATTCGCCCTCAAGCACCTCGTCCTACTCAACGGCCACCACGGGATAATCCTGGTTCAGGTATTAGATGTTTCAGGTGCGGTGAACAGGGACATCGAGCAACTGATTGCAGGAAACCAGCTAATCGGCCAGGTAAAAATCTCCTAATTGATGAAGAAGTTGTAGACGAGAATGAGGAGGTTGGAGAGCCCGTATATGACGATGATGAAGAGGAAGGAATGCTGTATGGGGACGGTCATGAAACTCTAGTCTTGCGTAAGAGTCTATTGACCCCCAAAGGCGATTCAGGGGATGACTGGTTGAGAACCAACATCTTTCACACAACCTGCACGGTAGCGGATAAGGTTTGCAAACTGATCATTGATAGTGGAAGCTGTGAGAATGTAGTGTCTGAAGAAGCTGTCCAGAAATTACAGTTGAAGACAGATCGGCATCCCAGGCCATATAAATTGTCGTGGTTGAGTAAGGGCAGTGCAGTATCAGTAGAAAAGCGATGTCTAGTATCTTTTTCGATTGGTAGGAAATATTTCGACAATGCTTGGTGTGATGTTGTGTCGATGGATGCTTGTCACATATTGTTGGGTCGACCTTGGCAGTATGATCGCAGTGTTGTTCATGATGGGCGGAAAAATACTTATTCCCTTAGCATCAAAGGGAAGACGGTTGTGTTGGCGCCGCGAAGAGAAGAAATCACTCCTGCTCCAGTAGCTAAAAGTGCCAACTTTGCTTTCTATGTCCGACTTTTGGGAGAGATTGCGCGAGAAGATGTGGTCTATGCTCTACTGCCTTGTGAGAATAGTACAACAGAAGTGAATCCAGATTTACCGGTAGAAGTGCAGAAGATGCTAACGGAGTTCTCTGATTTGATGCCTGAAGATCTCCCTCCAGGGTTGCCGCCTATGAGGGATATTCAACATCAAATTGACCTTGTTCCAGGGTCGAGTCTGCCTAATCGACCAGCTTATCGTCTCAGTCCCAAGGAAGCTGAAGAGTTGCAGCGACAAGTGGTTGAATTGTTGGAGAGGGGCTACATTCGTGAAAGCATGAGCCCGTGTGCAGTTCCTGCTCTGCTGGTACCCAAGAAGGACGGATCTTGGCGTATGTGTGTTGATAGTAGAGCAATCAACAGGATCACAGTGAAGTACAGGTTTCCAATTCCCCGTCTGGATGATATGTTGGATCAGCTTTCTGGTTCTAAGGTCTTCTCAAAAATTGACCTTAAGAGCGGATATCACCAAATCGGGGATCCGACTTGGAGACGAGTAGAAGATGGCGTTTAAGACGAGGCATGGTTTGTATTAGTGGATGGTCATGCCTTTTGGACTGTCCAACGCACCCAGCACTTTTATGAGATTTATGTATCAGGCGTTACGACCTTTTATGGGAAAGTTCGTGGTTGTCTACTTCGATGATATCCTTATTTACAGTCCGACATGGGAATCACACTTTGATCACCTCTGTGCAGTTTTTGATATGTTGAGGACGGAGCATCTATTCGTTAATCGGAAGAAGTGTTCTTTCTTCACCTCTTCTGTTACTTTTCTTGGTTTCGTTGTGCCTACTGATGGTGTTCTTGCAGATCAGTCGAAGATAGATGCAATATTGGGATGGCCCAAGCTGAAAACTTTGCACGATTCAGAAGTTTCCATGGATTGGCATCCTTCTACCATCGGTTCATCAGGAACTTCAGCACTTTGATTGCTCCCATCACCGAATGTCTTAAAGGACGTGAATTCAAATGGTCGGATGAAGCGAAGCTTCGGTTTCGATTGGTCAAGAAACGAATGATAGAGGCTCCAGTTTTGGCACTTCCAGATTTTGAAAAGGTGTTTGAAGTTAATTGTGATACATCTGGAGTTGGCATTGGTGGTGTTTTGAGTCAGGAAGGGCGTTCAGTGGCATTTTTCAGCGAGAAGCTATCAGGATCAAAGAGGAACTATTCCACCTATGATCTTGAATTCTATGCCATAGTTCAGTCTTTGAAGCATTGGCGTCATTACTTGATACAGAGGGAGTTCATTCATATCAACGACCATGAGGCAATGAAGTATATCAATGGACAACACAAAGGCGAGTAGACGACATGCCAAGTGGGTGGCGTTCTTGAGGGAGTTCACTTTTTCACTAAGAAATCAAGCTGGGAGTTTGAATCGTGTCGCAGATGCCTTGAGACTTCGTACCTCCCTTCTCACCACCGTGAGAACCAGTGTCTTCGGATTTGAGTCATTTCAGGATTTGTATGCAATGAGACCCTTCCTTTGGGAAGATAATTCGGGGAGGTAACTAACAACCAACGACATGATTTCATTTTACATAATGGCTATCTGTTTCGTGGGTTACGGTTGTGCGTTCAGATTGTTCACTAAGGCGACATATTGTTAGTGAACTTCATAACATGGGACACTTCGGGCGAGATAAGACAACGGCGTTGGTCTCATCTATCTATTGGCCCAAATTGAGTAGTGATGTGGCTCATCATGTTGGGCGTTGTTGTGTGTGTCAGCGGTCAAAGGGGGCTCTTACTAATGCGGGCCTTTATACACCTCTACCAGTACCTGAAGCTCCTTGGATTGATGTCAGTATGGATTTTGTTTTGGGACTACCTCGTACCCAACGAGCCTCGGATTCTATTTTTGTTGTGGTCGACAGGTTTTCAAAGATGGCCCATTTCATAGCTTGTCGGAAGACAATGGATGCTACCCGGATTGCCCATCTCTACTTCAAGGAAATTGTGCGTTTGCATGGAGTGCCTCATTCAATTACTTCTGACCGTGACACTAAGTTCGTGAGTCATTTCTGGAAAAGCTTGTGGGAGAAATTGGGGACACAGTTGAATTTTAGCAGTGCCTACCACCCCCAAACTGATGGTCAGACAGAGGTGGTGAATCGGAGCTTGGGTAACCTGTTGAGGTGTCTGGCAGGAACTAAGCCGAAGCAGTGGGATCTGGCATTACCTCAGGCAGAATTTGCGTACAACAGGTCGAAGAATCGAACTACCGGGATGAGTCCATTTGAAATTGTCTATGGTCGAGTTCCATCTGGGGTACTTGATTTAGCCCCTATTCCACGTGTGGGTCGCATAAGTCACAAAGCAGATGAGATGGCGGAACATCTTCGGGGAATCCATGAACAAGTGAAGTTAGCCATTCAAGATAGTAATGCCAAGTACAAGGTTCAGGCTGATAGTCATCGTCGTCAGGTCCTTTTCGAAGTTGGTGATTTTGTGTGGGCAGTGTTAACTCGTGATCGTTTTCCCGTTGGGGAGTACAATAAACTGAAGGAGCGGAAGGTTGGTCCTTGTGAGGTTCTGCAAAAGATCAACGACAATGCTTACCGACTACGCTGACCATTTGAAGACTTCTGATGTATTCAATGTGAAGCACCTCAGTCCTTGTTTTGGGGATCCTGAAGACACTCATGTGAACTCGAGGACGAGTTCTTTCCAACCAGGGGCGACTGATGCAGGAGGGTCCGAGTCAGACGAAGCTGAGTTGTCAGATAACTCGTTGATGGCGCTAACGTACCATGAATTGGCGGATCGACGTAAGAATGGAAAGTAATCGACGACATTTCCTAATTGGGGTCAATTTTGAACACGTTTTGGTATTTTGGCCATAACTTTGGCTACGGTTGTCAGAATCACGCCCGTGACCCCAATTCGGAAAGCTCGTTTCGGCGCGCACGTCGTGGGCACCCAGCTATGCTCGGTGTGCATCGGATTCGAGGTCAAATTCAGCTGTTTTCCCTTCCGAATCGTCAATTTAAGTTATTTTTTACTATTTATGGTAATATTTCGGTTTCCCTTTTGACATAGAATAATTGCTCGATTTGAGCCGAATTTTGGTGATATTGTTTCTTTTATTAAGTATTTTATTTTGGTATGAATATCAGGATTTTGCTATTTTTGGCAAAATTCCGATTATTATTATTTTACGGCTATTTAACCGGCTTGTGGGTTATTTTCATTCCGTTGTTGAATAATAAAGAATTTTCTCGTTTTTCTTTGTGTTTCTCTTGCGTTCTTCTCTGTTTTTGTCAATTGAATCCCGCCTACGAGAATAATCACTATTACGCCGGCGTCGATTGGTATCGAGCTTCGACATCTTCTTGGGCTAGATTTCATCGGTCAATCATGGTTGGTGGTCGTGGTCGTGGTCGCAGAGGGCAGGTTCCGAATGAGGCAGTCCCACACCGTGATCGTAACGTTCAAGATGTGACGATTGAAGACTTACGAGAGGCAAGTTGCGAGTTAACTCGGCGTACGGCGGCGCGGGATCGCGGTGACCGCGAACTGGAGGGTCACGAGTCCGATACCGATTCACGAAAACCCGTATCACAACCACTGCTCGGGTGCAGGAGCATCGTGGTCGGGAGGATCGTCATGTGGATTTCGGCTTTCGGGTAGATTTACCGAGTTTTACGGTACGTTACAAGTTGAAGGATTTGTTGATTGGTGAATGAAGTGGAACGTATCTTTGAGTACAAGGAGGTTCCAGGATCACATCAAAGTAAGGTTAGTTGCCATCAAACTTAAAGGTAGGGCATCCGCATGGTGGGAGCAGTTGAGACGTTCACGCGATGAAACGGGTAAAGCGAAAATCACAGATTGGGAGAAAATGAAGAAGAAGATGAAAGGTCACTTTCTTCCTTTCGGCTATACTCAAACTTTGTTTCAACGGCTTCATTCTCTAAGACGGGGCATAAGGTCGGTTGATGACTACAACTGAGGAGTTTTATCAATTGGTGGCTCGGAATGATGCATGCGAAACGGAGGAACAGATGGTGGCGAGATATTTGGGAGGATTGCGACAGTCCATACGGGATGTCCTCGGCCTTCATTCGGCGTGGAGCATTTACGAAGCATACCGAGCGTGCACTTCTTTGTAGAGAAGCGACGAGTAGGAAACCGGTGGTCGAAGCGAAGGTAGCCGGCCCATTCGCCCTCAAGCACCTCGTCCTACTCAACGACCACCACGGGATAATCCTGGTTCGGGTATTAGATGTTTCGGGTGCGGTGAACAGGGACATCGAGCAAGCGATTGCAGGAAACCGGCTAATCGGCCGGGTAAAAATCTCCTAATTGATGAAGAAGTTGTAGACGAGAATGAGGAGGTTGGAGAGCCCGTATATGACGATGATGAAGAGGAAGGAATCTTTGTATGGGGACGGTCATGAAACTCTAGTCTTGCGTAAGAGTCTATTGACCCCCAAAGGCGATTCGAGGGATGACTGGTTGAGAACCAACATCTTTTACACAACACCGCACGGTAGCGGATAAGGTTTGCAAAGCGATCATTGATAGTGGAAGGCTGTGAGAATGTAGTGTCTGAAGAAGGCATCCGAGAAATTACGATTGAAGACAGATCGGCATCCCAGGCCATATAAATTGTCGTGGTTGAGTAAGGGCAGTGCAGTATCAGTCGAAAAACGATGTCTAGTATCTTTTTCGATTGGTAGGAAATATTTCGACAATGCTTGGTGTGATGTTGTGTCGATTGATGCTTGTCACATATTGTTGGGTCGACCTTGGCAGTATGATCGCAGTGTTGTTCATGATAGGCGGAAAAATACTTATTCCCTTAGCATCAAAGGGAAGACGGTTGTGTTGGCGCCGCGAAGAGAAGAAATCACTCTTGCTCCAGCAGCCAAAAGTGCCAACCTGCTTTCTATGTCCAGCTTTTTGGGAGAGATTGTGCGAGAAGATGTGGTCTATGCTCTACTGCCTTGTGAGAATAGTACAACAGAAGAGAATCCAGTTTCTGGTAGAAGTGCGAGAAGATGCTAACGGAGTTCTACGATTTGATGCTGAAGATCTCCCTCCGGGGTTGCCGCCTATGAGGGATATTCAACATCAAATTGACCTTGTTCGAGGGTCGAGTGCGCCTAATCGACCAGCTTATCGTCTCGATCCCAAGGAAGGCGAAGAGTTGCGGCGACAAGTGGTTGAATTGTTGGAGAGGGGCTACATTCGTGAAAGCATGAGCCGTGTGCGATTCTGCTCTGCTGGTACCCAAGAAGGACGGATCTTGGCGTATGTGTGTTGATAGTAGAGCAATCAACAGGATCACAGTGAAGTACAGGTTTCCAATTCCCCGTCTGGATGATATGTTGGATCAGCTTTCTGGTTCTAAGGTCTTCTCAAAAATTGACCTTAAGAGCGGATATCACCAAATCGGGGATCCGACCTGGAGATGAGTGGAAGTCGGCGGTTAAGACGCTGCGTGGTTTGTATGAGTGGATGGTCATGCCTTTTGGACTGTCCAATGCACCCAGCACCTTTATGAGGTTTATGCATCAGGTGTTACGGCCTTTTATGGGGAAGTTCGTGGTTGTCTACTTTGATGATATCCTTATTTACAGTCCGACTTGGGAGTCACACTTTGATCACCTCCGTGCAGTTTTTGATATGTTGAGGACGGAGCGCCTGTTCGTTAATCGGAAGAAGTGTTCTTTCTTCACCTCTTCCGTTACTTTTCTTGGTTTCGTGGTGTCTGCGATGGTGTTCTTGCGAGATCAGTCGAAGATAGATGCAATATTGGGATGGCCCAAGCTGAAAACTTTGCACGATGTCAGAAGTTTCCATGGATTGGCATCCTTCTACCGTCGGTTCATCAGGAACTTCAGCACTTTGATTGCTCCCATCACAGAATGTCTGAAGGGACGTGAATTCAAATGGTCGGATGAAGCAGAAGCCAGTTTTCAGTTGGTCAAGAAACGGATGACCGAGGCTCCAGTTTTGGCACTTCCAGATTTTGAAAAGGTGTTTGAAGTTAATTGTGATGCATCTGGAGTTGGCATTGGTGGTGTTTTGAGTCAGGAAGGGCGTCCAGTGGCATTTTTCAGTGAGAAGCTATCAGGATCGAAGAGGAACTATTCCACCTATGATCTTGAATTCTATGCCATAGTGCAGTCTTTGAAGCATTGGCGTCATTACTTGATACAGAGGGAGTTCATTCTTATCACTGACCATGAGGCACTGAAGTATATCAATGGACAACACAAGCGAGTAGACGACATGCCAAGTGGGTGGCGTTCTTGCGGGAGTTCACTTTTTCACTAAGACATCAAGGCGGAGTTTGAATCGTGTCGCAGATGCCTTGAGCCGTCGTACCTCCCTTCTCACCACCGTGAGCACCAGTGTCGTCGGATTTGAGTCATTTCCGGATTTGTATGCAGCAGACCCTTCCTTTGGGAAGATAATTCAGGAGGTAACTAACAACCAACGACATGATTTCATTTTACATAATGGCTATCTGTTTCGTGGGTTACAGTTGTGCGTTCCAGATTGTTCACTAAGGCGACATATTGTTAGTGAACTTCATAACATGGGACACTTCGGGCGAGATAAGACACGGCGTTGGTCTCATCTATCTATTTACGGCCCAAATTGAGTAGTGATGTGGCTCATCATGTTGGGCGTTGTTATGTGTGTCAGCGGTCAAAAGGGGCTCTTACTAATGCGGGCCTTTATACACCTCTACTAGTGCCTGAAGCTCCTTGGATTGATGTTAGTATGGATTTTGTTTTGGGACTACCTCGTACCCAACGGGCCTCGGATTCTATTTTTATTGTGGTTGACAGGTTTTCAAAGATGGCCCATTTCATAGCTTGTCGGAAGACAATGGATGCTACCGGATTGCCCATCTCTACTTCAAGGAAATTGTGCGTTTGCATGGAGTGCCTCATTCAATTACTTAGACCGTGACACTAAGTTCGTGAGTCATTTCTGGAAAAGCTTGTGGGAGAAATTGGGGACACGGTTGAATTTTAGCGGTGCCTACCACCCCCAAACCGATGGTCGAGACAGAGGTGGTGAATCGGAGCTTGGGTAACTTTGTTGAGGTGTACGCGGGAACTAAGCCGAAGCAGTGGGATGCGGCATTACCTCGAGGCAGAATTTGCGTACAACGGGTCGAAGAATCGAACTACGGGATGAGTCCATTTGAAATTGTCTATGGTCGAGTTCCATACGGGGTACTTGATTTAGCCCCTATTCCACGTGTGGGTCGCATAAGTCACAAAGCGGATGAGATGGCGGAACATCTTCGGGGAATCCATGAACAAGTGAAGTTAGCCATTCAAGATAGTAATGCCAAGTACAAGGTTCGGTGATAGTCATCGTCGTCGGGTCCTTTTCGAAGTTGGTGATTTTGTGTGGGCGGTGTTAACTCGTGATCGTTTTCCCGTTGGGGAGTACAATAAACCGAAGGAGCGGAAGGTTGGTCCTTGTGAGGTTACGCAAAAGATCAACGACAATGCTTACCGACTACGCCCCACCATTTGAAGACTTCGATGTATTCAATGTGAAGCACCTCGATCCTTGTTTTGGGGATCTGAAGACACTCATGTGAACTCGAGGACGAGTTCTTTCCAACCAGGCGGCGATGCGGGAGGGTCGAGTCGACGAAGCGAGTTGTCAGATAACTCGTTGATGGCGCTAACGTACCATGAATTGGCGGATCGACGTAAGAATGGAAAGTAATCGACGACATTTCCTAATTGGGGTCAATTTTGAACACGTTTTGGTATTTTGGCCATAACTTTGGCTACGGTTGTCAGAATCACGCCCGTGACCCCAATTCGGAAAGCTCGTTGTGGGCACCCAGCTATGCTCGGTGTGCATCGGATTCGAGGTTCAGCTGTTTTCCCTTCCGAATCGTCAATTTAAGTTATTTTTTACTATTTATGGTAATATTTCGGTTTCCCTTTTGACATAGAATAATTGCTCGATTTGAGCCGAATTTTGGTGATATTGTTTCTTTTATTAAGTATTTTATTTTGGTATGAATATTAAGATTTTGCTATTTTTGGCAAAATTCCGATAATTATTATTTTACGGCTATTTAACCGGCTTGTGGGTTATTTTCATTCCGTTGTTGAATAATAAAGAATTTTCTCGTTTTTCTTTGTGTTTCTCTTGCGTTCTTCTCTGTTTTTGTCAATTGAATCCCGCCTCTGAGAATAATCACTATTACGCCGGCGTCGATTAGTATCGAGCTTGACATCTTCTTGGGCTAGATTTCATCGGTCAATCATGGTTGGTGGTCGTGGTCGCAGAGGGCAGGTTCCGAATGAGGAAGTCCCACACCGTGATCGTAACGTTCAAGATGTGACGATTGAAGACTTACGAGAGGCAAGTTGCGAGTTAACTCGGCGTGCGGCGGCGCAGGATCGCGGTGACCGCGCGGCCCGGAGGGTCACGAGTCCGATACCGATTACGAAAACCCGTATCACAACCTGCTCGGGTGCAGGAGCATCGTGGTCGGGAGGATCGTCATGTGGATTTCGGCTTTCGGGTAGATTTACCGAGTTTTACGGTACGTTACAAGCTGAAGGTTTTGTTGATTAGCTGAATGAAGTGGAACGTATCTTTGAGTACAAGGAGGTTCTAGATCACATCAAAGTAAGGTTAGTTGCCATCAAACTTAAAGGTAGGGCATCCGCATGGTGGGAGCAGTTAGACGTTCACGCAATCGACAGGGTAAAGCCAAAATCACAGATTGGGAGAAAATGAAGAAGATGATGAAATGTCACTTTCTTCCTTTCGGCTATACTCAAACTTTGTTTCAACGGCTTCATTCTCTAAGACAGGGCATAAGGTCGGTTGATGACTACACTGAGGAGTTTTATCAATTGGTGGCTCGGAATGATGCATCTCGAAACGGAGGAACAGATGGTGGCGAGATATTTGGGAGGATTGCGACGGTCCATACGGGATGTCCTCGGCCTTCACTCGGCGTGGGTGTTTCGAAGCATACCGGCGTGCACTTGTCGTAGAGAAGCGACGAGTAGGAAACCGGTGGTCGAAGCGAAGGTAGCCACCCATTCGCCCTCAAGCACCTCGTCCTACTCAACGGCCACCACGGGATAATCCTGGTTCGGGTATTAGATGTTTCGGTGCGGTGAACGGGGACATCGAGCAAGCGATTGCGAAACCAGCTAATCGGCCGGGTAAAAATCTCCTAATTGATGAAGAAGTTGTAGACGAGAATGAGGAGGTTGGAGAGCCCGTATATGACGATGATGAAGAGGAAGGAATGCTTTGTATGGGGACGGTCATGAAACTCTAGTCTTGCGTAAGAGTCTATTGACCCCAAAGGCGATTCGGGGGATGAGCGGTTGAGAACCAACATCTTTTACACAACCCGCACGGTAGCGGATAAGGTTTGCAAACCGATCATTGATAGTGGAAGGTTTGTGAGAATGTAGTGTACGAAGAAGGCATCCGAGAAATTACAGTTGAAGACGAGATCGGCATCCCGAGCCATATAAATTGTCGTGGTTGAGTAAGGGCGGTGCGATATCGGTGAAAAGCGATGTCTAGTATCTTTTTCGATTGGTAGGAAATATTTCGACAATGCTTGGTGTGATGTTGTGTCGATGGATGCTTGTCACATATTGTTGGGTCGACCTTGGCAGTATGATCGCAGTGTTGTTCATGATGGGCGGAAAAATACTTATTCCCTTAGCATCAAAGGGAAGACGGTTGTGTTGGCGCCGCGAAGAGAAGAAATCACTCCTGCTCCAGTAGCTAAAAGTGCCAACCTGCTTTCTATGTCCAGCTTTTTGGGAGAGATTGCGCGAGAAGATGTGGTCTATGCTCTACTGCCTTGTGAGAATAGTACAACGAAGTGAATCAGTTTACCGGTAGAAGTGCGAAGATGCTAACGGAGTTCTACGATTTGATGCTGAAGATCTCCCTCCGGGGTTGCCGCCTATGAGGGATATTCAACATCAAATTGACCTTGTTCCGAGGGTCGAGTGCGCCTAATCGACCAGCTTATCGTCTCAGTCCCAAGGAAGCTGAAGAGTTGCAGCGACAAGTGGTTGAATTGTTGGAGAGGGGCTACATTCGTGAAAGCATGAGCCCGTGTGCAGTTCCTGCTCTGCTGGTACCCAAGAAGGACGGATCTTGGCGTATGTGTGTTGATAGTAGAGCAATCAACAGGATCACAGTGAAGTCTGAGTTTCCAATTCCCCGTGCGGATGATATGTTGGATCAGCTTCTGGTTCTAAGGTCTTCTCAAAAATTGACCTTAAGAGCGGATATCACCAAATCAGGATCCGACCTGGAGATGAGTGGAAGACAGCGTTTAAGACGCAGCATGGTTTGTATGAGTGGATGGTCATGCCTTTTGGACTGTCCAATGCACCCAGCACCTTTATGAGGTTTATGCATCAGGTGTTACGGCCTTTTATGGGGAAGTTCGTGGTTGTCTACTTTGATGATATCCTTATTTACAGTCCGACTTGGGAGTCACACTTTGATCACCTCCGTGCAGTTTTTGATATGTTGAGGACGGAGCGCTGTTCGTTAATCGGAAGAAGTGTTCTTTCTTCACCTCTTAGTTACTTTTCTTGGTTTCGTGGTGTCTACTTGATGGTGTTCTTGCGGATCGGTCGAAGATAGATGCAATATTGGGATGGCCCAAGTGAAAACTTTGCACGATGTCGAAGTTTCCATGGATTGGCATCCTTCTACCGTCGGTTCATCGGGAACTTCGACACTTTGATTGCTCCCATCACGGAATGTACGAAGGGACGTGAATTCAAATGGTCGGATGAAGCGAAGCGGTTTTCGGTTGGTCAAGAAACGGATGACCGAGGCTCCAGTGTTGGCACTTCCAGATTTTGAAAAGGTGTTTGAAGTTAATTGTGATGCATCTGGAGTTGGCATTGGTGGTGTTTTGAGTCAGGAAGGGCGTCCGGTGGCATTTTTCGGTGAGAAGCTATCGAGGATCGAAGAGGAACTATTCCACCTATGATCTTGAATTCTATGCCATAGTGCGATCTTTGAAGCATTGGCGTCATTACTTGATACGAGGGAGTTCATTCTTATCAACGACCATGAGGCGCCGAAGTATATCAATGGACAACACAAGCGAGTAGACGACATGCCAAGTGGGTGGCGTTCTTGCGGAGTTCACTTTTTCACTAAGACATCAAGGCGGGAGTTTGAATCGTGTCGCAGATGCCTTGAGCCGTCGTACCTCCCTTCTCACCACCGTGAGCACCGGTGTCGTCGGATTTGAGTCATTTCGGATTTGTATACGTGAGACCCTTCCTTTGGGAAGATAATTCAGGAGGTAACTAACAACCAACGACATGATTTCATTTTACATAATGGCTATCTGTTTCGTGGGTTACAGTTGTGCGTTCCAGATTGTTCACTAAGGCAGCATATTGTTAGTGAACTTCATAACATGGGACACTTCGGGCGAGATAAGACACTGGCGTTGGTCTCATCTATCTATTTCTGGCCCAAATTGAGTAGTGATGTGGCTCATCATGTTGGGCGTTGTTGTGTGTGTCAGCGGTCAAAGGGGGCTCTTACTAATGCGGGCCTTTATACACCTCTACCAGTACCTGAAGCTCCTTGGATTGATGTCAGTATGGATTTTGTTTTGGGACTACCTCGTACCCAACGAGCCTCGGATTCTATTTTTGTTGTGGTCGACAGGTTTTCAAAGATGGCCCATTTCATAGCTTGTCGGAAGACAATGGATGCTACCCGGATTGCCCATCTCTACTTCAAGGAAATTGTGCGTTTGCATGGAGTGCCTCATTCAATTACTTCTGACCGTGACACTAAGTTCGTGAGTCATTTATGGAAAAGCTTGTGGGAGAAATTGGGGACACGGTTGAATTTTAGCGGTGCCTACCACCCCCAAAGCGATGGTCGGACGAGAGGTGGTGAATCGGAGCTTGGGTAACTTTGTTGAGGTGTACGCGGGAACTAAGCCGAAACGGTGGGATACGGCATTACCTCGGGCGGGAATTTGCGTACAACGGGTCGAAGAATCGAACTACGGGATGAGTCCATTTGAAATTGTCTATGGTCGAGTTCCATACGGGGTACTTGATTTAGCCCCTATTCCACGTGTGGGTCGCATAAGTCACAAAGCGGATGAGATGGCGGAACATCTTCGGGGAATCCATGAACAAGTGAAGTTAGCCATTCAAGATAGTAATGCCAAGTACAAGGTTCGAGTGATAGTCATCGTCGTCGAGGTCCTTTTCGAAGTTGGTGATTTTGTGTGGGCGGTGTTAACTCGTGATCGTTTTCCCGTTGGGGAGTACAATAAGCGAAGGAGCGGAAGGTTGGTCCTTGTGAGGTTACGCAAAAGATCAACGACAATGCTTACCGACTACGTCCCCTGACCATTTGAAGACTTCGATGTATTCAATGTGAAGCACCTCGATCCTTGTTTTGGGGATCTGAAGACACTCATGTGAACTCGAGGACGAGTTCTTTCCAACCAGGGGCGACTGATGCAGGAGGGTCCGAGTCAGACGAAGCTGAGTTGTCAGATAACTCGTTGATGGCGCTAACGTACCATGAATTGGCGGATCGACGTAAGAATGGAAAGTAATCGACGACATTTCCTAATTGGGGTCAATTTTGAACACGTTTTGGTATTTTGGCCATAACTTTGGCTACGGTTGTCAGAATCACGCCCGTGACCCCAATTCGGAAAGCTCGTTTCGGCGCGCACGTCGTGGGCACCCAGCTATGCTCGGTGTGCATCGGATTCGAGGTCAAATTCAGCTGTTTTCCCTTCCGAATCGTCAATTTAAGTTATTTTTTACTATTTATGGTAATATTTCGGTTTCCCTTTTGACATAGAATAATTGCTCGATTTGAGCCGAATTTTGGTGATATTGTTTCTTTTATTAAGTATTTTATTTTGGTATGAATATCGAGTTTTGCTATTTTTGGCAAAATTCCGATTATTATTATTTTACGGCTATTTAACCGGCTTGTGGGTTATTTTCATTCCGTTGTTGAATAATAAAGAATTTTCTCGTTTTTCTTTGTGTTTCTCTTGCGTTCTTCTCTGTTTTTGTCAATTGAATCCCGCCTACAGAATAATCACTATTACGCACGGCGTCGATTGGTATCGAGCTTGACATCTTCTTGGGCTAGATTTCATCGGTCAATCATGGTTGGTGGTCGTGGTCGTGGTCGCAGAGGGCAGGTTCCGAATGAGGAAGTCCCACACCGTGATCGTAACGTTCAAGATGTGACGATTGAAGACTTACAGAGGCAAGTTGCGAGTTAACTCGGCGTACGGCGGCGCAGGATCGCGGTGACCGCGAGCCCCGGAGGGTCACGAGTCCGATACCGATACGAAAACCCGTATCACAACCCCGCTTTCGAGTGCAGGAGCATCGTGGTCGGGAGGATCGTCATGTGGATTTCGGCTTTCGGGTAGATTTACCGAGTTTTACGGTACGTTACAAAATTTGAAGGTTTTGTTGATTGGGTGAATGAAGTGGAACGTATCTTTGAGTACAAGGAGGTTCCGGATCACATCAAAGTAAGGTTAGTTGCCATCAAACTTAAAGGTAGGGCATCCGCATGGTGGGAACAGTTGAGACGTTCACGCGATGAACGAGGGTAAAGCCAAAATCACGGATTGGGAGAAAATGAAGAAGAAGATGAAAGGTCACTTTCTTCCTTTCGGCTATACTCAAACTTTGTTTCAACGGCTTCATTCTCTAAGACGGGGCATAAGGTCGGTTGATGACTACACCGAGGAGTTTTATCAATTGGTGGCTCGGAATGATGCATGCAGAAACGGAGGAACAGATGGTGGCGAGATATTTGGGAGGATTGCGACAGTCCATACGGGATGTCCTCGGCCTTCACTCGCGTAATTTGTTTACAAGCATACCGAGCGTGCACTTCTTTGTAGAGAAGCGACGAGAGTAGGAAACCGGTGGTCGAGAAGCGAAGGTAGCCGGCCCATTCGCCCTCAAGCACCTCGTCCTACTCAACGGCCACCACGGGATAATCCTGGTTCGGGTATTAGATGTTTCGGAGTGCGGTGAACAGGGACATCGAGCAAGCGATTGCGGGAAACCGGCTAATCGGCCGGTAAAAATCTCCTAATTGATGAAGAAGTTGTAGACGAGAATGAGGAGGTTGGAGAGCCCGTATATGACGATGATGAAGAGGAAGGAATCTTTGTATGGGGACGGTCATGAAACTCTAGTCTTGCGTAAGAGTCTATTGACCCCCAAAGGCGATTCGAGGATGATTTGGTTGAGAACCAACATCTTTTACACAACCCGCACGGTAGCGGATAAGGTTTGCAACCGATCATTGATAGTGGAAGGCTGTGAGAATGTAGTGTGCGAAGAAGTTGTCCGAAATTACGATTGAAGACGAGATCGGCATCCCAGGCCATATAAATTGTCGTGGTTGAGTAAGAGCGGTGCGATATCGGTAGAAACGATGTCTAGTATCTTTTTCGATTGGTAGGAAATATTTCGACAATGCTTGGTGTGATGTTGTGTCGATGGATGCTTGTCACATATTGTTGGGTCGACCTTGGCAGTATGATCGCAGTGTTGTTCATGATGGGCGGAAAAATACTTATTCCCTTAGCATCAAAGGGAAGACGGTTGTGTTGGCGCCGCGAAGAGAAGAAATCACTCCTGCTCCAGTAGCTAAAAGTGCCAACCTGCTTTCTATGTCCGGCTTTTTGGGAGAGATTGCGCGAGAAGATGTGGTCTATGCTCTCTTGCCTTGTGAGAATAGTACAACGAAGAGAATCCAGTTTCCAGGTAGAAGTGCGAGAAGATGCTAACGGAGTTCTCACGATTTGATGCTGAAGATCTCCCTCCGGGGTTGCCGCCTATGAGGGATATTCAACATCAAATTGACCTTGTTCCGGGGTCGAGTCTGCCCTTAATCGACCAGCTTATCGTCTCGGTCCCAAGGAAGGCGAAGAGTTGCGGCGACAAGTGGTTGAATTGTTGGAGAGGGGCTACATTCGTGAAAGCATGAGCCCGTGTGCGATTCTGCTCTGCTTGGTACCCAAGAAGGACGGATCTTGGCGTATGTGTGTTGATAGTAGAGCAATCAACAGGATCACGATGAAGTACAGTTTCCAATTCCCCGTCTGGATGATATGTTGGATCGGCTTTACGGTTCTAAGGTCTTCTCAAAAATTGACCTTAAGAGCGGATATCACCAAATCGGGATCCGACACGGAGATGAGTGGAAGACGGCGTTTAAGACGCGACATGGTTTGTATGAGTGGATGGTCATGCCTTTTGGACTGTCCAATGCACCCAGCACCTTTATGAGGTTTATGCATCAGGTGTTACGGCCTTTTATGGGGAAGTTCGTGGTTGTCTACTTTGATGATATCCTTATTTACAGTCCGACTTGGGAGTCACACTTTGATCACCTCCGTGCAGTTTTTGATATGTTGAGGACGGAGCGCATGTTCGTTAATCGGAAGAAGTGTTCTTTCTTCACCTCTTCCGTTACTTTTCTTGGTTTCGTGGTGTCTACTGATGGTGTTCTTGCAGATCAGTCGAAGATAGATGCAATATTGGGATGGCCCAAGCTGAAAACTTTGCACGATGTCAGAAGTTTCCATGGATTGGCATCCTTCTACCGTCGGTTCATCAGGAACTTCAGCACTTTGATTGCTCCCATCACAGAATGTCTGAAGGGACGTGAATTCAAATGGTCGGATGAAGCTGAAGCTTGATTTCGGTTGGTCAAGAAACGGATGACCGAGGCTCCGGTTTGGCACTTCCGTGATTTTGAAAAGGTGTTTGAAGTTAATTGTGATGCATGCAGGTTGGCATTGGTGGTGTTTTGAGTCAGGAAGGGCGTCCAGTGGCATTTTTCAGTGAGAAGCTATCAGGATCGAAGAGGAACTATTCCACCTATGATCTTGAATTCTATGCCATAGTGCAGTCTTTGAAGCATTGGCGTCATTACTTGATACAGAGGGAGTTCATTCTTATCACTGACCATGAGGCACTGAAGTATATCAATGGACAACACAAACTGAGTAGACGACATGCCAAGTGGGTGGCGTTCTTGCAGGGAGTTCACTTTTTCACTAAGACATCAAGCTGGGAGTTTGAATCGTGTCATGAGATGCCTTGAGCCGTCGTACCTCCCTTCTCACCACCGTGAGCACCGGTGTCGTCGGATTTGAGTCATTTCCGGATTTGTATGCGTGAGACCACTTCCTTTGGGAAGATAATTCAGAGGTAACTAACAACCAACGACATGATTTCATTTTACATAATGGCTATCTGTTTCGTGGGTTACGGTTGTGCGTTCAGATTGTTCACTAAGGCGACATATTGTTAGTGAACTTCATAACATGGGACACTTCGGGCGAGATAAGACAACGCGTTGGTCTCATCTATCTATTTACGGCCCAAATTGAGTAGTGATGTGGCTCATCATGTTGGGCGTTGTTGTGTGTGTCGGCGGTCAAGGGGGCTCTTACTAATGCGGGCCTTTATACACCTCTACCAGTTCCTGAAGCTCCTTGGATTGATGTCAGTATGGATTTTGTTTTGGGACTACCTCGTACCCAACGAGCCTCGGATTCTATTTTTATTGTGGTCGACAGGTTTTCAAAGATGGCCCATTTCATAGCTTGTCGGAAGACAATGGATGCTACCCGGATTGCCCATCTCTACTTCAAGGAAATTGTGCGTTTGCATGGAGTGCCTCATTCAATTACTTCTGACCGTGACACTAAGTTCGTGAGTCATTTACGGAAAAGCTTGTGGGAGAAATTGGGGACACGGTTGAATTTTAGCGGTGCCTACCACCCCCAAACCGATGGTCGGACAGAGGTGGTGAATCGGAGCTTGGGTAACTTTGTTGAGGTGTACGCGGGAACTAAGCCGAAGCGGTGGGATGCGGCATTACCTCGGGGCGGAATTTGCGTACAACGGGTCGAAGAATCGAACTACGGGATGAGTCCATTTGAAATTGTCTATGGTCGAGTTCCATACGGGGTACTTGATTTAGCCCCTATTCCACGTGTGGGTCGCATAAGTCACAAAGCGAGATGAGATGGCGGAACATCTTCGGGGAATCCATGAACAAGTGAAGTTAGCCATTCAAGATAGTAATGCCAAGTACAAGGTTCAGGCTGATAGTCATCGTCGTCAGGTCCTTTTCGAAGTTGGTGATTTTGTGTGGGCAGTGTTAACTCGTGATCGTTTTCCCGTTGGGAGTACAATAAGCGAAGGAGCGGAAGGTTGGTCCTTGTGAGGTTACTCCAAAAAGATCAACGACAATGCTTACCGACTACGCCCCCCCAGCCATTTGAAGACTTCTGATGTATTCAATGTGAAGCACCTCAGTCCTTGTTTTGGGGATCCTGAAGACACTCATGTGAACTCGAGGACGAGTTCTTTCCAACCAGGGGGCGGCGATGCGGGGAGGGTCCGAGTCAGACGAAGCTGAGTTGTCAGATAACTCGTTGATGGCGCTAACGTACCATGAATTGGCGGATCGACGTAAGAATGGAAAGTAATCGACGACATTTCCTAATTGGGGTCAATTTTGAACACGTTTTGGTATTTTGGCCATAACTTTGGCTACGGTTGTCAGAATCACGCCCGTGACCCCAATTCGGAAAGCTCGTTTCGGCGCGCACGTCGTGGGCACCCAGCTATGCTCGGTGTGCATCGGATTCGAGGTCAAATTCAGCTGTTTTCCCTTCCGAATCGTCAATTTAAGTTATTTTTTACTATTTATGGTAATATTTCGGTTTCCCTTTTGACATAGAATAATTGCTCGATTTGAGCCGAATTTTGGTGATATTGTTTCTTTTATTAAGTATTTTATTTTGGTATGAATATCAGGATTTTGCTATTTTTGGCAAAATTCCGATTATTATTATTTTCTGGCTATTTAACCCGGCTTGTGGGTTATTTTCATTCCGTTGTTGAATAATAAAGAATTTTCTCGTTTTTCTTTGTGTTTCTCTTGCGTTCTTCTCTGTTTTTGTCAATTGAATCCCGCCTACAGAATAATCACTATTCTGCCCGGCGTCAGTTGGTATCAGAGCTTCAGCATCTTCTTGGGCTAGATTTCATCGGTCAATCATGGTTGGTGGTCGTGGTCGTAGAGGGCAGGTTCCGAATGAGGAAGTCCCACACCGTGATCGTAACGTTCAAGATGTGACGATTGAAGACTTACGAGAGGCAAGTTGCGAGTTAACTCGGCGTGCGGCGGCGCGGGATCGCGGTGACCGCGAATCGGAGTGGTCACGAGTCCGATACCGCTACGAAAACCCGTATCACAACCACTGCTCGGAGTCCGGGAGCATCGTGGTCGGGAGGATCGTCATGTGGATTTCGGCTTTCGGGTAGATTTACGAGTTTTACAGTACGTTACAAGCTGAAGGTTTTGTTGATTGGCTGAATGAAGTGGAACGTATCTTTGAGTACAAGGAGGTTCCAGATCACATCAAAGTAAGGTTAGTTGCCATCAAACTTAAAGGTAGGGCATCCGCATGGTGGGAGCAGTTGAAACGTTCACGCGATGAAGCGGAGTAAAGCCAAAATCACAGATTGGGAGAAAATGAAGAAGAAGATGAAAGGTCACTTTCTTCCTTTCGGCTATACTCGAAAACTTTGTTTCAACGGCTTCATTCTCTAAGACGGGGCATAAGGTCGGTTGATGACTACAACGAGGAGTTTTATCAATTGGTGGCTCGGAATGATGCATGCGAAACGGAGGAACAGATGGTGGCGAGATATTTGGGAGGATTGCGACGGTCCATACGGGATGTCCTCGGCCTTCACTCGCTGTGGATTTGTTTGAAGCATACCGGCGTGCACTTCTTTGTAGAGAAGCAAAGAGTAGGAAACCGGTGGTCGAAGCGAAGGTAGCCGACCCATTCGCCCTCAAGCACCTCGTCCTACTCAACAGCCACCACGGGATAATCCTGGTTCAGGTATTAGATGTTTCAGGTGCGGTGAACAGGGGACATCGAGCAGGCGATTGCGGAAACCGGCTAATCGGCCGGGTAAAAATCTCCTAATTGATGTAGAAATTGTAGACTAGATCGAGGAGGTTGGGAAACCCCTATGTGACAATGATGAAGAGGAATGTGTGCTGTATGGGGACGGTCCTGAGACTCTAGTCTTGCGAAAGAGTCTATTAACCCCCAAAGGCGACTCATGTGACGACTGGTTGAGAACCAACATCTTTCACACAACCTGCATGGTAGCGGATAAGGTCTGCAAACTGATCATTGATAGTGGAAGCTGTAAAAATGTAGTGTCTGAAGAAGCTGTCCAGAAATTACAATTGAATAGAGATCGGCATCCCATGCCATATAAATTGTCGTGGTTGAGTAAAGGCAGTGCAGAGTCAGTTGAAAAGCGATGTCTAGTATCTTTTTCAATTGGTAGGAAATATTTTGACAATGCTTGGTGTGATGTTATGTCGATGGATGCTTGTGAAATATTGTTGGGTCGACCTTGGCAGTATGATCACAGTGTTGTTCATGATGGGCGGAAAAATACTTATTCCCTTAGCATCAAAGGAAAGAGGGTTGTGTTGGCGCCACGTAGAGAAGAAATCACTCTGCTCCAAAGAGCTAAAAGTGCCAACCTCGCTTTCTATGTCCGGCTTTTGGGAGAGATTGCGCGAGAAGATGTGGTCTATGCTCTACTGCCTTGTGAGAATAGTACAACAGAAGAGAATCCAGATTTACCGGTAGAAGTGCAGAAGATGCTAACGGAGTTCTCTGATTTGATGCCTGAAGATCTCCCTCCGGGGTTGCCGCCTATGAGGGATATTCAACATCAAATTGACCTTGTTCCGAGGTCGAGTACGCCTAATCGACCAGCTTATCGTCTCAGTCCCAAGGAAGCTGAAGAGTTGCAGCGACAAGTGGTTGAATTGTTGGAGAGGGGCTACATTCGTGAAAGCATGAGCCCGTGTGCAGTTCCTGCTCTGCTGGTACCCAAGAAGGACGGATCTTGGCGTATGTGTGTTGATAGTAGAGCAATCAACGGGATCACGATGAAGTACGAGTTTCCAATTCCCCGTCTGGATGATATGTTGGATCGGCTTTACGGTTCTAAGGTCTTCTCAAAAATTGACCTTAAGAGCGGATATCACCAAATCGGGATCCGACCTGGAGATGAGTGGAAGACGAGCGTTTAAGACGCAAAGATGGTTTGTATGAGTGGATGGTCATGCCTTTTGGGTGTCCAATGCACCCAAAGCACCTTTATGAGGTTTATGCATCGGGTGTTACGGCCTTTTATGGGGAAGTTCGTGGTTGTCTACTTTGATGATATCCTTATTTACGGTCCGACTTGGGAGTCACACTTTGATCACCTCCGTGCAGTTTTTGATATGTTGAGGACGGAGCGCTGTTCGTTAATCGGAAGAAGTGTTCTTTCTTCACCTCTTCCGTTACTTTTCTTGGTTTCGTGGTGTCTACGATGGTGTTCTTGCGGATCGGTCGAAGATAGATGCAATATTGGGATGGCCCAAGTGAAAACTTTGCACGATGTCGAGAAGTTTCCATGGATTGGCATCCTTCTACCGTCGGTTCATCGGGAACTTCAGCACTTTGATTGCTCCCATCACGAGAATGTACGAAGGGACGTGAATTCAAATGGTCGGATGAAGCGAGAAGCAGTTTTCGGTTGGTCAAGAAACGGATGACCGAGGCTCCGGTTTGGCACTTCAGTTTTGAAAAGGTGTTTGAAGTTAATTGTGATGCATCCGGAGTTGGCATTGGTGGTGTTTTGAGTCGGGAAGGGCGTCCGGTGGCATTTTTCGGTGAGAAGCTATCGGGATCGAAGAGGAACTATTCCACCTATGATCTTGAATTCTATGCCATAGTGCGATCTTTGAAGCATTGGCGTCATTACTTGATACGAGAGGGAGTTCATTCTTATCAACGACCATGAGGCAACGAAGTATATCAATGGACAACACAAAGCGAGTAGACGACATGCCAAGTGGGTGGCGTTCTTGCAGGAGTTCACTTTTTCACTAAGACATCAAGGCGGGAGTTTGAATCGTGTCGCGAGATGCCTTGAGCCGTCGTACCTCCCTTCTCACCACCGTGAGCACCGGTGTCGTCGGATTTGAGTCATTTCCGGATTTGTATGCGACGAGACCCTTCCTTTGGGAAGATAATTCGGAGGTAACTAACAACCAACGACATGATTTCATTTTACATAATGGCTATCTGTTTCGTGGGTTACAGTTGTGCGTTCCAGATTGTTCACTAAGGCAGCATATTGTTAGTGAACTTCATAACATGGGACACTTCGGGCGAGATAAGACACTGGCGTTGGTCTCATCTATCTATTTCTGGCCCAAATTGAGTAGTGATGTGGCTCATCATGTTGGGCGTTGTTGTGTGTGTCAGCGGTCAAAGGGGGCTCTTACTAATGCGGGCCTTTATACACCTCTACCAGTACCTGAAGCTCCTTGGATTGATGTCAGTATGGATTTTGTTTTGGGACTACCTCGTACCCAACGAGCCTCGGATTCTATTTTTGTTGTGGTCGACAGGTTTTCAAAGATGGCCCATTTCATAGCTTGTCGGAAGACAATGGATGCTACCCGGATTGCCCATCTCTACTTCAAGGAAATTGTGCGTTTGCATGGAGTGCCTCATTCAATTACTTACGACCGTGACACTAAGTTCGTGAGTCATTTTACGGAAAAGCTTGTGGGAGAAATTGGGGACACGGTTGAATTTTAGCGGTGCCTACCACCCCCAAACCGATGGTCGACAGGAGGTGGTGAATCGGAGCTTGGGTAACTTTGTTGAGGTGTGCGCGGGAACTAAGCCGAAGCGGTGGGATGCGGCATTACCTCGTGCAGAATTTGCGTACAACGAGGTCGAAGAATCGAACTACCGGGATGAGTCCATTTGAAATTGTCTATGGTCGAGTTCCATCGGGGTACTTGATTTAGCCCCTATTCCACGTGTGGGTCGCATAAGTCACAAAGCGGATGAGATGGCGGAACATCTTCGGGAATCCATGAACAAGTGAAGTTAGCCATTCAAGATAGTAATGCCAAGTACAAGGTTCGGTGATAGTCATCGTCGTCGTGTCCTTTTCGAAGTTGGTGATTTTGTGTGGGCGGTGTTAACTCGTGATCGTTTTCCCGTTGGGGAGTACAATAAGCGAAGGAGCGGAAGGTTGGTCCTTGTGAGGTTACGCAAAAGATCAACGACAATGCTTACCGAGCTACGCCCCCGACCATTTGAAGACTTCGATGTATTCAATGTGAAGCACCTCGATCCTTGTTTTGGGGATCTGAAGACACTCATGTGAACTCGAGGACGAGTTCTTTCCAACCGAGGCGGCGATCGATGCGGGGAGGGTCGAGTCGACGAAGCCGAGTTGTCGATAACTCGTTGATGGCGCTAACGTACCATGAATTGGCGGATCGACGTAAGAATGGAAAGTAATCGACGACATTTCCTAATTGGGGTCAATTTTGAACACGTTTTGGTATTTTGGCCATAACTTTGGCTACGGTTGTCAGAATCACGCCCGTGACCCCAATTCGGAAAGCTTCGTTTCGGCGCGCACGTCGTGGGCACCCAGCTATGCTCGGTGTGCATCGGATTCGAGGTCAAATTCAGCTGTTTTCCCTTCCGAATCGTCAATTTAAGTTATTTTTTACTATTTATGGTAATATTTCGGTTTCCCTTTTGACATAGAATAATTGCTCGATTTGAGCCGAATTTTGGTGATATTGTTTCTTTTATTAAGTATTTTATTTTGGTATGAATATCGGGATTTTGCTATTTTTGGCAAAATTCCGATTATTATTATTTTACGGCTATTTAACCGGCTTGTGGGTTATTTTCATTCCGTTGTTGAATAATAAAGAATTTTCTCGTTTTTCTTTGTGTTTCTCTTGCGTTCTTCTCTGTTTTTGTCAATTGAATCCCGCCTACGAATAATCACTATTACGCCGGCGTCGATTGGTATCGAGCTTCGACATCTTCTTGGGCTAGATTTCATCGGTCAATCATGGTTGGTGGTCGTGGTCGTGGTCGCAGAGGACAGGTTCCGAATGAGGAAGTCCCACACCGTGATCGTAACGTTCAAGATGTGACGATTGAAGACTTACAGAGGCAAGTTGCGAGTTAACTCGGCGTACGGCGGCGCGCAGGATCGCGGTGACCAGCGAACCCCGGAGGGTCACGAGTCCGATACCGATTCACGAAAACCCGTATCACAACCCCGCTCGGGTGCTGGGAGCATCGTGGTCGGGAGGATCGTCATGTGGATTTCGGCTTTCGGGTAGATTTACCGAGTTTTACAGTACGTTACAAGTCGAAGGTTTTGTTGATTGGGTGAATGAAGTGGAACGTATCTTTGAGTACAAGGAGGTTCGAGATCACATCAAAGTAAGGTTAGTTGCCATCAAACTTAAAGGTAGGGCATCCGCATGGTGGGAACAGTTGAGACGTTCACGCGATGAGACAGGTAAAGCCAAAATCACGGATTGGGAGAAAATGAAGAAGAAGATGAAAGGTCACTTTCTTCCTTTCGGCTATACTCAAACTCTTGTTTCAACGGCTTCATTCTCTAAGACAGGGCATAAGGTCGGTTGATGACTACAACGAGGAGTTTTATCAATTGGTGGCTCGGAATGATCTGTACGAAACGGAGGAACAGATGGTGGCGAGATATTTGGGAGGATTGCGACGGTCCATACGGGATGTCCTCAGGCCTTCACTCGCGCTGGATCTGTTACAGAAGCATACCGGCGTGCACTTGCTGTAGAGAAACGACGAGTAGGAAACCGGTGGTCGAAGCGAAGGTAGCCGACCCATTCGCCCTCAAGCACCTCGTCCTACTCAACGGCCACCACGGGATAATCCTAGTTCGGGTATTAGATGTTTCGGGTGCGGTGAACGGGGACATCGAGCAGCGATTGCAGGAAACCAGCTAATCGGCCGGGTAAAAATCTCCTAATTGATGAAGAAGTTGTAGACGAGAATGAGGAGGTTGGAGAGCCCGTATATGACGATGATGAAGAGGAAGGAATGTTTGTATGGGGACGGTCATGAAACTCTAGTCTTGCGTAAGAGTCTATTGACCCCCAAAGGCGATTCAGGGATGATTTGGTTGAGAACCAACATCTTTCACACAACTCCGCACGGTAGCGGATAAGGTTTGCAAACCGATCATTGATAGTGGAAGGCTTTGTGAGAATGTAGTGTCCGAAGAAGGCTGTCCGTAAATTACGGTTGAAGACAGATCGGCATCCTGTGCCATATAAATTGTCGTGGTTGAAGTAAGGGCGGTACAAAGATCGGTAGAAAAGCGATGTCTAGTATCTTTTTCGATTGGTAGGAAATATTTCGACAATGCTTGGTGTGATGTTGTGTCGATGGATGCTTGTCACATATTGTTGGGTCGACCTTGGCGGTATGATCGCGGTGTTGTTCATGATGGGCGGAAAAATACTTATTCCCTTAGCATCAAAGGGAAGACGGTTGTGTTGGCGCCGCGAAGAGAAGAAATCACTCCTGCTCCAAGAGCTAAAAGTGCCAACCCGCTTTCTATGTCCAGCTTTTTGGGAGAGATTGCGCGAGAAGATGTGGTCTATGCTCTACCGCCTTGTGAGAATAGTACAACGAGAAGAGAATCAGATTCTGGTAGAAGTGCGTAAGATGCTAACGGAGTTCTCCGATTTGATGCTGAAGATCTCCCTCCGGGGTTGCCGCCTATGAGGGATATTCAACATCAAATTGACCTTGTTCCAGGGTCGAGTTCCGCCTAATCGACCAGCTTATCGTCTCGATCCCAAGGAAGGCTGAAGAGTTGCGGCGACAAGTGGTTGAATTGTTGGAGAGGGGCTACATTCGTGAAAGCATGAGCCCGTGTGCGATTCCTCGCTTGGTACCCAAGAAGGACGGATCTTGGCGTATGTGTGTTGATAGTAGAGCAATCAACAGGATCACAGTGAAGTACAGGTTTCCAATTCCTCGTCTGGATGATATGTTGGATCAGCTTTCTGGTTCTAAGGTCTTCTCAAAAATTGACCTTAAGAGCGGATATCACCAAATCAGGATCCGACCTGGAGATGAGTGGAAGGCAGCGTTTAAGACGCAGCATGGTTTGTATGAGTGGATGGTCATGCCTTTTGGATTGTCCAATGCACCCAGCACCCTTATGAGGTTTATGCATCAGGTGTTACGGCCTTTTATGGGGAAGTTCGTGGTTGTCTACTTTGATGATATCCTTATTTACAGTTCGACTTGGGAGTCACACTTTGATCACCTCCGTGCAGTTTTTGATATGTTGAGGACGGAGCGCCTGTTCGTTAATCGGAAGAAGTGTTCTTTCTTCACCTCTTCCGTTACTTTTCTTGGTTTCGTGGTGTCTACTGATGGTATTCTTGTAGATCAGTCGAAGATAGATGCAATATTGGGATGGCCCAAGCTGAAAACTTTGCACGATGTCAGAAGTTTCCATGGATTGGCATCTTTCTACCGTCGGTTCATCAGGAACTTCAGCACTTTGATTGCTCCCATCACAGAATGTCTGAAGGGACGTGAATTCAAATGGTCGGATGAAGCAGAAGCCAGTTTCGAGTTGGTCAAGAAACGGATGGCCGAGGCTCCGGTTTGGCACTTCAGTTTTGAAAAAGGTGTTTGAAGTTAATTGTGATGCATCTGGAGTTGGCATTGGTGGTGTTTTGAGTCGGGAAGGGCGTCCGGTGGCATTTTTCGGTGAGAAGCTATCGAGGATCGAAGAGGAACTATTCCACCTATGATCTTGAATTCTATGCCATAGTGCGATCTTTGAAGCATTGGCGTCATTACTTGATACGAGAGGGAGTTCATTCTTATCACTGACCATGAGGCAATCGAAGTATATCAATGGACAACACAAAGCGAGTAGACGACATGCCAAGTGGGTGGCGTTCTTGCGAGGAGTTCACTTTTCACTAAGACATCAAGTCGGGAGTTTGAATCGTGTCGCAGATGCCTTGAGCCGTCGTACCTCCCTTCTCACCAGTGAGCACCGGTGTCGTCGGATTTGAGTCATTTCCGGATTTGTATGCGGCAGACCCTTCCTTTGGGAAGATAATTCGAGGAGGTAACTAAAAACCAACGACATGATTTAATTTTACATAATTGCTATCTGTTTCGTGGGTTACAGTTGTGCGTTCAATATTGTTCACTAAGGCAGCATATTGTTAGTGAACTTCATAACATGGGACACTTCGGGCGAGATAAGACACTGGCGTTGGTCTCATCTATCTATTTCTGGCCCAAATTGAGTAGTGATGTGGCTCATCATGTTGGGCGTTGTTGTGTGTGTCAGCGGTCAAAGGGGGCTCTTACTAATGCGGGCCTTTATACACCTCTACCAGTTCCTGAAGCTCCTTGGATTGATGTCAGTATGGATTTTGTTTTGGGACTACCTCGTACCCAACGAGCCTCGGATTCTATTTTTGTTGTGGTCGACAGGTTTTCAAAGATGGCCCATTTCATAGCTTGTCGGAAGACAATGGATGCTACCCGGATTGCCCATCTCTACTTCAAGGAAATTGTGCGTTTGCATGGAGTGCCTCATTCAATTACTTCTGACCGTGACACTAAGTTCGTGAGTCATTTCTGGAAAAGCTTGTGGGAGAAATTGGGGACACAGTTGAATTTTAGCAGTGCCTACCACCCCCAAACTGATGGTCAGACAGAGGTGGTGAATCGGAGCTTGGGTAACCTGTTGAGGTGTGCAGCGGGAACTAAGCCGAAGCGGTGGGATGCGGCATTACCTCAGGCAGAATTTGCGTACAACAGGTCGAAGAATCGAACTACCGGGATGAGTCCATTTGAAATTGTCTATGGTCGAGTTCCATCTGGGGTACTTGATTTAGCCCCTATTCCACGTGTGGGTCGCATAAGTCACAAAGCAGATGAGATGGCGGAACATCTTCGGGGAATCCATGAACAAGTGAAGTTAGCCATTCAAGATAGTAATGCCAAGTACAAGGTTCAGGCTGATAGTCATCGTCGTCAGGTCCTTTTCGAAGTTGGTGATTTTGTGTGGGCAGTGTTAACTCGTGATCGTTTTCCCGTTGGGGAGTACAATAAACTGAAGGAGCGGAAGGTTGGTCCTTGTGAGGTTCTGCAAAAGATCAACGACAATGCTTACCGACTACGTCTCCCTGACCATTTGAAGACTTCGATGTATTCAATGTGAAGCACCTCGATCCTTGTTTTGGGGATCACGAAGACACTCATGTGAACTCGAGGACGAGTTCTTTCCAACCGGGGCGACTGATGCAGGAGGGTCCGAGTCAGACGAAGCTGAGTTGTCAGATAACTCGTTGATGGCGCTAACGTACCATGAATTGGCGGATCGACGTAAGAATGGAAAGTAATCGACGACATTTCCTAATTGGGGTCAATTTTGAACACGTTTTGGTATTTTGGCCATAACTTTGGCTACGGTTGTCAGAATCACGCCCGTGACCCCAATTCGGAAAGCTCGTTTCGGCGCGCACGTCGTGGGCACCCAGCTATGCTCGGTGTGCATCGGATTCGAGGTCAAATTCAGCTGTTTTCCCTTCCGAATCGTCAATTTAAATTATTTTTTACTATTTATGGTAATATTTCGGTTTCCCTTTTGACATAGAATAATTGCTCGATTTGAGCCGAATTTTGGTGATATTGTTTCTTTTATTAAGTATTTTATTTTGGTATGAATATCAGGATTTTGCTATTTTTGGCAAAATTCCGATTATTATTATTTTCTGGCTATTTAACCCGCTTGTGGGTTATTTTCATTCCGTTGTTGAATAATAAAGAATTTTCTCGTTTTTCTTTGTGTTTCTCTTGCGTTCTTCTCTGTTTTTGTCAATTGAATCCCGCCTACAGAATAATCACTATTCTGCCCGGCGTCAGTTGGTATCAGAGCTTCAGCATCTTCTTGGGCTAGATTTCATCGGTCAATCATGGTTGGTGGTCGTGGTCGTGGTCGCAGAGGGCGGAGTTCCGAATGAGGAAGTCCCACACCGTGATCGTAACGTTCAAGATGTGACGATTGAAGACTTACAGAGGCAAGTTGCAGAGTTAACTCAGCGTCTGGCGGCGCAGGATCGCGGTGACCGCGAACTGGAGGGTCACGAGTCCGATACCAGTTACGAAAACCCGTATCACAACCCTGCTCGGGTCTGGGAGCATCGTGGTCGGGAGGATCGTCATGTGGATTTCGGCTTTCGGGTAGATTTACCAGAGTTTTCTGGTACGTTACAAGCTGAAGGTTTTGTTGATTGGCTGAATGAAGTGGAACGTATCTTTGAGTACAAGGAGGTTCCAGATCACATCAAAGTAAGGTTAGTTGCCATCAAACTTAAAGGTAGGGCATCCGCATGGTGGGAGCAGTTGAGACGTTCACGCAGTAGACAGGGTAAAGCCAAAATCACAGATTGGGAGAAAATGAAGAAGAAGATGAAAGGTCACTTTCTTCCTTTCGGCTATACTCAAACTTTGTTTCAACGGCTTCATTCTCTAAGACAGGGCATAAGGTCGGTTGATGACTACACTGAGGAGTTTTATCAATTGGTGGCTCGGAATGATCTGTCTGAAACGGAAGAACAGATGGTGGCGAGATATTTGGGAGGATTGCGACAGTCCATACAGGATGTCCTCAGCCTTCACTCTCTGTGGACTGTTTCTGAAGCATACCGCGTGCACTTGCTGTAGAGAAGCAGCAGAGTAGGAAACCGGTGGTCAGAAGCGAAGGTAGCCAGCCCATTCGCCCTCAAGCACCTCGTCCTACTCAACAGCCACCACGGGATAATCCTGGTTCAGGTATTAGATGTTTCAGGTGCGGTGAACAGGGACATCGAGCAACTGATTGCAGGAAACCAGCTAATCGGCCAGGTAAAAATCTCCTAATTGATGAAGAAGTTGTAGACGAGAATGAGGAGGTTGGAGAGCCCGTATATGACGATGATGAAGAGGAAGGAATGTTGTATGGGGACGGTCATGAAACTCTAGTCTTGCGTAAGAGTCTATTGACCCCCAAAGGCGATTCAGGGGATGACTGGTTGAGAACCAACATCTTTCACACAACCTGCACGGTAGCGGATAAGGTTTGCAAACTGATCATTGATAGTGGAAGCTGTGAGAATGTAGTGTCTGAAGAAGCTGTCCAGAAATTACAGTTGAAGACAGATCGGCATCCCAGGCCATATAAATTGTCGTGGTTGAGTAAGGGCAGTGCAGTATCAGTCGAAAAGCGATGTCTAGTATCTTTTTCGATTGGTAGGAAATATTTCGACAATGCTTGGTGTGATGTTGTGTCGATGGATGCTTGTCACATATTGTTGGGTCGACCTTGGCAGTATGATCGCAGTGTTGTTCATGATGGGCGGAAAAATACTTATTCCCTTAGCATCAAAGGGAAGACGGTTGTGTTGGCGCCGCGAAGAGAAGAAATCACTCCTGCTCCGAGGCTAAAAGTGCCAACTTGCTTTCTATGTCCAGCTTTTTGGGAGAGATTGCGCGAGAAGATGTGGTCTATGCTCTACTGCCTTGTGAGAATAGTACAACAGAAGAGAATCCAGATTTACCGGTAGAAGTGCAGAAGATGCTAACGGAGTTCTCTGATTTGATGCCTGAAGATCTCCCTCCAGGGTTGCCGCCTATGAGGGATATTCAACATCAAATTGACCTTGTTCCAGGGTCGAGTCTGCCTAATCGACCAGCTTATCGTCTCAGTCCCAAGGAAGCTGAAGAGTTGCAGCGACAAGTGGTTGAATTGTTGGAGAGGGGCTACATTCGTGAAAGCATGAGCCCGTGTGCAGTTCCTGCTCTGCTGGTACCCAAGAAGGACGGATCTTGGCGTATGTGTGTTGATAGTAGAGCAATCAACAGGATCACAGTGAAGTACAGGTTTCCAATTCCCCGTCTGGATGATATGTTGGATCAGCTTTCTGGTTCTAAGGTCTTCTCAAAAATTGACCTTAAGAGCGGATATCACCAAATCAGGATCCGACTGGAGATGAGTGGAAGACAGCGTTTAAGACGCAGCATGGTTTGTATGAGTGGATGGTCATGCCTTTTGGACTGTCCAATGCACCCAGCACCTTTATGAGGTTTATGCATCAGGTGTTACGGCCTTTTATGGGGAAGTTCGTGGTTGTCTACTTTGATGATATCCTTATTTACAGTCCGACTTGGGAGTCACACTTTGATCACCTCCGTGCAGTTTTTGATATGTTGAGGACGGAGCGCCTGTTCGTTAATCGGAAGAAGTGTTCTTTCTTCACCTCTTCCGTTACTTTTCTTGGTTTCGTGGTGTCTACTGATGGTGTTCTTGCAGATCAGTCGAAGATAGATGCAATATTGGGATGGCCCAAGCTGAAAACTTTGCACGATGTCAGAAGTTTCCATGGATTGGCATCCTTCTACCGTCGGTTCATCAGGAACTTGACACTTTGATTGCTCCCATCACGGAATGTACGAAGGGACGTGAATTCAAATGGTCGGATGAAGCGAAGCGATTTCGGTTGGTCAAGAAACGGATGACCGAGGCTCCGGTTTTGGCACTTCCGTAGTTTTGAAAAGGTGTTTGAAGTTAATTGTGATGCATCTGGAGTTGGCATTGGTGGTGTTCTGAGTCAGGAAGGGCGTCCAGTGGCATTTTTCAGTGAGAAGCTATCAGGATCGAAGAGGAACTATTCCACCTATGATCTTGAATTCTATGCCATAGTGCAGTCTTTGAAGCATTGGCGTCATTACTTGATACAGAGGGAGTTCATTCTTATCACTGACCATGAGGCACTGAAGTATATCAATGGACAACACAAACTGAGTAGACGACATGCCAAGTGGGTGGCGTTCTTGCAGGAGTTCACTTTTTCACTAAGACATCAAGCTGGGAGTTTGAATCGTGTCGCAGATGCCTTGAGCCGTCGTACCTCCCTTCTCACCACCGTGAGCACCAGTGTCGTCGGATTTGAGTCATTTCCGGATTTGTATGCAGAGACCCTTCCTTTGGGAAGATAATTCGAGGTAACTAACAACCAACGACATGATTTCATTTTACATAATGGCTATCTGTTTCGTGGGTTACAGTTGTGCGTTCCAGATTGTTCACTAAGGCAGCATATTGTTAGTGAACTTCATAACATGGGACACTTCGGGCGAGATAAGACACTGGCGTTGGTCTCATCTATCTATTTCTGGCCCAAATTGAGTAGTGATGTGGCTCATCATGTTGGGCGTTGTTGTGTGTGTCAGCGGTCAAAGGGGGCTCTTACTAATGCGGGCCTTTATACACCTCTACCAGTTCCTGAAGCTCCTTGGATTGATGTCAGTATGGATTTTGTTTTGGGACTACCTCGTACCCAACGAGCCTCGGATTCTATTTTTGTTGTGGTCGACGGGTTTTCAAAGATGGCCCATTTCATAGCTTGTCGGAAGACAATGGATGCTACCGGATTGCCCATCTCTACTTCAAGGAAATTGTGCGTTTGCATGGAGTGCCTCATTCAATTACTTACGACCGTGACACTAAGTTCGTGAGTCATTTACGGAAAAGCTTGTGGGAGAAATTGGGGACACGGTTGAATTTTAGCGGTGCCTACCACCCCCAAACCGATGGTCGAACAGAGGTGGTGAATCGGAGCTTGGGTAACCCGTTGAGGTGTACGGCAGAACTAAGCCGAAACGGTGGGATGCGGCATTACCTCGGGCAGAATTTGCGTACAACGGGTCGAAGAATCGAACTACGGGATGAGTCCATTTGAAATTGTCTATGGTCGAGTTCCATCTGGGGTACTTGATTTAGCCCCTATTCCACGTGTAGGTCGCATAAGTCACAAAGCAGATGAGATGGCAGAACATCTTCGGGAATCCATGAACAAGTGAAGTTAGCCATTCAAGATAGTAATGCCAAGTACAAGGTTCGAGTGATAGTCATCGTCGTCAGGTCCGTTTCGAAGTGGGTGATTTTGTGTGGGCAGTGTTAACTCGTGATCGTTTTCCCGTTGGGGAGTACAATAAACTGAAGGAGCGGAAGGTTGGTCCTTGTGAGGTTCTGCAAAAGATCAATGACAATGCTTACCGACTACGCCTCCCCAGCCATTTGAAGACTTCTGATGTATTCAATGTGAAGCACCTCAGTCCTTGTTTTGGGGATCCACGAAGACACTCATGTGAACTCGAGGACGAGTTCTTTCCAACCAGGGGGCGGCGATGCGGGAGGGTCCGAGTCGACGAAGGCGAGTTGTCAGATAACTCGTTGATGGCGCTAACGTACCATGAATTGGCGGATCGACGTAAGAATGGAAAGTAATCGACGACATTTCCTAATTGGGGTCAATTTTGAACACGTTTTGGTATTTTGGCCATAACTTTGGCTACGGTTGTCAGAATCACGCCCGTGACCCCAATTCGGAAAGCTCGTTTCGACGCGCACGTCGTGGGCACCCAGCTATGCTCGGTGTGCATCGGATTCGAGGTCAAATTCAGCTGTTTTCCCTTCCGAATCGTCAATTTAAGTTATTTTTTACTATTTATGGTAATATTTCGGTTTCCCTTTTGACATAGAATAATTGCTCGATTTGAGCCGAATTTTGGTGATATTGTTTCTTTTATTAAGTATTTTATTTTGGTATGAATATCGGGATTTTGCTATTTTTGGCAAAATTCCGATTATTATTATTTTACGGCTATTTAACCGGCTTGTGGGTTATTTTCATTCCGTTGTTGAATAATAAAGAATTTTCTCGTTTTTCTTTGTGTTTCTCTTGCGTTCTTCTCTGTTTTTGTCAATTGAATCCCGCCTACAGAATAATCACTATTACGCCGGCGTCGATTGGTATCGAGAGCTTGACATCTTCTTGGGCTAGATTTCATCGGTCAATCATGGTTGGTGGTCGTGGTCGTGGTCGCAGAGGGCAGGTTCTGAATGAGGAAGTCCCACACCGTGATCGTAACGTTCAAGATGTGACGATTGAAGACTTACAGAGGCAAGTTGCAGAGTTAACTCAGCATCTAGCGGCGCAGGATCGCGGTGACCGCGAACTGGAGGGTCACGAGTCCGATACCGATTTACGAAACCCGTATCACAACCCCGCTCGGGTGCAGGGAGCATCGTGGTCGGGAGGATCGTCATGTGGATTTCGGCTTTCGGGTAGATTTACCAGAGTTTTCTGGTACGTTACAAGCTGAAGGTTTTGTTGATTGGCTGAATGAGTGGAACGTATCTTTGAGTACAAGGGAGGCTCCAGATCACATCAAAGTAAGGTTAGTTGCCATCAAACTTAAAGGTAGGGCATCCGCATGGTGGGAGCAGTTGAGACGTTCACGCAGTAGACAGGGTAAAGCCAAAATCACAGATTGGGAGAAAATGAAGAAGAAGATGAAAGGTCACTTTCTTCCTTTCGGCTATACTCAAACTTTGTTTCAACGGCTTCATTCTCTAAGACAGGGCATAAGGTCGGTTGATGACTACACTGAGGAGTTTTATCAATTGGTGGCTCGGAATGATGCATGCAGAAACGGAGGAACGAGATGGTGGCGAGATATTTGGGAGGATTGCGACGATCCATACGGGATGTCCTCGGCCTTCACTCGTGGATCAAGTTTCGAAGCATACCGGCGTGCACTTGTCAGAGAGAAGCGCAGAGTAGGAAACCGGTGGTCAGAAGCGAAGGTAGCCAGCCCATTCGCCCTCAAGCACCTCGTCCTACTCAATAGCCACCACGGGATAATCCTGGTTCAGGTATTAGATGTTTCGGTGCGGTGAACAGGGGACATCGAGCAACTGATTGCAGGAAACCAGCTAATCGGCCAGGTAAAAATCTCCTAATTGATGAAGAAGTTGTAGACGAGAATGAGGAGGTTGGAGAGCCCGTATATGACGATGATGAAGAGGAAGGAATGCTGTATGGGGACGGTCATGAAACTCTAGTCTTGCGTAAGAGTCTATTGACCCCAAAGGCGATTCGGGGGATGATCGGTTGAGAACCAACATCTTTCACACAACCCGCACGGTAGCGGATAAGGTTTGCAAACCGATCATTGATAGTGGAAGGCGTGAGAATGTAGTGTACGAAGAAGCTGTCCGTAAATTACGATTGAAGACAGATCGGCATCCTGTGCCATATAAATTGTCGTGGTTGAGTAAGGGCGATGCGATCGCAGAAAAGCGATGTCTAGTATCTTTTTCGATTGGTAGGAAATATTTCGACAATGCTTGGTGTGATGTTGTGTCGATGGATGCTTGTCACATATTGTTGGGTCGACCTTGGCAGTATGATCGCAGTGTTGTTCATGATGGGCGGAAAAATACTTATTCCCTTAGCATCAAAGGGAAGACGGTTGTGTTGGCGCCGCGAAGAGAAGAAATCACTCCTGCTCCAGTAGCTAAAAGTGCCAACCTGCTTTCTATGTCCAGCTTTTTGGGAGAGATTGCGCGAGAAGATGTGGTCTATGCTCTACTGCCTTGTGAGAATAGTACAACAGAAGAGAATCCAGATTTACCGGTAGAAGTGCAGAAGATGCTAACGGAGTTCTCTGATTTGATGCCTGAAGATCTCCCTCCAGGGTTGCCGCCTATGAGGGATATTCAACATCAAATTGACCTTGTTCCAGGGTCGAGTCTGCCTAATCGACCAGCTTATCGTCTCAGTCCCAAGGAAGCTGAAGAGTTGCAGCGACAAGTGGTTGAATTGTTGGAGAGGGCTACATTCGTGAAAGCATGAGCCCGTGTGCAGTTCCTGCTCTGCTGGTACCCAAGAAGGACGGATCTTGGCGTATGTGTGTTGATAGTAGAGCAATCAACAGGATCACAGTGAAGTACAGGTTTCCAATTCCCCGTCTGGATGATATGTTGGATCAGCTTTCTGGTTCTAAGGTCTTCTCAAAAATTGACCTTAAGAGCGGATATCACCAAATCAGGATCCGACCTGGAGATGAGTGGAAGACAGCGTTTAAGACGCAGCATGGTTTGTATGAGTGGATGGTCATGCCTTTTGGACTGTCCAATGCACCCAGCACCTTTATGAGGTTTATGCATCAGGTGTTACGGCCTTTTATGGGGAAGTTCGTGGTTGTCTACTTTGATGATATCCTTATTTACAGTCCGACTTGGGAGTCACACTTTGATCACCTCCGTGCAGTTTTTGATATGTTGAGGACGGAGCGCTTGTTCGTTAATCGGAAGAAGTGTTCTTTCTTCACCTCTTCCGTTACTTTTCTTGGTTTCGTGGTGTCTACTGATGGTGTTCTTGCAGATCAGTCGAAGATAGATGCAATATTGGGATGGCCCAAGCTGAAAACTTTGCACGATGTCAGAAGTTTCCATGGATTGGCATCCTTCTACCGTCGGTTCATCAGGAACTTCAAAGACTTTGATTGCTCCCATCACGGAATGTACGAAGGGACGTGAATTCAAATGGTCGGATGAAGCGAAGCCGATTTCGGTTGGTCAAGAAACGGATGACCGAGGCTCCAGTTTTGGCACTTCCAGATTTTGAAAAGGTGTTTGAAGTTAATTGTGATGCATCTGGAGTTGGCATTGGTGGTGTTTTGAGTCAGGAAGGGCGTCCAGTGGCTTTTTTTAGTGAGAAGCTATTAGGATCGAAGAAGAACTATACCACCTATGATCTTGAATTCTATGCCATAGTGCAGTCTTTGAAGCATTGGCGTCATTACTTGATACAGAGGGAGTTCATTCTTATCACTGACCATGAGGCACTGAAGTATATCAATGGACAACACAAACTGAGTAGACGACATGCCAAGTGGGTGGCGTTCTTGCAGGAGTTCACTTTTTCACTAAGACATCAAGCTGGGAGTTTGAATCGTGTCGCAGATGCCTTGAGCCGTCGTACCTCCCTTCTCACCACCGTGAGCACCAGTGTCGTCGGATTTGAGTCATTTCCGGATTTGTATGCAGCAGACCCTTCCTTTGGGAAGATAATTCAGGAGGTAACTAACAACCAACGACATGATTTCATTTTACATAATGGCTATCTGTTTCGTGGGTTACAGTTGTGCGTTCCAGATTGTTCACTAAGGCAGCATATTGTTAGTGAACTTCATAACATGGGACACTTCGGGCGAGATAAGACACTGGCGTTGGTCTCATCTATCTATTTCTGGCCCAAATTGAGTAGTGATGTGGCTCATCATGTTGGGCGTTGTTGTGTGTGTCAGCGGTCAAAGGGGGCTCTTACTAATGCGGGCCTTTATACACCTCTACCAGTACCTGAAGCTCCTTGGATTGATGTCAGTATGGATTTTGTTTTGGGACTACCTCGTACCCAACGAGCCTCGGATTCTATTTTTATTGTGGTCGATGTGTTTTCAAAGATGGCCCATTTCATAGCTTGTCGGAAGACAATGGATGCTACCCGGATTGCCCATCTCTACTTCAAGGAAATTGTGCGTTTGCATGGAGTGCCTCATTCAATTACTTCTGACCGTGACACTAAGTTCGTGAGTCATTTACGGAAAAGCTTGTGGGAGAAATTGGGGACACAGTTGAATTTTAGCAGTGCCTACCACCCCCAAACTGATGGTCGACGAGAGGTGGTGAATCGGAGCTTGGGTAACCCGTTGAGGTGTACGCGCAGAACTAAGCCGAAACGGTGGGATCTCGGCATTACCTCAGCAGAATTTGCGTACAACGGGTCGAAGAATCGAACTACGGGATGAGTCCATTTGAAATTGTCTATGGTCGAGTTCCATCGGGGTACTTGATTTAGCCCCTATTCCACGTGTGGGTCGCATAAGTCACAAAGCAGATGAGATGGCGGAACATCTTCGGGGAATCCATGAACAAGTGAAGTTAGCCATTCAAGATAGTAATGCCAAGTACAAGGTTCGAGCTGATAGTCATCGTCGTCAGGTCCTTTTCGAAGTTGGTGATTTTGTGTGGGCAGTGTTAACTCGTGATCGTTTTCCCGTTGGGGAGTACAATAAACTGAAGGAGCGGAAGGTTGGTCCTTGTGAGGTTCTGCAAAAGATCAACGACAATGCTTACCGACTACGCCTCCCCAGCCATTTGAAGACTTCTGATGTATTCAATGTGAAGCACCTCAGTCCTTGTTTTGGGGATCCTGAAGACACTCATGTGAACTCGAGGACGAGTTCTTTCCAACCAGGGGCGACTGATGCAGGAGGGTCCGAGTCAGACGAAGCTGAGTTGTCAGATAACTCGTTGATGGCGCTAACGTACCATGAATTGGCGGATCGACGTAAGAATGGAAAGTAATCGACGACATTTCCTAATTGGGGTCAATTTTGAACACGTTTTGGTATTTTGGCCATAACTTTGGCTACGGTTGTCAGAATCACGCCCGTGACCCCAATTCGGAAAGCTCGTTTCGGCGCGCACGTCGTGGGCACCCAGCTATGCTCGGTGTGCATCGGATTCGAGGTCAAATTCAGCTGTTTTCCCTTCCGAATCGTCAATTTAAGTTATTTTTTACTATTTATGGTAATATTTCGGTTTCCCTTTTGACATAGAATAATTGCTCGATTTGAGCCGAATTTTGGTGATATTGTTTCTTTTATTAAGTATTTTATTTTGGTATGAATATCAGGATTTTGCTATTTTTGGCAAAATTCCGATTATTATTATTTTCTGGCTATTTAACCCGGCTTGTGGGTTATTTTCATTCCGTTGTTGAATAATAAAGAATTTTCTCGTTTTTCTTTGTGTTTCTCTTGCGTTCTTCTCTGTTTTTGTCAATTGAATCCCGCCTACAGAATAATCACTATTACGCCGGCGTCGATTGGTATCGAGCTTCAAAGATCTTCTTGGGCTAGATTTCATCGGTCAATCATGGTTGGTGGTCGTGGTCGTGGTCGCAGAGGGCAGGTTCCGAATGAGGAAGTCCCACACCGTGATCGTAACGTTCAAGATGTGACGATTGAAGACTTACAGAGGCAAGTTGCAGAGTTAACTCAGCGTCTGGCGGCGCAGGATCGCGGTGACCGCGAACTGGAGGGTCACGAGTCCGATACCAGTTACGAAAACCCGTATCACAACCCTGCTCGGGTCTGGGAGCATCGTGGTCGGGAGGATCGTCATGTGGATTTCGGCTTTCGGGTAGATTTACCAGAGTTTTACGGTACGTTACAAGTCGAAGGTTTTGTTGATTGGGTCGAATGAAGTGGAACGTATCTTTGAGTACAAGGAGGTTCCAGATCACATCAAAGTAAGGTTAGTTGCCATCAAACTTAAAGGTAGGGCATCCGCATGGTGGGAACAGTTGAGACGTTCACGCGATGATGTGGTAAAGCCAAAATCACAGATTGGGAGAAAATGAAGAAGAAGATGAAAGGTCACTTTCTTCCTTTCGGCTATACTCAAACTTTGTTTCAACGGCTTCATTCTCTAAGACAGGGCATAAGGTCGGTTGATGACTACACTGAGGAGTTTTATCAATTGGTGGCTCGGAATGATCATGTCTCGAAACGGAGGAACAGATGGTGGCGAGATATTTGGGAGGATTGCGACGAGTCCATACGGGATGTCCTCGGCCTTCACTCGTGGATCAAGCTTTCTCAAGCATACCGCGTGCACTTCTTTGTAGAGAAGCAAGACGAGTAGGAAACCGGTGGTCAGAAGCGAAGGTAGCCAGCCCATTCGCCCTCAAGCACCTCGTCCTACTCAACAGCCACCACGGGATAATCTGGTTCAGGTATTAGATGTTTCAAGTGCGGTGAACGGGGACATCGAGCAGCGATTGACAGGAAACCGACTAATCGGCCGAGGTAAAAATCTCCTAATTGATGAAGAAGTTGTAGACGAGAATGAGGAGGTTGGAGAGCCCGTATATGACGATGATGAAGAGGAAGGAATGGCCGTATGGGGACGGTCATGAAACTCTAGTCTTGCGTAAGAGTCTATTGACCCCCAAAGGCGATTCGTGGGACGACCGGTTGAGAACCAACATCTTTCACACAACCCGCACGGTAGCGGATAAGGTTTGCAACCGATCATTGATAGTGGAAGGCTGTGAGAATGTAGTGTACGAAGAAGTCGTCCGAAATTACGATTGAAGACAGATCGGCATCCTGTGCCATATAAATTGTCGTGGTTGAGTAAGGGCGGTGCAAGATCGTGAGAAAAGCGATGTCTAGTATCTTTTTCGATTGGTAGGAAATATTTCGACAATGCTTGGTGTGATGTTGTGTCGATGGATGCTTGTCACATATTGTTGGGTCGACCTTGGCAGTATGATCGCAGTGTTGTTCATGATGGGCGGAAAAATACTTATTCCCTTAGCATCAAAGGGAAGACGGTTGTGTTGGCGCCGTGAAGAGAAGAAATCACTCCCGCTCCGGTAGCTAAAAGTGCCAACCTGCTTTCTATGTCCAGCTTTTGGGAGAGATTGCGCGAGAAGATGTGGTCTATGCTCTACGCACTTGTGAGAATAGTACAACGAAGAGAATCCAGATTTACGGGTAGAAGTGCGAGAAGATGCTAACGGAGTTCTACGATTTGATGCTCGAAGATCTCCCTCCGTGGTTGCCGCCTATGAGGGATATTCAACATCAAATTGACCTTGTTCCAGGGTCGAGTCCGCCTAATCGACCAGCTTATCGTCTCAGTCCCAAGGAAGCTGAAGAGTTGCAGCGACAAGTGGTTGAATTGTTGGAGAGGGGCTACATTCGTGAAAGCATGAGCCCGTGTGCAGTTCCTGCTCTGCCGGTACTCAAGAAGGACGGATCTTGGCGTATGTGTGTTGATAGTAGAGCAATCAACGGGATCACGATGAAGTCTGAGTTTCCAATTCCCGTCTGGATGATATGTTGGATCAGCTTTCTGGTTCTAAGGTCTTCTCAAAAATTGACCTTAAGAGCGGATATCACCAAATCAGGATCCGACCTGGAGATGAGTGGAAGACAGCGTTTAAGACGCAGCATGGTTTGTATGAGTGGATGGTCATGCCTTTTGGACTGTCCAATGCACCCAGCACCTTTATGAGGTTTATGCATCAGGTGTTACGGCCTTTTATGGGGAAGTTCGTGGTTGTCTACTTTGATGATATCCTTATTTACAGTCCGACTTGGGAGTCACACTTTGATCACCTCCGTGCAGTTTTTGATATGTTGAGGACGGAGCGCCTGTTCGTTAATCGGAAGAAGTGTTCTTTCTTCACCTCTTCCGTTACTTTTCTTGGTTTCGTGGTGTCTACTGATGGTGTTCTTGCAGATCAGTCGAAGATAGATGCAATATTGGGATGGCCCAAGCTGAAAACTTTGCACGATGTCAGAAGTTTCCATGGATTGGCATCCTTCTACCGTCGGTTCATCAGGAACTTCAGCACTTTGATTGCTCCCATCACAGAATGTCTGAAGGGACGTGAATTCAAATGGTCGGATGAAGCAGAAGCCGCTTTCAGTTGGTCAAGAAACGGATGACCGAGGCTCCAGTTTTGGCACTTCCAGATTTTGAAAAGGTGTTTGAAGTTAATTGTGATGCATCTGGAGTTGGCATTGGTGGTGTTTTGAGTCAGGAAGGGCGTCCAGTGGCATTTTTCAGTGAGAAGCTATCAGGATCGAAGAGGAACTATTCCACCTATGATCTTGAATTCTATGCCATAGTGCGCCTTTTGAAGCATTGGTGTAATTACCTAATATAGAGGGAGTTCAATCTTATCACTGATCATGAGGCACTGAAGTATATCAATGGACAACACAAACTGAGTAGACGACATGCCAAGTGGGTGGCGTTCTTGCAGGAGTTCACTTTTTCACTAAGACATCAAGCTGGGAGTTTGAATCGTGTCGCAGATGCCTTGAGCCGTCGTACCTCCCTTCTCACCACCGTGAGCACCAGTGTCGTCGGATTTGAGTCATTTCCGGATTTGTATGCAGCAGACCCTTCCTTTGGGAAGATAATTCAGGAGGTAACTAACAACCAACGACATGATTTCATTTTACATAATGGCTATCTGTTTCGTGGGTTACAGTTGTGCGTTCCAGATTGTTCACTAAGGCAGCATATTGTTAGTGAACTTCATAACATGGGACACTTCGGGCGAGATAAGACACTGGCGTTGGTCTCATCTACCTATTTCTGGCCCAAATTGAGTAGTGATGTGGCTCATCATGTTGGGCGTTGTTGTGTGTGTCAGCGGTCAAAGGGGGCTCTTACTAATGCGGGCCTTTATACACCTCTACCAGTACCTGAAGCTCCTTGGATTGATGTCAGTATGGATTTTGTTTTGGGACTACCTCGTACCCAACGAGCCTCGGATTCTATTTTTGTTGTGGTCGACAGGTTTTCAAAGATGGCCCATTTCATAGCTTGTCGGAAGACAATGGATGCTACCCGGATTGCCCATCTCTACTTCAAGGAAATTGTGCGTTTGCATGGAGTGCCTCATTCAATTACTTCTGACCGTGACACTAAGTTCGTGAGTCATTTCTGGAAAAGCTTGTGGGAGAAATTGGGGACACAGTTGAATTTTAGCAGTGCCTACCACCCCCAAACTGATGGTCAGACAGAGGTGGTGAATCGGAGCTTGGGTAACTTTTGTTGAGGTGTCCGGCGGGAACTAAGCCGAAGCGGTGGGATGCGGCATTACCTCGGCAGAATTTGCGTACAACGGTCGAAGAATCGAACTACGGGATGAGTCCATTTGAAATTGTCTATGGTCGAGTTCCATCTCGGGGTACTTGATTTAGCCCCTATTCCACGTGTGGGTCGCATAAGTCACAAAGCGGATGAGATGGCGGAACATCTTCTGGGGAATCCATGAACAAGTGAAGTTAGCCATTCAAGATAGTAATGCCAAGTACAAGGTTCAGCCGATAGTCATCGTCGTCGGGTCCTTTTCGAAGTTGGTGATTTTGTGTGGGCGTGTTAACTCGTGATCGTTTTCCCGTTGGGGAGTACAATAAGCGAAGGAGCGGAAGGTTGGTCCTTGTGAGGTTACGCAAAAGATCAACGACAATGCTTACCGACTACGCCTCCTCACCATTTGAAGACTTCGATGTATTCAATGTGAAGCACCTCGAGTCCTTGTTTTGGGGATCCACGAAGACACTCATGTGAACTCGAGGACGAGTTCTTTCCAACCAGGGGCGGCGATGCGGGAGGGTCCGAGTCGAGACGAAGCTGAGTTGTCAGATAACTCGTTGATGGCGCTAACGTACCATGAATTGGCGGATCGACGTAAGAATGGAAAGTAATCGACGACATTTCCTAATTGGGGTCAATTTTGAACACGTTTTGGTATTTTGGCCATAACTTTGGCTACGGTTGTCAGAATCACGCCCGTGACCCCAATTCGGAAAGCTCGTTTCGGCGCGCACGTCGTGGGCACCCAGCTATGCTCGGTGTGCATCGGATTCGAGGTCAAATTCAGCTGTTTTCCCTTCCGAATCGTCAATTTAAGTTATTTTTTACTATTTATGGTAATATTTCGGTTTCCCTTTTGACATAGAATAATTGCTCGATTTGAGCCGAATTTTGGTGATATTGTTTCTTTTATTAAGTATTTTATTTTGGTATGAATATCAGGATTTTGCTATTTTTGGCAAAATTCCGATTATTATTATTTTCTGGCTATTTAACCCGGCTTGTGGGTTATTTTCATTCAGTTGTTGAATAATAAAGAATTTTCTCGTTTTTCTTTGTGTTTCTCTTGCGTTCTTCTCTGTTTTTGTCAATTGAATCCCGCCTACAGAATAATCACTATTCTGCCCGGCGTCAGTTGGTATCAGAGCTTCAGCATCTTCTTGGGCTAGATTTCATCGGTCAATCATGGTTGGTGGTCGTGGTCGTGGTCGCAGAGGGCAGGTTCCGAATGAGGAAGTCCCACACCGTGATCGTAACGTTCAAGATGTGACGATTGAAGACTTACAGAGGCAAGTTGCAGAGTTAACTCAGCGTCTGGCGGCGCAGGATCGCGGTGACCGCGAACTGGAGGGTCACGAGTCCGATACCAGTTACGAAAACCCGTATCACAACCCTGCTCGGGTCTGGGAGCATCGTGGTCGGGAGGATCGTCATGTGGATTTCGGCTTTCGGGTAGATTTACCAGAGTTTTCTGGTACGTTACAAGCTGAAGGTTTTGTTGATTGGCTGAATGAAGTGGAACGTATCTTTGAGTACAAGGAGGTTCCAGATCACATCAAAGTAAGGTTAGTTGCCATCAAACTTAAAGGTAGGGCATCCGCATGGTGGGAACAGTTGAGACGTTCACGCGATGAGACGGTGGTAAAGCCAAAATCACAGATTGGGAGAAAATGAAGAAGAAGATGAAAGGTCACTTTCTTCCTTTCGGCTATACTCAAACTTTGTTTCAACGGCTTCATTCTCTAAGACAGGGCATAAGGTCGGTTGATGACTACACTGAGGAGTTTTATCAATTGGTGGCTCGGAATGATGCATGCCGAAACGGAGGAACGAGATGGTGGCGAGATATTTGGGAGGATTGCGACAGTCCATACGGGATGTCCTCGGCCTTCACTCGGCGTGGATCAAGTCGAAGCATACCGGCGTGCACTTCTTTGTAGAGAAGCAGCAGAGTAGGAAACCGGTGGTCAGAAGCGAAGGTAGCCAGCCCATTCGCCCTCAAGCACCTCGTCCTACTCAACAGCCACCACGGGATAATCCTGGTTCAGGTATTAGATGTTTCAGGTGCGGTGAACAGGGACATCGAGCAACTGATTGCAGGAAACCAGCTAATCGGCCAGGTAAAAATCTCCTAATTGATGAAGAAGTTGTAGACGAGAATGAGGAGGTTGGAGAGCCCGTATATGACGATGATGAAGAGGAAGGAATGCTGTATGGGGACGGTCATGAAACTCTAGTCTTGCGTAAGAGTCTATTGACCCCCCAAAGGCGATTCGAGGGGATGATCGGTTGAGAACCAACATCTTTCACACAACCCGCACGGTAGCGGATAAGGTTTGCAAACCGATCATTGATAGTGGAAGGCTGTGAGAATGTAGTGTGCGAAGAAGTCGTCCGAAATTACGGTTGAAGGCAGATCGGCATCCTGTGCCATATAAATTGTCGTGGTTGAGTAAGGGCGGTGCGATCGGTAGAAAAGCGATGTCTAGTATCTTTTTCGATTGGTAGGAAATATTTCGACAATGCTTGGTGTGATGTTGTGTCGATGGATGCTTGTCACATATTGTTGGGTCGACCTTGGCAGTATGATCGCAGTGTTGTTCATGATGGGCGGAAAAATACTTATTCCCTTAGCATCAAAGGGAAGACGGTTGTGTTGGCGCCGCGAAGAGAAGAAATCACTCCTGCTCCAGTAGCTAAAAGTGCCAACCTCGCTTTCTATGTCCGGCTTTTTGGGAGAGATTGCGCGAGAAGATGTGGTCTATGCTCCTCGCCTTGTGAGAATAGTACAACGTAAGAGAATCCAGATTTACGGTAGAAGTGCGAGAAGATGCTAACGGAGTTCTCTCGATTTGATGCTGAAGATCTCCCTCCAGGGTTGCCGCCTATGAGGGATATTCAACATCAAATTGACCTTGTTCCAGGGTTGAGTATGCCTAATCGACCAGCTTATCGTCTCAGTCCCAAGGAAGCTGAAGAGTTGCAGCGACAAGTGGTTGAATTGTTGGAGAGGGGCTACATTCGTGAAAGCATGAGCCCGTGTGCGGTTCTCCTCGCTCTTTGGTACCCAAGAAGGACGGATCTTGGCGTATGTGTGTTGATAGTAGAGCAATCAACGGGATCACGATGAAGTACAGTTTCCAATTCCCGTCACGGATGATATGTTGGATCGGCTTTACGGTTCTAAGGTCTTCTCAAAAATTGACCTTAAGAGCGGATATCACCAAATCGAGGATCCGACCTGGAGATGAGTGGAAGACGGCGTTTAAGACGAAGCATGGTTTGTATGAGTGGATGGTCATGCCTTTTGGACTGTCCAATGCACCCAGCACCTTTATGAGGTTTATGCATCAGGTGTTACGGCCTTTTATGGGGAAGTTCGTGGTTGTCTACTTTGATGATATCCTTATTTACAGTCCGACTTGGGAGTCACACTTTGATCACCTCCGTGCAGTTTTTGATATGTTGAGGACGGAGCGCCTGTTCGTTAATCGGAAGAAGTGTTCTTTCTTCACCTCTTCCGTTACTTTTCTTGGTTTCGTGGTGTCTACTGATGGTGTTCTTGCAGATCAGTCGAAGATAGATGCAATATTGGGATGGCCCAAGCTGAAAACTTTGCACGATGTCAGAAGTTTCCATGGATTGGCATCCTTCTACCGTCGGTTCATCAGGAACTTCAGCACTTTGATTGCTCCCATCACAGAATGTCTGAAGGGACGTGAATTCAAATGGTCGGATGAAGCAGAAGCCAGTTTTCAGTTGGTCAAGAAACGGATGACCGAGGCTCCAGTTTTGGCACTTCCAGATTTTGAAAAGGTGTTTGAAGTTAATTGTGATGCATCTGGAGTTGGCATTGGTGGTGTTTTGAGTCAGGAAGGGCGTCCAGTGGCATTTTTCAGTGAGAAGCTATCAGGATCGAAGAGGAACTATTCCACCTATGATCTTGAATTCTATGCCATAGTGCAGTCTTTGAAGCATTGGCGTCATTACTTGATACAGAGGGAGTTCATTCTTATCACTGACCATGAGGCACTGAAGTATATCAATGGACAACACAAACTGAGTAGACGACATGCCAAGTGGGTGGCGTTCTTGCAGGAGTTCACTTTTTCACTAAGACATCAAGCTGGGAGTTTGAATCGTGTCGCAGATGCCTTGAGCCGTCGTACCTCCCTTCTCACCACCGTGAGCACCAGTGTCGTCGGATTTGAGTCATTTCCGGATTTGTATGCAGTAGACCTTTCCTTTGGGAAGATAATTCAGGAGGTAACTAACAACCAACGACATGATTTCATTTTACATAATGGCTATCTGTTTCGTGGGTTACAGTTGTGCGTTCCAGATTGTTCACTAAGGCAGCATATTGTTAGTGAACTTCATAACATGGGACACTTCGGGCGAGATAAGACACTGGCGTTGGTCTCATCTATCTATTTCAGCCCAAATTGAGTAGTGATGTGGCTCATCATGTTGGGCGTTGTTGTGTGTGTCAGCGGTCAAAGGGGGCTCTTACTAATGCGGGCCTTTATACACCTCTACCAGTTCCTGAAGCTCCTTGGATTGATGTCAGTATGGATTTTGTTTTGGGACTACCTCGTACCCAACGAGCCTCGGATTCTATTTTTGTTGTGGTCGACAGGTTTTCAAAGATGGCCCATTTCATAGCTTGTCGGAAGACAATGGATGCTACCCGGATTGCCCGTCTCTACTTCAAGGAAATTGTGCGTTTGCATGGAGTGCCTCATTCAATTACTTCTGACCGTGACACTAAGTTCGTGAGTCATTTGGAAAAGCTTGTGGGAGAAATTGGGGACACGGTTGAATTTTAGCGGTGCCTACCACCCCCAAACCGATGGTCGACAGAGGTGGTGAATCGGAGCTTGGGTAACTTGTTGAGGTGTACGCGGGAACTAAGCCGAAGCGGTGGGATGCGGCATTACCTCGAGCAGAATTTGCGTACAACGGGTCGAAGAATCGAACTACCGGGATGAGTCCATTTGAAATTGTCTATGGTCGAGTTCCATCTCGGGGTACTTGATTTAGCCCCTATTCCACGTGTGGGTCGCATAAGTCACAAAGCGGATGAGATGGCGGAACATCTTCGGGGAATCCATGAACAAGTGAAGTTAGCCATTCAAGATAGTAATGCCAAGTACAAGGTTCAGCCGATAGTCATCGTCGTCAGGTCCTTTTCGAAGTTGGTGATTTTGTGTGGGCAGTGTTAACTCGTGATCGTTTTCCCGTTGGGGAGTACAATAAACTGAAGGAGCGGAAGGTTGGTCCTTGTGAGGTTCTGCAAAAGATCAACGACAATGCTTACCGACTACGCCTCCCCAGTCATTTGAAGACTTCTGATGTATTCAATGTGAAGCACCTCAGTCCTTGTTTTGGGGATCCTGAAGACACTCATGTGAACTCGAGGACGAGTTCTTTCCAACCAGGCGGCGATGCGGGAGGGTCCGAGTCGACGAAGGCTGAGTTGTCGATAACTCGTTGATGGCGCTAACGTACCATGAATTGGCGGATCGACGTAAGAATGGAAAGTAATCGACGACATTTCCTAATTGGGGTCAATTTTGAACACGTTTTGGTATTTTGGCCATAACTTTGGCTACGGTTGTCAGAATCACGCCCGTGACCCCAATTCGGAAAGCTCGTTTCGGCGCGCACGTCGTGGGCACCCAGCTATGCTCGGTGTGCATCGGATTCGAGGTCAAATTCAGCTGTTTTCCCTTCCGAATCGTCAATTTAAGTTATTTTTTACTATTTATGGTAATATTTCGGTTTCCCTTTTGACATAGAATAATTGCTCGATTTGAGCCGAATTTTGGTGATATTGTTTCTTTTATTAAGTATTTTATTTTGGTATGAATATCAGGATTTTGCTATTTTTGGCAAAATTCCGATTATTATTATTTTCTGGCTATTTAACCCGGCTTGTGGGTTATTTTCATTCCGTTGTTGAATAATAAAGAATTTTCTCGTTTTTCTTTGTGTTTCTCTTGCGTTCTTCTCTCGTTTTTGTCAATTGAATCCCGCCTACGAATAATCACTATTACGCAGGCGTCGATTGGTATCGAGCTTGACATCTTCTTGGGCTAGATTTCATCGGTCAATCATGGTTGGTGGTCGTGGTCGTGGTCGCAGAGGGCAGGTTCCGAATGAGGAAGTCCCACACCGTGATCGTAACGTTCAAGATGTGACGATTGAAGACTTACAGAGGCAAGTTGCGAGTTAACTCGAGCGTACGGCGGCGCGGGATCGCGGTGACCGCGAATCGGAGGGTCACGAGTCCGATACCGATTCACGAAAACCCGTATCACAACCCTGCTCGGTGCAGGAGCATCGTGGTCGGGAGGATCGTCATGTGGATTTCGGCTTTCGGGTAGATTTACGAGTTTTACGGTACGTTACAAGTCGAAGGTTTTGTTGATTGGGTGAATGAAGTGGAACGTATCTTTGAGTACAAGGAGGTTCCGGATCACATCAAAGTAAGGTTAGTTGCCATCAAACTTAAAGGTAGGGCATCCGCATGGTGGGAACAGTTGAGACGTTCACGCGATGAAGCGAGGGTAAAGCCAAAATCACAGGATTGGGAGAAAATGAAGAAGAAGATGAAAGGTCACTTTCTTCCTTTCGGCTATACTCAAACTTTGTTTCAACGGCTTCATTCTCTAAGACGGGGCATAAGGTCGGTTGATGACTACACCGAGGAGTTTTATCAATTGGTGGCTCGGAATGATGCGTGTCGAAACGGAGGAGCAGATGGTGGCGAGATATTTGGGAGGATTGCGACGATCCATACGGGATGTCCTCGGCCTTCACTCGCTGTGGATCAAGTTACGAAGCATACCAGCGTGCACTTCTTTGTAGAGAAGCGACAGAGTAGGAAACCGGTGGTCGAAGCGAAGGTAGCCGGCCCATTCGCCCTCAAGCACCTCGTCCTACTCAACGACCACCACGGGATAATCCTGGTTCGGGTATTAGATGTTTGGTGCGGTGAACGGGGACATCGAGCAGCGATTGCAGAAACCAGCTAATCGGCCAGTAAAAATCTCCTAATTGATGAAGAAGTTGTAGACGAGAATGAGGAGGTTGGAGAGCCCGTATATGACGATGATGAAGAGGAAGGAATGCTGTATGGGGGACGGTCATGAAACTCTAGTCTTGCGTAAGAGTCTATTGACCCCCAAAGGCGATTCAGGGGATGACTGGTTGAGAACCAACATCTTTCACACAACCTGCACGGTAGCGGATAAGGTTTGCAAACTGATCATTGATAGTGGAAGCTGTGAGAATGTAGTGTCTGAAGAAGCTGTCCAGAAATTACAGTTGAAGACAGATCGGCATCCCAGGCCATATAAATTGTCGTGGTTGAGTAAGGGCAGTGCAGTATCAGTAGAAAAGCGATGTCTAGTATCTTTTTCGATTGGTAGGAAATATTTCGACAATGCTTGGTGTGATGTTGTGTCGATGGATGCTTGTCACATATTGTTGGGTCGACCTTGGCAGTATGATCGCAGTGTTGTTCATGATGGGCGGAAAAATACTTATTCCCTTAGCATCAAAGGGAAGACGGTTGTGTTGGCGCCGCGAAGAGAAGAAATCACTCCTGCTCCAGTAGCTAAAAGTACCAACCTGCTTTCTATGTCCAGCTTTTTGGGAGAGATTGCGCGAGAAGAATTGGTCTATGCTCTACTGCCTTGTGAGAATAGTACAACAGAAGAGAATCCAGATTTACCGGTAGAAGTGCAGAAGATGCTAACGGAGTTCTTTGATTTGATGCCTGAAGATCTCCCTCCAGGGTTGCCGCCTATGAGGGATATTCAACATCAAATTGACCTTGTTCCAGGGTCGAGTCTGCCTAATCGACCAGCTTATCATCTCAGTCCCAAGGAAAGTCGAAGAGTTGCGGCGACAAGTGGTTGAATTGTTGGAGAGGGGCTACATTCGTGAAAGCATGAGCCCGTGTGCGATTCTGCTCTGCTTGGTACCCAAGAAGGACGGATCTTGGCGTATGTGTGTTGATAGTAGAGCAATCAACGGGATCACGAGTGAAGTACGGGTTTCCAATTCCCGTCTGGATGATATGTTGGATCGACTTTACGGTTCTAAGGTCTTCTCAAAAATTGACCTTAAGAGCGGATATCACCAAATCGAGAATCCGACACGGAGATGAGTGGAAGACGGCGTTTAAGACGCAAAGCATGGTTTGTATGAGTGGATGGTCATGCCTTTTGGGTATCCAATGCACCGCACCTTTATGAGGTTTATGCATCGTGTTACGGCCTTTTATGGGGAAGTTCGTGGTTGTCTACTTTGATGATATCCTTATTTACAGTCCGACTTGGGAGTCACACTTTGATCACCTCCGTGCAGTTTTTGATATGTTGAGGACGGAGCGCATGTTCGTTAATCGGAAGAAGTGTTCTTTCTTCACCTCTTCCGTTACTTTTCTTGGTTTCGTGGTGTCTACTGATGGTGTTCTTGCAGATCAGTCGAAGATAGATGCAATATTGGGATGGCCCAAGCTGAAAACTTTGCACGATGTCAGAAGTTTCCATGGATTGGCATCCTTCTACCGTCGGTTCATCAGGAACTTCAGCACTTTGATTGCTCCCATCACAGAATGTCTGAAGGGACGTGAATTCAAATGGTCGGATGAAGCAGAAGCCAGTTTTCAGTTGGTCAAGAAACGGATGACCGAGGCTCCAGTTTTGGCACTTCCAGATTTTGAAAAGGTGTTTGAAGTTAATTGTGATGCATCTGGAGTTGGCATTGGTGGTGTTTTGAGTCAGGAAGGGCGTCCAGTGGCATTTTTCAGTGAGAAGCTATCAGGATCGAAGAGGAACTATTCCACCTATGATCTTGAATTCTATGCCATAGTGCAGTCTTTGAAGCATTGGCGTCATTACTTGATACGAGAGGAGTTCATTCTTATCACCGACCATGAGGCACGAAGTATATCAATGGACAACACAACCGAGTAGACGACATGCCAAGTGGGTGGCGTTCTTGCAGGAGTTCACTTTTTCACTAAGACATCAAGTCGGGAGTTTGAATCGTGTCGCAGATGCCTTGAGCCGTCGTACCTCCCTTCTCACCACCGTGAGCACCGGTGTCGTCGGATTTGAGTCATTTCCGGATTTGTATGCAGCAGACCCTTCCTTTGGGAAGATAATTCAGAGGTAACTAACAACCAACGACATGATTTCATTTTACATAATGGCTATCTGTTTCGTGGGTTACGGTTGTGCGTTCAGATTGTTCACTAAGGCGACATATTGTTAGTGAACTTCATAACATGGGACACTTCGGGCGAGATAAGACAACGGCGTTGGTCTCATCTATCTATTTACGGCCCAAATTGAGTAGTGATGTGGCTCATCATGTTGGGCGTTGTTGTGTGTGTCGGCGGTCAAAGGGGGCTCTTACTAATGCGGGCCTTTATACACCTCTACCAGTTCACGAAGCTCCTTGGATTGATGTCGGTATGGATTTTGTTTTGGGACTACCTCGTACTCCAACGAGCCTCGGATTCTATTTTTGTTGTGGTCGACGGTGTTTTCAAAGATGGCCCATTTCATAGCTTGTCGGAAGACAATGGATGCTACCCGGATTGCCCATCTCTACTTCAAGGAAATTATGCGTTTGCATGGAGTGCCTCATTCAATTACTTCGACCGTGACACTAAGTTCGTGAGTCATTTACGGAAAAGCTTGTGGGAGAAATTGGGGACACGGTTGAATTTTAGCGGTGCCTACCACCCCCAAACCGATGGTCGGACAGAGGTGGTGAATCGGAGCTTGGGTAACTTTGTTGAGGTGTACGCGGGAACTAAGCCGAAGCGGTGGGATCCGGCATTACCTCGGGCAGAATTTGCGTACAACGGGTCGAAGAATCGAACTACCGGGATGAGTCCATTTGAAATTGTCTATGGTCGAGTTCCATCGGGGTACTTGATTTAGCCCCTATTCCACGTGTGGGTCGCATAAGTCACAAAGCGAGATGAGATGGCGGAACATCTTCGGGGAATCCATGAACAAGTGAAGTTAGCCATTCAAGATAGTAATGCCAAGTACAAGGTTCGGTGATAGTCATCGTCGTCGAGTCCTTTTCGAAGTTGGTGATTTTGTGTGGGCAGTGTTAAATCGTGATCGTTTTCCCGTTGGGGAGTACAATAAAATGAAGGAGCGGAAGGTTGGTCCTTGTGAGGTTCTGCAAAAGATCAACGACAATGCTTACCTACTACGCCTCCCACCATTTGAAGACTTCGATGTATTCAATGTGAAGCACCTCGATCCTTGTTTTGGGGATCTGAAGACACTCATGTGAACTCGAGGACGAGTTCTTTCCAACCAGGGGCGGCCGATGCGGGAGGGTCCGAGTCGACGAAGGCGAGTTGTCAGATAACTCGTTGATGGCGCTAACGTACCATGAATTGGCGGATCGACGTAAGAATGGAAAGTAATCGACGACATTTCCTAATTGGGGTCAATTTTGAACACGTTTTGGTATTTTGGCCATAACTTTGGCTACGGTTGTCAGAATCACGCCCGTGACCCCAATTCGGAAAGCTCGTTTCGGCGCGCACGTCGTGGGCACCCAGCTATGCTCGGTGTGCATCGGATTCGAGGTCAAATTCAGCTGTTTTCCCTTCCGAATCGTCAATTTAAGTTATTTTTTACTATTTATGGTAATATTTCGGTTTCCCTTTTGACATAGAATAATTGCTCGATTTGAGCCGAATTTTGGTGATATTGTTTCTTTTATTAAGTATTTTATTTTGGTATGAATATCAGGATTTTGCTATTTTTGGCAAAATTCCGATTATTATTATTTTCTGGCTATTTAACCCGGCTTGTGGGTTATTTTCATTCCGTTGTTGAATAATAAAGAATTTTCTCGTTTTTCTTTGTGTTTCTCTTGCGTTCTTCTCTGTTTTTGTCAATTGAATCCCGCCTACAGAATAATCACTATTCTGCCCGGCGTCAGATACCAATTGGTCGAAAGGTATGCCTTTAACTAAGCCAAAGTTGACATAAAATTGTTAAGACTATTGCAACCATTTAAGCAGAAAAATTTTCTTATTGGATTCAAAACAACTTCAAAAATTTATTGTAATCCATTATTATGTCTGAATTACTAGATACATTAATACATTAAAGTACTTACCATGATTTAATTAATTTCTAATGATTATATAATATAAGAACATCAAATGACAATCATCTTTTGTATTAGGGTGGTTCCGATTGGTTGTACATTGTTCCTTGGGGAATTTTCAATCTCATGAGTTATGCAAAGGGAACATATCACGACCCTATCATTTACATTACAGAGAATGGTAAATAATAGTGTACTATTAACTTACATATTTATGTAGTTAGAAATATCTTATTTTTAAATATGTTGACACAATGTCATTTATTGAAAGCAATATCCCCCATAATTTTGTGCAGGGGTGGATGAAAAGAACAATAAAGGCAAAAATATTGCAAGTTGTCTTTCTGATGACATAAGGATTAAATATCACAATGACCATCTCTGGAACCTTAAAGTGACGATGGTGCAGTAAGTCATCGTTAACTAGTCATTAGATCAATTCAACTCTAAACAAATTGAAAGTTATGAAATTAATTGACAAGTTTCCTTCCTTTTCAGAAAGAATGTGCATGTGAAGGGTTACTACGCATGGTCATTATTTGACAATTTCGAATGGTGCGAGGGATACACAGTTAGATTTGGCATTTTCCTAGTAGACTTTGAGAATGGCCGTTTGACAAGATTTCCGAAAAGTTCAGCCCTATGGTGGATGCAATTCCTTGACAAGAATCAGATAAAGAACCAAGCTCAAGAAACTGAAGAAGGACGTCAAGGCTCTATGAAAAGGCTAAGAATTGCCGCTAATTAAGTTTAAAATTGCTGCTGAATCCTTTTCTTCTGCAATGTTATGTCGAATAAGGCATGGATGTCATGTTGTTCGGTTTGTTTCCTAATTTTCCTGTGTGGGCTGTTGTGAAAGCCATGTTTCAACTTCTTTAATTTGGCTTGTTTATCTTGCTTTGATGAACATGAAACATTCTATGTCAAAATAGAATGTTTTTGTTTAAGATGTTAAAATAATTCCAGTGTGTGGGGCTGTGTGCCCATAAAGTATTGCTGTAATGGATTGATATTTTATGTGACATTTAAATAAATATTTAGTTTTTTTGTATATTTCGTTGATTGGAATATTTATGGCATGGCATTCTCAATTTAGCAAGCATTTTCAGATAATATTAGTCGAACACTTGCTTGGTGAGGAGCTCACTAAAAACCTTGATGATTTTGACAATCGAGTTGAAGCCGGCCTGAACAAAGCTACTGGATTCAACATTTCCATTGCTGAAAAATAAAATTTAGCGTTGAGATTAGCAAACAAACTTGGAGAAGCATTGAGTTATATTGTTTTTGTTTTTCTACTCAATTATCTAAACTACAGGGTTCCACATGACTAATCAAAATCAGCAAGAAAGCATAAAATCATCGACCATGATATCATGGATGAAATTGATAAAACATTCAAAACGAGAGATGACAAAAAATAGAGAATCCATTTACAAGAAAAGAATGCCATACTTGATGAAGTTCTTTCCCACCCCTTAAGCTGTTGGATTTATAAAATGATTCTCTTGCTCGTTAGACAGTCAACATTTTTATGTATATGCAGCAGCAAAAAAAGAATGCAGGAGCTATGATAAAATGCACACACTCTGCATTTTAATTCAATTAAGTATCATATTTAACCCTATGAGATTATTTGATGTTGTTGAGTACTTGGTCCTGCGGGACTGGAAATTGACGAAATGTCAGTGGCTGAATTATGTGCAATCATGAACTGATCTTGAAGATCCTTAAAAACCTCTTCCATGCTTGTTAGCCTTTGATTTACGGAAACCGTATATCCAGGAGTTTCCTCTTTTGATTCACAATCAGTAACTGAGGTTTCTTTACCACAAATTTGACACCTTTTTCTACTTCTACACTTTGAACACTTTTACTTTCATTTGGTTGTAATCCTTGGTTTGTTTGCCCTGTTCCAGGTCCACTGTTTGTTCCATCCTCAATTTTCCTATTGTTACTATCATCAACATCTTCCCCAGCAACTTCTGTGTTGGAGTTCTCATCAGGCTTAACCCTCTCTTCTTTCATTTTTATACTTTCATCACTTTCTTCTTTTTCTTTTTTCTCTTCCGATTCAGGTATGCTTTCCTCTTCTCGAACGTTCCTTACTCAAGCATTCTCATCATTCAAAGTAGTCTCATCAAGACTGCTGGTGGTATAGCCATAGTAATCTAATGAAGAAAAGGGATTCCAGAAGAAATCCCATTGAGATGTTTGAGCTGAAATTGGAGAACAATTAGTTCTATCATTTGGGGATCCATGGAAAATTGAAGAGCTCACAGAAAATGTTTCCAAAAAGCTGTCCATTTCGAAATGATGCACAGGGGCGTAAGCTTCAATCCTTACAGTTTCTGGTGATTGAGGTGGTCTCATCTCAACAGTAATAGAAGGATTTCCACCAGACTTGAGGTAGTTTATTTTACAACATGAGTTTGGTTCAGATTTAAATGGTGTCACTGAGAAGGATCTCAGTGATATGCAGATTAAAGCAGTGAAATTTACTAGTTTAACCCAACACACACCTAGAGGGGAATGAATAGGTGCTTATGCAGAATTAAAATTAACAATTAATAAGCAACATGTCACTTTTAATTGTTTCTAGATAGTTGGTCAATCAATTCAATTTTCCTATGGTTTGAATGTAGCAATTATATAGAAAGCAGTAAATAACGCAAAATCTGATGACGGAGAAAGCCCGTAACTAGGTAAAAACTCCGAACCCAAGCCAGTAACAATCCACTATAAACGAATCAACTTCTTGACATTCTTGGTATTATCTTTTTCCTTATTGTCGTTGGCTTCTCACTTGAACACCAGTGACACCAATGACATCCCTTACTGTTGTTGAAGAGATAATTCTATTGAACGATGTTCTGCTTTTCCACAATTATAACAGATGCCTTTATACTTCTTGTCATTCTTGGTATTATCTCTTCTTGGTGAATTACCGGAGATCTTACTCTTCTTGTGACAACCTTCAAACCAGTTTCAACAAAATTTGCTCAAAGTTGAACAATAGATTTTCTTTCAGTGTTTCTATTGTCTTCATCAATCCTCAAACAGACTATCATTTCCTCCAAGTATGAGGAAGTTTCTCAATGATGGCTACAACTTGAAAGGATTCACTCAATTCCATCTTTTCAACATGTATGTCATGAAGTAGAATTTGAAATTCTTGTGCTTGACTTCATGGTTTTGGAGTCTACCATTTTGTAGTCCAAAAACTTGTCGACAATGAACTTTTTATTTCCGGTAACCTCGGTCTTGTACTTCTTCTCCAATGAATCTCATAGATTATTGGTCGAGTCCATTGATATTGAACGATACACTCCATAAAGTGTATTGTCCAAACCATTTAGGATGTAATTTTTGTAAAAGAAATCCGAGTGTTTCCATGCATCCAACGCAATAATCGATTCCCGATTATTTTTCCCCTTTTTGCAGCACGAGTGATCTTTTTAAGAACTTTGCCAAATTCAAAGTAGTAAAATAGAGAAGCATATTTCATTGCCATCTTTTAAAATTCACACCTCCAAAATTTTTCGATTTTTACCCATGTGGGATATGAGAGTTTGGTATAAGTATAGTCAAAGGCAGAACCACATGGTTCGTACCATTTATTCTTTGAATTGAAGTAATCTCAACATTACTCATTTATATTACAAACAGAAGTTCAATGTACAAAATGAAATAAAGGAATAGCACTAGAATTCTTATTCCAAAGATGAAGAGAAGTGATTTTTCAATAAACAACCACAAAATTTGTCTTAAGGTTGTTGGTGTGTTAAATGACAAATGGTTATTTGTTTAAATGACAAAGTAATGGTTAAGTTTAATTCATAGGAGCGTAATTAAATTCTATGTAGACTATAAGAAAAAAGAAAGTGAAGGAAAGGAAATTCGAGGCAAGTGATTAACACTTTCTCCTAAAAAAAAAAATTGCCCCACAATGGCACTAACGGATTACGGCACTTGTCTTCCAAGATACAACAGATACAGCTTATGGTAGAAACACTTCAAGTTACAAGTAACAGCTAACTCGAAATCATTTTCTCTATATAAGAAAATAATTTTGGAATGATTTTTATAAAATCTTGCAAGAGATTTTGATGTAATGCTCAATTCAAATGATATGGAATTCATAACGGACATTAAAAGGTCCCTATTTATAGAAGAAAAGATGATGTGAGTGAAGAGTCTCGTCCCAAAACTTAGCAACCTTTATGAAAGGAAGCATCTCTTTCTGTCGATGATCTCTTGCTCGAGTACCAGTGACGTGTGTTCAACATAAACGTTTTCGCCCGCTTGTCGCTCGAGCGCTAGGCGAACAATGAAGTTAGGCAAATTTTCAGCCAATTTTTCAATCTTTTCTTTCCAACTTTGGACCGTAATTTTTCATTCATTCAGAATTGATTTTGAGATTTCAAATATACTACAACAATCTACTCGACGATTAGAACAAGTTAATCAATTTATATTTATAATTTGATTATTAAATCAATTCCAAATACTTGGTCAAAAAATTGACAAAAAATTACATTTCAAGTTTTATATTTAACCAAAATTTTCAATCTTTAAATCAAATTCCAACAGTAACATCACAATATTCTTGTAAAATACTGATATTTATAAATGTACTCGTTTGTTTTTATTTCTGTTGCTTTCATTGCGTGCATTTTGTGGGAACTCTTCCCCTATACTTTTGCCACAAAAGTTAAATCGAGAAATGTAAGATGATATATGACCTTTATGATAGAAGATAACACAGTAATACTAACCAAATTTTCTTAATATAACAAACGTACACTGCCCAAAGTTGTCAAATAATAACCAAAATGACGAGCATAAGCAAGTTCCTCCACTTGATATTTGCCACAAGATGCACCCAAAAGAATTTTGTAAAAATTAAACAAAAAGGGTCATGCATGATTTACACGATCTTTATATGAAATTTATGTTTTCTTAATATTAACTTCTGATGACTTTGGATATATTTTTAAATCTTCAGCGGGGCTTTTATGTTTCTGTATAATCCAAGCAATGTAGTATACAATGTACAACTTATCTAGTGTATCATTTATATTGAATTATCTCTTCTTCAATTCAAATGTAATATTATCATATATGCCATTTTCAGACACACAAAAATAAAAATAAAAAATAAAAAATTAATTGATTAACTATAACTTTAATTCTAATATAACCCAAACAACAAGAAAGAAAATAATACAGCATGTAACCCTATAAGTCAAAAATAGTACATCTGATTACCAAATTACATAGCATGTAACACTTTTAATACCATATAATGAAAAAATAGAAATCATAAGACGGCATATAATAAGTCTTTGTGTTAAATTTTCATATTAAATCCTTTGGTGTTGAAATAATAACTCTCTTCCTACAAAAAAATTAAATGAAAACAAATGAATAATGTCACAAAAGATAAAATATTACACGATATGTAACCTTTTTTTAGAAATGACAAAAAGAAAAGAAAATTTTAACTCATGTAACCTCAGCACAAATAATTAGCATATAATTCAACAAAACACAACAAAATGGAAAGGATTTTCGGAAGTATTTTTGCTTCAATACGCTCCTTCAATATAGCTCCGCTAAGTTCCCTTAATCAAGTCACTGCCTATGAGTTGGCGGTGTTAAACAATTCAAAAAAATAAAGAAAAAGAAGAGGATGATAGGGTTTTATTGATTCTGCATAATATAATTGAATACAAAAAGATGATTTAATGTAGAAACAAATAGACTATATATATGCTAAATAAAGAAAATTGAAAAGACCATTCTTCCCTTAATAAAGAATAAAACAAAATCACCCTATATTTCTTAGCATCTCCCCTCAAACTCATGGTGCGGCAGCTACAACCATCGAGAGTTTGCCAACTAGAAAACGAAAACGGGAAATAGAATGCGATTTGGTAAAGAAATCTGTTTGCTGCAAAGAAGAAGAAATAAATGGCAAAGTAATTGTGTCATGCTTGAAATGATGACGAGTAAAGTGACAATCGATCTCAATGTGCTTAGTTTCATGAAAAATCGAGTTGTGAGAAATTTGAATAGAGCCCTGGTTATCACAATACATAGGAGTGGGATGAGAAAAAATTCAATATCTGCAAGTAACCAACGTAACCAAAAAATCTCTTTGGTAGTAGATGTCATAGCACGATATTTTGCTTCAGTTGAACATTGAGAAACAATAGATTGTTTCTTACTCTTTCAAGAAATAAGAGAATCACCCAAAAAGATACAAAAACCAGTAACAGACATGATCAGCATCAGAGTATGCACGCAGCTCCAAGGAAGATGTGGATGGAAGTAAAAGACTCTAAAAGACTTTACCCCAAAGATACCGCAAAATACGAAGAACAGCTGCTCAATGAACTACAGTAGGAGAAGCAATAAACTGACTAACAACATGAACATCATATGCAATATCTGGACGAGTAATAGTGAGATATACCAAGCTCCCAAAAATAGTATCAACAAGTAGGATCTGATAAAGGTAAACTACCAGAAGAAAAATAATTTGCGTTAACCTCAATGGGAGTATCAACAGTCTTATTATCTACAACATATTTCGACCAAGAAAGAAGATAACCTCTGGGTGAGCAAGCTACCTTAATACCCAAGACCTATCATAGAGAACTCAAATCCTTCATTTTAAACTGTCTAGCAAACTCTGTCTTCAAAACTGAAATACCCTCAATATCATCACCAATAATAATCATGTCATCAACATATAAAGATAGAATGATATGACATGCATCAGTACACTTAACAAAAAGAGTAAAATCATAACTATTAGAAGCAAATTCAAGGGAAGGGATCACAACAGAAAATTTCTCAAACCAAGTACGAGGTGCTTGTTTGAGACCATATAACGCTTTCTTGAGCTTGCAAACATACCTAGAATCACGTGGAACACTAGAAAGGGGCACCATATAAACTTTTTCTTGTAGATCTCCATTCAAGAAGGCATTTTTAGCATCAAGTTGAGAGATACGCCACTGATGAATCGAAGCTATTGCAATAAGAGTACGAATAGTGGTTATTTTTGTAACATGAGCAAATGTCTCCTTATAATCCATACCATAATGTTGAGAGTACCCTTTTGCAACCAACCTAACTTTGTATCGCTCAATTGATCCATCAGAATTAGTCTTGAAATTATATATCCAACGACAACCAACAATACTCATACCAGGAGGTAGATGAACCAAATCTCAAGTACCAATCTTATGCAAAGCATAGCTTGTTGCCAAAGAGGATAAACAATTGCCTCTTTATAGGAAGAGGGCTCAGAGAGACAATGAATAGAAACTAAAAATGAAGTAAAAGATAAAGAATAATAAGAATAAGCAAAATATGGTAACTTTGTAGACTTACGAATGCGTATGGATTGACGTACAGGTGGATCCACAGTCTCATACGGAGTTTGAGGGACCATAGGAGAAGAGGGAGTTTCAGGTGTGTCGGAAAGTAAAGTGTCAGTACCTGCAAAATGATCAGTACGAATTGGTTATAAAGATAACGGGGTAAGAACATGAGAAGGGGTATTTTAAGTGCTAGAAACCTGAGATGACAAACTATCAGAATCGTTAGAAAAATGATCTATACGAATAAAATCAGATCTAGTCAAACTTTAAGTAGTGGATGGAATAGAAAAGAAAGGTATATGCTCGAGAAATACAACATGACGCAGGGCAGAATTGTGATTATTCTGCAGGCTAGTTCTACCAACAAATTCAAGGGAAGAATACAAGATTAACGCCGAAAAATACAGAGAAAACGCCTCTGAAGTTTAGAAAATTTTATTATATCATGCAATAATCAAAATAAATCCATAAGTCGGACTTTATAGCCAAAATTCGAATTTCACCAAAAATGACAAAATTCCAAAAATCACGCCAAACGAAAATATGGAATAAAATAAGTATTCTGCAAAAAAATCTAGCCCAAATCGGGTTAAAAATCATCTCTTAACATGCAATAGAAATATTACCAAAAATAGCAAAAATTAACTAAAAATAGCAATTCGAAAGGGAAAACAACGGAATTTGAGGATGAAAACAGCACATACCGAGCGCGCCGAAACAAGTTTTCTGGATTGTGGTCATAATCGTGATTCTGATAACCGTAGCCAAAGTTATGGCCAAATTACCGAAACACGAATCAATTGCCAAAGTTACGTATCACTTGCCATACTTGCCCCAATCTGCCAACTAGTGATACCTTAGAGCCATTAATGTATTATTTGACAACTCAGCATCTGAATCGGACCCTCCTGCATCACAATATGACGAGACCCATAAAGTTTCTGAGTTATTGGATCAAAACACCGATACCCCTTTTACCTTCACCATAACCAAGAAAGATACAAATAGCAGATCGAGATGACAACTTGCTGCGTTCTACATGAAGACGAAGAACGAAACAAGTACAACAAAAAACTCTAAAGAAAGAATAATCAGGGGCATACCCATACAACCTTTCGAAATGAGAAAAACCTAAAATATGAGAAGATGGAATTGTATTAATCAAACCTACAACACTAAGAACAGTTAGTTTCACCCCAAAACACACTAGGAACAGGAGCAGACAACAAAAGAGAGCGAGCAGTTTCAACAATGTGCCTATATTTTCTTTCAACAACATCATTTTGCTCAAGAGTATCTGTACACAAAGTTTGATGAATAGTTCCATCTAAGGCAAGCAGCTTACAAAATTTATTAAAAGTGTATTCTCCACCCAAATTACACCTAAGACATTTGATAGCAGCAGAATGTTGAGTTTTGACAAGAGCACGAAAGACTGTATATATCATAAAGAATTCAAAATGATATTTCATTAAATAAACCCAACAATAACGAGTATGATCATCAATAAAAGAAACATAATATCGAGACCCTCCTTTTGTGGTAATAGGAGAAGGCCCCTATACATCAGAATGAATCAAATCAAATGGAGAGGAAGAAACATAAATACTTCAATTAAAAGGTAAAGTTGAAAATTTTGTCAGTTTACATCCACTACAATCAGAAATATCACAAGGTTGCAAATTTCCTAATACCCCTGTAGAAGCCAAAAATCTCAAACGAGAAGACGAAATATGACCTAGGCGAGAATGTCATAAATAAAAACTAGAAGAAGAAGGACTCAAACGAAAAGAATACAAAATTAACACTAGTACTAGCAGCAGCATCTGGTACTTTTAACACATCCAAAATATATAGTCCCCCCTTCTTATGGTCTATCCCAATTAGCTTCTGAAACTGCAAATCCTGCACATAACAAGAAGAAGAGAAAAATGTGACTAAATTACTAGAATCACATAACTGACCAACAGAAGCAAGATTTAATGTGAGTTTCGAAATATGATAAACATTAGAGAGAGACAAGTGATGTGTAACAACATAACCAACACCTGCTAAAGGCATATGATGTGAAGCACCAGAATCTAAGACACATACAGAATGCTGAAGAACTATGAGGCAACTGACCTACGAAAGAAGAAACGGGCATAGCTTGTGGCAATAAGTAGAGAAACTTTTGAAATTGCTCAGCTAGAGTACTAGGATCAGTGAAATGACCTGATGAAACTACCGCTGCAGTATTAGACTGTGGTAGTTTATAACCCTGAGGTGGTCTATGAGCATTCGATTGTGACTAGTTGCTAGGCTTCCAAGCTTGAGATTACTGCATGGTTCGATTTTACTGTCTCAACTTAGGACACTGAACCTTCCAATGACATTTCTGCTTATAGAAACTGCACTCATCAGGGACAGCCCTTGCGTAAAACATATTATGATTATTAGATAGTGACTTAGAAGTTGGATCCACGAAAGTTATGTTTGAGATTAAGCCTCGTCCCATAAAACCTGGTTCTGATATTATGTTAAACAATTCAAAAAAATAAAGAAAAAGAAGTGGAGGCTAGGGTTTCATTGATTTTTCATAATGCAATTGAATACAAAATGATGATTGAACCTAAAAACAAAGAGACTATATATATGCTAAATAAAGGAAATTGAAAAAACTATTCTTCCCTTAATAAACAATAAAACAAAATAACTTTATATTTCTTAACAGACGGCTCATTCCTTTAACAGGAATGTGGTAAGAAACCTGGCTTCTCCCATTGTTTGGGAGCTTACAGTTTATGTTTTATTTCACTCCATGTTGGGGTTATTAAAACCTGGCTTCAAATTGAAATGTATCGTTCGCGGTGGCTAGTAACAACTATTCACTGTAAACATGAGTTCCATAAGATAGTTACTATGTGAAGTAAACTTCTTACTACAAAATATAACATGGTGTTTATTATTTGAAGAGTATCTAGTTTTGCGTTTATGATATGGAGATAATGCGACTTTTTAATATAAAAGTAAACAAGTATTTGAATTTTTATTTTTTATTTATTTAATTTATTTTTTACTTATACTGTGTTTCTCAAATTACATTTTTCTTCAAATAAATTTTTTTTGCAATATTTTCAAATGATATAATATTTTTATCTTTAAAATCATAATTTCACACAAGTTATTTCTAGGGCCCAATCCTATCTTTATGGGCCAATGCTTGATTGACAGCATCCTAAACTCAATTTTAATTTAAGAGAATAATCACAATTACATTTTTTTAAAATTAATTTCATACTTTTAACCAAACAATAAGCCATGGGCCAGCTGGCCTTCTGTGATAGGTGGGGAGAATGTGGCCTTGTGCAAGTAGCACAACCCTTAACCAAATATTATGATGACTTGAAATATCTAGCGTTTAGCATAATATCATATCCCCACATGATTTTAGAGAAAAACAACTATTTTAATTTCAAAAATTGAACAATTTTATCCTCCACTATCTTCCTTCGAATTTCTTTCATTCTTATTTGTATTCCATTGGTGAAAAATTCAACGTTGCCTACAACTTAAATGTCAAAAAATAAATTTGTTTTCTATTTAGAAAATTGTGTGCCGAAGTGCTCAAAAAATAAAAGATAATTTGCCAAAAGTCGTATGAGGGTGAAAGTTATTTAGAAAATTTCAACGCATCTTTGAAAGTGTTTCTAAATAATTTAAATTATAAATATATATGAATGAGTTATGATAATTAGTAGTTGTGGATTTTTGAATGAAAGTGATTTGAATGTTTGTCAATAATTTATAAACACGAGCCAAATATAGACTTATTCTACTTTCCATTAAAGTTTATTATTACATGGATTAAAATTGAAATATTAATCAATGTGTAAATCTTGAGCTACTTCTATTAATAAAGTTAATCTTTTAAGATGAAGCTCTAATATAAAAGAACACATATTTTATCAAACAATTTGATTCATCAAAAAAGCTCGAAGGAGCGTATGGATACTAAGATTGACATTCTCAAATGAAACATCACTTTAAATGAGAATGTTTAGGGTATCCTACATAGATAAATATTGAGATAATAAGGAAACTGACTAATTATCTTATGAGGTTGACCTTTAAGATGGAACATCAATGCTTAAAAATCTCTTGATTTTTCAAATAAATAAAAATCTCCTTCTTAAAAAAATCATCGATAACAATGTTCAACGTTCAGTAATAAAAATAGGAGTTCCATTTGATTGTTCCAATGAAATTGGGACGCTTCTTTCATAGAAATACAAATTTGTTCCGAAAGCAATTGCTCGACACATTGAACATTATGAGGCGAAAAAGAATATTCCTTAGAAAATAAAACATTCTTCAATGAAAAAAATTATGCCCACTTGTAGAGAAAGAGTTGGAATGGATGAATTGTCATTTTGAAAAAGCTCATTCGAATCCTGCATTTCAATTTTTGCTTTGGGATATTTTACAAATGGGTCTCGTGCTGTTGCTTCAATCGAATTGTTATATTTGGTATGCATGCGCATCGAGACATATATTTTGCCCATCTCTAACAACTAAAGTTTTTAAATGAGACAATAAACATGAACCAAGTATATTGTATTGAGCTTTACATGATTATACATCATTACAAATACAGACGCAAACAATTGTTTGATAACGTTGATCGGACAGTGCTATGCAATATTATGGAGGAAATTAAAAGTTAAAAGATATAGCTATGAAATGGGTTAACAATTTGCCCTTGGTGGTGTCTCCTTGAAAGGATATATGTCATTCAACTCCACCGCTGCATATCACCATTTTAGTGGTTTCTTTGTAACACCTTTTGGCATGCTCGAACATTATTGCCTTCCTTGTTGTACCCACCTTGTAATTTACAAAACTTTTTTGTATAAAAGCTGGTCTCTTTAGTCATCATAATGTCCCCAAATTTGTATTTGACTTTAGTCCTTCCCAAAATGGGATTTCCACAGTCAGAATTTGATTGTGGATCCATCCATTATTGCTTATTTTAAGAACTTTAAAATGCTATCTTTTGATTTGAAGATCCCACATAATGCTTTGCCTCTGTTTGTGTCTCATTTTTATAAAGATTTTATAAAAAAATGTTATTATTTTCATTTTTTTTAATATATAGAATGTGTTATCATTAAAAGGTAGGAAAAGTTCTGATTTTGAAAAATGAGCTCAAATGGGCTTTGTATCACACATGGGAGTGATTAATTACCAATTAAGACTTAATTAAGTTATCTTAATCTTTTTATTGCATTTAAAATACAATGCAATTAGCATATAATTTGGAGTTTTGCGGGAGGGATTAGTTTATATATATATATGATATCTTTTAGGAAAAGGTATGAATGGATCACCACTATCTGATAATACTTTTAACTAATTACCTGTATTCAAGACTTTCTTTTAATAAAGGTAAGCACGGTTGGATTTTGATATTCACTAATTTCAAATCCTAATTGGTTGAATAATTGACAAAAACGATTTGTTATCTAGGAATTCATTACAAACCAATAGTCATCATGTAATGCTTACTAGAGTAAGTTATAATTTACGTATTGTCTTGCTAATCATCATCTCTTTGAACTAGAATAATTTATTCAATATCTTGCGAAACTTTCAAATATCCAACAAAAAGAGCGGTTGTAGTATGACATTCAATAAGATGAAAGAAGAATTAAGTAATATTTTTATAAACAATAGATGTAGTACTTCTTTAGCCTTTAATTCTACGCATTTCTTTAACATTTTGATAGTATTATATCTTGATGAAGATAATTTGAATCTTGTAAAGAAATTATTTGTTTTTTAACATATTCTATCGAATGAACCTAATCGTTACGTTATACAAATTTAGAAAACCAACATTGATCTTTAACAACTATACCACCAACTTTATTACTCCTAAACTGAAATTTTTATTTTTATTAAACTTTAACTTGTTCTTTCCATTTAATCATATATTGGTAGCCAAGAAAAAAGATCCCCAAATATTCCTTTAATGACTAATGATTTTAAAAAGGTTTGATGACAATGGTGCTTTTAAAGGGGAAGAATGATACAATTATTTTATATATCTTAGATATTTATTTTAGTTAATTATTGATTATTTTCTTATTTTAATATTCTATTTATATTCTAAATCAATCAGCTAGCTAGGGAGAATGGATTATAAGACTTAATGACCTTATTTTTCTCCTTTATAGGTACTTAAGTTGTATTATCATATTTCTTAGAAGACACTGAGGGTGTCATGGAACAAGCATTTTAGTTTTGTATTTAAAATGATCAAACATATTGTTTGTTATGAAGATTTCTTAATCTCATAACATTCGACACTTAAATTGTACATAAATAATACTTTCGATTATGTTTCAGTTATATATTGTTAAAATGCATACAAAAAGCTATACAATTAGCTGCAAATCAAATTATCAATATTCTCCAATGCAGCCGTGTGTACTGGAATATTCATGCCTTAGGTTGTGAGCTGGTTGTGCACTTATGGGACCACAAAGATTGTTGTAACCATATTGATTCTTCACGTGCAATTATATCTTCCTTGCTTGCTCACTACTCTAACATCTTGTATATATTGCTGCCATTGTAACTCTGTATAATTATTAAGAATTAAAATCTATTCTTCTTCTTTTAGTATCAAGCTCTCAATTCAGTTTTCCTTTGAAACTCTAACTTGGTATCAGAGCCATCAATGGCTAACACTGGATTAGATGACAACACACAATCAGCTCAGCCAACTTCTAGCACACTGATGCCTTCAATGTTGGGAGGAAATCAGATGCCATCACTTGGGAAAAGCTTAACTCAAGTTCCACATGTGAGGCTTGATAGAAATAATTTTCTGTTGTGGAAGAACATGGTGATGCCAGTCATCAAAGGACACAATCTGGAAGGTTTCATCGCATGAACCAGAAGTTGTCTAGCAAAGTTCCTAGCAACACAAACCACAGGTTCTGTTGGTGTCACAGCTAAAATGGCTCATAATCCTTAGTATGAAAAGTGGATATCAACTGATCAACTATTATGGGTTGGTTGTACTCATCAATGACACCAGAAATTACAATGAGAGTAATGGGATCATCCAAATCCTTTGATCTCTAGAATACTGTTTAGGAAAGTTTTGGAGCCATGAACAAATCAAGGGTTACCTTCCACGTTAGTGAACTTCAAAGAACTAGGAAGGGAGCAATGAGTGTTGATCAATATCTCAACACAATCAAACATCTAGCAGACAACCTTGAAATTGCTGGTAAGATTATCCCTCACAGTGATCTTGTCATTCAAGTGCTAGCTGGATTGGATGAAGAGTATACCCCTATAGTAGTTCAAATTAACAGCAGAGAGTCCATATCCTGGCATGAATTGCAATTCGTGCTCCTGACTTATGAGAGCAGAATTGAAAATCTTAGCACTCTGAAAAATAGTCTAACCTCAGTCAACTTAAGTGAAACCTCAGCTAATTTCATTCACGGTTCAAATATTAACGTAGGAAGAAGGTTTAGCTATGATGGAAGAAGTAACAACTACAAGGGAGATAGAAATAGAGGTAGATGAGGCAGACAATTTGCAAGCAAAGGGGCCTGCCAAATCTGTGGGATGAACAACCATTCAGCAGCAAAATGTTTTAACTGTTATGATGAAGGGTATATAGGTACCAAGTCTGACCTTCACTATAAAAATAATTCCTCAGAACCATCTGCTCTTATAGCCTCTTCTAGGACTGCTGCGGATCCAGCTTGGTTTGCAGACTCAGGTGCTTGTAATCATGTCACACCTGATAAGGGAAACATATGAATATGGTGGTAAGGAAACTCTTGCTGTTGGTAATGGTAACAAACTCCACATCCCTCACATTGGTACAAATCGCCTCAACACTCAAAATAACAAATTACTAGTTCTTAGTAATGTGTTGTGAGTTCCTTCAATTAAGAAAAATATGTTAACTGTTTTACAATTAACATCTGACAATGGTGTATTTATGGAATTTCATTCTAATTTTTGTGATGTTAAGAACAAAGAGACAAAGGAGGTGCTGCTGGAAATGAGAATTAAGGATGGATTGTATCATATTGAACTCCCAAATCAAGTTAACAGGCTTCCTTTCTCAAAGTCAGTTTACTCAAATAAGTGTAACTCTTCAGCTTTTGTCGTTCAGTCCAATAGTGCCACAAAGTATAAGTCTAAAATAAAATTATGGTACATAAGGCTTGGACATCCTTTAGGTTCTGTGATGTCTCAAGTGCTTAAACTCTGTAATGAAAAACTCGATATAAATGAAGTTAATCATTTTTGTGATGCCTGTCAACTTGGCAAAGCACATTCCCTGCCTTTTAAACTTTCTACTTCACACTCATGAGCCCCCATTGACTTGATTCACACAGATGTTTGGGGTCCAGCACCTTTACAATCCACCTCTGGCTTCAAGTATTACATTCTATTCGTAGATGAACTCTTTTATTCAATTCAAGAATCTAGTTGAAAACAAGTTTAACGGGAAAATTAAAACACTTCAATCGACACATTACATAAACTGGGCTCACCCTTCTTGCTCAAGCAAGCATGCCCTTACACTATTGGTGGAAATCATTTCACACATCCACTTACCTCATTAACAAATTATCTACACTAGTTCTTCAAATGAAGTCACCTTGTCAAGTTCTAAATGATGAGCAAACCAACTACAAGTCACTTAAAGTTTGTGGATGTGCTTGTTTTCCCTGTCTAAGACCTTACTAGCCTCGTAAGTTCAGCTTTCACTCTACAAAATGTGTATTCATTGGCTTCAGCAATTCACATAAAGGTTACAAATGTCTTAGTTCAACTGGTAAAGTTTACATGTCCGTCATGTTGTCTTCAATGAAAAGAAATTTCCATTTCAATCTGGTTTTCTCAATAAAAGCAATCACTCACTTGAAACTATTATTTAATACCCACAACTTAACATTCCGCCTAATCTTGATCTTGCTTGTTCATCTGATACTTCTCATGCTGATGCAACTCAACCAGCAACACTTCACAGTCCAAGTCCACTAGAGGCAGTTGAAACTGAGACACCATAAGCAAATGAGAATGAAAGTTCAGAAAGTAGACATGGATATATTGAAAGGGAAACCTAAAAAGGCACCGCAAGCATTGAGGAAGAGCAAACTGAGCTAAATGTTGAGGCAAATCAAGAAGAGACAGAACTGAGAAGACAGAATGTTGAGCATCCTATGGCTACCAGAATCAAAGTTGGTATTTTCAAACCAAAAGTGTACACCACTCTCTGTAAAGAATACAAAATAGAACCAAGCAAGACTGAACCAAATGATGTTCTTGAAGCCTTGTCTAACAAAAACTGGAAATGAGCTATGAAGGATGAGTACAAAGCCTTGATAAGGAACAAAACTTGGAAATTGGTACCACCTTTGGTCAATCAGAAGGTGACAGGAAACAAGTGAGTATTCAGACTTAACGTGACCTTGAAGGGAAAGTATTAAAGTATAAGGCAAGACTTGTTGCAAAGGGGTTCCTACAAACTTCAAGTGTTGACTGCCATGAAACATTTAGTCCAGTAATTAAGGTTTCTACTCTAAGAATAATCTCGTCACTTGTTGTCTCAAAGGGTTGGAGTGTTAGACAAGTTGATATTAACAGTGCTTTCCTAAATGGAAAGCTAAACGAAGTAGTCTTTATGAAGCAGCTAGAAGACTTCATTGATAAAGCCAACCCAACTGCTCGCTATGGACTTAAACAAACCTCTAGAGCATGGTATGACAGCCTAAAAGGAACTCTCTTAGACTGGAAGTTTATCAAGTCCAAAACAGACAACTCATTGTTCTTCTATATGAATCAAAGGCAAGTAATTTTCTGTTTGGTGTATGTTGATGATATAGTAATCACTGGAAATGATCACAGAGTGCTGCAAGGCTTCATTGACAAACTCAACACACAGTTTGCACTAAAGGATATGGGTGAATTACATTAGTTCTAATTAGTTGAAGTAAGGAGGTATGAATCAGGAATGTGTCTCACTCAGGTTAAGTACATTAAGGACTTGCTGAAAAGATTTAACTTTGAGCACCTTAAACCTTATACAACACCTATGATAGTGGGTAAGTGCATTTCCAAAAATGAAGTTGAGAAAATGGCATATCCTTTCTTATACAGAAGTACAATAGGTGGACTCCAGTACCTTGCGCATACTTGACCTGATATAAGTTAAGTCAATTTCTACAAATTCCTTTAGCTACTCATTGGAAGGCAGTAAAGAGGGTCTTCAGATATCTAAAAGGTACAATTGAACAAGGGCTATAGATTTAAAGGAGTGACGATTGAACATCACGGGGTTTGCTGATGCCGATTGGGCGTCTTGTCCTGATGACAAAAGATCAATAGCCGGCTACTGTGCCTATCTAGGAGATACCCTGGTGGCTTGGTCTTCAAAGAAACAATAGGTGGTAGCAAGATCAAGTGTTGAATCAGAGTACAGAGCACTATCATAAGCCTTTGCTGAGATAACTTGGGTTGAGTCACTGCTTAAAGAAATCAAATTGCAGCCTACTTCACCTCACATTCTGTGGTGTGATAATCTGAGTGCTAGTGCATTAGCTTCTAATCCAGTTTATCATGCTCAAACTAAACACATTGAACTAGATATACATTTTGTTAGAGATAAAGTTCTTGAAGGGAAGTTGAAGATACAATACATCCCATCATCTAATCAAACCGCAGATTTGTTAACCAAGCCACTTGCTCATTCCAAGTTCTTGTTTTTTAAAGTCAAGCTTGGAGTCAATGAATAAACTCTAGCTTGAGGGAGGATGTTAAAATGCATACAAAAAGCTATACAATTAGCTACAAATCAACCGATCAATACTCTCCAATGCAGCCGTGTGTACTGGAATATTCAAGCTTTAAGTTGTGAGCTGATTGTGTACTTATAGGACCACAAAGATTGTTGTAACCATATTGATTCTTCACGTGCAATTGTATCTTCCTTGCTTGCTCACTAATCCAACATCTTGTATATATTGCTGCCATTGTAACTCTGTATAATTATTAAGGATTAAAATCTATTGTTCTTCTTCTAGTATCAAGCTCTCAATTCAATTTTCCTTTGAAATTCTAACTTATATTAATGGAGTCCCCAAAATGTAGATTAGGAGTAGAGTATAGAAGACAAGTGATTCAATCACATAAAATCTTGATTTTTTTTATTTTTTTATTTTTTTTTGTATCGTAAAGTAGATTTTTCTTAATGTGAATTTTAATTATTCCATTCTACCTGCTATCTATGCTGGTATATTCTATAAAGTCGATATTCTTCCATTCTTTTCATGTCCAAACATGCACTTTAATTCTCAAACGTGTAATGAGTTTTTCACATATTTTGTATAAAGTACAAAGAATTATTTATTCAAGTCTAAAATAAGCGGTATAAATCATATCGATCAAATCCCTGTATAAGATCTTTGTCCAAAATATTTCCTGCTCTAAAACACTTTTCAATACAATGTGATCGCTTTTTCTAGTTTTCTAATCAGCAAGCCTGCCAAATTGACAAAGCAAGGAAAGTGAACAAATAAGATATTGTCACATCTTTAATAAAATATATAATATAAATGCGATTAATGTTGGTAAGAGTTCTCATAAAATAATTAAAGATGCTTTATCGAATTGAGTCGGTGTAATAAGAATCAAAAAGTACACAGGATCGAGTTGGATGATTGGAGTATTATCAGTTGTGTTTTTTAAAACGAAGTGGATAATAATGCATTAAAGAACGGACAATTTCGTCTAATACGTCTCTTATATATATTTTAGTACATGAATCAAGCTCATAGTATATATATATTTACAAGGAGACCTTGTAAATTTTTCATTGAGAGAAATCGAGAAAGAAAAGAAAAACAGATTTGAAGAGAAGAGCTCTAGGACAAGGGACGAGAGGTAGAACTCAGGAATCGAAATACTTCACTAGTTAGTCAAAAGTTGAGCTCAAGATTGACATCTTGACACTCTTGGACTGTTGAAGTTATAAAAACATGTAATAAATCTTTAATTAATTTATTTGAACTTTTCAATAAATAGTTTGATAATGCAATACTACTGCACTTATATTTTAGTGTCACTCATTTCTTTGTAAAAGCTCCAAAATATGAAATATTTGATGAAAACATGAATTTAATTTCGGACAAGTAGCTTAAAATTTTAGACTAATATCATGTTTAAGCTTATAAAGGTATATGTAAATAAGTAAATTTTAGAATAAATAACTTTGAGTAGAGAAGTAAGAAAATAAGATGTTTAAACAGAGTTAGACACAAAAAGTAATTTGAAAGTAACTTTATCATTTTAGGTTGGCCAAAGGCGCTCAAATTATTGCTTTAACTAAGAAAAAGCTCCCCAACAATTTCTGCATTGAAGATTCCATACCTAAAAAATATATATCTCATAAGTCTTCTCATCTTCTAGAAAAGATCTTGGAGAATTGAATTTGTTAAGAGAATAAGTTACACATTGGTATAAACTAAATTAACAATCAACTCATATAAAATACTATTCTTCTTAACAAGGTTTAAGATGAAACTATAATTTTCGATCATAAACCAACGATTTGATTTGTCTAATTTTGATCAAACGAGCAATAAAAGTTTTCAAACAAACAACTATCCTGCATGACACGTTAAGTGTTAAATTCTACCTGAGTTAAAAATAAAATCAATTAAATAAGCCGGTAGGCCTAGCAGCCCGCTCAACTCCGTATGGCTCATTCCGGCATGGCACAAGGACAGCATGCAAATGGAGTGGGGCCTTGCATTTTTTGACTAGGGTTGGCTTTATCTATTCGAAGAATGCAAGTCGTGTCGAGTCTTGTGGTAACCAGCATCAAGTTACTTGAAAAGTGGTACGAGCCACATCTACATGTTATTCTGATTAGTAACATTGCATACAAGGACAAAGCACAAAAAAGTTCCACAACTAAAACAAGAAATATCGTTGCCCTTACAATCAACTTGTGACAAAATTTCATTGAAGACTATGGGATTTGTAGAGTTTCATGACTTATAGCTAAGAAGAAAATAGCGTAATAAAATAATTACAATTACTAAGTCCGTTCTTGATGTCCATTATTTCATCAAAATGAGTTTGATAATAGTTAATTTTTAAAGAATGTTGATTAAGAAGTAGGAAATTTTTTTGAGTTTATGTATAAATTTTTTTATTGTGACACTGTGTGATTGAAAATGAATTTTGCAATAATAGGAATCAAACATGAGCTAAGTTAAAAATTCTAACAACTTGCTACTTAAATTAATCAAATTTCGATAGTGGGATTCTTTACACTCGAAAGATACATTTTTAAACATTTTATAATATAAAAGTTTTCAAGAAGCTACTTTCAAAAAATTTGTGGTCCAGCAAAAATATATTTTAGCCAATTAAAAACTCATCAAATTAACACTTTAATAGAAAAAATAGGATCCACTTATAAATGTCCTTAAAATACTTTCAAAAAATTTGTGGTCCAGCAAAAATATATTTTAACCAATTAAAAACTCATCAAATTAACACTTTAATAGAAAAAATAGGATCCACTTATAAATGTCTCAAACATTAATTAAAAATTAACTCGTGAGCATGAGATAAAGCTCCTGTTTGACAATTATACTTTTCAAAATTTTTTTATATATTTATTTTCAACCATGCATTCATACAATAAAATATTTTGCACGTAAATTTAAAAAAATTTCATATTTTTTAACCACACGTTCTTCTAAAAATTGCAGTTCAAAATTTTATTTTCCAAAAGTGTGGTTGTCAAATTGAGGCAGAAAAGAATAGTAGTTTGCTTCTTGTCAAAATAAGCACAGATAACAAGACTCATGGAATTAGAGATGACAAAAAAACTCGTCAGCTCGGACTCAGCCCAGAAAAAGCCCGAATCGGGCCGGCTCAGGAAGAGCTCCATTTTGGGGCATCAGCTCGAGCCCGGGCCCACCCATCTTTTAGAAAATAAAAATTAATTTAGTTGCCTGCATTTTATAGCTGCCACGAATAAAAAATTAAAAAAAAAAAAATCCAGTCGGCTTGGCTCGTAAATGCCCGAGACGAAAGGTGGGGTCAAGCCTAAAAATTTTTTGCCGAGCTTTTGTTCGGTTTGGGCCCAAAAAAGCTAGAACGCTTGAGCTTTGAGTTTCGGCTCGTAGCTCGACTCGTTGACATGGCTACATGGGATGAATCAAAAGTGATAAATTTTCATGGATGAAGAATTAAACGCTTTTTACGTTTCTTTTGAATTTAGTTGTAAGTTAATAATTGTGAAACCTTAGTAAATTATTAAGAATCGAATAAAGAGTAAAAGTAAAATAGATTTTGAAGGAGTATTTATAGTCTGACCTCACCTAAACACCTAAACAGAAATATAAATGATAGTTAAATATAGTTTTGATCGACTCTTAGCCGATGTTTGATATTCATTATTTCAAAACTCTTTTTTTTTCTCAAAATCTTTTTTAACCACAATTTTTCACAATAAAATATTTTGCACATAAACCTAAAATTCACAATTCCAAAACTTTCATTTCAGTACAGTAAAAGGACAGATGGACGGTTTCCATTCATTTGACCATTAATTGATCAGAAAAGTTAATTTTGACCATGATTTGACTAATTTTAAAATGGTAAAATAGTAACCATATAAAATAATTAAATTAAAAAATCATTCCACCTTCCACCACCGCCACCTTAAACTCAACTATTAACAATAATGCAATTCAATTCTATGCAGATCCAAAATGGAAAAAAAAAAATAATAAATAAAATAAAATCACCAATTTTCACTCAGATCTTTGAAGCCCTTATTTGGGATCCATTAAAATCAAAACTTGGGCAAAAATGTATTTTAGAACAATGATTTTTTGAAAAATGCGTGGTTAAAAAATAAGAATTTTTTTTGCATTTACGTGTAATATTATTTTAGGGAAGAATGTGTAGTTAAAAAGAAAAGAAAGAAAAATGTATTTTGATTAAAATGGAGCCTAAGCACAGGCAAACGCACACCTGAAATGCTCCTTTCCCTTGTGAAAAAACTAACAAAACTGCGTATTCCAATTTTTTTTTAATTGAACGAAACTAGCAAGATATTTTGGAAAAAAAAAAGTTGGAAAAATAGAGGCAACCTAACAGAACTCTTTCCCAACTATTTTGCAGACTCCACATTTAGCAAAAACATGCAATTGATTCGCCAACTGTAAAAGGTTCACGGATTTTGCCTACCGCTGAGGGCCCGCGAGTTTTAGGGTCCCAATTATAAGATTTTTAAAAGTATCGATTTTGAACATTTATAAACGATGTAGTTTTGAATAATTTTTAGTAAAGATTTTTAAAATAGTTCAACATATTCTTGAAAGTTTATTATGCAACTATTTTATTTTTTATAAAAATAAAATTTATATATGTATATATAACTTTTGTTTTATTAGTAGTATTTTTACTTTATAAACTACTTTTACACAAAAAATAATTTTTCTTATAAGGAATTTTTTTAGTTATAAAGTGATTTTTACTTTTCTGAGAATTCTAACATTCAAATATTCATGGCTTTTCAGTCAATAGAAGTATAGTGATTTCTTGCTTCGATTGTTAAGGTTGGTATTGTACTATATTAAATTAGGAAGAAGAGTTTTATAGTAGCTAGTATATAGACGTTCATTATCTTGTTAGCGCTAGTGCATATGTTAAACTTTGTTTTAGGGGATTTTCTATGTACGTACCTTCATTCCATTAAGAACTAATTTTTTTAATCTCCTTAAGGGTTTTATTTTATTTGTTATTCTTGTCATTTTTCGACAACAATCTTAAGACAAATTTATTATGAATTAGGGATGTGTTTGACATGCTCATAAGAGGCTAATAAGAAAGTTATTTCAAATAACAAATTAATTGACATGAGTGTGACACTTGGGGGAATAACTTTATCTCAAAAGTATTATGTTGATGAAGTCCTAGATAGAATAAAGACAGGTGTCAAAGAGACAAGTTTCTAATTCTTCCAAATGTGATTCTACCTAAAAAAATTTGAAATGGAAATTAACTAGAATATTTCTACATAATTGAAAGAATTGTACATGGTTATACATACATATCTTATACAATAAGAAAACGAAGTTTTGGGATACTAGAGAGTATGCATTAGACTATGTCAAGTATTCATTCATTTGTATGTATACAAACTATATATATCATATACGTGTTAATCTAAAGTATGTTTAGGAAATGTTTATAAATAATTTAAAGTATGGTACGAAAATCTTCTAAATGAACATTTATAGCTCGTTCTGTTAAGGAATAGAATCACACATCGAATAAAGATGTAAACATAAACTAACTTATAAAGGATTGAGTTACTGCTCTTAATAAGGTTGACCTTTTAATATGGAACCTCAAATCTTAGCATGATATCAGAGCCCATTAAACTCTAAAGAGCAATTCAATTCGATTAAGACTCCAAAAGTCATGAACATACGGATTTCAAGATTGATCTGCTCAAACGAGCCACCATTTTGCGTGGACATGTTAAGGGATAGAATCTCACTTCGAATAAAAATGTAAACATAAACCAACTTATAAAGGATTGTGTTTCTCCTCTTAATAAGGTTGATTTTTTAAAATGGAACCTCAAATCTTAACACGTCCCATTGGAAATTTGAGTTTATATCTTTAAATAAAGTTGGAGAAATAGAATGGTTGACACATTTCATAGAAAGTCATAACAAATATGTCATAAACATAATATCATTTGAGAGTTACTCCTAAATGGAAGAAAAATTCAATTGTTAGTGACATAGCAACCCATATATGTACATGGGGCATCTACATGGCGTGATGACGTCCCGCTAGATCGCTTGCCAAAAGCGCTAAGATACAAACAAAATGGTACGATTTTGCAGTTGCAGTGATTGGAATTGAAATTTCTAGTGTAACGTGTTTAAGATTGAAAAGTCGCGTCCAATTCAAAATAGTGTATTAATCTAATAGTTCAAATCTCTTTGTGCCAAATGTTGTAACAATTTAGAGAAGAAACGTGGAATTCTATATATAAGCTCTCCCTCATTTGATTCAAGCACTCTAATCAAACGTTATAAATTCTTCTTACTTTAAAGGTTTTTTTTTTTTTTCCAAGTGTTCGAATTCTTTCTAGTCAAGACAATTGCTATACTAAACTTGAAAGATGTAACGTCCATTGTCAGTGAAGATTTGCCAAGTGCACACCTCACTTCGTTTTGTTAGTAAGTTGTTGGATTTAAATCTCCACAAGCATTGTCTTTTATTCAGTTAGCTTTAGTTCTGGAAAGAATATTAGTAACTGTTGACCTCGAAAAATGGCTCGGACACGTGGCCAACAGGATAGGTCTTCAAGTCAGCTCTTCCTGCACACGTAGCACGCCGTTAGTCACTCGTGGCCTCTCCCGGAGGGGGTGGGAGCGGCCGCAAGCACTCCGACGGTCAAGTCAGTTTTATATTCAACCGGAAAATGGTTCGCCGACGGTGGAACACTCGCCGGGAAGTGGTTGATCAAGTGTGTATAAATATATTGAAAGTCTTTTAGAGTTAAAAAGACTAGAATACCAGGATTCGAATGGGAACCTTTTTTCATTATGGAGAGGGGGTATTTATACTAAGTATGGGAAGAGGAGAGCCATTGGATGAGAGGACACGTGTTGTCAGATCCTCAAGGCTCGTCACATCCTAGGGGTCACTCTGTCCCTCCATAGGTCGACTGGCATTGAATGTTCCAGCCATGGGCTGCTGATTTGACCGTTTGAGAACCTGCCGCACGTCCCATCAGTCAGAGATTTGACTTTGGGAAGATCTGTACAAAAGATCTTCGTAGAGGCGAGGTGTGACAGGTGAGGCGTTGCAGCGTTGTAGAAGCGGAGTGCGGGCCTGTGCATCCATTTGTGTTCTTGTGGATGAGTCCGGTTCGTTCGCTGACGCGTTTCAGTTCGTCCTTAGTGCAATCACCTCGGCATGTACAATCAGTTTAGTTTTTGGGTCAAGCACCTCGTCCGGCACGTGGCTCGGGCCACGGGTGTTGACACGTGGCGGGTGAGGTGGCGGGTCTGACACAGGCCCGTAACAATAGTCCCGCAAGTCCGTGTATGAATATTTATATAATACAAGGATTTTCAACTCCGAGCTGGAAGGCACGGGGGGGAGTCGTTGGTGGTGGTAGTAACACAGGATCCCGCTATGGCCGAGGTGAAAGGGGTTGGCAACTCTTGGTGGAGCTGTTGCAACACTGCATTCTGATGTGGCCGAGGCGAGATGGGTTGGCGACTCTTGGTGGAGCCGTTGCAACACTACATTACGATGTGGCCGAGGCGAGATGGGTTGGCGGCTCTTGGTGGAGCCGTTGCAACACCGCATTACGATGTGGCCGAGGCGAGATGGGTTGACGGCTCTTGGTGGAGCCGTTGCAACACTGCATTCTGATGTGGCCGAGGCGAGATGGGTTGACCTTGAACCTTGTGCTAATGATTTGGAAACCTTCGTACTTTCCCAAGGCAATCATGGGGAGGCGTTCGCTTGCTTTCAAGGCACGCCTCCCTTGGCATAAATGATAATAATGACGACGGCTCCCTTTACTCAAGGCGACGTCCTCACACCAAGCGTGTGGCCCACTGCCTCATCAAGGCCGTTAATTCAAATGACCATTGATTTGGACGGAGATCCTTGCATTTGAGCGTTGGATGGCTCAGATTGTGCTTAGGTTGATCCAACGGTTGGGGTGAGTTTGGAGGGCCTATAAAAGGCCCATCTTTCTCATTTCAAAACCTTCATTTCGCGAAAATTCTGAGGTTTAGAGAGCATTTTGCGATTTTTCTTTCTTTACTCTGCATTTTACGGCGGTCCCTGTCAAATCTCCGGCAGCACCAGAGCTATTCCGGCAATCGACTTCGTGAACTCCGGCAGCCGTTGAACTAGGTAACAGGGCTTGATTCGGCTTCCTTTCTTTTTCTCCTTTTTCTTCGAATTCTTCCAAGAATCGGTCATGGCAAATGAACAGTCGGTGAGTACCTCGGGGAGTGAGGGGAGGAGAGGTGAGGGGGATTCTGGGTTGATGGAACCGGTATTGGTTTCTCCGGACGAGCTGAGTAGGGCCATTAGGGCCGGGGAGAATATTTGGAGAAGACCAGCCTCCCCTGTGGATACTTCGGTGCAATGGGGGCTTCCGGTTATCCTTCCGGCGTCACCAAGGAGGTTCTAGAGAGGTGTAGGGTCGTTTCGGGATCCCGAGATAACATAGATTTAATAATACCCGAGCCTCATGAGAGAGCTTGCTATCCGAGGCCGGGGTGTGTGGCAGTAAGTGAAAACCTCTTGAGGGCGGGGTTAAGACTTCCTTTCCATCCCTTCTTTAGGTTAGTACTCCGATCCTATGGGTTGGCCCCGACCCAGCTGAACCCAAACGCGTGGTCCCACATGGTGGGAACGTGGATGCTGTGGCGCCGGGCTAGCATCGGGGTGGACATGCCGTTCAGCGTGTTCCACTCTCTTTTCTTGCCGAAGTGCGTGGCAGGGGGGGAGGAGAGTAAGGGGTGGTACTACTTGGCACCCTGGGGATCGCACGCCCCGTTTGTGACTGGGCTGCCCACCTCCGTTAAGGGCTGGAGGAACTCTTGGTTCTGGGTTGCCGGGAGGTGGGACACCATGGAGGGCGATCCCATGGCGCCTCTTACCATTCCCACCACATATTCCACTTACAGTAAGTTTCTTTCCCGAGTTGATTCTACTTCACATTCGCTCATGTTTTTAATATTCGTCGTTTGCAGGCTCTCTGCCGAGGTGTGAGATTTCTGAGGAGGAGTGGGATATCATAAGCCACCTCTACCAGCTACCCCCGAAGGAGAGGAGTTACAAAGAAATTATCGACAAGAACACGCACTTTACCACTCACGGGCTGATGTCGACTCGAGGTAAACACCTAAGCTCGGTTCTTTGTTTGCTCTATTTTTGTGACTAAGTGCTCATTCGTTAATTCTGTAGGAGACTTTGAGAAAAAGAAGGTGCCGAGGCCTGACTTTGCGACAATCCGCCGGAGTGTGGCGGAGGCGAAGATGCTGAAGACGAGTTCGGCTGTATATAAGAAGCAGTCGGAGCGTCTGCTCGCGCTCAGTAAGGCTCCCCAGCCTTCTGCGGAGGCCGAGGCGGAGGAAGGAGCCCCCCTCGTTAGAAAAAGGAAAGTCGGCCCGGTAAAGGCCCCTGCCCCAGCCCCTTCCAAGGAGACCCCCCCCGCCGCTCAGCCTGGGGTAACCGTGGCGGCCCCGTCGACCATCCCTCAGGCCGTAGTGCCTATCACCGCCTACTTCTCCGAAGGCCCGGCCAAGAAGAAAATGAAGAAGCCTGTATCCGCCTCGGCCCGGGGTAAGGCCACCGACTTCTTGGGGAGCCGAGACGAAGACCTCTCGAGCGGTGCTAGAGATGCCGCCCGAGCTGCCTCGCCGCACGGATCCATGGGAAATCTTTGGACCGAGGATCGGCAACGGCACGCCGCCTCGTGTGATATTGAGGATCTGCTGGCAGCGAATAACGCTTGCGTTGCCAGGGCGCTAAGTGTGGGCGCCGCTGCCGAGGATCTGGTCCGAGGCCTCCGCAAAGGAACGAAGAGCTTGAGGAGAAGCTGAAGGCTTCGGAGTCTGGGAGGCCGAGGTGGCCAAGGCGAAGAAGGAGGCGGAGGAGGTCGAGGAAAAATGGATAGGCTGTTGCTACCAAGCTGGATTCGGCGAGAGATCCGGGTGAATAATCGAGGAACGAGCTCCACGAGTCCGTCTCCCAAGTGGCGGCCACGACCAAAAGAGTTGACCAGCCAATGATCACCGAGAGGATCGCTTCGGATGCTCTGGCTGAGGCCAATAAGCAGAAGGCTGAGCTAAGGACTCTGTGCGAGACCCAAGCAGGCGAGATTGACTCGTTGAGGGCCGAGGCGAAGGCGGCTAAGGAGGCGGCAGTTGAAGACTATAAGGCGAATTTTGACAAGACGCCTGAGTATGACGACTTCGCCAACTTCTGGGCTTCCTGGGCTGCTCAGGAGGTGATGTCTCGCCTGCGCGAGAGTCACCCAGGGTTGGACCTTGGCCCCATCGAGGAGGAGTTCGGTGAGCCTGCGGGGCGAGCTGCGGCGAGGAGCCAGTTGAGGAGGGAGAGGAGGCCCCCCTGGAAGAAGTGGGAGAGGGGGCAATTGTAAATATAGATTGAATGTGTAACGGCTTCGGCTCATATTTGATAATGAATTTTATTTAGTCAAGTGTTGTTGCCTCTTTTCTTCTTGCTTGTTTCATTGTTTCGTTGAACAGCTTTGAACAAATGACACATCGGATATAATCACTTGGTAACATGGAAGAAGCCAATGAATGATAACACATCGGACTTGCTCGACCGCTTAATAAAATGGAAGATGCCAATGAACAAGTAATAACGCATCGGACTTACTCAACCACTTAATAAAATGGAAGATGCCAATGAACAAGTAATAACGCATCGGACTTACTCAACCACTTAATAAAATGGAAGATGCCAATGAACAAGTAATAACGCATCGGACTTACTCAACCACTTAATAAAATGGAAGATGCCAATGAACAAGTAATAACGCATCGGACTTACTCAACCACTTAATAAAATGGAAAATGCCAATGAATGAGTAATAACGCATCGGACTTACTCAACGCGTGAATGTTGCTTTGTCCAGGATGGCACCCACACCACCTCTGGCTTAAGCAGAATATCTTGGGGTGTACCCTTTGAATGGGCTTGCACCTTGCCAAGCTCGTTTGATTTGTGCACCCGCCTCGTCCAAGATGGCACCCGCACCATCTGGCTTAGGCAGAATATCTTGGGGGTGTACCCTTTGAATGGGCTTGCACCTTGCCAAGTTCGTTTGATTTGTGCACCCCGCCTCGTCCAAGATGGCACCCGCGCCATCTGGCCTAGGCAGAATATCTTGGGGGTGTACCCTTTGAATGGGCTTGCACCTTGCCAAGCTCGTTTGATTTGTGCACTCCGCCTCGTCCAGGATGGCACCCGCGCCATCTGGCCTAGGCAGAATATCTTGGGGGTGTACCCTTTGAATGGGCTTGCACCTTGCCAAGCTCGTTTGATTTGTGCACCCGCCTCGTCCAAGATGGCACCCGCACCATCTGGCTTAGGCAGAATATCTTGGGGGTGTACCCTTTGAATGGGCTTGCACCTTGCCAAGTTCGTTTGATTTGTGCACCCCGCCTCGTCCAAGATGGCACCCGCGCCATCTGGCCTATCCAGAATCTATTGTGGTCGTACCCTTTGAATGGGCTTGCACCTTGCCAAGCTCGTTTGATTTGTGCACTCCGCCTCGTCCAGGATGGCACCCGCGCCATCTGGCCTAGGCAGAATATCTTGGGGGTGTACCCTTTGAATGGGCTTGCACCTTGCCAAGCTCGTTTGATTTGTGCACTCCGCCTCGTCCAGGATGGCACCCGCACCATCTGGCTTAGGCAGAATATCTTGGGGTGTACCCTTTGAATGGGCTTGCACCTTGCCAAGTTTGTCTGATGTGTCCATGCGAGAACTAAGTGAACATAACATCCGTTTATTTGATTGCAATATTTACAACAGGACACATCCCCTACTGATAATATTTCCTTAAGTGCTCAATATTCCAGGGGTGAGGCATCATTCTCCCATTCAGATCTTCGATTCTATAAGTTCCATGCCTGATTTCTGCAACCACGCGATAGGGTCCTTCCCTGCGTGGCCCCACAGTCCCTGTGCCTTGATCTCTGGTTGAAGGGAAGACTTTGCGAAGCACCAAGTCTCCAATGCGAAATGTCCTCTTCTTCACCTTGGCGTTATAGTAGCGCATCATTTTTCGTTGGTAGGAGGCGAGCTTAACTTGGGACTCGTCCCTCTTTTCTTCGAGAAAGTCCAGCTCATGCCTCCTTGACTCATCATTCATCACCTCATCGAAGTGGAGGCGGCGGGGAGATGGGACGCCAACCTCCACAGGGCTCATAGCCTCGGCTCCATAGGTCATAGAAAATGGAGTCTCCCCAGTGGCAGTTTTGCAAGTGGTCCTGATGGCCCATAAAACCTGTGGAAGCTCGTCGACCCAAGCGCCCTTGGAGACGTCCAGCTTTCTTTTCAGGGCGAGCTTAATGGTTTTGTTGACCGCCTCGACCTGTCCATTTGCTTGGGGATGATGGGGCGTGGAAAAATGCTTTCTGATTCTAAGCTCATCACATAGATCCCGGACTTTCTTGTTGTCAAATTGCTTGCCGTTGTCAGACACTAGGGAGTGAGGTATGCCGAACCGGGAAATGATGTTTTTCCAAAGGAACTTCGTGGTATTGGCCTCAGTGATCTTGGCTAGAGGCTCCGCTTCCACCCATTTGGTGAAATAATCAATGGCGACTATGGCGAAGCGAGCATTCGCTCTTCCTTTCGGCAAGGGGCCAATAAAATCCACTCCCCATTTGGCGAAAGGCCAGGGGCTTGATACCACTGTGAGCTCTTGAGACGGTTGCCTCTGCACATTGGAGAAGCGCTGGCACTTGTCACATTTGCGCACGAATTCAGTGGCGTCCCTTTTCAGGGTCGGCCAGTAATATCCCTGCCTGAGTATTTTGTGGGCCAAAGCTATTCCACCGGAGTGATTTCCACAAACACCTTCATGTACTTCCCTGAGGATGTAGTTTGCTTCTTCCCCTCCTGTACATCTGAGAAGGGGGGAGGAGAAGCCACGCTTGAACAGAATATCGTCCTGTAGGATGAAGTGCGCGGCCCTTCTTCGGAGCTTCCGAGCCTCGATTTCGTCTTCTGGCAAGCTTTGCTCTTTCAGGTAGGCCAGTATGGGTAGCATCCATGGTGGGGTGCTTTCAATCCACATTAGTTCCTCGCCCCCCTTAATAGATGGTTCGGCCAGGTGTTCGATGGGAATCACCTTTAGAAGCTCCGAATCCTTCTTCTTGGCCGGCTTTGATAGGGCATCGGCGTGGCAATTCTCTTGGCGGGGCACTTGGATTAGCTCAAATTTTTCGAAGTTGGGCGGGGAATTCATGACCCTTCGGTGTAGGCCGCCATATGCTTGTCCCTGGCGACGAAGTGGCCATTGACTGATTCACCACTAGCTGCGAATCACTGTTTGTAACCAATCTTTTTACTTGCGGTTCCTTGGCGAGCCGAGTCCGGCCAGAGAGCCTCGTATTCAGCCATGTTGTTGGAGGCCTTAAACCCGAACCTTGCTGCGCGATTAAGCTGTGCCCCTCCGGACTTTCTAACACTATACCGGCTCCGGAGCTGTTTCTCCGGACGAACCGTCGACGAAGAGACTCCAAGTGGGAGGCTCTGCTGGCTCCATGTCCACCTCGACGTCAGGGGTCTTGGTGAACTCCGCGACGAAATCGGCCAGTGCCTGACCCTTGATGGCTGTCCGGGGCGCGTAGATTATGTCGAACTCGCTGAGCTCTACTGCCCACTTCAGTAACCTTCCCGAGGCGTCCGGCACGCAAGACCTGCCTTAGTGGGAAATTTGTCAAAACATGAACGCTGTGGGCTTGGAAATACGGCCTCAATTTTCGAGAGGCGATGACCAATGAAAGGGCCAATTTCTCCATATCTGGGTATCTCACTTCGGCGGGGAGCAAGGCTTTGCTCACATAGTATATTGGCAGTTGGTGCGCCGCTTCTTCCGTACAAGAAGCGAGCTGATTGAGCTTTCAGCCACTGCTAAGTATAGCAATAAGGGTTCCCCTTCCCTTGGCTTGCTGAGGAGGGGTGCTCGCCCCAAGTAGTTTTTCAACTCTTGGAACGCTGCCTCGCACTCCAGAGTCCATTGGAACTTCCCGCCTCCTTTGAGGGTTTTGAAAAAGGGCAGGCACTTTTCAGTGGCCCTCGAGATGAAGCGATTGAGTGCGGCTAGTACGCCGATTAGCCGCACTTCCTTGGGTTTCTGAGGCGACCTCATCTCGATTAAAGCTTTGATCTTTTCTGGGTTGGCTTCTATTCCCCGTTGATTCACGATGTAACCCAAGAATTTTCCGGAAGCCACGCCAAAGGCGCATTTTAACGGGTTCAGCCTCATGTGATACCTCCTTAGGGTTCTGAAAGCTTCAGCCAGGTGTTCGATATGCTCCTTAGCCACGAGGCTTTTCACAAGCATGTCATCAACGTAGACCTCCATCGTTTTGCCGAGCTGACCGGCGAACATTTTGTTGACTAACCTACGGTAGGTTGCCCCGGCGTTTTTCGAGGCCAAAGGGCATCACCTTGTAACAAGAAAGCCCCTATCGGTGATGAAGGAGGTGCTTTCTTCGTCGCCGGGAACATCGGTATCGATTGTAACCCGAATAGGCGTCCATAAAGCTCAACAATTCGTGCCCAGCGATTGAGTCTACAAGTTGGTCGATCCGTGGGAGTGGGAAGTCGTCCTTTGGGCGTGCCCGATTGAGGTTTGAGAAGTCGATGCGGACCCTCCATTTACCGTTGTGCTTCTTCACAAGCACGGGGTTCGAAATCCACTTCGGATAGTTTGCTTCACGAACGAAACCGTTGTTGATGAGTCTCTCCACCTCCTCTTTCGGGGCCTCATACCTTTCGGCGTTCAACGCCCTCCTCTTTTGTCTATGCGGAGGACGGCTCGGATCGACCCGCAGCGATGGCGGCTAACCTTGGGATCTATACCAATCATGTCCTCATGCTTCCATGCGAAAACATCGGAATTTTGTCGAAGGAAGCTTTTCAGCTCCTCCTTTATTTCCTTATTTAATTCTTTTCCGACCTGCAGGACCTTGGAAGTGTCTTGGGGATCTACTGGGAACGTTTCTAGTTCCTCCATTGGGGCAGCTTGCGATTCCGACTCAACCGCCCTAGGGTCCAGCTCCTCTAGAGCTGTTTCAGATCTGGCCTCTGCCATGATTATATCTCGGGTCGGAGGTTGTTCAGGGGCCTCCGCCATTTCAGTATCCAGCACCATGTTGACTCGAGGCTCTGCCTTCCTAAGGGAGTTAAGATAGCACTCCCTGGATCCCATCTCGGTCGCCTCGAACGGTTGCGATCCCTCGTTCGGTTGGGAACTTCATGCAGAGGTGATGGATGGATGTGACTGCCCATAGTTCCTTTAGGGCAGGCCTCCCCAGGACGCCATGGTAGGCGGATCGGCGGTCGACCACTAAGAACTCCATGAAGTGATGCGCTACCTGGGGTGAGGTTCCCATTTCGACAGCAAGGGTGATTTTTCCTCTGGGAGTAATGCTGTCTCCAGTGAACCCGTAGAGAGGCGAGCTCATAGGTGTTAGCTCGTGATCCACTGCCATTTTATCAAAAGTTGTGCCAAACAGGATGTTGACTGAGCTGCCATTATCTACCAGCATGCGTTTCAGCCCGTTGCGAGCCACCACGGCTCTGACTACTAGGGCATCGCAGTGTGGGAAGTGTACCCCTGCAGCGTCTTCTTGAGTGAATGTTATGGGTTCAGCAACCCTTCCACCTCGTGATTGGTTCACCAAGTAGCTGACCATAGGTGGGGTCTTCGCCTCCCTGGTATAGTTCCTCTGAGCATTTTTTGATTCGCCTCCTACGTGAGGTCCTCCAATAATGGTGTCTATCTCACGGATTGGTTGTTGCTCGTTTGAGGGGGCCGAATCTCTCCTGGGGCGTTGCCCGCTCCGGGGCCTTTCCCGGTCATCGCTTCTACGACTTGGGGAGTGCCGCCTCGTCTCGCCCCTCCTTAGGGGACTGCGCCTTGGATCATCGCCTTCATAGTTGTGTTCCCTGTTGTTACGAGGGTTGCTTGCAGGTCTTCCTAGGCCTGCACAATCCCTGGTATCATGACCATAATGGCGATGAATGGTGCAATAAGGTCGCGTTTCTGGGGGCCTATCTCTAGGCCTTCCTCCCCTTCCCCTATTTCTAGAGGTGGAGGGTCGTCCCGTATTTCTGGCGGGGTTGCTCGCGCCTGGCCCAAAGATTTTCGTAAGCGAAGGTGGGGACCGCATTGAGTGTAGCGATGGCTAATGCTTGTCCCGAGGTGGGGGCCACCGTGTGCCCGGCTTGAGTCCATTGTTGGCTCACTATTTGGGAGGTGGGCCCCCGCCTATCCGCCTGCGAGGCGGTGGAAGGCCTTGGGCGGCCCTGTTCCTGTGATCGATCATCTCTTCGTTGACGATCTCTACTTTCATCATTTCCACCAGCTCGTCATATGTCGAAGGGTTCTTGCTTCGGACGTCCCTCCAAAACAGTGTGTTCATGTTCAGTCCTCCTTTCAGAGCTGAAAGTGCTTCCTTGTCCGTGACCTGCTCGCAGTAGGTTATCTCGTCAGTAAAACGAGCAAGGTAGTTTTTAAGGGTTTCCCCTGCTGCTTGCCTCATATCTTGCAAACGTTGAATAGGCGCCTCTCCCTCTTTTTAGAGAGGTATTGGTTCAAGAATGCCTTTTTCGAGATCCGGCCAACTCCGTATGCCGAGTGGTGCCAACCTACTATACCATACCTCGCAGAACCGCCAAGGGTCGTGGAAGGCCCCGCATTTCGAGCCGGCGAGGCTCCCTGAGGCTCATACGTGTTTTGTATTTGTTGAGGTGTTTTTCCGGTCGCCCTTCCCTTCGTACTTTGGGATCTTAGGAGGAACAAAGTTGTGAGGCATCGGAAATGTGCGAAGCTCCCTGGAGAAGGGCGATTGTCATCATCATCATCGAGCTCATACGACCTACGGGGTTCGTCGGAGTCATTGCCATGCACTCGCCCGAGGTGGAACTCCGAGCCGTTTCGGCCACTGTTACCCCAATCCATTTGGCTTCGCCTCTCACGCCTATTTCTAGGCGGAGGGCTTGGACTTCTTGGCTTTGTTCGTGTCCCATTGGTGGGTGGTTTGCGGCGGGGTTGGTTCCTATTTCTAGGTGCCCGTCCGATCCGATCGAAAACACTAATGCACCTGCGAGGCCGCTCATATTCCGGGGAAACTCTCTCCCGCAGAAGTCCACCGGCTGGAGCGGCGGTGTAATTCGAAGTGTCCATTCCCACATCCCTTTCCACGGGGGCCTCTCCTTGGGGGCTCACATGGGTTCTCCTGCTGGATTCCGCCTCGGCCTGTCTACGTCCTGATTGCGGGTGATGCGGGGCTCGAAAACCGCCTTGGTTTTGCACTTGCATGAGTAGTTCTTGCATGGCTGCATTCTGAGCCGTGATGGTCCTCATGTTAGTGGCCATCTGGGCCACTTCGGCCGCCAAACGCGCTGCCGTTCTGTTTCTATGGTAGCGATGATGGGGCCGCTGTTGCGTAACGTTGGCTCGGATGATCTCTTCTTCAGAGACATCCCTTGCCCTCGCATTATCGCGTTCACTGGAACTCATGGTCCGAGGCGGCTTTGAAAGACTCTTTCTCAAGAATCGACCCCTTTTTCAAGGGGGGAAATGCCAACCGGGCGTTTTTACAATTTTTGTGGGAGAACTCGTGGTTAAGTTATTTCCCACCGACGGCGCCAATCTGGTGACCTCGAAAGATGGCGCGGACACGTGGCCACCCGGGTAGGTCTTCAAGTCAGCTCTTCCTGCACACGTAGCACGCCGTTAGTCACTCGTGGCCTCTCCCGGAGGGGGTGGGAGCGGCCGCAAGCACTCCGACGGTCAAGTCAGTTTTATATTCAACCGGAAAATGGTTCGCCGACGGTGGAACACTCGCCGGGAAGTGGTTGATCAAGTGTGTATAAATATATTGAAAGTCTTTTAGAGTTAAAAAGACTAGAATACCAGGATTCGAATGGGAACCTTTTTTCATTATGGAGAGGGGGTATTTATACTAAGTATGGGAAGAGGAGAGCCATTGGATGAGAGGACACGTGTTGTCAGATCCTCAAGGCTCGTCACATCCTAGGGGTCACTCTGTCCCTCCATAGGTCGACCGCATTGAATGTTCCGGCCATGGCCGTTGATTTGACCGTTTGAGAACCTGCCGCACGTCCCATAAGTCAGAGATTTGACTTTGGGAAGATCTGTACAAAAGATCTTCGTAGAGGCGAGGTGTGACAGGTGAGGCGTTGCAGCGTTGTAGAAGCGGAGTGCGGGCCTTTGCATCCACTGTGTTCTTGTGGATGAGTCCGGTTCGTTCGCTGACGCGTTTTCAGTTCGTCCTTAGTGCAATCACCTCGGCATGTACAATCAGTTTAGTTTTTGGGTCAAGCACCTCGTCCGGCACGTGGCTCGGGCCACGGGTGTTGACACGTGGCGGGTGAGGTGGCGGGTCTGACACAGGCCCGTAACAGTAACTTTATAGAAATTTTTCAGGAGGAATAGTGGTGGAGCTAGAAATGTGTGAATAATAATGAGTAGCAATTTTGAATGTGGGGTTGAAATTAAAGATCGATTTTTGATTTGAGTGTCTAATAACGTTTCCCAAGCGGAGGCTTATAGTGGTAGTTTTTCGAAAATAAGTAGATTGAGTTTCTTCAGGGTTTAAATATACATAGGTAGGACATACCTAGTTTGAACATCGATAAGCATAAAGAAAGATAAAATGCCAACCTGTTGATAAATTTACCACAAAAAAAAAAAAAATTCTTGTAACCTTTGATCCCTTGACGAAAGTCATCATCCTTGGAAAATTTAAGTGGGGGAAACTAATTTCGATGATGTTTATCGACGGTAAATCTATAGAAAATTACCAATGACATTATTAGTACGTAGTGATCTTCATTGACTTCTATCAATACCCTAAATTTATTTGCATATCGACTGGGAAATGTACTTTAGGAGCACATTGTTTTTAGTTCCCATTGTATCCATCACCATCTCTTTTTACGGGTAAAGTTTGTTGTAACGGGTGCCATTGAAAATTCACGAAAATTAGCATCGTAGTTCAATTATTTTCCCCGTGTTTGTAACGACTAGTAAACCCTTTCATCTACGGATGTAATGTCATGTTTATCTCATTTAAGAAACTTTCTATTTCCACGTTTAGAGCGTGAATATCTAATCTTGTCACCTACCCCTAGTTGTGAAAATACAAATTCAATAAACTTTTCCCCAACATAATAAATTTGCCAGAGAGACATCTGAACAGTCACCACATCCAACTACATTTGTACAAAACATACCACTAGGAAATATCACGTGATAAGTACACGTCTCTCCTGTTTAATAACTTAAACTTTTATACGAGGTCATACAAGCTATACTTAAAGAATATTCAAGCCATTATTCTACAATTATGTACACCTATGTAATAGCAACAAAATGCTTCGTTCAATCAGCTCAAGTGTTTTCCTCTTAGACATTTTTCGTGTACAATTTTTACACCTCGCTACAAATTTGATGAGGTATCAAAATATTGGAGGTCACGTGCTCAAAATTTAAAGAGATTTAGTGGATGTTTAATAATTCTAAAATTTTGACACTTCAAAATCAGAGTATGATTAAAAAGTTAATACTTGTAGCACCACTGGTATCTTATACTAGTCTAGGTGACGGTGGAGTCCACTTATTGATTGTCCATTTAGTTGTGATTCATTTTTATTCATTAGAATTTGCATAGTATTATTGGTTTCAAAATTCAATATAGGGATAGTTGAGAGTACAACCTTACAAAGACCTCGCATATCTAAACTCATTAAATGACAATACAAAATTCTTGATACGTAATTAGAGTATCTTCAATCTTAATGTGGATTGCACTAGAAGGTTATCACACAAGCTAAAATAGAGAATATCTATGAAACATTCTTCTTCGAGGCAACATGTTTAGGACTATATTTAGCGCATTATCAATACGACTATTAGATGTAGATGGTCTTTTATAGGGACTCATTAACCAATATATATATATATATATAGATATATATATATAGATATATATATATATATATATATATATATATATATATATATATATATATATATATATATAATTTTGAACTGGGTCGTATATTCATTAGATAGTAATACCAGCAGTCTTCCACCCTGTACCCTTGGAGACATAACCTGCGATTTACCTCCTTCACCAAGGCCCAGGGTAGGGCAGGTGGGGGCCGCTAAGGATGCGGTTCATCCTTTACATAGTAATACCACGTAGATCGGAAGCCTATTTAAATGCCACCTAGATTGAAAAGATTACGGCTCATCCTTTTTTTTTTAAATAAATGCATTGAAAATGCTCTTACTAGATTACAATTTTATATTCAAACATCCAAAACTGCTTTAATGAAGAGAAATGTACCTCACTAATTGTAGGAAGTTGTAATTAAGTTTGGAAATATTGTTACTTTAAGATAACTGTTGTAATAATTTGGTTCTTTTTGAATTCCGAAAGCAATAAACGAGGAGGGTTCCCTGAAATCTTTTGTACAAATCTCGCATAGTGCATTTTACATGTGGACTCCAACATAATTTGTTCTTTTGGTTTCTGATTCCTAGCTATATATGTGCCTCATCCTCAGGTCTGAACCTCAGAAAATTATTCTTGGACAATATAAAATACTCATTCCCAGGGAATTTCTTTCAGTTAATGCTCCTCTTGCTATTAGTTCTGTCATATCATTTGCATGCACTGTTACAAATTCTAGCCTCTTCTTCTCACCTCAAACTAGAGCCTGTAGAACTCTCACAAGGTACCCCACCCCCACCCCCACAATAAAGATTGTAAGAATATATATGTATGAATTTTTGTTTCTGAAAATGAGTTTGTGATTGTGTACACAGAAGGCCAAGAAAAGTAGAGATTTATTGAAAGCAGTATGGCTAAAAAGTTTCAGAAATCTTATTTTGATGTGTTGGGCCTATGCTGTTCATCGGAAGTTCCTCTGATAGAGAGGATTCTGAAATCAATGGACGGAGTGAAAGATTTTTCAATCAATGTTCCGACTAAAACAGTTATTGTCGTCCATGATACGCTCTTGATATCTCAGTTGCAGATAGGTAATTCATTAATAACCAAAATTTCTACACTTTCTGTATTTGAATAATTTTTTATTTTTTTTCAATATATTTTTAAGGGGTCATGCATAGTGTATTGCCACAGTTTAGTTGACTGCTCCATACGGAAAAAAAAAATAATTAAAAAAAAAAGGAGGAAAATTTGATGGGTTCCAAATCATGCACGGTACAGAAATTAGGTTGAGCTTTTTTTTTTTATGACTCAGGTGTTTAATCTTTGCGTGACTAATCCTGAGGAGTGGCGGCCTTCCCCCCGGTTTGCCACTCGGGTTAATCCGGATGCGATCACGACTTATACACACTTGGGCCGAACATTCGGCAAAGTTGAGCTTTTTTATTTTTATTATAGGAGGTGAGAGGTTGGTGTTCATGTTAGTAATAGAGGGGCGGGGCGGGCCAGGACAGGGAAAAGGCACCCTTTATGACAAAATGCGGCTGATGCAAAGTTTATTAGTGATGTTTGATTATTATTTGTTCCACTATGTTGGTGCTTTACGTTTAGCATTTTTGTTGTCATAATAAATTTTGCTGCAGTGTCAATGGCTTCACATAGCCTCTGTTTAACGAGGATTAAAATCAGATTTTTAGTAAATTTTGATAAAAATTGATGAAATGTATGGTTGAAAATTTATGAGATTCATTAATTATGTAGTTAAAATAATAGTTGATTTTGACTTACATTAAAATTCAGATTTTAATTGAAACGAAACAGAGGCATAATGCCAGATGCATCATATCATTGGACAATTTAAAACACAATTAGCTTTTATATTCAATCATTTACTGTCACATACACATGCGTCAACCTTTTTGTCATTTTCCTTTCCTGCAAAGTAGATTAATCTATGTGTCTATCTATGCATGTATAAATGTATATACATATATAACTACTGTTACCTTCATACATACGGTTGATTACCTATATGTTACTTACTTTTGTCCTTTCTTTAGGTTCAAGAAATGTAACGACTCGACCTTGTGCTGGAGCCATTATCATATCTTACGTATTGTTCGCTTTGGGAGGGGCTAGGCCTAACTTATCCCTCACGGCTTTCTGACGCGTCCCCCAGGGTTCGAACTCAAGACCTTCATCATATGGGAGACTTAAATTGAATCCTGGTACAAATTGGGCAACCAAAGCGGACAGTTGTTCAATTGGTACCAGGATTCAACTTAAGTCTCACATATGATGGAGGCCTTGGGTTCGAAACCTGGGGAACGAGTCAAAAAGCCGTGAGGGGTAAGATGGGCCTAGGCCCACCCAAAGCGGACAGTACGTAAAAAAAAAAAAAAAACTTTTCAAGATTATGGCCATATTCATGTAATTCGTGTTTTGTTTGGCAAAAAAGGAAAAAAACGATGACCTTTCTTCAAGATTATGGCCATGTTCATTTAATTTGTGCTTTGTCACTTGTGCCGGATACGTCTAAGAATGTTCATTTTTCCCTCCTTTATCAATTTTTTAGTTACGTAGTTGCAAGTTCCAATAGGAGGAAATTTAATACAAACTATTGATTTTTATTTGTAGCGATTTGCAAGTGAAATTTACACTCTTTTCAGACAACGATTTTATAGTACATATTTGGTACACAAGTTCAAACTGTGACAACATTTTATTTTGTTTGGTGTTGCTGGTGGGCAGTTAAGGCACTGAACCAAGCAAGATTGGAGGCAAATATCAGAGCATACGGGGAGAAAAATTACCAGAATAAATGGCCAAGCCCATATGCGCTGCTTTGTGGTGCCTTACTTTTGCTGTCATTTCTAAAGTACGTTTACAGTCCCTTGGAATGGTTAGCTCTTGTAGCAGTTGCTGTTGGAATCATACCAATTGGGTTAAGGGCAGTTGCATCTATACGCAATCACACACTCGACATCAACATCCTCGTTGTCATTGCAGGTACCTATCGATATATACGTGCACAAACTAGAGATTGTTCAGGGTGTGTTAATTTTGATCTACCTATTCCACCTCTAGTTGGTTTAATTTGGTTTGGTCCATTTGCCTTCAAGTTTCTTGATGAATTATTTAATGTCTTGCAGTTGCTGGATCGATTGCTCTAAAGGATTATTGGGAAGCTGGCACAATTGTCTTTTTGTTTACAATAGCAAAATGGTTAGAGTCAAGGGCAAGTCGCAAGGTTTGCATATTGTAGAATTGATCTCTTGCCCCAATGGGCTGGATAAAAACTTTTCAATACTGGTGTGGCCAAAAAAACATTAAGCGTGTGTCTGGTTGGAATTTTAATTGTAATTCCAACCGTTGCAATGGAAAAATTGGACCGTTGCAATTAATTTCTGGGCCCCAGCTGTGAGTGTAGCAGTCAATTATTGTTGCCGGTTTGCTGTTAACGGCTATAAAAATGATTTTAATTGGTTTGAAAAAGTGTTCCTAGACACAGCCTAAGTATGATTCTCTGAATGTATGAATGTTGCAGTGAGAAGTTTTTATTCTGTTCACAGATCTGCTGCATATTAATAGTAAAATTATATATGCATTTAATGAATTCGACAAATAATTGAACTAGGAATAGTCAGCATTAACATAAACTTGGCAATTTGGATAGAATGTATTTATGTGTTTTAATGAAAAGATTTTTCTTCAACTATGTAGGCGACTGCTATCATGTCATCATTGGTCAATGTGGTACCTCAAAGAGCTGTCCTTGCAGATTCGGGAGAAGAAATCAATGCTGATGAAGTCAAGTTGAACACCATTCTTGCTGTTAAGGCTGGTGAAATTATCCCCATTGACGGAGTCGTTGTAGAAGGAAACTGTGAAGTAGACGAGAAAATTCTGACCGGAGAATCGTTTCCGGTATCTAAGCAAAAAGATTCGGTTGTTTGGGCTAGCACGATCAATCTCAATGGTACTTTTTTGAACTTACACTTGTTCTATTGTTGAATGATGATTACCTGTTGATCTTCTTAATTTGCACATTATTAGGCTACATTAGTGTCAAAACTACCGCCGTTGCTGAAGATTGCGTGGTAGCTAGAATGGCGAAGCTCGTGGAAGAGGCTCAAAACAACAAATCGAAAACGCAAAGATTTATAGACAAGTGTGCCAAGTACTACACACCAGGTTAAGGATTTAAATTTACCAATTTTAATGTGCTAAGACCTGCCAAAAATAAAACGATGAAAAGAACCGCAACATTTTAATGAGTGAATCAACTGAAACTCGGCAATTTCTGCAGTGATAGTGGTGATTTCTGCAATTTTGGCATTAGTTCCTGCTGCATTCAAAGTTCACAACAAGAAAGAATGGTACCACTTGGCTCTCGTTGTTTTGGTTAGTGGTTGCCCATGTGCTCTTGTTCTTTCTACACCTGTCGCCATGTTGTGTGCACTATCGAAAGCGGCAACACTAGGTCTTCTGTTTAAAGGAGAGGAATATCTTGAAGCTCTTGCTTCAATAAAGATCATGGCTTTTGACAAAACCGGGACAATAACAAGCGGAGAATTTGTTGTGGCAGATTTCAAATCTCTCTTGGATGATGTTAGCTTGAACACGCTTCTTTACTGGTATTAATTATCCTACACTTTCAGTTACTAGTCAGAATTGAACGTACATTACACGTTATTTTGAAATACTTTATTAGTGCTGTCAAAATAATATTGATATCAATTTTTTGGGAGTATTTGATGAGTACGAACTAAAAATAATAATAATAAATTTTAGGATAAAAATTTAAGAGTAACAATTTTTTTTTTAATGATGAAATACTACAAATGAGCAACATTTTTATACTATATTTGATACATAAGAATTAATTTTTAATATACGAATTTAAACACCCATTAAAATTCCTAAATACATGAATAGAAATAATTTCATCTATAATAACTTTAGATTCATGTAGATCAAGATTCATCAAATCAAGATTCATTAAGTCTAAATTAATATGAATGTTAATTAACTGAGAATTAATAACACGAAGTTCATATATTACAAGAATTTTGTAGTATTTATTACGTATTGAAAAACAAAAAATTAGGTATTATAAAAATAATTGAATTGTAGTAGGATTAAAATCGTCCAACAAAGTATTCTCACTTGATTATGTGATATTTAGGCACCGTTTGGTAACCATTATTCTGGAAAAAAATGTATTCTTTGTGTCAAATCACACTTTTTTTGTGGTTGAAAATGAAGGAAAAGTTATTGATGTGATGGAAAATATTATTTTATTGATGAATGTGTGGTTGAAAATTAGTAGAAGAATGAGAATGAAAAAAAGAATGGATACCAAACAGAGGCTTAATATATTATAGATAATTGGCAAATGCCAAAAGAGAAAATATGAAGTTCACTTGGAGCACATTCGTATATTTGTTTTCCTTAGTACACAAGATGCTTCCTAAAGAAAATTTGAACATCTACCATGAATATTGCCAGGGTTTCAAGCATTGAGAGCAAATCAAGCCATCCAATGGCAACTGCTCTGATTGACTTTGCAAGAGAACGTTCTGTTGAGCCGAAGCCTGAAGAAGTTCATAAATTTGAAAACTTTCCCGGTGAAGGAATTTGTGGGAAACTTGAAGATAATGAAATCTATATTGGCAATTGGAAAATATCTTCAAGAGCAGGGTGTACCACAGGTGAAGAACTCGACCTCTGTATCCTCAAACTTCACTTTGAGGCTAATAATATACAATGCCGCAAATAAAAGTAATATTTGTTGAATCTTAAATACGGCAGATGAGAAGTAATCTTTTTGCTTGTTTAACATTAATCTTCATTAATTTTTGACATCCAGTTCCAACATTAGACGGTCATAATCTAGAAGGAAAGTCTGTAGGTTACATTTTCTTGGGATCGTCTCTTGCTGGCATCTTCAGTCTCTCTGATGTATGTAGAACAGGGTCAAATGAAGCCTTAAAAGAGCTTAATTTGATGGGCATTAAAACTGTTATGCTCACTGGAGATTCCTATGAAGCTGCCAAGCATGCACAAGATCAGGTAAATGGTAATGCCTCCTTTTTACATGATCTACTTCTATGTGTTCTTACTTGCTATAGCATCCAAAAAATATTGTAGTTTGGTAAACATTTGTTTCTACTCTATTGTGATATTAGTAAACTTCCATCGTTAGATCAACATAGGCCTGCGCCCAAGAATTAGTATAGACAGTACTGCCTGATTGGCTGCTTCTTCCATATCATCATTATAACGAGACCTAACAGAGAAGATATCTGGCTAAAATCTTCGAAGCTTGTCAAAAGAAAATATAACTGCGATTTATTTTAGTGCTTTTGAAGCACAAGATGACTAGTATTAAAGAGCACATCAACACATAAAATAAAATTGTTTGTAAACAGATTTTGGTTATTTTTTAGCCTCTCTTTGATCTCCGTTACTTTCAAAATACATTTTTATCTCTCTTATTTCTAATCATACATTCTTCAACAAAATAATATTACACGCAAACCCAAAACTTTTCCTTATTTTTCAGCCACACGTTCTCCATTCCAATATACATTCATAAGAAAAAATGGGGCTCAAATGGATATTTAGTGTCTTACCTGATGCACCCCAAAAAATGTGCTTGATTTAGTTTATGAATTTTTTTATTTTTTATTTATTTATTTCAGTGCACCTGAAGTATATAAACAAAGCATGAGTGGTACAGTAATTAGGCATTCATGTTGTTGAACAAGATGAACTAGTTAAGTACATTTTTCTGCAGTTAGGGGGTGTTTTAGAAGTTGTACATGCAGAACTACTACCAGAAGACAAGGCAAGAATTATTAAAGAACTCCAGAAGGAAGGTCCAACAGCCATGATTGGTGATGGTGTGAATGATGCTCCTGCATTAGCTACTGCGAATATAGGTATCTCAATGGGTGTTTCAGGCTCTGCGCTTGCAACAGAAACGGGACACGTAGTTCTCATGTCCAATGACATTATGAGGATACCAAAAGCTGCACGTATTGCCCGGAAAGTCCTAAGAAAAGTCATTGAGAATGTCATAATAGCAATTACAACCAAGGCTGCAATATTAGGATTGGCCCTTGCTGGTCATCCATTAGTTTGGGCTGCAGTTCTTTCGGACGTTGGGACGTGCTTGTTAGTTATCTTCAATAGTATGCTTCTACTAGGAAAGACGAGACACGGGAAAAAATGTTGCCAGACACATGTCCACAAACATAAATGCAAGACTACAAGTGACTGTTCTTCTCATAACCACAAGCCTTCTTGTTCTGAAAGTGAATCAAAAAAGAAGTGTGAGGCACAAACATGCTCTTCCAAGAAGTGTGAAAGCAGGAAATGCTCAAACTCTGCTGAAAAACAAGGTTGCTCTAAACAGAGTAATCTACTCAACAAGGAAGGAGATATGGATCATCGGTGCTGTGATCATAAAGTCGTTCAACATTTGGAACCACGGAGTGCTCACAATCATTCAGCACATTTCAGTTGCAGCGAGGAAAATAAATGTGGAAACTCGACTCCGAGGATCGACATTTGCAAATCTGACGAAGGGCTACACGACACACACTGTGATCATGACGACCATAGTACCCCAACATGTAAGAGTACTTCACAATCAATGGAATCTGATGATAACAAGAATCCTGAAAACCATTGTGTGAATCCCAAGAAAGATGAGTTTAGTGACAAAAAAATAGGCATCGCAGAGAGAAAATGCTGTGCACATACACACCAAAACGAGGAGGCTCATTTGGGATGTGAAAAGCATGTTGCTGAAGGCGATAAACACATGCATTTAACAATCAACTCTTGTTCTGTGTTCGATAATAGCCATATAGGTGGATGTTGCGACAGCTTCAGGAAGGAATGCTGTGCCTCAAATGCACAGTATGGATGTACATTGAGAGGAAGCCTATCAGAAATTGTCATTGAGTAGATGCCCGTTGCAAGTTTAAGAACGACATAATAAGTTTCACTAACCTTGCAATAGAGAGTTTGAGCAAATTTTGTTCGAACATTTTGCACCCAAAGTCAAGTGTATTATAGATTAATAAACTTCTTGGGTGGCATTCTTCTTTATCTATAGGATCGTTATTACAATTTCTAATGGCTGAAAGAAACTGAGGGTGAATTTTGGAATACAACGAACTGTAGGGTACCTAAAGTATCCATCATTCAATCTAAACATATAAATAAATGAGAATTGATCATTTGTTTGGAGTATTTTTGAGTGCTATATATATATTGAGTGTGTATATACTAGAATTTATAAATTATGTTTTATCTGAACCTCAATAGCCATTAGATACCTTAAGCAAGTTCAAATGGTTGATTCCTATTTCTCTCTCTCCCAAGTGTATCGATGCACGTTCGCGCTTACGGAAACGTGAAACTTAAAATTCATGAGCCCTTCTAGTTTAAATACTCATAATTCATGCATAATACTGAGAATTTTGATTCATATAGAATATCAAGTATTTGACAGACAATTGAGAACACTTCACTTTCATTCCATCTGATCATGATTTCTCCCCACGTAGCTGATCTAATATATTGTCAATTTTCCACTGTTCATTTTGCACTGACATATTCATGTAGGCGGAAGTGTAGAAATGAAGAATGACACTACAAATCTCTCATTAATTTGTTAGAATACCAAGGATTTGGGAATCAAAAGTTCATTAATTTCGAAGAATACCGAAATTTTGATAAATTCGAGAAAAACTCTCAATACATAATATCTTTGTATTCAAAACAATTTGTATTACAAATTTACAACAATGAATTATTATGTCTTAAATATAAGCAAGTCTTTGTGCACAATAAGGTAAGAAAAACAACTAAAAGGGGATAATAGAAAACTAATGGACTGAACTGATATGTCAACTTCAGTAAGGTAACTCTAATTATAAGGTCTGAGGGTATGAAAAAGTCTTCATCGTTGTACGTCTCCATCTACTAAGCTTTTTCGTTAACCTGGTGGCAACACAGAACAACTGGGAGAAGGGGGACATTCCCATTCAAGAATGAATACCCTCCAGGGTACAATAATATATTTACGACATCTGAATCTTATGATGCGTCAAAGAGATACTATACTCGGTATATTGTGACGAGGAGTATGACTAGGATACATAAAGTATAACTTCCTAAGTTGTTACTTCATCTGGTCTTCGGACAAGGTAAGTTTATTTTTGTTACAATTTTAACTCTGCATTTTGTTTTATGTTCATTTTTAATAAAATATGCAGCTAGCTTATAGGAGTTTCATTTAAAAACAAAAAACAAAAATAGTGATTGGGTTACTCTTGCAAAACATACCTAGTCACTGAACTTACGGGAAAGTTTCATTATGGTCACATAACTTTTTTCTTTCTATTTTTTTCTTTTTTTAGTTATATTGAGTGAGCTCACTATGTTCACTTTAATTATTTATACTAACGGAAAAGTCTAACGTGTAGATGAAAGAGCAAGCATGGTGATTATAAATGTCTTTTTTCTATCGGACCTACCTCACTATTAATGTTTGTTATGCAAATGTCATTCACAAATTAAAATTCAATGACCACATTAAAATATTAAAGTTCGACAACCTACGTGAATTTTCGATCGAGTACATAAATAATGAATGTAAAAAAATAGAAATGCAAAAACAAAAGAACTCCTCCATTTCTCAACCATGTCTAGTCTCATAGATAAACTTCAACTGGATAAATTTACACACACAAACAACCAAATGAGATATCTCCATTTCTCAACCATGTCTAATATTCATGACATGCTAAGAACTCTTATTGATGCTTAGAAACAGTTCTATCTTGATGAAATCCATGTCTACTAGGTACTTGATGAACTCTTATTGAGTGGTATGTTGGACTCTTCAACATACCACTCAATTACCAAAATAATTGTATGTTTCAACTACCTATTAACATCCACTGAATACTGATGCAGGAGCATCCAATGAGGAGTTGTCAAGCAGACCCAAAAGAAAGTCTTCAGCCCCAAGTTACCTCAAGGATTACATTGGCAAATAATCCTAATTTTCATGATTTTTGCGTATCTTTCCTTTTTGTTATTTCCTAATTTTAGGCTAATTACTTTTCCTTTTGACTTTCCTTATTCTATTTTGGTTTAGATGCTATTTAAGCAGGGCTTGTAGTTATTTCAGTATTTTTGGGGAATTATTGAATAAAAAATACTGCACTTTGGCAGCATATTGTGAGTATTGTTTTCTTAATTTCTGGTGTCGTGTGTGAGTTCAGTTGTGAGGCTTGTGTTTGAGAATCTCAACCCATCAATTTGGTATCAGAGCAGGTTTGCTGTGTGGTGGAGTCAAGGTGATTTCATGGCTCACAACAGACGTGGTCGAGGAGGTTTTCGAATGGAGGGTCGTGACAACGACACCAATAACATGGAGGAAATTAGGAGGATGATTCAACAACTTGCGGATCGACTGGCTCGCATTGAAACTCGACACATGGATGATGAGAGTTTTGATGGGGAGCAGGAGGATAACCCTTTTCATCACCGTGCTCCGTTGGGTGAGTCGGACGAAAGGGAACGAAGGGGCCGATCGTTTAACAGCGACACAACTCGTTACTTTGACATGAAGGTGGATATACCGGAGTTCAAAGGAAAAATTCGGCTAGACGAATTTACTGATTGGTTGAATTCTGTTGAGCGAATTTTTGATTACAAGGAAGTGCCAGATGAAAAAAAGGTCAAGATTGTGGCAATTAAACTGATGAAACATGCATCTGCATGGTGGGAACAATTGCGGGTTCGACGGGAACGCCTTGGAAAGCCTAAGATCAGAACCTGGGAGAAGATGAAAAAAGAATTAAAGAAGAAATTTTTGCCTGAGACTTATCGCCAAAACAATTTCCTGAAACTGCACAATTTGCGACAAGGGACTCGTTCCATTGATGAGTATACTGCAGAATTTGATCTCTTAACAATGAGGTGTGGCGTGACAGAGGAGGAAGAGCAAACTGTGGCTCGCTATCTGAGAGGCATGCGGCGAGAAATTCATGATGTTGTGTCATTACAGCCTTATTGGGGCTATAACGATGTCTACAAGCTAGCAATCCAGGTTGAAAAGCATATGAGGGCACGATATAGGAGCACGGGTGGCGATGATTCTGAACAAAATAAAATGGGTACAACAAGAGCAACAACACGTCCTGAATCTGGGAAACAGGCAGAGTCGCAGAGGGTTCCTATGCAAGACGCTCGTAACAAGGAAAGCGGTAAGAAAAATGTGAAGTGCTTCAAGTGTTCAGGTTTGGGACATATTGCATCAGAGTGTCCAAATCGAAAAATTGTGAGTCTGGTGGAAGAGCTTGGTGAGTGCAGTGAAGGCAATTTTGATGGATCTCCTGTCTTTGATAATTATCAAGATGAGGGGGAAGAGATTACTTGGAGCGATCATGGTGAGTCACTAGTCATTCGGAGGGTGATGAATGCAGCTAAGGTAGAAGATGATCCCAACTGGCTAAGGCATAATATTTTTCACACTAAGTGCACTGCTAATGGAAAGGTTTGTCATGTTATTATTGATGGCGGTAGTTGTGAAAATATTGTGTCACAAGATATGGTTGATAAACTCAACTTGAAGACCGAAATGAGGCCAGAATCATATAAGCTTACATGGTTCAAGAAGGGGAATGATGTGGTGGTCAATCAACGATGTTTGGTGGCATTTTCAATAGGAAAAAAATACCAAGATGCTCAATGGTGTGACGTAGTTCCAATAGATGCCTGCCATTTATTGTTGGGGAGGCCTTGGCAGTTCGACCGGAAGGCAGTGCATGATGGGTATCGGAACACTTATACTTTTGTTAAGGATGGCGTGAGATTAATTTTAGGTCCATCCAGATCTGAAAGCAGTCCCAAGCCGACCAAACGAGAGAGCAACAATTTTTTATCTATGAACAGATTTTTAGAAGAGTCAGAAGAGAGTGGAGGCAGCCTGTACGTGCTACTGGTGAAAGAAACAGTGTCCGAAAAAAATGTTTCTACTGAATTAACACCTATTTTGTAAGAGTTTTGTGACGTGGTGTCAGAAGAGTTACCTACAGAACTACCACCTATGAGGGATATTCAGCATCATATTGATCTTGTTCCGAGGTCAAGCCTGCCAAATAGACCTCACTACCGCATGAGTCCGCAAGAATATAAAGAACTCAACAGACAGGTGACAGAGTTGTTAAAAAAAGGGGTGATTCGAGAAAGTATGAGTCCATGCGCCGTTCCAGCACTGCTCACACCAAAAAAAGATGGCAAATGGCGTATGTGTGTTGATAGTCGTGCAATTAACAAAATCACTGTGAAGTATAGGTTCCCGATCCCTCGTTTGGATGATATGCTAGATCATTTAGCAGGGGCAAGAATATTTTCAAAAATTGATTTAAGGAGTAGATATCACCAAATCAGGATGAGGCCAGGTGACGAGTGGAAAACGGTGTTTAAATATTGAGATGGTTTATTCGAATGGTTGGTGATGCCATTTGGATTAACAAATGCACCCAGTACATTCATGCGACTCATGAATCAGGTATTTCGCCCCAACATTGGAAAACTCGTGGTAGTTTATTTCGACGATATCCTTATTTATAGTCAAGATGTAGCCCAACACATGGATCACTTATGGAAGATTTTTGAAGTTTTGAGAGAACAAAAGCTCTACGCCAACTTGAAAAAGTGTGAATTTTTTACGGAGAGCCTAATTTTTTTAGGCTATGTAATTTCAGCGGATGGCATTAAAGTGGATACAAAAAAAATTGAGGCGATTCTGGAGTGGCCCACGCCACAATCTATTCACGATATTCGAAGATTTCATGGATTAACTTCGTTTTATCGCAGGTTCATTCGAAATTTTAGCTCGGTTGTTGCACCGCTGACTGATTGTTTGAAGGCCAGTATGTTTAGATGGACAGATGCTGCAGAGAAGAGCTTTCAAACCATAAAAAAAGCCATGACAGAGGCTCCAGTGCTTGTGTTACCTGATTATCAAAAAGTCTTCGAAGTTGATTGCGATGCATCCAAGGTAGGAGTTGGGACAGTTTTAAGCCAAGAAGGGAAGCCAATCGCTTTCTTTAGTGAGAAGCTTAACGAGGCAAGGCAACGGTATTCCACTTATGATATTGAATTTTTTGCTATTATACAATCTCTCGGGCAGTGGCGATATTATCTAATTTATAAAGAATTTATTCTTTATTCTGACCATGAAGCGTTGAAGTTTATTAATGGTCAGCACAAACTAAATCGATGACATGCTAAGTGGGTGGAGGAGCTCCAAGAATATGATTTTGTTATCAAGCATAAGTCTGGAGTTCAGAATAAAGTGGTTGACGCATTGAGTAGAAAAAGGGCATTATTATCCATTATGGGAGTTCGAGTAGTTGGCTTTGAGCAATTGAAGGAGCTCTACAAAGAAGATCCTGATTTTGGCAGTATATGGGCAGAATGTGAAGATAAAAATTCGAAGCTTGATTTTCATATTCAAGATGGGTATTTATTCAAAGGAAGTCGGCTGTGCATTCCAGATTGCTCCTCAAGATTCTTGATTATTGAAGAGCAACATGGTGGTGGTCTGGGTGGGCATTTTGGGCGTGACAAGACACTAGCTTTGGTGGGAGAAAGATTTTATTGGCCCAAGCTACCAACCGATGTGTCTAGATATGTACAGTGTTGTCGAGTTTGTCACGTGGCTAAGAGTTGAAGCCAAAATACCGGACTTTATACACCTTTACTTGAACCACAAGCTCCATGGGAAGATGTGAGCATGGATTTTATTTTGGGGCTGCCAAGAACAAAGCAAGGGTATGACTCTTATCTCGTTATTGTAGATCGTTTTTCTAAAATGGCACACTTTGTACCCTGCAAGAAAACAATGGATGCTAGTCACATTGCCAATATTTATTTTCGAGAAATTGTCAAATTGCATGGAATTCTTAGTACGATTACATCTGATAGAGATACTAAGTTTGTGGGTCATTTTCGGCGAACCTTGTGGCGGAAGTTGGGAACCAAACTCCAATTTAGCAGCGCTCATCATCCATAAACAGATGGGCAGACAGTGGTGGTTAACCGTACTCTAGGTAATTTACTGAGGTCACTGGTTGGGGATAACAAGGTAGGTTGGAGTGAGTGTTTGCCACAGGCTGAGTTTGCCTATAATAGTTCTAAGCATCGCAGCATTGACATGAGTCCTATTGAGGCGGTTTATGGACGTAATCCCAATAGTCCAATGGACTTAATTCCATTACCAACTAATGATCGTTTTAGCGGTGATGCAAAGGACATGGTTGATTATATTCAAAAGCTACATGGGAAAGTTAGAAAGCGACTTGAAGAAAGCAACAAAAAATACAAGGAGAATACTGATAAACATCGCCGGCATACAGAATTTCAGGAAGGTGACTTGGTGTGGATTAATCTGAGGAAGGAGCGGTTTTCGCTTGGAGAATACGGTAAGTTGCATGATCGGGGTGGAGGTCCTTACAAGGTGTTGAGACGAGCTGGCCAGAATGCTTATGTGTTAGACCTTCCAAGTGATATTGGGGTGTCGCCCACATTCAATGTTTCTGATTTACAAGTTTATCATGGAGAGAACGAGTTTACTAGTTTAGACTCAATGGCGAGTCCTTTCCAACTTGGGGAGTCTGATGCAGGAGCATCCAATGAGGAGTTGTCAAGCAGACCCAAAAGAAAGTCTTCAGCCCCAAGTTACCTCAAGGATTACATTGGCAAATAATCCTAATTTTCGTGATTTTTGCGTATCTTTCCTTTTTGTTATTTCCTAATTTTAGGCTAATTACTTTCCCTTTTGACTTTCCTTATTCTATTTTGGTTTAGATACTATTTAAGCAGGGCTTGTAGTTATTTCAGTATTTTTGGGGAATTATTGAATAAAAAATACTGCACTTTGGCAGCATATTGTGAGTATTGTTTTGTTAATTTCTGGTGTCGTGTGTGAGTTCAGTTGTGAGGCTTGTGTTTGAGAATCTCAACCCATCAAATACTCTCCGATACAAGATAATTCTAGACAGTGGATTATTCTAGAATATAGACTCTTCTAGATATGGGCTTATGGATTCACTTTACTGCAATAATTAAAAGGCCCAAAACCAAAATAATAAAATGGCCCAAATCAAGTTTATTTTACAACAGGTGTTCAATTGTATCATATTGAAGATCTTCTTCGGGTGCTTACTGCTAGTCCTTCTACTGCATATGTTCCTTCTGCGCCTACTCATATGAATGCTTTAGACGATCATGTTGCAACAACAATCGTGCCGGTGACAGTTCTTTCTAATTGCGCTTCTCTTCTGGTGCACAGATACACAGCTGACCGATGAGCCTTCTACACTTCCCTCTCTGCAGCTCAGTATTAGGCACACCCGCATGGGCGGACCTAGGGGGGCTGGGGGGCAAGTCCCCCCCCCCCCCGCCCCCCCACTCAACTTTTGAGAATTTTTTTTTTTAATAAAATCATATTTGGTATCGATTGAAATCTAAATCAAAGTTAACAATTAATTTTAATAACATATTTAATGGAATCTATAACTATTTAACTTTTATCAAAATTTAATAAAAATTTGATTTTAATCGTCATCAAATAGGGGCAAAATCACAATAAATTTGAATTTCGATAATTGCATGCTAATTTTAAAAATTCTCCGACGATGGTACACTAATCGAATCTACGAATTGCTTACGTCATCTCAAAACCTATTTCGAGAACTACATTATAGGCATATTGAATAGTCCAAACAGATATCGAAAATAGTTAAAAATACGTTAAACGTGAGTCTTAAAAAAAGACGTCTAACTCGTATTTTTTTGAAAAATTCAATTATTTCATTAACATTTATTATTTTTGCGATACAAATTTCTCAATGTAATTTTCATCATTTTATTAGGAAATTTATATGAAATATGACATCAAAATTTTTCGCTATTTTACATCCGAAAAAGTCATATCCCATGTAAATTTTCGGATGTAAAATTACATGGGGTGTGATTTTTTTGGACGTAAATTTTCGATTGTAAAATTTCTCCCAACTTATTTGCAAGTTCGATTGTGCCCCCCTAACTTTTATGGTCTACGTCCGCCCCTGCACACCCGATCATCTCAATGATCCTGATGAGTTTATCTCTACAACTTCAGGTCATCTGTTATTCATTTTTATCTTATGATTCTATTTCTTCTGACTTACTTTATACAAGGAGTCTTGCGTCTTATTAATATGTAGCTTATGTTAGAAAATATCGTATATCGTTAATTGTGAAATCTTCAATCATGTATATATTCTGAGGCTCGATTTTGTATCCTACAACAAAATTGTTTTGAAGAGCTTATAGATTACTTTTTGATCAAAGGGTTCTTGGTTCAAAATTTAGATCATAGTCTAAGACTCTAAGTGTTCATTGTTAGGAATAAACAAGTTCTTCTTTTTTATATTTATTAACAGAAAATGTAAATATCCCAAGTTTGACAACCAAAAAAATAAATAAATAAAAATTATCAAACTCATTTTCAACTACACATTCTCATGATAAAATATATTGCACGTAAACCTAAAATTTTTCATACTTTGTAACAACACATTTTCAAAAAAATTATTATTTCAAAAATCATTTTCCACAAAAAGACTCTTTTGTAAGAAGTGTCTATTGTCTACTATCTAGATGAATAGCTTGTGGCCCTGCACCTTGGAGTTTTGCTACAAAAACAGGTCAGTGACCGATTTAAAAAATAGTTGAGACACGTGTCATTCTCCAAATAGGAGCTGACAAATGCACGTCCCCCCACACCGGTCACTAACCCTGTTTGAATAATTTTTCCCCTGCACTTTGATTAGCCTAATTATACTATTCACATATTTCTTTGATTGCAAATCAACCTTTTTCTAAACATCAAATGCAAAAATTTGCTTAATATCCGTTGGGCATGGGAGTAGTTGGAAAGCAGGATTGTCTTCTGCTACTGTTTTTAAACTACAGCTAAAAGCTTTGATGATTTTCAAGCATACACCACCTTGTATAGTTATTAGAAATATGTGGCATCTTTGAAATTTAAGCATATTTATTAATAAGCATTAAATTTATGAAAATTTGAAAACAGTTGGTCAAATGATTTAATCTATAATATTGAGCACAAACAGACAATTACATGCAATAAGGTAATAAATAGTGTTGTGGTTTGACCTAAATTCTAGTGGGTATTAGACTTTAAATTGGAGTGGTCTTGAAGAGATCAAAACTATGGATCAGAGGAAAAAATCGTCGCATTTTCTCTAGTTGAACGCTCAAAATTGTATGTATATATAGCACGACTTGTATAGAATAGCATAACAAAACATAATAGAGAGAGATTCATACAACATCTTGAGAGCTTTAGATTTCAATTGAATCCATTGAGATCTTGTAAACGTAACTGTTATTGATTATAGTGGATTTCTCCTCCTCTGCACGTAGTTTTTTTCCCGTATTGGGTTTCTACGTAAATCTTGAAGTTTATTTTTCTTGTTTATTTCATTGTCGTCATTATCTTGCGATTCAAATTCATAACAAATAGAGACGATCTAATTGTGATTCTTGAAATTAATGGATTGAACATGTTTGGGAAGTTTTTATATACAATCTTACTAGCAAGATTTGCTGACCTAGAATGGCTGAATTTGAATGTGTTAAAGTGGACTTTGATGAGATCAATCTGGAGCAGCAAAGTTTGACATTGATCATTGTGTCTTTTTTTTATGAAATTTTAATTTCAACTTTTTTTCCTTAACAAAATCATAATAGCACAAGAAGCCATAATGTTGTGGTTTGAAACAATTGCTTTTGGAGGAGTCAAATCAGAGCCTACTCAAGTATTTGAGGGTATTCAACGAAAAATTATAAAGAACATTTTCAAGAATTAAATTTTTTAAAAAAAATAATATATATATATATATATATATATATATATATATATATATATATAATTAGAAAAAATAAATAAATAAAGATCCAAGTACGAAAAAGATAAAGTACTCTAACAACAATAGACATCGCTATAAGTCCATAACTTTCTTTAGAAATTCTTATAAGGTGTCATTGCATATCTCGAGGTCTCTTTTATGTAATCTAAAATCCTGAACAATTGAGAGGGAGAAATTTATTTATATATTCTCTTCAACGGTTTATGACCAATGGAATAAAATTTTGCCAAGCACTCAATACAACAGTCATCAATTATGAGCATGATAAAGATATTTATTAAAATTTAGCATTTCATCCTAAAATGTCAATTTTATTAAGAGTAGTTTAAGCCTTTACATGCTAGTTAATATTTTTATACTTAATCGATGTGTGATTTTATTTTTAACGTACCTCGCAAGATGTAGGCTTATTTAAGCACAAGAATCCTATAATTCGAGTGCTTCTTTGAGCTTTTAGATGACTAAAATTCCTAGTTTGAATTTAATCAATTCTGAGCTAAATCCGAGTTATATCTAATTATCTAAGGGTCCGTTTGATTGCAAGAGTGGAATTTGAATGGAAAGAAAATGAATTATAGGGATTTGAATTGCCTAGAATTGATCAACCACGTTGTGCTGGTGCTGCTTCAATAATAGGTAAGGTTCATTGCATACAGAAATTGACTTCAAACATATGGATAGACACGAATTAAATTATGGACCATTTTGGTCAGCCCGGCAAACGTTTACTCTATGAACAAAGGTAAGGATTTAAGTTGCCTCTTTCTTCTCTTCGACTTCAATGCAAGTAGACTTTGGAATCATCATAAAGATATGTTTCACATTTTTATATACAAGTGGAAGGCAACGATGGAACTTTTACTGCAAAATAAATATTGATCAATCACCATTTAGTTTTCTTTCGAATAGTTGAATTTTGAATTTGCTAACATACGAGGAACTTTTTTATAATGAAATTATTCCATATAGAAATTTAGCTCCGGTTTGTTTCACATTATTAGAAGAATTTTTACCGTTGCAAAATGAATCAGCTGCAATCTTTGACTACCTTGTCTCATAATGAGACTCACTTTTTTTTTTAAAAATGGTCAAAAATTTTATTTTCGTGTACAGGATAATGTGAAACAAACAGGGGCTTAATACACTACTGATTTGATTGATTCATACCTTGTAAAGAAGTTTTGGTCAAGAATCTCAAGATCTAATTGAAATTTCGACAAGTAAAAAAATTATTTGAAACCAAGTTAATTAGCAATTTTTTCTATAAAGTTTTGAATTTTATGCAGAATATTTGTTACCATTTTTGTTCAAGACTTAGAGCATGTTTGGTGTTGCTAATCTACAAACAAGCCAAATTTTTGGCTTATTTTCTAGATTTTAGCAAACCCAAATATATATGCTCTGAACTGGTGTTTATATTCTACATAAGATTTTATTCAAAAAAAAAAAAAATCATGATTGTTGTACCACTTTATTCAATAATATTTGGATCTTTCGTGTGGAAATTATTGGATAGATCCTAGTTGGGATATGCTACTCAATTTTCCATTTCTGATTTCATGTTTATTAAAAACAAAGGTTTTATTCAAATTTTATGGATATGTATCTTAGCTTTACCCTTAAGAATTTTACTTCGATTGTAAATATTTCTATTAGAAAAATAAGATTAACATGATTTTGCATCCTAGGCAAACTGGAAAAATAAATATTGTAGAGAAATGAACTCCAAGTTGCACCAAGAAACCGGGCTCAATATTGTTGAACGCCACAATCAACCGACCAAAATCACAAACCAACACTCCAAACCCACTCGACCGGTTGCTCTAACAAAATCAGCCCACAAAGGAATTGAGGATGAAGAATGATTGAAGCTTAGATATATTAACCACAAAGGCTAAAGGGAAGAGAACAGATCATCCAATGAAGGACACAAAGCCAAAGCACAAAGCCAAGGAGAGAATCTGTTTTTCTCAAAGGAAACGGCTGCTTCAATCACTTTCACACACGGCAACAGTGTAGGGCAAGGGGGGTTAAATAGGTGAAATAAGTATGGGTCTTAGGTTAGAATGATAGGGCACAATATGAAATGTATAAGTTGGCTGACAACAGTAAAAGTCATCCAAGTCTTTGGATTGGGCCATAAGCAACATTAATATAATTAGGCTGCTTCAAATGGTCCAAGTGGATTACGTGATAGGTTTGGTCAATTATGATGTCGTAAACACATTCAGTCATTTGGTCAAGCCTGATTGAATAAAGGCAATACTTACATCATTGTTTAGGGAGGTCATTTGACAACAATTTGCCTAACAAATATATTTCGTGCGCCAACACCAAAATTCCAAGTTTAATCGATTGATCATCTTTTAAAAAAAAAAAAAAAAGATAAGCTCAGCCATATAAAGTATATCATCTACTAAACTTTTTCTTTTCCTTTTTAAATTCTGCTGTAGCAATTAAATATTTAACACGTCCCTTTAAACAAATCAAACCATGCCTATTATAGTTATAGCGGCTCCATATTGCTATAAATAGGTGCCACAGCCACAATTCACTTAATTCCTCACCATAACATTTGCATTGACAATACAAACATTATGGCTAAATCACGAGTTAGCTACTCAGCCTTTCTTGCCCTTCTCTTCTGCTTCCTCCTAATTGCATCCTCCGGTTTGTATTAATTTGTAATATTTTTTTATTTATATATAATTGTCATGTAGATTAAACATTCATATACCTTTGTCTATACACTGTAATGAACAAGATTTAAGTCATTTTTCTCTTATACTAACGTTAGGTTAAATCTAGCATGTAATAATGGGCATCCCAAGTTAGCTACTCAGTTTGTTTCCAAGAATTTTGAGTGTAGAATAATCTATATCTTACACTTTTGAATTTCGAACACAATGGCTTGCTCGTCTAATATCTTTTTTACATCGTGTTTATTATGCAATAGTAGACAAGACTAGATAACATGCTGCCATTACCTTCTTAAACTTGGCAATATAATATAGGTAAATAGGAGAATCGTGGATAGTGGCTATAATTGGAGATACCATTGTTTCTGGTTACAGATAAAAGTATTCAGTTATTGGGATGGTTGAAAGAAAAAATCTCTGTCTGAGAGCCAACTGTCCATCTACCTTCTCTACGTTCTTGACAGCCCATCTTTAATTGAAAATATAATTTAACGAGTGGACAAGTAGAGAATTAATAACAAGGTACTTCAAATATTTGACGCTGCAGGGATGCAAATTGCAGAAGCCAAAGTATGCTCGAACCGCAGCACAACATGGTCGGGACCTTGTCTCAACACTGGTAACTGTAACCGTCAATGCAGGAACTGGGAGGGAGCTCAGCATGGAGCTTGCCATCGCAGTGGCTTTGGATTTGCTTGCTTTTGCTACGTTAAATGTTAAGAATGATCAATCTGTACTATCTAAGAGTCTCTATATATCTGCTATGCGACCATATAAGATGTGTGTGATGTTCGACCTTTTATGCAAATGAAAGGCTCCTGAATATTTGCTTGCATTTCTCTAGCTACTTCATATGTATGTGAAACTAACACTAGTTGGTGTGCTCGAGAAAATATGTGTGCTGCTTTTGTGCATTATGCATCCATCATTCCCTTTCCATTTTTACATTTTGAAGCAGTAACTTTCCGTTACGTATTTTGAGTAATATTTATTGGCAGAATAATGTTATTTAGCACCGATCTATGTGACATGTAGGTGACATTAAATGATAATTCTATGTTGGTATGAGATTCTTTTAATTAGATCTATCATGTGTTGCCATTTAAATCAGTGCTTAACACCAGTGGTAATAAATAACACTACTCTTATTGGCATCTTCCAAATAAAAATTCTATTGGTTGCAAATCCCAAGACAAGTGAGTCAAATTCTGGATAAGGGGAAAATTGGAAAAGAAAAGGACTCTAATACAATATTGGTTACCCTGCCAAATGGGAAAAGGAATTTGGGATGATATGGCCCACAATTGTAGGCTGAAAATTAGAATAATGTTATCTTAATATATGTGGCGTTGAGCTCTAGTTTAGGTGTTAACATATCACGTCTTATTAAATATGTTATAATTTCTTGTATTTAATTGAATTTGTAATTTAATGTAACCAATAATGTCACTTAAACAGATTTTAAACACTAATAGTGCGAAATAACATTATTCAGAAAATTATTAGAAAAAATAGATGGCTTCAGGCTAACCGTATACTGCACCCTAATGAGCCTTTAATTGATTCAACAAATTTAAAGAATCAACGATATCAAATGTAACAAACAATACAAAAAATCCAATAAAAGGTGATGTACGCAGTGTCTTGAAAATTTGTCCAGAAAATGTTGATTTTGACTAACAAAATAGCGAACCCATTAGTCAAATATGAAAGTTCAAAGAGCAAACATATTCTGAAAGTAGACTACCGTATATATCTATTTGTTCGAAATTAATTTCGATTTAATGATAAATTCAAGTCAAAAGTGAGGCACTGCAAGTTGAAATATGTTGAAAATTGAAACAAAATGGTGGGAAAATGAAGTAGTATTCGTCCTATATTGGCTACTTAACCACTTGGCATAATACTACCTCCCGACCCATGACACGACATGTGGTCGAGGAGCTCACCGGCGGTCTTTTCCTCCGTAGCCGGTCAGTGACTGCCCCAGCCCTGAGCCCACCTACCCTCTAGGGAGTATAGTAACTTTTTAACTCTCTTGATTTATGCTTGTTACACTTTGACGACAATTTGATGTTTTAGTTTAGACGTGGGATCCAAATTTGACGCCGGGCAGAATAGTGATTATTCTGCAGGTTGGGTTCAATTGACAAAAATAGAGAAGAACGCAAGAGAAACACAAAGAAAAACGAGAAAATTCTTTATTATTCAACCACTCCATGAAAATAACCCACAAGCCGGGTTAAATAGCCAGAAAATAATAATAATCGGAATTTTGCCAAAAATAGCAAAATCCTAATATTCATACCAAAATAAAATACTTAATAAAAGAAACAATATCATCAAAATTTGGCTCAAATCGAGCAATTATTCTATGTCAAAAGGGAAACCGAAATATTACCATAAATAGTAAAAAATAACTTAAATTGATGATTCGGAAGGGAAAACAGCTGAATTTGATCTCGAATCCGATGCACACCGAGCATAGCTGGTGCCCACGACGTGCGCGCCAAGACGAGCTTTCCGAATTGGGGTCACGGGCGTGATTCTGACAACCGTAGCCAAAGTTATGGCCAAAATACCAAAACATGTTCAAAATTGACCACAATTAGGAAATGTCGTCGATTACTTTCCATTCTTACGTCGATCCGCCAACTCATGGTACGTTAGCGCCATCAACGAGTTATCTGACAACTCAGTTTCGTCTGACTCGGACCCTCCTGCATCAAAATTTAAGTGATTTTTTAGTTTAATTTCTTTCAGGTAGTAAGTAAAAATCCGAAAAAGGCGAAAATCCATAAAGAAAATGTGCTTAAATTGGACCAATAGGACTCAAGTTTGTTGTTTAAGAATCTCGATACTTTACTAGTTTACTTGATCTTGTTTAAGTATAGGCCGGAGGTTGGGGGAAGTGCTAATCATACATACGAGGAAAGCTTCTATCCTAGGATGAGTATACAAAATTTTCATTGTAACTTTGTTTGAAAAATTTCTTGTGAACTAAGTGCATATATTCTGAGGCTATCAAAGTATAATATTTGGCCGAGTTGAACTACTTTTCATTTATTGATTTATAAATTAGTTTAGCTTAGTTTTTCTCGAGGACTAGTAAATCGTAATTTGGGAATGTTTCATAATTATAAATTTTGCACTTAATTGTGCCATTGATCATGTAATTTTATTAGTTATTTAGCTGGAGTTTGTGCTAATTTTGAGTATGTTTTTGCTTTGAAGGATGAATCGTAGTAACTCTTAAATGGGGCACACATTGTTAGAATTAGGGTGTAATCTGAATTCTGTTTTTAAGATAATTTGGAGTTCTAACTAAAGTCAACTTAAAAAGAAATCTTTTTTCTGGAATGCTACTTTGGAATCATATTCGAAGTCTATTCGACAAATCCTAGTTGAAATTTTATTTGGAAACCCAATTAAGAGTTAGAAATTTGTGTTGGACTTAGAGAGGTCAAAATATGGACAAGGAAGCTTTTGAGGAGCAAAAGAGTCGAGAAAATCAAATTTAACCCGAGACACAGCGCCTCCCCAGCGCCATCCCCTTGGCGCTCACCTACCCTCGAGCAGCACCATCGCGAGATGGCCGCTTGGCTGGCACTTGAGCGGTGGGCTTATCTAGGTCCAGTTTAATTTTGCGTTTTTAATGTGTTTTTTAACATTTTTTTTCATCCATAACTCTACTTTTGAGGCAATTGGATGTCCCCTATATATATTTAGTTTTTCATTGTATTTAAGATTAAATTAGACAATTTATGTAGGAGATATTACATCGATAATGTGCATAATATATTAATCAAGAACATACCGTGAAATCGAAATATCATTCGATTTACCGAAATCTGATTTGAGAAAACAAAATAGTGATTACCGACTTCCAATATATGAATATGGATTCATCACTTTCTAATCTTGAACGCGTGTCATTCTTTAATTCAAATCTTGCATGAAATCAAAAGAATATTAGTTACTTTCCGAAATCAAAATACTAAATTAGAATGAAATCGAAAAGAAAGATGAGATGCAAGTGATGCGATCGGTCGATGCAAGTATTTGACACTTTGTCCTTAAGATGAATTTACCCCACATCAGTGCTAACGGTTTCTCGGCAATCATCTCCTAAGATACAACGACCACGTCAAGCCATAGGAGCACTCCAAATGACTTAGACAAACGAACTCGAACGGAGTTCCCTCTCTACCATAACCATAATTTTTTATGCAAGAAATAATCACTTCTACAAAGTTTTTTTATGTAAAACTAAAGCAAAACATGAAATGATATGAAACTATCAATTGAATTGTTTCTTGTTTCTTCTTCTTGTTGTTGTGATCCAAACATATGGGGAATCCATATATATAGTAGTTGGAAAGGCTTGTCAAAAGACACAATCATAACAAGAGACACATCTCTTGAATATACATAATTATTGGAAGTTACTCATACCAAAAGTCATGATCTCCAAAGGTCATGATATTCCATATGAAAAGACACATCTTTTCATCTACATCATCTCTAGAATATTCCACAATATTCTACACAATTTTTCAATAATTTCAAGTATTAAGTGGTTTAAGTTTGGCTTAATTTCTCATTCACCAAACAAGGAATTCCATTTAAACAATCACTTCAATTGGTCACAACCAATTTCAAATACAAAATTCCAACAATTCAGATATACAAAATCTTTGTATTCTTTTTCCATATTATAATAAAATTTTTATTCTCTATAAATTACTTTGTTCTTGTGTTCTTGTAATCTTCAACAAGTTGGTATTGGAATTATCAAATATCATCTACGTTTCACAACAAGCATATAATTTTGCAATGCTTTCACAGTTCATTGCATGTTTCCCAAAAAGCAAAACCATAAAGAGAGAGAAAATAAAATGAGTGCACAAATCATGGGGCGGACCAAAAATGTCGTACTTACCACATAAGAAAGATATCTATTTTGGGCATTTGTCCAAATCTTCTGATTCTTCCAATAATAAATGAAAATTTAGGTTGCCCTTTGAGAGGACTGAAGTTCCATTGGCCCTTCAAAAAGTTCCAAGTATTAATAACATATAATCACATGCAATCTGAGCCTCTCTTTATGTGTGCAGAGGGATAAGGAGCTGCATAGGCCAAAAACTGTACTGAGCCTCTTATCAATTTTTCTAATGTTTCGTCTTGAAAGAGCCTTGCATGAAGGAAGAGGTAGCAGATTGCAGCCAAGGATGACTTGCCGGCCAGCATTGTTAAAACTCAAATGCAATGCTGCTCGCTCAGATAGTTGAGCCGGCAAGTTGCCCTTGGCTACATTTAGCTCCCTTCTTCTTATGCCAGTCTCTTGAGACTCAAAATCCAGTATTCATCCAAGTGCGAAAGATTAAACCCATTGAAAATGGCACAATATCAGTTGGAGCTTTGTGAAATGGTTAATGAATAATGCTTGCCCGTGGAGGAGAACTTAAATGGACAGGTATTCCTAGTCACATGAAGAATGGAATATTTGTGAAAATCAATGTTTTTTCTTGGTTTTTAACCATTGTTGTGAGAAATTTTTTAGCTTTTTTTATTCAAATAATGTCAAATTATTTTAATTACAGAAAGATTCATCAGGCGTTTTATTTAAAAAGACAAATTGACAATTGATTCTTCACTTTTCCAACTCAATTTATTATCCTTAACTAAGTGAAGAGATGAGGCTAGAACAGTAATAGTAAGCCAATTTTTGCATATCATTTCCCTGATTAAACATTGCTTGATGAAGAGTTTTGGTTATAGTTTCTTCATAAACAAAAACTAACAGTTTTGGTTATAGTTCCTTCAAAGTTTTCCTCGACCATGTGAACACATCGAAGCAAATGAGAGACAACCAGCCGAATTGCCTATCTGTTGTTTGAACTGGTGGGCATTTTTATTTGTAATTATCTGAATTGTACCAAATCAAACTACATAGTTCAGAAAATCCAGAACCATCTATTTAATTTTCAGTTCTAGCTATTTTTTTCTGAAGTACAAATGAATTTAGTCGGATTAAACCCGACCAGTTCTAGTCCAGTCAGAGTTCAATTCCACCATTTTACATTTGTTTCCCATGTGTAGAATTCTCAAAGGTTTTCAGTTTCACTTCCAAAACTCATAGAAATCTGACTTAACCGGACCATGTAAGACTAAGACTTTGAAAACCAGTTGCTTGCTGTAAGATTAATGAGTGCCAGCAGTGAACATGTAAAGTATGGTGAGTGAATGTGATCAATCCACAAGAACACCAATGTTAATACAGGTTTGGACCATTTAGGCAAATTGCCTACTCTAAACCAAGGATTTGCATCTATGTTTGCGAAACATTATAAGTTACAGTTAATTTTCAGTCAAAGTCAAACTATAATTTTAGACATACATTCAGAACCATTATTCACTTATTATTCACACATTTTGTGAGACTTTTCTTTCATTATAATCTACTTATAAGGAGGTTAAAATCAAACCCAAACACATAAAGTTATACTCTTATACACCGTTGTGGTTATAAAACATAAAAGTGATGTGTTTATTGAAGAGAAAAAATGTGGCACAATGATGCAATGACATTGGGCCTAATTGAATTGGCCCAGCTGGAATTAATTGAAGTCCAGCCCAATTTTCTATGGTTTATGAAATGGTGCAAAACGTGTTTGACAGCTTGAAATCGTGTTTCCTCTTACCTGATGAAAATGGACGATAATGGAGTCACCACGTGTCGCCTCCAACACCGTTGGATGGACGACTGCTGAGTGACCCATTTAAGCCCATTCTAGGGTTTGAAATCATTAGATTGGCTTCAAGAGACTTCCATTTTTCTCTCTGTTTTGCTACGCCGTTTCTAAGTCCTCTCTTCTTTCTGCTGAAATCAAATCTTCTCATTTGATTTCCCTTTTTCTTCACTCATGGTTGTAATCTTTAGTGATTTCATTTGGTTGAGTGTCAATTCTTGTTTGAACCGTGTGTTGCGAAGAGGGTTCTCCTATTTTGCGTAATAAACGGTCTAGACTGAGTGCTATCTTTGTATTCTTACTTTTGGGTTTTGATTCGAGCATAACAGTGGTTATTCTTGTGAGATTGAAGCATCGATCTGTATAAACTTTGGCCTGTGGGCTTGAATGAAAGATCAGTGCCTTTTACAGTCTATTGTGCTTTATATTTTCAGTTTCTTATAGTATTCAGATTTCGGTTTCTTGAAGTTCTTATTTCAGTTCCTTTGTGTCGTTATTTTCAGTTTGGTATTGTTAACTTTAGCACATATATTTTGTTGTGTTTGGGCTAATTAGTGTGATCTCCTCCCAACATTTATGTTAAATTTGATGTAAAATTATTTTTATAAAGTTTCTTCTCCTGCTGAGGATATAGTCATTGTTATAAATGAATAGGTCTTTAGCAGTCGTAAAAATCATTCTCTTAAGGATAACGGGATTTGTTAGTTTTCAGTCAAACAAAGTATGGTGGCCCAATCTTCTGCTAAAGTTGACGATGTTGCAGCAGTTAAAGCTACCTTTCAAGCAGTCCAGAAAAGAATTCTTTAAGATACTGTTCTGTGACAAGTCTACGAAAGCCATGCGTAAAAATCCAATTGTCCATGATCGTAAAAGCCACATTGCAATCAATTATCCCTTTATTAGAGAAGCAATCAAGAAATGAGAAATACAGTTAGAGCATTGCAGTACTAATACATCAACTGGGTGACATTCTTGCCACGGTGTTCCTCAAAACAAGAATCCTTTATCTCAGAGAAATTATCGTGTAGCCGAACAAGTCCATAAACTGCTGGAAATCTAACGCATTTTAATTCAGTCAGAATAATTTTTTTTGTTTCTTATATTATTGTCAAAGATTCTTCGAATCATGCAATTTGTTTAATATGATATAGCAGTCAAATTCTAGATTGTTGAGTTCTCGATTAATCTATTGTTTTTTTTTTATGCAGTTCTTGTTGTAAAATGTGGCTCATAGAAAGTGGTGTTAGAACTTTATTAAAACTTAAACTTTATGATCTTGCCAAGATCTTCATGTCAAATCATCAAGAAAACTGAATTAACGCGGAACATACCTTAATCAATTGATTTCTGAATTGATTAATGAATTCTGAATCTGGATCTGTAAATCTTCAATCTGGTTGCTTCAAATCTCCATCATAATTCCTGATTGTGGGTTTTATGGATCTTCCTCTTCATATGGTTTCTCTTGTATTCTTGTGTTGATGGGATGCCGCAAAGAATGAGAAAATCACCCATGAATTGGGGACCATAACCCTTTATATATTTCCATATGTATTCGGCCCATCGTCAAATACAAACCCTAATGGATCCGGTCTCTACACATATAGTCCGGCCCACACTTTAATTAGATGCTTAAAGCCCAATTACTTAATTCTTTATTAGATCACTTTAATTTTGGGCTTAACTTTAAAGATAGCATTTATACACAGTTAATTACATATGTCGGCCCATCACAGGAAATTAAATAATTTCCCAACAATCTCCCACTTGGGCCACATATGCTACCTTATAAATGTGTATAACCTTATGAGCTCAAAACTTTTGCTATCATAACCAAAAGCATCTCCGAACAATCTCGTCCATTGATTATATCAACATAGGATCAAAGCGGTCTTCGTTATAAGTAACATAACTAAACCCATCAATAATCGGTCGTATATCAATACAATCAAATGACATAGATCAAGTGTGGATGTGTAGCATGGAAATTACATGTAATGTGATCTAAACATGCCTATTTCCAACCGGTCCCGCCTTATTCCTTAATACCTTATGAGATCAACCATAAACTTTAATCAGAGTGAAGTAGGCCAGAATACTTTATTTCAAATGAACCGAATGTGCACAACCGAAATTATGTGTCAAAAAGACAACATCCAAAATACAAACTCCCACTAAAGTGGCATATCATCAAAAGATGCAACACCCATGTGGTTCCCCATGCTCATGAAAGACCTCGGTGGTAGCCATTTAGTAAATGGATCCATAGAGTTTGTCCTTATATGCTTTATAAAAACTCGACCACTCTAATTCATTCTTTAACAATTAGGAACTCAATGTCTATAAACTTTGACATCATCATGTTCCTATTGGAATACAAAAGTATTATTGTCACAAAATAACTTAAGTGGTCTTTCATTTCTATCCAAAATATGCGACCTAGTGACAATATTTTAAGTCAAATTCCATAATCAAAATCGAGAATATCCAACGATCTCCAATTGGTGATTTTCTGAATGTGATCATGTAATCCTTTGTTCTCTATAGATACCGAATAACACGATGTTTGCTTTCCAAATTTCCATCGCAAGTTAATTAAATATCTCGCTAGCATTCCAACAAAGAATACTTTATCAGGATGTGTGCTATCCAGAGTATACATTAAATTCTCAATTGCCAAAGTATAGAGAATCATGTATATCCTTTATCTTTAAATTTATCATTGGGGCATTAATTGAGACTAAAGTTGTCTCCCTTAATTGTAGTAGGGTATTACTTGATTTTCATATACGCATTACAAATCTTTTAAGAACCTTATTGATACAACTCTTTTGTGATTACCCAAAAAATACATCAAGAACAATTCTTGTGTATCTATATCCTTAATACAAAAGGTGCATCACAAAGATTTGCTTACTCAACGAACTTGTGATATCCACAATCATCAATTGAATGTATCTCAAAACCGAATGAGATAATTATTTGATAAAATTGTGATACCTATTCGGGAAACCAGCTTAAGCTCATAGATGGATTTCTTTAATTTGTAAACCATCTAATGCAACTTAAGACCAAAATATGTCATAAGCCATAATTGTCCTAAAAGAGTTTTCATAGAAACCGAAGAAAATCTCTTTATGCATGGCATCAATCCACTCTTTAGAATTGTTCCTTTGCATGGCTTGATGAAAGTTGATTGATAAGTCATTCTTTCGTCAATCCATGTCATCCTTATTTTCTTGGAGAAAGACTATAAAGTTATCCAAAATTGTCTTTCTTCTTTTATAGTGGATTTCCTTAATGACATTTGTTCTTGAGGTTGTTGAGTTTGTTTTTCTGGAACAATCTATTGATTGTGTATGGGGGATTTTGTAATATTGTCTTGATCCGAAATTGCTTCTTGAACAATATCTGGAGCAAGAATTTGTCCCTGAACCAAATCATTGTCAATTGCAATGAAGGAATATATAAATATTATTCATCCAAGACAAATCATAACCTTATAACCTTATCTCCCCTCACAAACTCTACATCCTCAAGAAATCTAACATTTCCCGTTTCGAAAATTGACCTGATAGTGGGACCTTTAAAAATTTGTAACCCCTTAACAATTACTTTACTTGGAACTTTCTTGAGACTTAAACTTTATGATCTTGCCAAGATCTTCATGTCAAATCATCAAGAAAACTGAATTAACGCGGAACATACCTTAATCAATTGATTTCTGAATTGATTAATGAATTCTGAATCTGGATCTGTAAATCTTCAATCTGGTTGCTTCAAATCTCCATCATAATTCCTGATTGTGGGTTTTATGGATCTTCCTCTTCATATGGTTTCTCTTGTATTCTTGTGTTGATGGGATGCCACAAAGAATGAGAAAAATCACCCATGAATTGGGGACCATAACCCTTTATATATTTCCATATGTATTCGGCCCATCGTCAAATACAAACCCTAATGGATCCGGTCTCTACACATATAGTCCGGCCCACACTTTAATTAGATGCTTAAAGCCCAATTACTTAATTCTTTATTAGATCACTTTAATTTTGGGCTTAACTTTAAAGATAGCATTTATACACAGTTAATTACATATGTCGGCCCATCACAGGAAATTAAATAATTTCCCAACAAGTGGAACACATATTTATTAGATTAAATAATTTGAATGGTCGATGTTGGAGCAGAGAGGAGTGAAGTGGAGTGAGAGGAGCGGAGTGCGCTGAACGGACAACTTAAATCTGTGTTCTTAATTCTTTGTCGATTTCATATTCTTCATCAATATTATTGTTGCTCAAATCACAACAATTCTTGAGTCTTGTATAAAAAGGACTAAATATAAAATATTTGGCATTGCTATTGAACCAGAAAAATATTGTAGTTATAGCCGTTGTTCTTCACTTCCCTTTAACAAGTAATTTTAGTAAAATAAATGAAAAAAATGAGACGTAAACAATTTTTATCATATTTGCTACTGAATTATACTTCAGAATTCCAGCATAGCTAGCTCTTTATCATCACTAGATATAAATCTAAGACTTCGACAGAGTCCGGCCTGGTGCCCACGAATACACCTCAGATGGCAAAGTTCGACTTATAAGCAAATTCTGTGGAATCCCATATACATCTGAAACATCGATATGGTGATGCTGCCTATTATTTTGATAATGCTGATTCTGATTTGCCGAAGAAACCATTTCATCTTCGTCAAAAGGCAATCGATTGAATGTAGCATTCATAAATGTTGCAGCCATTATGACTACAGGGCCAGATGCAACTAGTGCCCCTACCACATTGCCCCCCACAACCTGCCCTTGAGTCCCTGTTAGGTAGATTGTTAGGCCCGTGACTCCTGGTGGAGCCGGTGGTGGCAGAATTGATCCAAGCAATGAGAGAATCTCGAATCTTCCATGGAGTGTTACAATTGATCCCGATGAGGAAGGCTGGCGAAGGGTGACGTTGGTTACACACCCTGTCGCACTAAGCACGCATATGCCACATTGTTTCCTGTGCGCGAAGTTTAGTAAGCTTTCATTCACATCACAGCCTGATGCTACCTCCATGGCGTGTGCTTTTAGTGCGTTGGCACTGTCCCTAGTGATCACAATTGGTGGCTTGGGCTTGTTCTTGGATCCAACTGGCCTGCCACGAGGCCTTCGATTGGATTCTCCATCAGCAGATTTTGGAGCCACCAGTAAAGTTCTTGCATCAATGTCTCCATTGAGTACTGAATTATGATCCATGGTGACTTTGGTTGTAGGAGTGTGTGTTAAGTCTGCTCCACCAGCCATTACTTCACTACTTTCCTTCACAAAATTTCGAAATTTGTGTTCAGAGTACGAGTTTAAGTAGGCCAAATATGAAGTTAATAAATATTTTGGTGAAAAAACAAAAAAATGGTTGAAGATTAGATTGTGGTTAGTAAATTATAGGCATGTTATGTATACTTGTGCTCCATTTTCCTAACTTTCAACAGATTAATCTTTCATGTCAATTGCCTTTACTAACAAACACTCTCATTATGTTTCAACTAATCGTGTTTTGGATACTCAAAATACCAACTAAATACCAAACAGTTCTTTCTTTAAGAGAATATACCAAACAAATGTAATGTTTGTATGAACTCACTTCATTTGCAGGCATCGAGTCTTCACTACTTCTCGCTCAAATCTCAATTCCCATTTGCTTGTCTGATTAGTCTTTCTGTGTTAATCCTCATTGATTTAGATAAGTTTTTCTTAGTTGATTAATATTTGCGTTCACGGTGTATTGTTCTAGTTGAGTTTTACGCACTTGCTTGCCTTTTCAATTTTTTTTTTTTTTTTTTTGCTGCTAAAATTTTTTCAGATTAGTGCACAGTTAGGCCGGACCAAATCCATGATCAGCAAATTCTGCTGTATGTAGCTAAGAACTAATAAATTTTCAAGCTTGGGTTTTCGTTCGAAGCCTTATTCTGGCACAGACAGAAAATGATATAAATTGCTTTCCAATGTATTCCTTTACAAGGCATCTATGGCTGGCTAAGTCAAAGGACATTTGGGTATCAAACATTGCCCCTAAATTATTCAGTGCGGCTGAGGCTTCGAGTATACTCTAAAGAACCCATACCTGCCGTACAGAACCAAACTAACTTTTCAGATTAGTTGACAGGGCCAAAACATTGTTATTCACACCTCGGGCTGCTCTTCACCTTCACAGATAAGATTTATAGCTAGCTCTATACTTGGGATAATTTTAGTGCATTGAATGAGTAGTAGGAGACTGCAGTAGAGCAAGGATGAATTGCTGGCCGGCAGTAATCCTGCTCTTCACCTTCACATATGCATGTTTGATACATTATAAATGATAACGGTTAAGATTAGTGATGGCAAAAAAACCCGCCCACCGCCGCCCTGCCCCGACGGGTTGGGGGGACGGCGGGCAGGGTACCGAACCCACCCCGTGAAAAATAAAAAAAAATTGTTTTGGATATTGTTTATTTCGAGTGCTTGCTTTGGATATTGATATAGTCAATTTAAACATTATTTGCTTTGGATTTTAAAATTTTGAATTTGTATTTTAACTAGAAATTTAAAAAAAAAAGGAGGGGGGGAAGGCCCGCACCCCGGCCCCCCCCCCCCCCCCCGGTCCCGTCTAGGGCGGGGGTGCCTCGCCCAGAACCCACCCCGCTGCCATCTCTAGTTAAGATTTTGAAGTCTAATCCAGCATAGAAAACATTCCATGTGGGTATTAAATTTGCCGACAAGTTATACCAAACATGCCACATTGGGCTCTCTGCTTTTCATGTAATGCCTATGTGAGGTTTCATAGTTTTAACCATGTTCTAAAAGGCGCGCAAATGCACCGCCTAGGCGCGCCTAGGCGCGACATGGGTACAAAACGCGTCAAAATGGGCAATGCGGGTAAAAATGCGGTCAACGATTTTTGTTGACTGCCTAGGCGGGCCTAGGAGTCTCAATGCGCGCATAGGCGAGCATCAGGCGAGCCTATGCGCGCCTAAGCGGGCATTAAGACGTCTAAATTTTTTTATTTCTTTGGATATGATATAAAAAATTGTTTTTTTAATATAAAAATCTATTTATTATATTAAAATAATATTAAAAGTACGAAACACATTATGATGCATATTCTCCGCATTGACACGCTTAAACTTGTGATTCTTGATTCTCGACCTCGACGCATCGCAACGCATTACGCATTTTAGAACACTGAGTTTTAATATTCTATCTACTTACGAACATAACTATATTGATTGAATCACGTTAATTTTCTCATGTTTTTGTATTCTCTACTTTAATCAAATTCATTTATCGGGAATCACTCAACAGTTTCATCTAGCTGCATTTGCATCCTCTAAAATTACTAGAGATAAGATCTTCCAGTTGCATCTTCTAAAGACCGAAAGTAATGGGGTTGTGTGCTTCTTTTTATGCCTTTCATTTCTGGTCTACTTAACAAGCTTGTTTGGGGATTTTAGCTACTATAAAGCCAAAAGCACGACCTTTCGTGTTGACTGATTCGGTATCTAAATTCTCCAGGGTTGCTTCTGCTTTCATTCTCTCTTTTTCCTTGTTAATGCAGTGATACTGTGGAACATGTCGAAGGCTGCTGCACAGTTTTTGTTTATAATTTATAGAAATGATTGGTGAATAATATTTAAGGATCTCACGAAGTACGAAAATTGGTTTGACCCCTTTTTGACCATTTATAGACGGTTTATAAAGACTTACCAAACATACACTAAGAGTCCATCCTTCAAGTATGATTCATTAGGTTCCTGATCATGTTGACTCATTCAATTTATCAATTAATCAGACCAATTACTTCATCAACGTTTATTAATTTAAGCTTGTCATATGTCAATGTGTCAAGACACCTATGCAAAGTGTCATGTCATGCGGTATGACAAGAACTTAAATATCCGATTAGCATGAAATAAAATGCATTTATCAAATATGTCCCAATAGGTGTCAATCCCAGTTCACCAAAAATGTTCTTCATCACTTAAGTGATCGATTTAACGAATTTTATTTGATACACCCTTTCAATTCATAACTCCCTCAGCTGCAAAATTATGTAATTGATACCTAATTCCATGAATGCCGTGGCATAGTATCTTACTAAGCCCATGTTTGGTGTAGATTAAAATCAAATTTTTAGTAGATTTTGATAAAAGTTGATGAAATATATTGTTATAAAGTTGTGGAACCCATTTAAATATGTAGTTAAAATTGATTGTTGACGTTGATTTAAATTAAAATTTGGATTTAAATCATTACCAAACAAGGGCTAAGTAAGAGTGATAAATTCTCTCGTGATCATCCACGTGTCTTCATGTGATTCTCATCACACTACCAATTGTTAAGTTGTGGAGCTTAATTATTTCATTTTGCGAAGCTAATCGCAAACGACCTCTGCGATGAGGTCATCGTGGGGTAGGAAGGAGGCAAGCGGCCCCCCTTCCAGGGTCTGCTCCCCAGAAGAAAAATTTAGTTAAAAGACTTTATTCTTGTAAAATTCTATGAAGGAATAGGAGTCATTGTAAAATTTGATTTTACCCTAATTTATTTTATAAATGGTGAGCAATCCTTAGGCTTTATATGTTATTATCAAATCGAGAGAAAGATGTTAAGAGAAGATATGATTAATATTTTCTCTTATAAACATTTTTTTCATCATAGTAAATTATTGCAATGTGGGAGAGGATATATTCCCACATTGAAGCGAACTTCTATAAATCTTACATGTTCTTGATCGGTTATTTTAAACAAAAAAAAAATATTTGATTGCTCTGGTGGGATACAATTATGATTTGTAATTCTCAACATCAACTCCTAAAAGAAGCTATATTCAATACCATCAAATTACGACAAATCGACGATCATCGCCTAAGATTTCTAATCATCTCAAAGTCTAAGGATTAGTTTCACATCTGTCATTTACATAAAATCCACCATCCACTAACAATGAAATACTCATTCACGTAGCATCATGCAAATTTAGGTATTGAGCCATTGACGTACTTCTTGCATGGATCTAAAGAGATTTTTGTTTACACGAATGATAAGTTCTCAATAAAACAAATTAATTAAAAGTCATGTACTTCTTGCAAGACCGTTTATTTTAATTTCGAATCACGAGAACAGTGAAAATAAAATTTGTAAACGAAGAAAATAATAATAATATATTGCACTAAAAAAGAGTTTATTTCAATAGGGTGTTTATGTGCCTTAAGATGGGATATGAACACTGAATTGAAGCGATTTCGAGGCACAGTAATGGCAAGTGCAAAGGGATATACCAGTCCCCGGTATCTCCCTACAGTATCCATATACATAAGGGTATGGAGGATTGTGTTCGGCGACACACTTTCGATTGCAACATTTGTCATTGCAATTGAAGTTACATGATCCCAGCGGACTAGTGTAGCATAACTTCTTGTATCTCGCATCTACTGTCCCTGCTGGGGTCCCGTCTCTTTCTCCAGCCTTGGTCGACACTACATCGCCAACTGCACCCATCACAATATTATACGGAGCAAAGACGAGGACGAGGATGAAAATGCAAGAGGTCGGAAAGAGGATGGCCATTTATTGTCTTGGAGCAATGAACTACTGATAGTGAGGGATTAGTAGCTATAAATGAGTATTCATTGACATATTTTTCACTACAAGAATGATTACAATTCAACTTTTATGCAATCTAATACAGAATTTGTCCCTGATGTCACAATATCTCTCTATGATTATGACTACTTGGAAATAAATATGTATTTAGTACCTGATTTGTGTAATCTACTCTCTAAATTGTTTTAATCTAAAGGGGTTATGTAGATGGCATAAATAAATGTCCTCCACCCACAATTAAAGATGAGAGTATTGAGATTGTCTACCTTTTGGATTGGTCACCACTAGAATTGAACGAAATCTCGCCAGCTTGGTAGAAATTTTTTTAGAATCCATTTTGTGAAAAGTGATTTTTTTAGGGGAATACATGTTTAAAATGAGTTTTTAAAAATGAGAGTCATCGGCCTCGTATTTATCTCTCTCTCATTCAAGAAGCGAGAGTCCATTAAGCATTTTAAGCGGTGGGAAAAGTCTCAAAGTTTTATATATCCTTATTGATTAGTTATTCATTGTTTTTCCTCCCTCCATTAGCTTACGACAGCAACAAAGACCCAAATTTTTTAAATAAAAGAATTCTATTATGGAAAGAAAAATTGAATTCTTTTTGACAACAAAAAGAAAAGAGAAAAGAATATGGTGTAAGGAAATAATATTTGAAGAAACTTACCAAAAGAGTTCAAGGGTCTTTTTTATAAATTAATAGCGTTGCACTGATAAGAAATTGTGCTTGGTACAAAGGTGTCTTGAGTTCCAAAAGAAAATTACATGCATCTAAAATTGTGAGAATTTAGAGAGAAAGAAACTAGGAAAATAAAAGCACGAACGCGTGCATTGATTTTTGTAGTTTTGCCTTGGAGGAATTGTGAGAATGGGAAAAATATTGTGTAGTACTTTTCTCAATCTGTAATTTTTGCTCTTGCGGCATGTTTAATTTGTATTTTCTTCTCTTTCAGGCTTAGCCACTGTTTGAACCACATTAAAATTTTTATTTTCATTCTTCTACTCATTTTCAACCACATATTTTTTAATAAAATAATATTTTTCATCACATCAATAACTTTTCCTTTTTTTTCAATCATAGATTCTTTATCAATCAACTATTCCAAAATATATTCTTCCAAAATAATATGGCTCAAACACACCCTTATTTTTAAAAAATTTCATTTACGCTGGATTCGATGGATTTTTTTCCAACGAGAAGCGGGCACAGGAAATGGGTATTAAAATCCAATTTATCTCTCAAAAAATCCTAGTGGGACGCGGGACGGGAGGGGTGCCACAGCTCCCTTTCCATACATAGAAATAGATTTGGGAGCAATCATCGATCTGTATTTTTCGTAGTCACTATTTGGTGAAAATTAAAATTAGAATTTTAATCTAAATCAAAATCGACTATTAATTTTAATTACACATTTCATGGGTATCAAAACTTTGCAACCACACATTTCATAAACTTTTATCAAAATCTACTAAAAAAAATTGATTTTAATAATCATCAAATAGGGGTATGATAGGTTATCTTTCATTAATAAACTCTATAATTTCATTTTTAAATAACATTTTGCTTCTAAATATGTATAATATAGAGATTTTTAGGTTTAGGGAGGTTCTCTATATGTATTCTGCTGTTCTCTCTTTATAAGAGCTGAAAATTGGTTGAAAATTACGTCCAAATTAGTTTCCAAAAGAGTTCTAATCGAATAAGGAAAGTTGCCTTCGCGCGCGGATTTTTTTGTCTCTGCACAGCAGTCCGTATTTTAGTCATAACTTTCTTTTATGATATCCGATTGATGCGATTCAAAGTGCGTTGGAAAGATAACTTAAAGGGATACAACTTTGATTGAAATAGAGTTTTTCCAATTCGGACATTTACTATGCCAAAAATGGGTCTCAATGTTCGGCTAAAAATCTGGAGTATATCTTGAGCAATTGGAAATTGATTTTGATAATACTTTGATCATGTTCCATTCTTTTTTGAATTCTAATTCCATCCAATTGTCTCCTAGCAATCTTCAAAGTATCTTCTTGAGTATTTACAATTTGATCCTCGAATTTTGGATTTTACCATTTTTCCCCATATTTTGTTTCTTTTCTCCAATTCTTCATCAAACATAAAGTTTTACCTACACAATGCAATATAACATAAATTATGTAAAATTTTGCCAAAAGAACAATAAAATTATATAGTTTCAAGCCCTGAATAAGTGTAGAAAATACACATATCAGAAACCATCTTTATCTTGGTGTCAAAATAAGTATTTGCTTACTTTCAACTTTAACTAATAAATTATTTATTTATTTATTTTAAAATTAACTTATAAGTTAAAGCTTTGACAAACATCCCAATAAGAATGAACCTGTATATCTCATCGGTCAATAAGTTATTTTTCAACTGATGAAAAAGTTGAAACTTCTCAAATCTTTATTTATTTATTTTTGTACAAGATGCGTTTGGTACTAAGATTGCAAAATGTGTCAATACATAATAATTTTGGTTCATTTGGACTTCATTTCCTGGAGTTTTGATTAAAGCTCTCAAAGTCAGTCCATTTTTGAAGGAAACTACAAGTTAATCAATTAATATGGCCTATTATATTTTTGGATCTAATAGTGTCTGATCCCTCTTGGCACACTTCTTTTGGACATTGTCGACTATGTCAAATGGATAATGTGTTCATAAACAATTAATGGATATCGTTTTCCGACTTCGAGGAAAAAGTTTTATCCTCGATGAGCATAACATCCTGGCACAATCGGTGTTTGGAGTGGTTTGGTGCAAGTTCTTCCTTTTTCTGTTGGATCGGCCATCACCAGGTGTGGACCCAGGAAATTTTTCCAGTGCGGGCAATATTTTAAAAAAAAAATTATAATACAAAAATTATACTAAAATAAAATATCTTACAATTATTTTTTACGAGTTTTCATACTTTGATATCTTTGTACTAATGTTAGAGTTGTAATTCAAAATTGGAATCCTTAATCCAGGATTGGTGGGTAGTTGTACAATATCAAAATCGTCTCTAAAACAAGTCAACACTTGTAGCAGATGAATACCAGTAGAAATTACAGAAAACTCACCTGCAGGGGCGTGCGGCTTGGCTGCAGGGGAGTGCGGCAGCGGCGTCTCACGGAGTCACGATCTCAGACTCTTCTCTGTTGATGCGGGCGTGGATAATTCACTGATTATGGCCTGAGTTTCAATTGAGGGCCTTTTATCATACATTTTGGACCGATTAATTGGGCTACCTTTTTTTTTTTTTTAAAGGATTGGGTTTTTGAAAATTTTGGGCGGCCCAAACCTAGTGCAGGCAGATGCTTGCATTGGTCTTAAGCTGGGTTCGCCCCTTGCCATCACAACCCCCAAATTTAACTATTTTATAAAAATAATTAGTGGCTTATGAGTGAATTTTTGAAGAAAAGAAAAGATAAATGAAGTCTCTGATGGGGAAATTTGAGCAAGCTATGGATCGCAAAAGTTTAACTTGATACATTACGTTACGGGAGCTTGGGGCTGCTTAATTGCACCTCTACAACTACTATCATGCCACCTTCTAAACTATTACTACGAATTCTTTATTGTACGTTCAATGCATTGAATTAATCAAGTCAATATAATATATTAATCATGTTCTCAACATTCACAAACTTTTTCCTATGTTCAAATGTTGCATTTGTATGACAATTCTATGTTGAAAAGTATGCAATGTGATGCATGCATTAAATGATTGTAATTTCATTAGTAAATAGTTTTTAATGAACAAATTAATCAAAGGCTATTTTTTTTAATTATAATTTGGATGCAGATTATGCACATCACGAGGGTAGAGAACAAAATCACGTTGCGTCCATATAACTTGCATGGCACGTTATGCTTATTTAATCCGAAATTATTTACTTGGTCAACGGTTAGTTGTTTGTGCTTAACAAATAGACAAGGTCAAATATGTTGTCTCATTTTTGCTATCTCCTTATTTGCCCTTTTAATAAAATCTTGATAATTCACTATATTTTTGAATTGTCAAAATTTTTGAAGTTTCGTCTCGTAAAGTACGGGTTAAGTTAACACATTTATTTTATTTATTTCTTATCTTGATTATTAAATTCGAGAAGTGTGAAAAGCATGCTACAATGGATTTTTCTTTTAATGTCTCGTCTCTTTTGATATATTCACCTCATATTGATTCATTCAATTCCAATTTTAAGTATTCGACACCATAAACTCAATATATCTCATCTCTACTATCTCGCAGAGCACCAAAGTAATCTAATGTGTAATTTGAACGCACTGCACGGTTCATATACTTCACTGTATATGTGCTAAAAAATATCATCTCACAATTGAACATGAAGAATGTAAGTCTCATAAATAATATTCAAAATAGTGGAATCAATATGGGTCGAGTCATATAGGCCAGAGATGATCTACACCTTTCGAAAAATCAGATCGAAATCAATCGAGTACGGCTCACGACTCGACCCATCATAACGAATGGGTTGTGCCAGACTTATCTTGACAATTCATTATGGTCGACCCTTTTGGTCCTATTATTAAACAAATACAAGCTAAAAGTAAATTAAAAGAGTTAGAGCTCTCTTTTCGTTCTCAATTCAAGGGCTCTTTTCTTTCCAAATTCGAATAGTGTAACTTTATGTTTTATAAATCTGTTTTTTTTGTTTTTTTTTTGCCATAAATAATTATTTCTCTTGATCCCGTTCGACATGGTCCAATACATTAGTTGGTCTGTGTGTGAACCATATTTTAACATAGGGAAAATTTCATAATTAAGAGATTAAATTTTACCCATTTCAAATTTAAGAGATAAGGTTTAAAATTTCAAATTTCAAATTTTTTAAGGTTTCAAATTTCAAATTTTTTAAAGTTTAAAATTTCAAATCTCAGATTTTTTTAAATTGTATTTATAAATTAATTAATTAAATATATTAAGGTCATAATTTCATATAATTTGGTCACAAATTCTATATAATTTGTCACATATTATTAATTTGTCACATATCACAAATTATTTTATGGTCACAATTCAAAAATTTTATAAGTCACAATTTGTTCATCGGTCACAAATAAAAAATTAAAACATCACAAATTATTTTACGGTCATAGTTCAAAAATTTTATGTCACAATTTGTTCATCGATCACGAATGAGAAATTTTATAGGTCACATTATTTTACGGTTACAATTCAAAAATTTTATAAATCACAATTTGTTCATCGGTCACAAATAAGAAAATTTATAAGTCACAATTTGTTCATCGATCACAAATTACAAATATTATAAGTCACAATTTAATAGATAGTCACAAATTGTCAAATTAATTAACAATTTTTTAGGTCACACATTATTTTTTTTGTCACAATTTATCTTTTTCATTGGTCACTTATTGTTTATTGTTCACAAACTAATCAATTTAATGGTCACAAACGACCAAAAAATCTGGGACCACCACCGACCACGAACTTGTGACCACCACCTCACAACTCCCTCCAATATCACCATAGCCGCCAAACCACCTCTCAACCACTATTTTCAAATACAAAACTATCACTGTCAACGCAAGATCCACCACCACTAAATCCAACAAAAATTACCGCAACTGCCAAATCCACCACCAACGTCGACAAAACAAAAACCACAGCCTCTACTAGATCTAAGAAAACCACCACAACAGCCACCCTGACACTGCCAACAAATCAGATCCAAAATCGCCAACAACCTACACCACCTCTAGCATCACATCCACCAACACCACCACATCAAAAACCATCACAAAATCTCCATAATACCACCACAAAAATGTCGTCAACAGCGTTAGATCCTCCAAGAACATTCTGATGGTGCCCACTATTTCCTCACACACGGAAATCACCACCAAAAAAGGCCAACGCATACGAGAACACCTCCCCGAAATACGTCTCGAGCGGTCGCCACCTGCTGCTAACAGTGTCGCGGCGATGGCCGATCGTTTCAATATTGACAACAACCTGTATTTTTCCATATGTATCTTCGACATGGTTGTACCTGCAATCGTGGGAGAGAGAGGTGAGAGAATAGAGAAGAGGAATAGGTTTATAGAGACAAAATATAATTAGGGTTTGAATTGAAAGTGTATGATAGATTATTAATAATATTAAATGTTCGAATTAATATCTAATTTTTGTATAAATAAAGTTTATATCTTAAATTTGAAATTGGAACTTTAAAAATCTGATTTTGTGTAATTTACTCTTCAACATACTCAAACCTACCCATTTTGACACCCTTATTTCAAAGTGACAATGCATTTAGTAGAACCATAAATGGTTAATTAGGCCAAGTATGCTCATTCAGTTAGAAAATTGAAAAATACGCTCATTATTTTTTGGACATTATCATTCTATCCGGGCAGGAGATCATTTCTATTACTACGATATTATATTATTTTTGGATTAAAAAAATGATGTCTTGTAGTATATGAATATTTTAATAAAATGACGTGTAGTGTAATTGCCACTTATTAAGGGTGTTTTTGATGAATATTATTGAGAAAATAAAGACTGTTTGATAGACAAATATAGAAATGAATTCAAATTCCATGTTAGTTGGAAAATAAAAATTCACCAAATTCATAGGAATTCGTTTTCCATGAAAACAAGGGAAATATAGTTTAAAGTGATTGTACCTTGAAATTCGATTTTTATTTCCACGTTGCAATCAAACTATCAAAGTGGAATTCGTTTTTCTCGGATATGACATTTTTCATGGAATTCGTTACAATGAAGGCTTAATGTATTTTAAATTGTGATGTGATGGGATATATATAGTTGAAAAATAAGAAAAAATTAGTAATGTGATATAAAATATTATTTTATTAAAAAATAAGAGGTTAAAAATGAATTTTCAAAGAACGTATTTCAAACGAATGTGTCAAACATGAGCTAAGGAAGCTTCCAATTTGAAAGGTATTTGTCTAAAATCCGCGAGTGAAAAACTGGCTGAAACCGACTATCCCAGCCCACCTCACAACTTGTCTTTCCACGCGCTTTTACCGGCGATTGGGGTCAGCCCTTCACCAAATATACAAAGATATCTTTGAAATTGTAAACTTCGCCGGCTTCTTGGACCGACACAAACAACGTTCAATTCTATACATACAAATACTTACACGCATAATATATCCTATCTGTCTATTTATAGCGATTAGATTCAATTGCATACAGAATTGCCAAGTGCCCAAGTGTATACAGCCTCGCTCTATTATTGCTCGATCTTACATACACATGCTATAATTGTATATACAGATCCATTTGATTTAAGATTCAGCTTCTCGATCACTTTTCCAGCTAACCCAGTGATTAATCTTTTAGGTATTGCTTGTTGTTTTTATATTGACCCTGATTGGTACATTGAATGATGTTACGAGGCTGCATTTATTTGCATGTACGTCAAAAGAATTTGAATTTAACATGGGTTTTTTATGATGTGCGTGTTGTGCGGATTGCAATTGCGGTTTACTAATTGTGGATTTGATTTAGACTGCGGGTTCGGGTTGACTTTTTGTTTGCCGTGAGTTTCTGGGGATTGAGGCAGCTTTTAAAACTTAAATCTTGAAAGTAATTTGTGGTCCCATTTCAACTTTTTTACTTTAGCTTCTTAACGTTGGGGATATAAAGTCAGGGCATTTACATTGAGATACTGTCCGATTTCCTCTTTCCTTTGCTTCTTCTATAGTCCATATTCAATCTAGAATGTTTTTTAAATTATCCTAGATATTGTTTGGTGGTTAGTTGGATTGGAAATTTGTTGTGAATTGATTGTTTTGCTAACTAAGCCACATATGTGTTTTAAGATATTAATTAATATTGATGAAATTATATTCCCGTGCTCTGTCTGCTTTGCAGGTTCAGATTCTTACTGAATTCTTACTCAATTTACTGCTCGAGGTCTGACTTAGGCTGATAGGTCGGGGATACAGAATCGCATTTTCAACTTGAGACAATCACCTGATAAATATCTCATTTTTTTTTGTGGGAGATTAACCTGTGATGCATTATTTCTAGATGAAGACAGGTCAGACATGGCGTCTAGGCATGAAAGACATGCAAATATTGCCTCCACATCGCCACCGCAGTCCTTTAAAAAAGCCAACATGGATTATTGTTTTGGTTTCTTTAGTTAGTCTGTTCTTAGTTTGTGCTTATGTGTATCCACCTCAGAATTCCACTGCCTGCTATTTGTTCTCATCTCATGGTTGCAAGGCATTGCAAAATTGGCTTCCACCCACTTCCTCAAGAGAACTCACCGATGATGAGATTGCTTCTCGTGTCGTAATTAGAGATATACTGGATACACCGCCTGTTACACCAAAGACTCCCAAAATTGCATTCATGTTTCTGACACCAGGTGCTTTACCTTTTGAGAGGCTGTGGGATAAATTTTTTCAGGTACATTTTCTTCTTGTGATAAGACCTCCAATCTCCTTTACGTTTCTTATAATTTTTTTTTTTTTTCTGTATGTATAGTTCTGCTTTCGAAAATTGATAGGAACCAATTTTTATGCAGAGTGCCTTTCAATGATTATATTAAGACATAAAAAAAAAAGAGTGGCAGTGTTAAGACACATGGTATTGGTGGAAGCATTATGCCCCTATTTGGTGTAGATAAAATTATATTTTTAGTGAATTTTGATAAAAGTTGATGAAATGTGTGGTTGAAAAGCGGATAAAAGTTGTGAGTTCTATGAAATATATGGTTGAAAATGTGTTTTAGAAAATGGAAGCCAAACAAGGGGTATGCAAATACTGATCTTGTTGTTGGAACGAATACCTCTGTTTTGGTATCTTTAGGAGATTTTCTTGTAGTATAATTATCAGCCAACCTGTTTATATCTACATGCAATCTCGTACAGAATCGTTCTTTAAATATTGATATGTTTGATGGGGATGTATTTATGTTTGGATTGCATTGGAGATGTATCATCCAGTATAATTATGGCTTTTTGATGTCTAGATTAGACATATTTTCTAATAGTAAGAATTTGAAATACCATAGGCAGCAAAATGTTGCTACAAGTCTTGATAGGACGAGATCTTGCCTTATTTGTGTCCGTTGAAGATAATAAATAAATTATATACATTTGGTAAGCAGCTGAGCTGGACTAACGTAACTCTTATCTAGTTGCGATCAAAGCCCTACCGGATTCCCCAGCTTTTTTGGCTTATCTAACAACTTAAGTTTTTAGATAAATGGTTCGACGTGATATCAAAAAGCTTAAAAAGAGCAATTAAATCTAATTAATGAAGAATCATCACCAATTTTCTAGATCTTTCCTTATGCAACTAACTATAGAAACCTAGAAGAATCCATAGATCACCATTATTCTAGAGTCCATGAGAATTCCTTATAATTAATTTATGGAATTATCTAGAATCGTCAATAGTTGTGTAGAAGAATCCAATGTCTCTATATATATATGTGTGTGTGCGCGCTCAACATGTAAGTAATGTATTTGAGTGTGTAAGTGAAAGAGTGCAAAGAGAGTGAGTGTGCAAGAGAGAAAGTGCAAGGTGTGTGTTTGTAAAAAAAATATTTTTGTTAATAAAATCATTTTTAGTTTGACCTTTAAACTCAACAATTTGGTATCAGAGCGAGGCAGTCGGAGACGAATTTTTGGGCTTCTTGAGTTCGTGCACAAAAGGAGATTGTGAAGTTTTGGTAAAGCTTGCTTGATTACGAAGAGGTAAATTAAGTCACGATGAGCGACCTACAAGTGGTAGGCGGAGTAAAGAAGCTCAATAATCAAAACTACACGATATGGCAAACTTGCATGGAGTCGTATCTCCAGGGGCAAGATTTGTGGGAAGTAATTGGTGGAAGTGACGTGATACCGCCAGAGGAGGCCGGAGCTCTGAAGAAATGGAGAATTTAAGTGGGTAAGGCCATGTTCGTTATAAAAACAACAATTGAGGAAGAATTGTTGGAGCATATAAGAGACAAGTGTACACCAAAGGAAGCATGGGACACTCTAGCCACTCTATTTTCAAAGAAAAATGACTTGAAGTTGCAATTGTTGGAAAATGAGCTACTCTCGATCACTTAAGGAGAACAAATGGTGAGTCAATATTTTAATAAAATTAAATCTCTCTGTCGCGAAATTTCAGAATTAGATTCTTCAAGTAAGATTTCGGAGTCTAGAATGAGAAGAATAATTATACATAGTTTGAGACCCGAATTTAGAGGATTCATTGCTGCTATACAAGGTTGGCCAGAGCAACCTTCACTGGTCAATCTCGAAAATTTGTTGGCCGACCAAGAAGCGTTAACTAAATAAATGTTAGGGGTCTCAATAAAGAAAGAAGATGAAGAAGCACTATATAATTATAAAAGAAGAGGTCGACTCCGTCAACAAAATAAGGAATTAAAAGAAAATAAACATGGAGAAGGTTCTGTGACAAGGGGAGCCAAACAAAATCACGATAAAAGAGGCTTAGGCTATCAACGAACTAATGGCTCGTGTTTTGTACGTGGAAAACGAGGCCATTATGCTAGAGACTGTTGGTTTAAAAAGGAACGAGTAGAAGGCAATATAGCAACCTCGAACGAGCAAGAGAAATATGATAGTGAAGAAGAATGAGATGATGTGGCATCCACAACAATAATTGAGCAAGCTAGAGAAAAGAAAATCAATTCAAGTATAAAGGATGAATCAGCGCTGGTAGTGGTCCTGCCTGAACAAATAGATTATAAAAGGGGTAATTGGCGCAAAACGTCCCTACCTTTGACAGTTGTTGTGGAAAACGTCCCTACCTTTCATTTCTTGGCGCAGAACGTCCCTACCTTTACCATTTCTTGCGCAAAACATCCTTTTCGTCCATTTTTGACAATTTTACCCTTCTACTAAAATAAAACAAAAACAAAAGAAAAGAAAAATACAGAATAAATTACAATCTTACTCCTAGACTTTTTCTAAAAATGCAAATGAGTCCAAAACTTATAAAAATATTAAAAATTAAAAATAACAAAAAAAGTCTCCCCTCTCTTCACCTTCACCACCACTCCCAAAATTCCATTATTCCTCTTATATGCTATGTCGGAGATCATCTCACCCAAAAACAATGGCACTCCATTCTCCTCAAATTTCAACTAACCCACAATTTTTGACAGCACGAGCATCACAAAAACAACCCAAGTTTGCATTCCTTCCCTCCGATCCCCTCAAATTTCAACTAACCCACAAATTTTATCTACACAAGCATCACAATAACAAAAGAGGGGAAAATTTAGCAGAGAAATTTTTGGGTTTTAACAGAGCAGCCTCATTGGAAACTTGTTTTACTTCAAATTTTGATTTGGTTTCTTTGAATTTTTGTCATAGTTGAGAGGAAAAAGGTGCATTTTTTTCAGTGCCCTGTTTCCTCCGTTTTTTGAGTGTTTAAAAATCTAAATCCTTACATGAAAAAATGGCGAGAATGAAGAAAACAAGTACCCCATTTGTATCTCGAAAATATTGGATTCTCACTTTCACGCATCGATTTTAACTAGTAATTCCAACACCTTCGATTCAATTTTTTCCCATTGCCAACAATCATCAATTCCCGAACTGTGGTTTTCTTGAGTTGGGTAGTGAATTTTTGTGGTTCTTGAGATCCGTAATAATGTAAAAGTTGATGGATTAATCCCCTTAATTAAGCCCCTAATTGGGAAGATTAGAAATTTGAATTGGGAAGAAGTTAGCCGGCCGAAAACACATTCAAGCCGCCGGCAGCTTGGTTTGAAAAAGAAGTGAAGAGGTTGCTGTTGAAAATATATATCTACATACAGATTTCGGCTGCTGGAAGAGTATTATAGAATTGGTGGCTGCCATAGTCTATCATTTAATTAAGCCCCTCCTCTTGTACTTGTTTCCTGTTTTACATATAATTGGAATTGGTTGATGGGAATGGATCGAATGGTGTAGAGTGTTTGGGGAGAAGGCAGATGGAGAAGGAGAAGGAGAAGGAGAGAGTTTTTTTTTTTTTTTTTTTTGAATATTTTTATAAGTTTTGGACTCATTTGCATTTTTAGAAAAAGTCTAGGAGTAAGATTGTAATTTATTCTGTATTTTTCTTTTCTTTTGTTTTTGTTTTATTTTAGTAGAAGGGTAAAATTGTCAAAAATGGACGAAAAGGATGTTTTGCGCAAGAAATGGTAAAGGTAGGGATGTTCTTCGCCAAGAAATGAAAGGTAGGGACGTTTTCCACAACAACCGTCAAAGGTAGGGACGTTTTGCGCCAATTACCCATTATAAAAGTGATTGGGGTGATGACTTCGAAGAAACTGATAGGATCGATGAATCAGAAGAAGATAATTGGATAGATAAAGTAGGAGATGACATCGTGGTTCATGAAAAGTTTACTTGGTGGACTCCGCAGAGGGAGGAACTAATAGACTCAGAAGAGGTGTTTGAAGAAGTATATTCTTTGGAGACATCGCGGAGGCTGAAACTATTAGATTCAAAGGAAACGAAAGACAAATTGCAAGAGGAGGTCATAGAAGCATAACAAAGCGTTGAGAGATTTAAAAATCTACATATATCAAATATAAAAGTAGAGTACAAGAGCGACACAGATTCCTAGGCAAAATGATATGGACCAAGAAACACTGAGGATCGAAAGAATCCACAAGATATCGAGGTACGTACAAATTTACAACCACAAATAAGGAAATTGAGTAGACATAAGAAATTGAGTATCAAAATTGATGAAGATGAAAGCATGGAAGAGCCAAATATATTTAAAGGAGCGGATGCATTGAATGAAGAATCAAGCACTTCAAAATTCATCGAGGCAAAGTTGGACGTGAAGAAAAAGAAAAGAGTTAAAAATGAAAAATTGGTGCTGAAGGGGACAATTGAAGAATCATCACCAATTTTCTAGATCTTTCCTTACGCAACTAACTATAGAAACCTAGAAGAATCCATAGATCACCATTATTCTAGAATCCATGAGAATTCCTTATAATTAATTTATGGAATTATCTAGAATCGTCAATATTTGTGTAGAAGAATCCAATGTCTCTATATATGTGTGTGTGTGTGCGCGCTCAACATGTAAGTAGTGTATTTGAATGTGTAAGTGAAAGAGTGCAAAGAGAGTGAGTGTGCAAGAGAGAAAGTGCAAGGTATGTGTTTGTAAAGAAAATATTTTTGTTAATAAAATCATTTTTAGTTTGGCCTTTAAACTCAACAATTAAGACCCAAACAAGTACATGGGCTTCAAGATTGGTCTACTAATACGTGTCACATTTTACGAGAGTTTGTTAAGAGATAAAATTCTACATTGGTTAAATATCAAATACAAACTAACATATAAGGATTTGGAGTACTCATTTCAATAAGGTTGATCTTTTATGCTAGAACCACAAGGTATCAAAGTGAGAAATAATTTTGAATTCAAGTCTTATCGTCACCTATTTACATGAATTGTCCACATGGTAGCCTTTGATGGAAAAAATGTAAATCATGCCTAGGGGTGGGCGCGGTTCGGTTCGGTTTGGTTTTTTTCGGTTCCAGAAATTTTCGAGTATTTAGTAAATGGAACCGTCGGTTCCAAATATAATTTTGGAACCGTTCGGGTTCGGTTCGGTTCTGTTCGGTTCCGTTCGATTCCGTACTATAATTAAATTTTTTAACATTTAAAATAATACTACATAAATACACCTGAAAGCAGATACTAATATTAATAACAAAAAGTAGATATAAATACCAAGTTCAATCTTAACTTTTACAAATTAACGCAATCTAATTTAATAACATATAAATAATAAGTTGTCAAATACAAATACGAAAAAGTAAATATTACTAATAAAACTTCGATAATTCATATCAATAATTCATTTGCTTTAAACATTCAAGTCTACATAAAAATGAAATATAAATTAGAAGTAATAAAGATAAAATATTTTAAAGTATTGATAATACTTACCAACTATTTAATGTAATAATTAGTTGCTTGACTTTCCATACTAACTACTAAGAGATTATACAAGAAAAAATTGAAAAAAACACAACTAACAAACATAAATAAACTCTAAATTGTTCAACTAATAAGATTTAATAAGAAAAAATTATTAATTTATTTAGAAAAAATAAAAGAAATTGATTTATCCAATATAAAAAAAAAAATTTCGGTTCTTATTCGGTTCTACGGTTCTGGGTCTGGAACCTAGAACCGAACCAAACCAAACCATTCGATTCTCGATTCGGATACCCGTTCGGGTATTTCATTTAAAAAAATCCGCTCGATTCGGTTCGATTCGGTTCGGACATTTTGTCCAGCCCTAATCATGCCTACATGTGAGGAGGCATGTTGAAAATAATATATAATTGATAAATAGTTGGTCTTATCTAATCTAAGGAGTATGGATACTTGTAAATTTATTAGGTATCCGTATCTGATAAATATCTTAGCTTGGATGCTATCTGATAAGCTTCGATATGTATTTGCTAAGTGTTTTTTTTAATATGCTATATTTTTTATAATTTTAAATTTTCAATACTTATCGAATACACATTTTTTTAATTATTTTCAAGACGTATCAGATATTTTAGGACACGTAAAGAAGAGTTTTATTGATTTAAAATTTTTCTTAAACTCATTATCATTGAGTAAAGATTGACAAAAAAATTTAATTAATAGATAAACAAATATACGATTAGAGTTTTAAATTAATTGACGACTAGAATTTTTTATTTGAAATACAAATAGTATTAAATCTTTTAATTCATATAAAATCGTGTTAATAGTTGACAAATATATTTTTTATTGTTGAAAATAAATAATAGTATTGAATGATACATGTAAAATTGTGTTGATAATTATCACCACAATTTGGTGCTAATTAAATAATAAGGGAAATTTTGAATTTGATTATATCACTAATCAGTATAATATGGATCCAAAGACCTGGTGGCTACTTCATGGTTTACATGCACTTTTGCTTCAAATCATTACTTTGAAACTTCTTGTATAACATTTTTCTTCATCTTGTGCTGAAAGCTGCTTAAGATTGTTAATCTATCATTAGATGAGCCAAAGTTGGGGAATGTTATTTTTAATGATAATAAAAAAGTTGATGTCGGTGATGTTGAAGAATAAAAAGTTGGGATAATTAAAGATTAATATAAAATGCTTTAATATTTTATTTTATTTTGTGTGTGTGCGTACACACACACACATGTAACAGCATATGTATGTATGTATATGTATTTGTGTATATTAATATATCCGCATAACTTTAATTTTTTTAAAAAATTTGTATCAGTATACCCATATCATATCATATTCGATCCATGCTTCTTAGCATCTAGTAACATAAGCTCTTATATTAAGTAGTTTGACGGTATCCAATAATAATTTACTCATGATTTATTGGATATTATGTCAAATTTTATTGTGGATATATTATAGTGTATGAGATCTTATGATTTGATTTATGCAATGGATATGTTATCAAAAAGTTTTGCATGTATCCGAGCCTTTGCAAATTGAGAAGGAAAAAGTGGTATATTGTAGCTAGTCCTTGGAGACAATAGATTATGCCTAAAACATAAGTACCATATGAACGTAGAAGCATTCTTACTAAAAAGATATGAAGTGCTTGTTTAATAAAACTTTATTAAAATTTTATGAACTTTTCAACTGGTCAAACTTTAATTTAACTACAAATTTTATGATATTCACAATTTTTATCAACTTGTTAACCACACATTACATCAATTTTTGGAAAAATCTGCTAAAATTTTGTCAAACAATCCCGAAATGTTTTACCAGATCAAAAAATCTTTATATGCTTTAAAATCTTCTCGAACCTTCAAAGCAGCAGCTTTTCATGGATCTCTTCATTTGATTAGCATATATGGTAGATTATGACTGACACAGTTGCAAACTTATTAACTGCAATCTTCTGCCCTTTGTCCGTCACAAAAATGAAAAAGAGGATCAATCCAGTTAATAATCAGTTGTGTGCTTGAGTTGGACTCTTGAATAGTTGAATATCCTTTTTCGGTGTTTTACCGAGCTCTTAATCCCATAGACCTAGTGGTTGCGTGTATTTTTTTGGCTATGGACAAAATGATTCAGAAATTCTAGAGTATGATTAAATGGTATGTTTTCAGAAGACAGGAAAACAAGCCAAAAAGCAGGACAAAGAAAATAATTGCCACCTAACATTGATTTTTGGTGTGGTAGGTTGCTGAAAATACTTGAGGAAAAGTTGTTTCTTAATGAAAGGGCTATGAAAGAAATTCTTCATTTGACTTCATTTTCTAGGCTAACAGACTGAAGGTGCTTCTTTTTGTGGTTTTGGTGTTAAACTTTGCCTATTATCCACCACAGTACCTGCCGATATGTATCTATGTAGGCCATACCTGAATAAATAAGTTATTTAGCTGATACCTGGAGCAAAATTTATCAAGGACTAGTATTTCAGAATGGTTTTGAATTGTATGTGGCTTGGTCTCCGCAGATGCTCCATCAGTTCACTTGTTCAAGTATCTGTGTCTGGTCCTAAAATGATGCTTTGAGGTTCCATCTTTATGGATGAGTAGTGTATAAGTTGGTCTTTTTTTTTCAGTTTTATTGTGAGAAGTAAGACTGCAAAGAAATGGAAGGAGAGATATTCCAAAGGGCATTAAGACAGATCGAGCACAAGACAAAAAATTGTGAATGCAATTAACATTCATTAAAAGATCAAATGGACATTAAATGGCCTCACAATTTTTTACTGACAAGCTCGAGTCTATATAAACTAAACCTGAATTACAGAAATGAGAGCCCGGAATTCTCAGCCCAAAAGGAAAGGATAGAATAATCATGTTGAGGGGAAGGGAGGGATTTAATTTTTCTTATGTGCTATGCACGTCTTTGGCGTTCCTGTTTGCAAAACTTGAATGGAACTTTAAATTGAATGGAACTTGTTACATTCAGTTTGCGCAAATTTTACTCAAATGTTTCTTATTTATTTGGCAGGGCCATGAAGGTAAATTCTCTGTCTATGTGCATGCGTCAAAAGACAAACCAGTGCATTTCAGCCGTTACTTTTTGAATCGGGAGATTCGCAGTGGAAAGGTGTATATCTCCTTGCTGAACTTATTTTATGGTTTAATTTATCTAAGTTAAGTTAATAGAGCATTTAAGTGGTTTGTATTATTTACAAGCTTAATAATTTGGGCAATGATGAAAGTTTCTTTTGTGCTTGTTTATTGTGTAGAATGCTCATGTTATGAGATCAAACTTATAGCTTCCAATTTTTGTATCATTATTTGAAGTTGTTGATTTTTCTCTGCATGTCTTCTTTTGCAAAACATTACTGTGGGTCACCTGATTATATGTCCACTGTGTCTAAAATATTGATGGATACTTTAAATGAGGGATTACAAAGGCATTCCCCAAGGAATGTTGTACTTTCTTATTCTTCTTTCCTTATTTCTGTCTATTTTCTTTTCTGTGGCTTAATAAAGTGCCAAGGGTCTGAATTCAGGTCAAGTCCTTCTCCAATATGCTTCTAAATCAGGGTCTTCATAGACAGCCGTATAAGGAACCATATGTCATTCATTTTTCAAGAGGATGTCATATTATTTCCTTTGCCACATTATATGCTGAAGTTTAAAATCAACTGTAGTGCCACACAATAAAGTGCCTTGGACTCTGTGGAATCTTCTTTCCCTTTTTAAGGATTGTGTCTACGTTCAATGCTGAAGTCATTGATGAAGAAGCAGTTCGTGGAAAAACATGCTTAGGATATTAAAAACCTTCCTGGAATAGGGGGCTATTTCTTATCATTGTGGTAAATTTATTAGAAGGGTATGGGATTGGTTAAGTTCTATCATCTGTGACTCAGGCGTCAGTGCTATATGTGGTTGCAGTGCATCCAAGGAACTTTATAGGCTGAATGTAATGCTTGGGAGACTTGTTAGATTTATGAAATTTAAAGAAGTCTCAGGAACATATTTTGACTTGATATATTCTTTCGATCCTGAATTCAGTGTAGACGATCTTGTATGTAGAACAAACCATTAATGCTACTTTAACTTAGAGTTGCATTTGTTTAGATAGCTAATGATCCTTCCACAACCTAATTTTCTTAGATCTCGTTACATCATGCAATTAGTGGCTATGCTTCCCTTGGATATTTATACGCCTTATGTTTGTGATTTTTATTTGTTTTAATATTCTGGACCAGGTGTAAACTCTTGTGCTGGTAGACCTGAGATTGCCTTTAGCTGAACATTTGTATTAATTCATTTTTGTAGGTAGTATGGGGGACAATATCGATGATAGATGCAGAAAAACGTCTTTTAGCAAATGCACTCAAAGATCCTGATAACCAGCATTTTGTACTACTTTCTGACAGGTGACTAAATGATAATGCCATTGTTGTGTCCTTTTCCCCTTCAATTTTGGGAACTCATTTAACTAGTTGCTTTCTGATTAAGCATTTTTCATGAACTGCAGTTGCATACCACTTCGTAATTTTGACTTCGTCTACAACTATCTCTTGTACACAAATGTTAGCTATGTAGACAGGTAAACCTAACTTCATATCTTTTCTTTCTTGTTTAAACTGGTAATACACTTCCTGTGTATTTTTCTTTGATTAATAAAATTTTCTGATTATCTATAAAAAAAATCTCATAATTTTATACTTGAAAAAAGAGCATAGGAACTCCAAAACAATAAGCTGGTACTAAATGAAGATAAATGAAAATATAATCCTTCATAATGCCTTTTCTATTTTTGATTGATCTTATAAACAAAATCAAATTTCAAAGGTTCAATATGTTAGTTCATTAAGATTATGGTGGTTTTAGTCACCTTCATTTAAATACAAGTATGAGAAATAATTGTCAATCCTGTATTTGCAGCTTCGAGGATCCTGGTCCTCATGGAAGTGGACGGTATTCCGAGCACATGTTACCCGAAGTTGAGATGGAAGACTTTCGAAAGGGAGCACAGGTGTGGTATTATATTTTGATACAGTACGTTGTTTGTGAAAAATACAGAGATCGACTATCATTTCCTATGATGCACCAATACGGACACGTGTGTCTGACATAACACGTGTCGGATACGTCGACACACAATTTTTCAAAAAGTAATGACACGACATGTCGTCGACACATTGATTATTTTTTTAAAATTCTTTATATATATAGTATAAATTTAGTTTTATACTTGTTACTAGTTTTTCTTATTGAAATATTTTATCAATTAAGAAAATAAAAATAATAATCTTGGACACGGACACGCTACGCTAGTTGAAGTGTCCGTCCGTAGAGATCATTTCTATTGTTTTCAAATGAACAACGGTTAATTATACAGGGAAGAAGCTAATATTGTTTATTACTTACTAATCGACCTTTCATTTCCATATATGAGATTGCGATTGTCAACTTTATCTTACACAGAGAGTAAAAAGAAAAAGATATGTACAATCTTGTTTTGTTGGATTCCTAAATAATGTATGAGCGTGGACAATTCTATAACCTTTCTGGGGAAAAATAATGAATTAATTTGATTATAATCCCACGGGTTCGAATTTACAAGTTGCCCATGGATTATATTTTGGTACACATCTGCAATGTTGTCAGGGTTGACATTTTGGGATCTAATTAACCTAACTGTAGCTTGCTCAGTTTCAGCATGTTTAGATTCTCTTGTTTTGATTTGTTTCTTTCTGGACATTGCAGTGGTTCACAATGAAGCGGCAGCATGCTACTATAATCATGGCTGACAGTCTCTACTATACGAAATTTAGGATTTATTGCAAGGTGATCACAATTTGTCTTATTATATATTTCTTTCTGGCACTGTAATTTGCTTCTTCATATAGTTCTATTAAAGGCTTGTTTGAGCCCCATTTTTTTCAAAAAAATGCATTTTTGAATAGTGTATTGATGAGAAATATGTGGTTAAAAAATAAAGAAAATTTTTGAATTTGTGTGTGGTATTATTTTATTGAAGAATATGTGGTTGAAATGAGATCAAAAGACTATTCAAGAATGCATTTTTTTTTTTTTTAAATGAGGCTCAAACAAGGGCTAAATTTCAGTTATTTGTAGACAATTTGATTCTTTCTCAAGCACTGGTTAGAATATATCTTTGAATAGTATTGACCTGGACTAATCATGTCCTAAGAATAACCTTTCTATAAACTATGTGAGCAAAAGCAATAGTGCATTTAGCATCAAATGTACAATACTTCAATTGACCATCGACACAGAGTCAGTGACCATTTCGTACATCATCTGATGGATGATTATATGGGACTCAAAGTGGTAGGCTTATAAGGTATAAACTATTCTCAGTATTATGGAACGTGCATCGGAAATCTCTCAGCGAACTGTTTTATAAGTGAACAAAACTTGGAAACATGGTTAAGACAACAAAGAATTCAGTAAAAAAAGGCCATATCATTCTGCTTTCAATGTTATCTAATGGATGCGAAATATTTCTATACAACAGATCTAGTTGATTACTATTTTATTTACTAGAGTTTGAGGTTATTGTTGCAAATGAATGGACAGAGTAGGGCTAGAGGGGGCAGGTGAAGGTGACTTTAGATGATAAAAAGTATGATATTTCACTTGTCCGTGATTATCCACTTTTCTATTAAGCATATTACCACAATATGGACTTGGGACACGGGAATGGATATGGACATGACAACTTATCGGTTTCCTGAAAGTAGGATCAGACGGATTGATTAAAATTTTTGAACAGCTCTCCTCAACTGAAGGCGCACCTAATGTTACTGTACATAATTATATTAAGCCCTATTTTGCGAAGATTAAAATCAGATTTTTAGTAGATTTTGATAAAAGTTAACGAAATGTGTTGTTGAAAATTTGTAGATCCTAAGAAATATGTGGTTAAAATTAATTGTTGACTTTGACTTGAATGAATCATCTTGCCTTCATCATCTGAAAAATAAGAGGGATAACGTGGGATGAGCTAACAGCGTAAGCAAACTTCATGCATATGATGCATGCTTATGATGTGTATGAATTACTTTAAAATAAAAGGTATTTTTCATTATGTATCCCTTTTTCTTTCGTTTCTTTAAACCCGGCATCTATGCCCAAACCGTTAACTTACACACTGTCCGCTCTGAAAAAATTTGAGCCAATCTCACCCCTAATGGATTTCTAGTGGATTTATATCGCATCCCTACGATTCAAACCCTTTCTTTTAAGAATAATAATACTAGGATTCAACTTAAGTCATTTTTAAGGGAAAGGTTAGGGGTTTGAGTTCCCTTCCAAACTGGACTAAATCTTTACTTCTATGATTTTCCATTTTTTATAAATTAATATCATTTTTAGCTTTGGTTTCGAATTTTGAAGTTGGAATTTTTTGAACTAGAGGAATCATTATTTATTTTACCAAGTTCTTGACTTGTTTAGGACATTCCCTCCCATGTCAGAAATTAAAATAATAATTAAAAAAATGTAAGATGCACTAGGTGGTATAGTAGACAAGTGCTTGAGAAGTGTCAAGGAAGTGTCCCTCGCATGTGAAAAAATTAAAAATGTATGAAAAATAGGACACACCATGTAGCCTATGAGATGCTTGTCATGGAGTGTACTGAGTGTCGAACACCGAAACTCCACCTTAGGAGGATTCTATGTGCCTCAGGTTATGTTTATTTATATGTGTAGACGTGTAAATGGCTCTGAATAAAAATCTATGTTTTGAAATTTGGCTGACATATTAAATTACTGCCCCCATCTCATTGAACCACTGTTGACATCTGTATCTTTTGATTAAACAGCCAGGCATGGAATATGGACGCAACTGCTATTCTGATGAACACTATTTGCCAACATTTTTCAATGTAAGGATTGTTTATATCTACGTTTTTATTGTATAATTTAGGACATACGCATCTCGGATAATTTAAAGGGAATAGCTTTTCATTGTTTCAGATTCTTGATCCAGCTGGAATTGCAAATTGGTCCGTCACACATGTTGATTGGTCTGAAGGGAAGTGGCATCCAAAAGCATATCGGTCACAGGATGTTACCTTAGAGCTAATGAGAAAGATTACAGTATGGCTCCACTCTTCCTGAAGTTTATATCATTTGCATTTTATAGCTTCCACTTTTTGCCCCTGTTCTGAGAGTTATAGTATATTTTTAGATATAACGTCTCAAATTATCTTATGGTCAACTATATCATCGAAAATATTGGTTCAAATGAATCTTGATCGGTGTTATGGCCTCAATTGCGTAGACTTGCAGAGAACAAAATGATACTTTATAGTATAATTTTCGATAAACAATCTCAAATTATCTTAAAGTTTATTATATCATCGAAAATTATTTCTCCCAATAATCTCAAATTATCTTATAGTTTATTATATCATTAGAAAATTATTTCTCCCAATGAATCTTGATTTGGTATTGTTGCCTAAATATGTAGACTTGCAGAGAACAGAATGGTACTTTATTTGTGAGTTGACTAATGAAGCAGAGCTAACGCTTATTTTCAATTGTTTTTGCAGTCTATTGTAGATAGTGTGCATGTTACAAGCCATGAAAGGGTTAGTGTCATTGACGAAAAACTATTCTTCGTTTTGATATATCGGGATTCTGAAACTTGTTCGTTTTGTGCTGCAGAAGGAAATTCAGATTAGACCTTGCTTGTGGAATGGAAATCAACGTCCGTGTTACTTGTTTGCAAGGAAATTCTTGCCCGAAACTCTTAATAATTTGATGGCCATTTTCTCCAACTATACGTCTGTATGAGTGGGCTTATAGCTTCAGTGTTGATTCTTTGGTCGATTCAAGAGTTGCATTCGACCCCGTTATCGCCATTTCTAGTTAATCTTATTCTGTTGTTGTCAAGAGCATCGTTTTTAATGGGATTGAGTGCTCCCCAATTTGACTTCTCTTTTAGTACCAATGCAATTGGAAGAAACATTGGAGGTTACTCGAAGCCGAGCTGAAGATAAAGAAAGTTGCTGCCAGTGTTGATGACGATGATTTTGTGTAATTTCCCCATTGATTTTGTGGCTGCTTAAGTTTATACACGGAAAAAAAAAAAGGAAAGCGAGAATAAAGTCTGGGGACTTACTGCAGCACTGTATCGTAGATACATCTTTATAGAAGTTGCAAATACGGACTTGGGACAAACAATTTATTTTTGTCATTTTTAATGTGAAACTAAATTTTGATTTCCATTTTTCTTTTCTTTCGAGTAGAATTCCTGATATTCGAATTATGGTGTTTGTAAAAAAGTTTTACATGTTCACGACATTTTGCAAGTCTTTATTTAGACTCTATTTCCAGCATGTTTGGTACAGAGGATTATTGAATGGAACTAGATAGTATTTAAGAAAGAGACACATCTTTAAATCACAATAAATACGCACAACTGCAATTTGAATGCAAAAAGATGAGCCAAGAATGGCAGCATACACCAAGAAAACAAAACTGATGGACATTATCACATTCATTACGGCTGCAATACTCCTATCTTCTTCCTCAGCCATCCCACCTGCTGGTCGAGATGAAAGAACGCGACCTTCTTCAGCCATCCCACCTGCTGGTCGAGATGAAAGAACAGCCATCCCACCTGCTGGTCAAGATGAAAGAACACAACCTTCCATCACATCTTGTGTAATGCTCATCTTCAATCCTCCCCTAGACGGTCAACCAAAGATGAAGAATCTACAATGTAGGGACCTTTTGCATTCAATTGCCCTTGTTTACAAAAAAACTGGCAGATTATCACCCGAGGACGTTGAAGCCCTCAAAAAAGTTCCAAAATTCAAGAAGAATCCGAGTCTGTTGCATAAATATCTTCGTGGTCTTCCTGAATGAGCAAATATCAGTGTCTTTATAAGGGTAAGAATCAAAACAAACTCAATATATGAATAAGAACGGTATTTTACTTTTGAAATGAAGAAAATATATGTATACATTTTCAGATATGCACCATACTACTGTTTCTGTTACCTTTTAACCAAAACTTTAGAAACGTATGTATTTGGATGCAGTAGTAGACATTATAAATGATTCTTTTGATTCTTTTTTCTCCTTTAATATTGTCAAGTTTAGCTAACCAAGCACGCCAGTGTTTTTATATTATGTCTTATTTTCTGAAAGTGTTAAATCTTTTTCTTTTCTTTTAGAGGGGGCGGCAGGCAGGGAACAAAGATATCTTTTCCGTGGATTTAGTGGCTATATGTAAGACAGAAAAGGAACCCAATATCCAAATCCGAAAGATAAAAATAATCTGAAGAATTGGCTAAATTTTATATAAGAATTATTCTGAAAAGAGTGGTTAATCTTTCGGTCCTTTGCTTAGTATAAATCCTTGCTCTTAATAAAGTCAAAATCTTTAATAGGTTGAGACTTAGAATGCCAATCCCTAATCAATTTTAAGGATTTTAGATTTATATAAAACCCTATCAAAACCTAAATTCGATAATTTTATTAAAGACATTTTAACATAAGCATATTTATGAAACATATTCGGTATATTAGATTGGACATGACAACCTCAGAAAGTATCATACACCTTACTTCCTTTATCCCGTCTAGTTTGTTCAATCCAACATACCAAACAAGTCCTTGTAGTGCTGCTATTACCAAAAATGTATCTAATTAATATATTTTCATATTTTACCTCCACAACCACTGTAAAGTGTCCATAAAGAGCTATTTTCAGAAAAGTACCTTGTTCATTGTTTGCTGAATAAATCTCAAAACGTATTTAATCCAATGGAATCTACAAACCATATGGCTATGATCATAGCACGATGAACCTGCAAGTGCAAAATGGAAAAAAAAAAATGTCAGAATTGATAAATATTCATTCAAATGTAAGAAACAGAATCACTAAGCCTGTTTATATGAGCAAATTTTGACCATGTTGATAAGTAGCAACATTAGACAGAATGTCTAGATATAAAGGTCTTCAATTAGAAAAAAGAAAGACAAATGTGCACTTTTAGAGAAAATACAAGGCTGATAGCATGATCAGGTTATCCGCCAGTTTCTCACATACGCCCTTTTTTGTTAGCATAAAACCAATTCAAACCAATTCTTTGACCAGCCATCTGACAATAAGTCTCAAAGCCAAACCACAAACCTAACCTGAAGTGTTGCTCACTGAGATTTTTGATTGTACATGACAGAATCAAACAGTCAAAATTCAATTTTAAGTCACTTTATCCCATGGCACGGGTTAGGCTAAAAATCAAATAGCATGATTTTTCAAAAGAAATTATTCAGATTTGAAGTAATTGATATGCAGATTGATGCTTATAATCAATCTTGAGATGTAACATTCCTTGTGTATTCATGTTTATGGTAACATCACATAATGAAAATTTAATATCAGATATGCATAATTATAGTTGGATCATAAGTGGTGTTGCTATGCCAGATATTAGCCAAGTATTGACTCAGATAATAAAATAAATGTTTTTTTTTCTGTTATTATTTGTTGAGACCAAATCAATTATTTTATGCATTATGCGTTTAAGTTTGGAAACATGGACGTGTTCGTAGATTTATCTGACTCATTGTATTGTAAAGTCATTGATTTTCCTTGATAAGTATATTATTTTAAGTATTTTTTAATATATAAATCATGCCTTGTTTACATTAGATTGTTTATTTCAAATTATAAAATTTTACTCTCTCTTCTGTAATATTGATGTCTAGAAATGACTTTTGGTAACTCTCCGGGGGTCTATAGAAATTCAGGCATTACAAAATGTACATACCCATAAGGATGCGGGTGAAAAAGCTTATGCATATGTACACACCCATATACATATGAGATCAATTGATCATAACTGTGTTGCATGCTTATTATATCCTATTATGAATAAAATGATGTGTCCACGAGGCTTGGTCATGTTGTATCCTTGTTCAATGCTTCTTAGATTCTATAAGTTTCGTACAACATGCAAATTAATTTTCGTAACCTCTTCCACAAGTCAGGAAGAGAAATAACCGTTGCAAGAAGCTAACTTCTTATAATTTCTGTACCACCTGAATGCCCATATGTTCAAACTAAATCCTAAAAAAAGTTTAATACAAAATTTTAACAATTAGAAAGAAATATAAAAATGAACATACCTACAGATGTGCGTGTATGGCTACTTCCCTGCAATGAAGAGAAAAGGAGATCCCCCTAGGTCTTCAAAGCAAGTATTAGGAGCTTTTGCAACAAACCTCTACCGAAAATGCAAGAGCTGTTTCGCCAGTCTATTTGCCTTTGAGAGCTCGCCTTTTGAACACAGTGAATAAATAAGAGCATAATAAGAATCAAATCCTTGCCAGTTAAATGTTTTGCTCTCTCGATCGTCACAAAACTTCGGCATATTTTCTAAGTTTTCAATGCCACATGACTGAGCATGCAAATTGACTGCATGGCAGATTGACGGCCCAAATTCAGTATTTGCTTTCATATCATGTGGATTCAATCCATTGTAAGCACTAGAACTCCTCCCAGAAGAGAAAAACATGGATCCAACTTCTTCGAGAACATCAACAGCCTCTTGAATACTTCCCCGCTCACACAGAATGGTGAGGAAACTTCCTAAGGACTCCGATTCAACTTCACTATCAACTCTTCTGAGGAGATCAATGACAGATTCAGCCTGAAGCATCTCCCTTAAAATGCTCCGAGACTCTTCCATCCTTCCTTTGGCACAAAGACCACGAATCAGAAACATAAAACCCAGGAAATCTGGTAATAAGCCTTTGCTTTTAAACTCAAGAAAGAATTTCAGAGCTCCTTCCATGTCGCTTTTCAGGCAATAACCATTGATCAGAGCACCAACTGAGAATCCATCTGGCTTAAGGCATCTAACCTGTAAATCCTCAAGAAGATTTAAAGCTTCCTCAAGTAGACTTGACTTGCAATACCCATTAATTAATGAATTGTAAATATGAGTATTGGGCCTAAGGTTCTTGAGGAACATCCTCTCAAACAGCATCCTGGCATCCTGTAAAATTCCTTCTTTCGTTAAAGCATCAATCAGTGTACCATATGTAATTTCAGAAGGAACCACGCCAATTTTTTCCAGTGCATCAAACAATCTAAAAGCTTCAACCAGACACCCTTGGCGGCACAACCCCTTTATGACGGAATTATAGGTGATGATATTGAGAGCTATCCCTTTATTCTTAGCAAAAGAGCAGAGATCTAAAGCCTTATCTACGTGCCCTTCCTTGCAAAGTGCGTCAATTATAACTGAGTAGTCAACAACATTCATAACAGGGGCATTATTTTCTGCACCCACAAGAAGCTCATATGCATCCATAACCCTACCATCTTTTGCAAGTGTCTCAAGAACAGCAAAAGGAATAGTAATAGCCCATGTCCTCTCTTTTGTCTTTGCAAGAAATTTAAGGGCATTTTTGACATCACTGAAACACAGGTAGTATAATATTATCCCGCTCACTCTAAGATCAGACACACCATGAACTTTAACAAATGAAGTCAAGATAGGCTGAGCCAACGATTTTTTGCCATGAAAAAGTAGAAGTCTCAAGATTGAATAGTAACACTTGCTTGTTACCATTGATTCTTTCCTTCTCATAAGCAGTAATGCACTGCATGCAGCCTCGGGAAAACCCTTTTCACATAGGAAACAAATTGCATCATTACATATAATATCAAATATTTCAACTACAACATTTTCCATTCCGTGAATCGCATTTAAAACGCCATCTGCACCTTTTTCTTTAAATGTTGTTCTCATCAACATTTGATACACTGATATATTCAGAGGTAAACCTCTCTCAATGTATTCTATGAAAATTTCAATTGCCATATCTACCATGCCCTTTCTGCAAAGCCCAAAAATAATACTGTTGTAACTAGCAGCTGAAGTATTAGATATTTCCCTGAACTCATCAAACATTTCAAGCGCCTCATCAATTCTACCTGCTTTACAGTATCCTTCAATCAGAGTACAATAAGTAACAGAGTCTGCAGACAAGTTCATTTTTGGTAGTGCCTTAAATACTGCAACAGCATCCTCAAATAAGCCCACGTTAACTAGTGCTTTAATTAGTATGTTACACATGACTGCATCCATATGAATACCAGCCACTTCCAGTCTCCTCTTTGTTTCTAAAATCCCTGACACACTCCTTTCTTCAACATAGCCATGTAACAATGTAGTGTACGTGATGACATCTCCAACTATGCCCTTAGAGAAATCATCTGCTTCAGACATTCTTCCAGCTTTGCACAATCCGTTAATGACAGTATTGTACGTAATAATGCTTGGATTTATACCTCTCTCCACCATTTCAGCAAGCAGCTGTAAAACACGATCAAAATCACCCCTCCTGCAAACTCCATCTATCAAAATCGCATAAGTAAATTCATCAACCTCAATTCCAAAATCTTCAATCATTCTAAACATTGCAAATGCCTCCTGTAATTTCCCCTTCTTGCAGAATCCCATAATAATCGCGGTGTAAGTAACTAAATTCGGTTCCACTCCGTCCTTCCTCATCTTGTACAAAAATCCAATAGCTTTTTCCACATTTCCATCCTTCGCAAACCCGTCTATAAGTATAGTATAACTAATAGCATCCAACTCCAATTTCCTATCTACCATTTCTCTATATTTTCGAAATGCCTCACAAACTATTCCTTCGCTCAAATACCCGTATATCCAATTGCTATAAAATACAACATCAAATGCCAACCCATTATTTTTCATCCAAGTAACTAAATTTAAAACATCATCAGTTCTACTTAGTTTACAATAAGCACCCATTAGAGCTGTACAAGTAACAACATTAGGCTTCAGAGAACCTGACTTTACTGCATTCTCAAAAAACCCAACTGCAAGTTCAGGCTTCCCAATCCTGACAAATCCAGAAATCACAGAACTGGAAACAAAATTATCAAAAGGGTACTTGAGTTTCTCATCAGACATCAACTCTAACACTTCTACCACTCTATCTAATTTCCCTATAGAACTAAACGAATAAATTAATGAACAAAAAGTATAAGAAGAAGGAAAAATACCACCATCCATTTTCAAAAATTTCGTCAATAGAGAAAGACCCTTTTCAGGTTCTTTGTTAGTTATGCAAACGCCTTGGATTATAGAATCAAAGATTCGATCTTTATCAAAAATCTTTGATTTCTCCAAGTGGGTTCTCAAGAAATCTGCAGCAGCTTCATATTTGTGCTCGTTTATTAGAGCTTTGGTGAAGATTGTGTGTGTTTGGGAGTCACCTTCGATTTTATTAGAGGTAAGCTGAGAAAAGAAGTGAATAATGGCACTGAATCTTTGATTTCTAGTGAGGAAGAGAAGGAAATTGTTGAAGTCTTTGAGAGTTGGAGTGAAACCACTCTTTAAAAGGGTTGAGATTGAGCGAGATTTGGAATGATTTCTATGGAGGAAAAAAACCATTGATTAAGCAATCCAAATTGCTCGTTCTTACAGAGTCTCTCTCTTTACACTAAAGCCATGAATTTTTTGACAAGAGTTTACGCCATGAACGAACGATTTACCTGCTTCTTAAGAATGCTTTTCAACTGTATCTGGTTCAAGTAGAAAAGGAAGAGACTATCTGGCCAAATGGGCTATAGATGGTAAGTGCAAAATTGACATAAATGTCACTATCTTGAGGGGAGAATTTCCAAAATAGTCGTGTCAAATAACCCATTTCGGATTTTTATGTAAAAGTCAATTTTACCTTTAATGAAATGATTTTTTATTGTAAAATAAGTCCTCAAACTTCATAATTTTTTAGAAACTAGTTTTATTCCTATTTTTATTTGTCATCACTAGATGTTTCTTCTAAATCCGATTTTTCTTCAAAAATTTCTTCATTAACTTTTATATCCTCAATATTAACCTCTTCACATTCATCTCTAATATGTTCAAAATCTGTAATTAATATCCTAACTTTCTTTTTTGGACATTCAGTACTTATATATCCTTCTTCATTACAATTCCAACATATACGTCGTTTTTTATCTAATGGTTTTTTATTATAAGGTTTATATTTTCTTTTAAAATATTTTCTTTTTGATTTAAAACATTTCTTTTTGAACTTATTATATTTTTTATATTTTTTGGGTTTTATTTTTCTTTTTCGTCTATATTCATAACATTCTCAATTTCCTTGTATGTCAGTATCTCTACAACAAATCATATCTTGAAATCATGATTGTTTATAAATCATTTGATTACTACACATAGTACTTATTTCATCTTTTATAGTTCTTATTATAAATCCTGTATAACCTTCTTCATTTCTTCCAAATTGTTTTTCTTTTATTTTATTTTGAAAATAATTATTCCATGGTGGTGGTAATTTTCTAATAAAAACTTCCTTACAATAATTATTATCAGCTCCACTTCCAAACATCATATAATAGTATTTACTATATTCACAACAATATTCGTTAAAATAACACATATTACAAATTTGTAAATGTTTCATTCGTTTTTAGCATCTTTTATTTCTTCTAATCTAATTTTAATACTTTCATTTACCCAGTCTTCTCCAGCAAATTCCCTATAAATTCTTGTAGCGACTCTATTTATTCCTTCTATTATATTAATTCCAAATTCTGTTTCAATACTATCTTTCCAAACACCTTTTGTTGTTTCTTCTAATCTTCGGTACCAATTAGCTACATTTCCCTTAGAAGTTGTTAATAAATATTCAGTTCTATTTTTATTGTCAGTATTACTACGATTATAATTAAAGTGTGCTAACATATTAGTACTCCATTCATTTATACATTTTCTAACATCTAATTCATAATCTAAATTTAAATATGATCCTACAATTTTCATTGGGTTTGATTCTCTTAATACTGGTTTAAATTGATCTCTGTACAATTTTTCTTTTTTAGTTTTAAAATCAACTTTTGTATTAACATATCCTCTAGGATCTATTTCTGCTTCATATCTAGCCGTGCTAGTTTCTCCATATTCTTCTTGTTTAACTGCTCGTGGTCCTCCCGTTTTTCCGACCATATGATTTTTAGTTATTTCTTCGCAAATTTTTAAGTCTTCTAAGTCAAATATTAATTTTTCCATGTTTTCGTCCATTATTCTTCTATAACTAATTTTCCTTCTTCTTTTTCGATAAGATTTTCTTCTTGTTTTTTAAGATCAATTAATAATCTTTCTATATCTTCTTTTAATCCTCCATTAAGTTTTATTAATTATCATATTTTTCAATTTTCTTTCTAAGTTCTTTGGTATAATCTGGTTTAAATGGTTTTTCTTTGTTTAGATTTTCTATTATTTTATTTAAAAGATTTTCTATTCTTAAAAATTTATTTTGTAATTTTTCTTTTTCTTCTTCATAGCTTATTTCGATTCTAGTGATTTTTTCATCAATTGTTTTTATACTTTTTTCAATTAAATTGATTTTATCATTCATACTCATTTTTTAGGTCTTTTATAAGGTGGTTTGTCAATTTTAAATCCTAATTTATTTAATAGAATATCAATTTTATAATTAATAATATCTATCTTTTTTTCTAAAGTTGCTATTTTATTAATACTATTTTTCTGTGCAATTTTTAATATTTGATTTTGGATTTCCTCAAGTTTAGTTTCATCAAACATTTCTAAATTATTAATTTGTTCCTTTATTTTATTAAATTGTTTAAACATATTTTTATTTAAAATTTCTAATCTTTCTTTAGCTATTTCATCTTTTGGATCTATATTATTTATTTCGTCTATAGCTTTTATATCTTTAGATTTTAATTGTCCTAATTGTTGCCATAAAAATGCATTAGTCCAATTTGCAGTCATATTTAACTATTCATCTGTATTTCCCCATGAATTTAAAGGTTGAAATATAGTTGTATTTCATCCTCTAATTTGATAACTTCGTATTGGTAGTCTAATATTTTTTATTTCTTGTTTATCAAATGTTATTTTTGTTGGTAAGCTCATATTAATCTGGTGAGTTTAAAGAGTTAATTATTATATTATTTATTATTTGTCTTATATCTCTTCTAAATTATTCTTCTATTCTTAATTCTCTTGTAATTTCATTTCTTAATAATTCTCTTTTAATTTTATTCCAATTAGAAATTTTCTTTTCGATTTCTCTACGATTATTATCAGTTATTATTTGTTCTTCTAAAATTTTTATTTTATTATCACAAAATTTTCTAGTTATTCCAGGCATATTCTTATTCTTTATCGTCAAAATTAAAATCAAAATCATATAATTCAGCAATTTCATTATAACTTACATACTTTTCTATAGTTTCAAAAGTTCTTTCACTGTTTTCACTATCTATCCAGAAAAATATAATCATTTTTATTATTTCTTTGGGCAATCTTTCTTTTAATCCAAATGATGCAATTATAAGGCATTATTCATAGTATCTAATATCCTTTTTTATGAAATTTATTCCTTTAATATAACTATCATAAGTTTTTGGGAGCTCTATCATGTGACTATAATAAATACTATTAGTATATCTAAAAGGTACAATTCTATAATAAAATTCGTAACTTTCCATAATAAAAGTTCTTCAAAGTATACAATTTTAAAAATTCTTATATAATAATTTTCATGCAAATTTTCAGACAATAAAATTCTCTGTAGCTTAAAATAAGGGTCTTACACGCTTCGCCAAATAGCAAGAATGTTATATGTTCCTGGTCACCTTCGTCACAAGAGTTGACCAAAGTCCTACAACATCACAGCAAGATGGACACGAGGGCATTCAAAACTCTCAAACAGACTCACTATGTAAAACAACATTCAAAGCGTAATAAAAGATTTATTTTAAATTCAAAAATTTTATTGATCTGATGATAACTTGAAGGCTATTATACAAGGATTTTTAAAAAGATTGATACTCTAAAGAGTGGTTTCTACTCTCTAATGAGAATGATTACAAAGATCATTTTTCAAATTGGTATTTCTAAAGTTGGTAATTCAGGATGAGATTTCGGATGGATTCTTTTTAATGATTTTCTTCCTTAGTAGAGTCTCAATTTATAGAAGGCACTCACTTCACCGAGAAGTTTCTGACCAATCAAATTTTTATAGCACAAAAGTTAAAGTACAATTATTTTTTCAAAGTGGTTGAAATAATTAAAGCACTTGTCGGCTGCTTTATTCCAGCTTTTGAGCTGTCTTCCTCTGCTTTAATGCTCACATAGTGCTGTCTTGTGATGTCGCTTTATTATCGTCCTTTATTTGTGGACGTGTCCCATTAGTCGGCAAGCCTCTTTAATGCATTCGTCACTTCCAAAGAATTGATCATTTAAGATTTCACAAATCTTATCTTCAAAGATTTTTGATTATTTATCTCCTCGACTAATAAGGATCTAATTATTGCTCATTCCATACACCATATATTTTTCTCTATAGAAAAATTGTATTGTTGAGCATACTGATTTTATTCCAAGATCTCTCCTATAAATTATCCATTTTTTATTGATTGTTGGCAATTCTTTAATAATTTGACTCTCTTTTAATGGATTTCCATGATTTTTTCTGATAGTGATCAGATGATGTTTTCCATACCATTCTGGTTCTTTATACTCTGGACTGCTAGTATAGAATCTCAACTCCAGCGGTTGTTTTTCATTATATTTTTTCACACAATTGATAAATTCTTTATCAAATTGTTCGATTTCCTTTAAATCGATTCCTGGAAAGAGTCTATCCAAAAATCCATATGTTGCTAATTTTCTGACAATGGTTGGATCTACTCCTTGAATAGCACTTATCCTTGGATAAATCGTCGTTGGAAGGGCTGTTAAGTATAGAGAATTTCCTTCTCTGAAATTATATACCCATTCTGAAAATTCATAATAATCTTTCTCCATGGGATGAAGATTGGTTCGAACATGATGAGTTGTGATTATTCCCTTTAGTGATTTGAGGTCACCGGTACTTTTTTATTTTCTTGGAATTCACTAATAATAGTAGGCTGTTCCAATGGGCCTTTTGATAAGGATGTTTGAGTACTAGATTCAGCAGCTCCTTTTCCACTTGTAAATTTTTCCAACAATTTGTCAATATTGACGGGTAATTGTTGTGGACCATTTCTTATGACATTTTCCTCTTGCGAGGTAAGATGGTCATTTCTCTTAGATTTCGAATCTCCACTTGAAGTGGATGTATTAATCTCCCAAAATGGGATATGACTCGCATTTTGATTGTATTCATATTTTTCTAAAGGAGGGTACTCATGGCTGCAACTTACAAAAAAGTCTAAACATTCTGTCAATTTTTCAACTATTTTTTCTTTATTATCATTTAGTTTATCAATTTTTTTCCACTTTCAACAACTTTGATAATCTGCACTAAAATCTGCATTTAGTTTATTATCAAAGTTTGTCTGATGTCAAAATGATCCTCTTGAATAACATGATAATCTGCATTAAAATCTGTTAGAAGATTTTGCAATTCCTTGGTAAATGCTTCAATCTTGTCCAAAATCATGATTCAAGCTCAAAAAATCAGCAAATAAGTTATCTTTTCCTTTAATATATTCAAATTTAAAATTACAAAAAGATAATAGTATTTGCCATCTATGTAATCTTCTATGTTGAGGTGAATTTGATAATTTATTATTTACAAGTCCATTAAGTTGAGTATTATCAGTTTGGACAATAAATTCCTTAGGTAGCAAGAACATTTTGAATTTGTTTATCCCTTTAACTACTGCTAATAATTCTTTTTCATTAGTTGAATAATTTATTTCAACGTTATTAAATGTTCCACTAGTATATCTACAAACCTCATTTAAATCGATCTTTAATGAAGCACTCAAATATAAATCTGATGCATCTGTTTGAACAATAAACTTATCTTTTTCATCTGGGAGTCCAAGTTTACATAAATTTTTACAATTTTCTTTTAAATTTTTAACACAAAGAGTATGTTCTTCATTCAATCCTAATTTATTTGATTTTCTTAATAGTTTCTGAAGTTTATTTCTTTTTTCTGCAAGTTTTTCTATAAATCCTTCAACATAATTAAAACATTCTAAAAACTTTTGAATTTGTTGCTTATTTTCAAGTTTATCAGGAAATAAAATTATCTTCTAAAAAATATGAGGTTGTAATTTTATTCTTTCACTATTTATTATCATTCCTAAAAACTCAATTTTAGTTTTTGCTATTTCTGCCTTTTTCTGATTAAATACTATACCTTCGTTTGACCAAAGTGTAGCGAAACTTCTAAGATATTTAAGATGATTTTCATATGTTTCTGAACAAACAAGTATATCATCAACATAAACAATAAGAAAATTATAAATTCTAAAGATTTCATCCATTCTTCTTTGATAAATTTGTAGTGCATTTTTTAATTTAAATGGCATAACTATCCGTTCATAATGTCATTGAGGTGTACTAAATGCTGTTAATGGTATACTATTTTTTTTCAAGCTTAATTTGCCAAAATTCAAACTTACAATCAAATTTTGAATAATATTTTTTATTTTTAGCTATATTTATTAATACTTCTTTATTTGGTACATAATATCCATCAAATTTAGTATTTTTATTGAGTTCTTTATAATTTATAACCATCCTAGGTTTTCCTCTTTTTATTTTTGAATGATTTCTAACCATAAAAGCTAGGCTACTATGAGGACTATTGTTTTTTCTTATAAGTTTTTGATTAAAAAGTTCTTGAATTTGTATTTGAAATTCTTCTTTATCTTCTTCATTATAAAACATAGGTTTAACTCTAATAATGATTGTTGGTTTTAATAGTTCTATTTTAGCTATTGTTTTTTATTTTTCCCATTTTTCAAGTGAGTTTTCATTATAATTTTTTGCTAAAAGATCTTTTATTTGATCAAGAGTAATTGTTTTGATTGAATAATTGAGTAATTTTGGTATAAATTCTATCTTTTCACCACGTTGAGTTGGCTGAACTCTGAATGGTTTAAATTCTCTAGCAATTTTTAGTAAATGTCCACATGGTGTTTTTAATTGAATCGTATAAATATTTTGACTATATTGACTAAATTGTTGAAGAAAGTCATTTCCTAAAATAATATCACAATCATTTATATTATATTGGTAAACGTTTCTTATGGTTACTATTTTAGATCCTATGATAACTTCTATATTTTCATTTTTATATTTTAAAGATTCTCTTACTCCAGTTATTCTTTGTAGAGTTAATTGTTGTTTATTTTCAATCCATTTTTGTAATAAGAACTCTTTAAAAACAATTATTTCAGCTCCTGTGTCAATTAGAGCACAATTCAAATACAGTTATTTGTATATATACACTTATTGAAAATTTTATTTCTCTACTCATTTTTCTTTAAAACAATATGTAATTATTTCTTGATGTATAATAAGAATTCCTTCCTTATCTATTTTGTAATTATCAAGATTATCTAAAAATGAATTTCCTAATAATATTGGATGTTCATCAAAATTCATATTATTATCCATATAACATTTTATACTTAATAATAAATTTCGTAATTTAATTTGAACTTGTCTTATGATATCACAAGAGTTTATTTTTCCTTCAAAGTATCTATAACTATAAGGTTCTACATTTTTCTTTTTAATTACTTCATCAATAAGAGAGCAAATATGATTCCGACTTGCTCCAGTATCAACAAGTATTTAAATTTCATTTAATTATTTATTTCCATTTAAAAACTTTCCTTTGATTCCATAAACACTATTATTTTTATTTTGTTTTATTTTTGAAATACTATGTCTTACTGTATTATTTCCAATAATTATCTTATTTTCTTTATATGTTATTTGTTTTGGTATTATAGGTTGATCGATACTTATAGCATCATCATGACCTATCTCAAAAATTTTTATTTCCTCTATATCTTGTTCTCTAGGTAAGATTGCTTCTCCTATATCCCTAAATTCTTCGTCTATTTCTATAAAATGCTTTTCTTTATATATATTTCCATAATTACTATTTGTATAACAATATAATCCTTGATATAATATAGTAAAAACTTTATTATCATCTTTTAATATTTTATTAGTCATCTTAAAATGTAAGCTAAGACAATCATCTAGATTTTTATCATTTATATGTACACAATATTTTGGATAACAAGTAAATTTTAATTTTTATAGGCTAAATTTCCTTTCATTATTCCTAAATTTTCATTTTCTGCAGTTATACATCTTTCATCTTGTAAATTAAGTATTATAGGACTATTAATTCCTTCTTTAAAGCATGATTTTATTATTATTTGTATTCCAGCGAGGTAAACATAAGATATTTTATTTCATTTTTCTTGCTTTAGTTTTCCTAAAAATTAGTTAATATTTCTTTTTACTATTAGATTTAATTTAATTTTTCCTTGTGTATGTTTAATATCTGTGGCTTTTTCTATTTCATGATATTCATTAATAACTAACTTTTTTCTTCTAAAGGCTGATTCTAAAATATTAAATAATCTATTTTCTCCGAGTGGTTTTAGATTTAATTGTGCTTTATTAATTTTTCTAAATTTTTCCCAATCAAATTTTCCTTTTAAAGCATATTCTTCTACTCCTTCATATACTTCAGTTTCTAAATCCTCTGAATTTTCAATTTCCATAATCTATAGGGCTCTGATTCTTCAATTCTCCTAATTTCATTATTAAGAACTTTTTGAATTCTTCTTAAAGTTTCCATTTCAATGAGAATAGGTATTTTAACAAGATGTCCTATGTTTTCATCTAAAACATCATCAAAATCTATTAAAAGAAAAGTAATTTTGTTTTCAAATTTTTTCTTTATTCTAAAACTATCTGAGTCTCTTATTTTTCCAATTAAATTTCTTGATTTATTAACAAGATGTTAAATATAACAATCAGTATCTAAATATTTAGTAAAATTATCAATATACCATTCTATGTAAATTTTTTTATTATCTTCCATCTTCTAATAACTTTAAATTCTCAGAATATAGCGCTCTGATACCATTTGGTGTGAGGGGGTCTAAAAATGCAAAAATATAATTAATTAAAAAATCATCAATATCAAATTTTTTGGGCTAAAAATAGGTGGAAAGAGTTGATGGTCAAGAAAAGTTAATTTTTTATTGTAAGGGGCAAATAATTTGTTAAATCCAAAATTAGAATTAAAATTTTAAGGAGTAAAATGAAATTTATTTAATATTAGAATGACTTGTTTTGAAACATTTCATATTGAGCGTATTTTAGGAACTTTAAATTTTTAAAATGGTAAAAGAGTATTTTGAAAAGGGTATTGTTGAATTTGGGGTATTTTCAATAATTTCTCCTAACTTGAGCCAGGTATCGATAAAATAAAAAATACTTTCGTGGACTTTCAATTATACTTTTTCCGTCTCATTTATATAAGCTAACTTTCCTTTTTTTTTTTTTGTCTCAATTATATAGTTTTGTTTCTTTATTAAGAATTTTTGTCTTGTTCATTTACTAATATATCATTATTTCTTTACTGCTTCCAATAATAATTTACTATTATTTATGGATAATTAAATAAAGGTAAACTACGAAAGTTTTTGGTAAAAATTATTTTTTCAATAACTTTAAATAAAATTTATTAATCAGCGTGAAAAACAAAATCAACTTATATAAATGGAACGGGGAAATAACACCTTGTGCGACAATTATTTTATCACGTTTAAGAGGAGAAAACTAATGTGCCCCAAACTAGTTATCATATGTTTAGGAAGTGTTTATAAGTTTGACATCTGATTTTAAAGGGTTCGAACTAAACTAAATAATTTAGGTGGCGTTCTCTTCGTGTTTCAGTTTTCTGTTTTGAGTTTTCAATTCGTTTTGAGTTTTGTGTTTTGAGTGTCTATTTTGAAATTATTAAAAATGTATTTTTTTTGGTATTTTAAAAAATCATTTCCAAAAACTAAAAATGGAAAACACGTTCTTTTTCCCCAAATCATTTCCTGTGTTTCTTCCACCATATCTCTCTCTCCGATCGCGTCTCTCTCTTCTTCCCCTCCAACGTCGCGTCTCTCTGCCTTCTTCTCATCCTCACCGTCGGGTCTCTCTCTTCTTCCCCTTCCCTCTCTGTGAACAGTGGTTGGGTGCAATTTTGGGTGCGATTTTGGCTGCGGCGGTGGTTGGGCTGCGATTTTGGCTGTTGCGGTGGTTGGGTGCGACTCCTTTTCTCTCTTTTCTTTTTTATTTTGCTTATGGTTCTCTCTGTGAACGGTGGTTGGGTGCGAATTTGGCTGTGGTTGGGTGCGAATTTGGCTATGGTGGTGGTGGTGCGATTTTTGGCTGCGCGGTGGTTGGGTGCGACTCATTTTTATTTTACTTCTGGTTCCAATCTGCGATTTGTGCGGTGGTAGTGTAGTGGTGGTCATCGGCGTTGGAGGAGAGAAACCGATTAGATGAGATAATCGTGGAAGGGGGACTGAACAGTAACTCTATTTCCGCGTTTTCCATTTTTGCTTGATTTTGCTGAAAAACAGCCAAAACGGCTGAAAAGCCATTTTGCGTTTTCAGTGTAAAAAGGATTTTCGTTTTCGAAAATGTGTTTTCGAAAATAGTAAAGAAAACGCGTTTCCCTCGTTTTGGAAAATCGAAAACAGAAAATAGCCCAAAAACAATAAAGAGAACGCACCCTTAGAGTTTGGCTTTTGATTTTTATTACTCGAGATTTGTCACACTTTTAATTTACATCAAATTTAACATGAATAAGGCTTAGTGTACACTTTGATGTACACTCAGTTTGACAGCACCCTCACATGAGAGGCCCATAATTTTTAAAATTACGGGCCCCACCCCCCATGTAAGGGGGCTGTCAAACTAGATGTACACCAAATTGTACATCTAGCATTTCTCAATTTAACATTGGAATGTTGCCAAATAATTTTTCCATTACTTCTATGCTACAGGAGATTGATAAGAGTTATTGAAGGGTGAATTTTAAAAAGTTAGATGACTAATAATAAAGGGGGGGAAAAAAGGTTGAGTAGTCATTAATCAATTCACTAAATTATTATTATTTTTTAATTAGATTAAAAGCTCTTATTTGGTATTGGTTAAAATCAGATTTTTAAGAAATTTTGATAAAAGTAGATGAGATGTGTCATTAGAAACTTGTGAATCCTATAAAATTTTTATTATATTAATTATTTGTTGACTTTAACTTGAAATTTTAATTGAATTCTAATTCAAACCAAACGACGGTTAAATCTTATATTATTGTTATTATTGTGTTTCATTAGTTTTTATTGAAAAGAAGATTTAATGAATGTATAGTTTATCTTTTACAACTTAAAGATAGCATAGTACTGGAATCAAGTGAAGATCTAAGTTCACATCTCAGTGTCAACTCATTTACAATATATTATGCGCCTATTAAACTTTTGATAGAGAAATTTTAATCCAAGCCTAAAGGTATGTAAATGGCCTCAAAGACTGTATTTGCCTTGTTTTCTTTAACTATTATTAGACTTTTCTTGCAAGATCAAAATTCATAGTGTAGGGGCAGTTATTCTTGCAAAAGATCTTCAATATTTATAAATTCAAGAGCATTAGGGTTGTTCATTTTGATGGCTCTGTCAAGGATTTAGAGTATCCACAATGAAGTAACTGGCAAGCCCACAAAGCAATTTTTCACTCATGCTTAGATATTGTTTGGTTCAGTGCCACACAAGCCAGAAACTCCTCTTGAATCTATGGTGAGGATCTATTTCTTGATTAGTTTTGCTAGATAGGGCCACTGGGGGGCGCATGTGGCACCCCCTATTGGTTGGACGTCTGTATAGACAGACGCCCAGTGGCGCCCCCTGGTCCAGTGCCCACGTGGTCTTGGATGAATAGCAAAACTCTTTCTTAATAGCATATTCACTGTTTCACTCCAATGTTTCGTTGGTCAACTTAGCCCTTATAGCGAGGAAGCTAGCCACCATTGCATGTGTGTAACTTCGTGAGATGATTATAACCATCCGACGCTATTTTTCAGTGAATTAATATTCAATAGTACTATCTAATACTAGTTTAGATGCATTGTGATCATTATTAATCTCAACTTCTTTTAATAATGTGACAGTAACCCCATATAGGGATGACAATAAGGTAGATAGGTCGAGAAAGTCGTTTCCATGTTTTGTCATTCCCTTTGCCATGTGGGACAGGACATGAAAATTTGTCATTCCTAATGTAACTATCACCTAAATTGATGTTAAGTAAATAGTGTTGGAATATTATCCTTCAAAGGAATGGAAAAGATAACAAAAAGAAAGAATCAAGAACGCTAAATATGGTATAAATGCTCAAACACGAAATCGTTGTCCTCAAACGATATTTGCTCCATCTACGATTTAATTGGTGCTTAAATAGACTCTTGGCAAATGTTTTGTAGGATTGATCAAGTCTTGAGGAAGAAAATACTTAAATACTTGTATTTATCCTCCAAAAAGTTGAAGAACACTTTGAATGTTTGAATATGTAATCAATTGAATTTAAAAGAACTAAAATATGATTTTGATTATTGATTTGTTGTATTTGTAATTGAGATCTATCGCTTATTTATAGATTTTAATTCATTACCCACGAAATAGTGTTATGCTAACATCAAAAGTTGAGTATTTTCATGAAAAGCTGCAGAGAATCAAATTTAAAAACCAACCTAACGGCAAGTTTTTTAACCTATTCGTATGCTTACTATAATCCATGCGTGCACATGGTACAAGCATTTTTGCTTTTGTGTCTGCAGGATCAAGCTATGTGTACACATGGTTGAATAGCCTTTGTATGCATGGACAAAACTCAAATTGCCCAATTTTGATTCCAAAACCAATTCATCACATTTGGGTCTAGTTTATCTCAATTCATCCATTTCATTATACACAAATTTAATCTTGAACAATGATTATAACAAATAGCCTACTCATTTATATTAGTATCGTCAAGAAATTGTTAAAATCCTAATATATATATATATATGTATAATTCATGATTAATAAACAAGTAGCTTTCATGCCTTTTATGATGTGTTCAAACCAACTATATGCAATCATTTAGAGTGTGTTTGGGACACATTCTTTTGAAAGAATGTATTATTGAATAGTAGATTGATGGAGAATGTGTGGTTAAAAATGAAGGAAAAGTTATTGATGTGATGGAAAATATTATTTTATTGAAAAATGTGTGGTTGAAAATGAGTAGAAGAATGAGAATGAAAAAAATAATGTGTACCAAACAGGGCCTTAAACTTAATTAAGAATTTAATTGAGGAAATTGCATTTTTAGTACAATATTTGGACTATTCATAAATAAAGTTGAAAAATGGATTTATGGAATTTGATTTACGAGGTTTTGAATCGCAATACAAAAACATGAAAGGACTTGGATAGAAGAAACGAATAAAATATGTGTGTACATTTCGTACTTGAATCAACTTGATTGAGTAACTTTTTCGACAAGAGTGTTGATTGTGAAAATAGCTACACTACATCTCGTCAGTGTAGTCAACAATAAAACCTCTTCTCCATCTTCTCAAACAAAAACCGGTTAAAAATTATGAACACCTAGAAGGGGACAGCAACTAATTCCTTACAACCAATAGTTTTGAAGGTCCAGGATGTTAAGAATATAGGGTTATTTTATTTTATTATTTATTAAGGATGGAATAATATTTTCAATTTTCTTTATTTAGTCTATATACAGTCTCTTTGTTTTTAAGTTAAATCATTCTTTTGTATTTAATTACATTATGCAGAATTAATGAAACTCTAGCCTCCTTTTTCATTTTCTTTATTTCTTTGAATTATTTAACATGGTATCATAGTTGTTTCGATCCTAAATAAATTAACTTTTAAATTTTATTTCCGACAGACAGCCTTGCGCTGGTCGCCCGGCCAATTTTTGGAATCCAATGACTTTTGGAAGTTAAATCTGAAGGTTCTGTTAATTTTGTGTTTCTTTGTTGGATATGTCCTTAGTTTTATGGTTATGGTGTGTGTGAGAAAGAGATTTGGTGAGACATCTGGCTATACAGTCAGAAAAGGTTTTTTATCCGTTTGTTTAGTTTCTAAAGATGAAGAGATTAAAAGATGAGTATCCAAGTGCAAGGAGGTTCAATTATCATATTTTTTGTTGGGTATTGTTGCATTATACTTGACTATCTACTTGAAGTTCCCCGAGTTTTTTGAGACTGTAGAAGTTTTGAGTGGCGATGATAGTGATTTGGGTATATATGACTTGTTCATTGGGAATGATGAGGATAAAGAAATAAGTAAATCGCACTAGAATTCTGTTTCTATGGATGTATTTCACTGAATATTACAAAATAATGAGAATCAAGACGCTACTGTAAAGCCTCGACAGGAAGCCTCACCGGAGGAAAAGGATGGTGCTCGACGTATAAAGCCTATTCAACATCAATATGGTCGAATAACTGCTGAAATTTTGAGGTGAATGAATAGGATAGCTCGGTTCTGTTGCTTCTACATTTGGTGGACTTGCGGTGTGTTTTTGGTTGGCTACTCTTCTTATTCTGGTTTCGGTCTTCTTTTTATTGGAGTTTCGTTGGTGTGCAAGGGTGTTCATGGTGTTCTTGGCTACGTGATGGATGATGGTGATAATGGTGGCGGAACTGATGGTGCTGCAGACGACATGTAATGGTCAGGAGGCCCGAGTTAATGAGCTCAGTGAATTGGCTTGAGTTATGAATGGTGAAATTGTTTGGATAGTAATGGCCTTGAGTTTAATTTGGACCTGGTAGTAGGCTATTGGTTTTGTGTTGATGTTATGCTTATGTTTATGGCTTGTGTTTTGATAAAAATAATTGGGATTGTTATATTAGGTTTGCTATTTATTGTGGATTGCTTTTGAGTGGTAATTTGTTTGGGTTGCAATATAGCCTCTTTTGTGAGTTGGTTGTGTTTATTGTGGTATTGAAGTAATTGAGCCAATTATTTAATTGGTTTGATTTTATTGTGGATTGTTAGCTTGTGTGGGTTGAAAATTTTGATTTGGGCCATTAGTTTTGTTGGTTATTCAGTGTTTTGTTTTTGGGTCGCGAGAGTTGTTATTGGTAGCTTTTGTTCGAAGTTGAGTTTTTTCTCCTCTTAAACTTGTTTAGAGTTTTTCTTTAAGTTTTTGGTTATAGTAGGTAATCTGGAATTTGGTTTAGTATATGCTCAGTTCATAGGATTGGAAATTTGGTTTGGTATATGCCCGGTTCATGGGATTGGGAATTTCGATTGGTATATGCTCGGTTCACGGGATTAGGAATTTGGTTTGGTACATGTCCAGTTTATTTGGAATTTGATTTTGTGTTGGTTCGGTGTATCTGAAATTTGAAATTTGCATCCAGTTCATTTGGTATTTGTGGAGCTTGAAATTGAAATTTGCATCGGTTTGGTTAGACTAGTGGACAACGATTTTTCATTATCATCAACTTTGAGTTCTTTGTTCGGCTTGGTTGATATACAAGCAATTTTGAAGATTTGATTTATGTAGACTGACACTATTTTTCTACCTTTTGTCTCTTCATCATTGCAGCTTTCTAACATCTTCATAAAATCACATCCGGTTCATCGTTTTCATTTCTTGCTTGGCAAACTCACGATACTTCTTATAGCAGCATCATGAGTTTGATGGAAAATATTAAGAATATATGGTTATTTTATTTTATTATTTATTAAAGATAGAATAGTCTTTTCAATTTTCTTTATTTAGCCTATATATAGTCTCTTTATTTTTAAATTAAATTATTCTTTCGTATTCAATTGTATTATGTAGAATTAATGAAACCCTAACCTCATTTTTCCTTTTCTTTATTTCTTTGAATTATTTAACATAGGACATGTTTACTATCCTCTTCTACTTTGTATTACTCTTAATTTCTAACGAGCTGTGCTTGTATCAGATAGAATTTTCAATTTCAACTTCACTTTTTACAAAAAAGTTTTACTATAAAAAGATAGCATCTTCAAACCTTTAACACTGTTTTATTATTAAATTTCAAGAATTTATAATCAATTATTCTTGAAATTGTTTTTCTAGCTTTTGGATTTGAGCGTTACAATCATGAAAAAAGACATAATTAATTGGCTTATGTTCATAAAATATTCATGTTCTTTATCTTTTACTTTTTTCTTATTATTAGTTCATCTTAATCATTTGTTAGGTCATAATAATTAGCCATGTCAACCAAAAACCAACTACAATTATCTTTTATTTATCTTATTGATTTGCATTACATTAAGCATATCAGTTCATCTTAATCATATGTTAGGTCATAATCAGCCATGTCAACCAAAAATCAATTGAAGTAATATAAACAAAGTAATTAGGACATACTTGAAATATGTTATGTTAATTATACTCAGAATTTTTTTCTGATATCGATCATTGGGAATTCAAAGATCGCGTATTGCTCGATGCCACTTGATATAAAATCAACCACCAGATTAAGATATTGAAGTTATATATCACAATAATGAAGTATTTAATCACAAGTAAAAGAATAAAAGAAGACAAGTGATTTTATTGCACCATTAATAATGGAAAAATATAAAATTGATCCTAAATTTCTAGTAATATCTTTTCTCACATTATAAAATTATATAAAAGAGTCTAATATTTATATGAAATATGTAGGGACGTCCAAACTCTTCTAGTAGAGTTGTTGATTAAGTAGGATACAAAAAAATTGAGTCTAAAACAAATTCCAACTCCCAATAGGCTTAAGGATGGCAACGGGGCGGGGCGGGGCGGGGACGCCCTCCCCGTCCCCCGCCCCGTTAAGAAATTCATTCCCCATCCCCGCCCCATTCCCTGTTTAAGGCGGGGCGGGGTCGGAGCGGGGCGGGGGTAGGTTATTTCCCCGTTTATTCCTCATTTAATTTTTTTTTTTTTAGTTTTTGATAATTTATTTTTATTGTCCATATTCATTATATTTAGACAAATAATTGTAGTTGCTATTTTCTATTAGAATTAACGAAAATGTTCATTTAAAGTATTGAATTCTAAAAAAAAAAAAAATTTTTTTTTTTTAACGGGGCGGGGCGGGGCGGGGACCGCGTTACCCGTCCCCGCCTCGGGGAATAATTCCCCGCCCCGTTACCTGTTTAAGCGGGTTTTCCCCTCCCCGTTCGGGGCGGGTCCCCGCGAGTATCGAGTTTGTCGGGTTTTTTTGCCATCCCTAAATAGACTTTCAAAATAAAATTTCAACTTGACATAAGACTCCAATAGCATTTCAAACTAAATTTTTCTTGGTGTACACTTCATTTATAATTTTTCAATTACTTCAATAAGAGATTCGGATCACACCTAAATTCTAACAATATACTAACTCCAAAACGGCAAATTCAGAAAAAGACGTTCGGGTGGGCTAAAATTCAAATTATTTTTAATAAAACTCAAGACATAAGTGATGCCCTACTGGGGAAACATGCTGAAAGAAACGAACAAATATGGCATATCTCTAATACTTTAAACTTTTAAATAAGATGATTAGTTGAGAGAGTGAATTTTATGTTTAATTAAATATTAAGTTATCACCTTATTTATTATGTTACAAATATATATCATTTTTATTCAAATTGAAGATTTTATCAATCATTTGGTTGGTATTAGCATAATAACAAAGGCTAGAAGATCAAATCCTAAGAAATAATTCAGCCAAAATATTTGTAGTATTACGCTTCCGTCATTAACATAATAAACCCCACTCTTCTTTATTACAAGTTAAACTTCCATCGAGAATTTTATTTTAATTCATGAAGTTTTGGTGCATATCATTAATTTAATGACAATAAAATGATAATCAATTCAATCGTTGATGGTCGAACTTCATTATTAATTTTAGACCACATTTTCTTCGACTCGAGTTATGTCACAAAGCTAGTGTATTTGTGACATTCAACCACGATAGTTTACTTCTTTCATGAAAATAATAGATACATTCAATTTTATTATTTAAATAATATTTTAATTTATTAGTTTTTGAAAAATAATTTATAAAATTCGAGTTGTTGGTGTACTTGTAGAAGAATTCGATGTTATTTTTCGGATTGTGTACAGTGTAATTTTGTATCTAATGCAGTTGTAGTACAAGACATAGCATGTGATGTGCCATGCCAATATATCGAACAAGAAAAGAATAATAAATATAAATACCATGATAAAAAGAACAAACATTGTGAAATTAATATTTTCGTATTGACATATCTTAATGATTTAACCTATGTTCGGCTCATATTTATAAATTGTTTATAAACACTCAAACGATTTTATCTACATATTTTGAGGGATCTACAAACATTATCAACTTATTTATCACCTATTTTTTTATTTACCATTTAAATCGTTTATAAACATTCCCCAAGCATACTTAAAGTTTCCTTACTATTTCCATATTGTTTTGTTCAGTTATTCATTGAAAAGGTTTCATGCAAAGTTTTAATTGAATACATTTTGAACATGTTCGGTAAGTAATATATTTCTTAGAATGATGCATCAGTCATAATTTGGTAGGAATACTATTTATCATTATTTGTGATCTTCACTCGTCCAAGTGATTGTGGATCCTCTAATTCATTATTCAATGAAATCCATTGTTACCTAAATTATTAATTATATAATGAAAAACATTACTCCATAAGAAATAATACAAAAGATCCGTATACATAGTAATTAAATTACTTGAAAGTTCGAGACAAGAAGTTTAAAATATTTTGTTTTTAAAAAAATAATTAATTAATTGTTTTTATCATATAGTAAATACAAAAAATTAAACCAAAATCATTTAATTCATTTTAAATTTATTATTTAATGCAGAATTATTATATACATAATATAAGGCCATCAAAGCTGATATTGATACATTGCCAAATTGTTGGTGTAAAATATCATTCCGCGACAAGGATTTGACTGGAATTTTGCAATTATGTTGATTCCTATGCTTGTCTACACTCTACCTAATATTTAATTCTTTGTTAAGAAAATTATATTTAGGTTCCCAAAATTTTAATAAATTCATTGAGTTACGTATACGACCCTAATCAATTTTGAATTCAATATTCGACAATGTTAATGGATTCGAGTTTGTGAACTAGAAGGAATGAGAAAAATCTACGAGAGTTGAGGGATTCCAAGGAAACGATAGTAGTAAGGAGTACAAAGAGAAGTTGAATTTGTCATTATCATACCCATCTCGTCAAGAATTTTTGAGAGGCGGGACAAGTACAACAAAACATCATTTATTAAAGGTTGAACCGCCCCCTCCCCGCCCCTAGAGCATTGTGCCTCATTTGGACGGGAACATGGCAGAGATGATACTGTGTATTCTTTTGATTTTTCTCTCCCTTTTTTCTCCCTCACATTTCTTTTTTTACCAGTTGCTCACAATTTATTTGATAGAGATTAAAATCTAGATTTTAATTTAGTAAGATCTATAATAATAAATGACATACAGAATATTGTTGACAATTTGGAAAAAAGAAAAAAAAAATTTTAAATTGATATACATTTTAACTCAAATATAGATATAATAATAGATCTTGATATTATAAATTCTCAAATATTATTAGATTTTGAAGATTTATTTAATACGTTATAAAATCAGACTGCCAACATGAAATTATTTTAAGATTTTAAGAGATTATTAGATTTTAAGATTATTAGATTTTTGTTCGCTCATAAGTAGCACCCTTAATTTTGGTTTCAGAGCCATAGGATCTATAGGAACTATAAAAATCATAAAAATACTATTACTAAACAAAAGTCATTAAAATAAAAATAATGGAAGTTGAAGATTTAGGTAATAAATATAAAATAATAAGAGAAATTTAATATAATTATTGTAAAATCAATATTATGTGATAAAAGTGTAACAATTATATTAAAAATACTTGAAAATTTACCTATAGAGATAAAACAATTTATAATTGAAAAAATAAGATTAGAAATTGTTAAAGATATGTACACTTATGAAATGATATTAGAAACTTATGAAAAACATTTGTATGATTTAATTATAAAAGAAATAAGTAGATATGATTAAAAATATGAAAATTACAATTACTAAAACAGACTGGTATTATATGATAAAAGATAGTGAAAGTGAATATATAATAGAATTCTGTCCTAAAGAATTAAAAATAAAAATATTAATTATAACTAAAGAATTACCCAAAGAAATAAGAGAACAAATATTAAATAAATTAATAATAGGATACTTAATAGATGAATACATGTACTATAAAGTTAGAAAAGAAATTGAAAAAGAAGAAATAATGCTCTATTGCAGAGAAGATTCTGAATTTTCATGAAAAATTAATGCTTAATATAGAAAAATTTAAAGAAAAATTTGATAAAGATTATAATACAATATATAAATTGAACCAACAAATAGAGAATGTATGGTTAATACCAGATCAACAAGAAGAAAATAGACCAAAAAAGTTGACAAATGGTCAAGAAAAACAAATATTAAAATTAAAACAAGAAAAATCTAGAATAAAAGCTAGATATTATAAGAATTTGACACGACTCCCAACTACAGAATATGAAAAATTCTTATTTAATAAGAAATCAATAGAATCAAAAGATATTGAATGTCAATTATTCTATCTAACTCAATCAAAGAAAGATAATGAATAATCAAATGGAAGATCTAAAAACATTAATAAAAATGTTAATGACCGATGTACAAATTTAAGGAAAGAAATAAAAGAAGAATTAATTATACTAAAAATTGAAATTAGAAAATTAAAAGAAAATAATAAATACAAAGACAAAAAAATAGATTAAAAAAATTTATAAAAAAAGAAATGTCAAGAATAGGAAAGAAACATATAGAACAAGAAAACCTAGTTATAGAAATATGAAGTATGGATGATAATTTTAGAAAATATAATTTACCAAAAATATTAGAAGAATAAAAAAATCTCAAAAAATTACTAGAAAAAGGAAAAAATATAGAAGAAAGAAAAGATGAATAAATAACTAGATTTACTAATAGAAAATTTTGATCAATTAAGTTTAGAAAATATAGATGAATACCAAGTTCTAATGAATATTGGAGGAGGACCTACTCCAGCAGGAACCTCTAATAAAAAATTTGATCCAAATGAAAGTTATGTACATCTATATAATAAACCATACAAACAATTCTATGATAGAGTAAAAGATAGACAACCACCTAGAGAAAATAAATATAAAGACAGATTCGAGTTAAACGATAATTATGATAAACCAATTAATTATGGAAGAACAAAATTGAACCTAGATTGTAAAATAGATACTAAAAAGCCTTAATAATTTGGGCAGACTCAATGATACTATTCTTGAAAACATTCAATTATATTACAAAAACACTAATGCTTCTTTACCTAAGTTGAGTGCCACCTCACTTGGGCACCTCCTCTTTTGTAACCCAACTTAGGTAATGTAGCATACAAAAAACACAATTTCATTCCATACATATAAGAAAAAGAAGGCTATCCCACTAAAAAACACAAGATACCTACATCTTCTACAAGCATAGATGAATTAATTTTGGGAGCAATATATGAATTAAATCTAGTTCATGTCATATACTCATAGCCACACAGTTAATTTCCATACATAACACCACTGAATATTTTACAACTTAATTGAAAAATGCACTAAATTAATTTGAGAAATTACTTCATGAGGCCACACGAAAAATAAAAAATGAAAAGAAAAACCAAATGCCTTTACATTTACTCAATCAACATTAAAACTAAACACTATAAAGGAAAATATAACAATTTGTGGTTTTTACTTTGATGGAATTATATTTTGCAATGCCTTCGTTTTTTTCATTAATCTTGTTCCTCTTCCACCTCCTCGGCCATATGCAATCCATAATATCAGAATCTAGAATTCATTACACGAATATAAATATACAAACTCCAAAATGAAAATTCTAAAAATGGTATAACTACAATTTTTTGTCCAATAAAAAGAAATATTTTCTCTTCCACGAGCTCTGGTGTGGTGTTGATTTTGGCAGTGTCTGCCAAGGCTTCAATATCCTACATATAACAACGGGTATTCGCACCGCGATGTGGACACAGTGTCCTCCGCGCTGCGCGGACAATTGTTTCTTCGTAGAGTAGACACCGCGACGAAGTAGAGCCGGAGACGACGAACAATAGAGGAGTGTGACAGCACGAAATTGGTTGTCGCGATTTGTGGACACTGTCTACTACTTTTACTGCACCATGGTCTCGGAGTGAAATGAAGATTTTGATTCCTCTCTTGTTGGTTTGATTCTCCAATACAAAAGGTACATGGAGAGATATTTATAAAATATCAACTGCAATTTATCCAATAAAAAAGGTACATGGAGAAGATATTTATAAAATATTAGCGGCAACTGGACGGTCGTGACTGTAGCGAAACCAGATGAAAAGAGGATAAATGTGAAAGAACATTGATCAAATGATAACTTACCCATGAATATGATGACCAAGTAAGATCAACACCTATGATGTGATATATCCTATCAACCTATTAGTAAGTATTTCATTATATGATGGGATATATCCTATCAACGTATTAGTAAGCTATGTTCGGTGTGTGCCGTTTTCATCCTCAAATTCAGCTGTTTTCCCTTCCGAATTGCTATTTTAAGTTATTTTTTGCTATTTTTGGTAATATTTTGATTGCATGTTAGGAGATGATTTTTAACCCGATTTGGGTTAGATTTTTTGCAGAATACTTATTTTATTCCATGTTTTTCGTTTGGCGTGATTTTTGAAATTTTGCCATTTTTGGTAAAATTCGGATTTCGGCTATAAAGTCCGGCTTGTGGACTTATTTTCATCATGGCGTGATATAATAAAATTCTCTAAATTTCAGAGACGTTTTCTCTGTGTTTTTTTGGCATTAATCTTGTGTTCTTCCCTGTGAATTTGCTGGTAGAACTAGCCTGCAGAATAATCACTATTATGCCCGGCGTCAGTTGGTATCAGAGCTTCAATCTTCTTCCTGGGTGAGATTTCATCAGTTCCAATGGCCGGAGGACGTGGTCGTGGTCGACGTGGGCAGGTTCCGATTGAGGAAGTCCAATAGCGTGATTGTAATATTCAGGATGCCACGATTAAAGAATCATGAGATCTCCTAGCCCGAGTCTGATTCTGCTGTTTTTGAAAATCCCAACCACCAACGCGATCTATTTCGGGAGCACCGTGGTCGGGATAAGCGCTATAGGTATCTCGGTTTTCGTGTGGATCTGTCCGAATTTTCTGGTACATTACAGGCTAAGGGATTTATCGACTGGATAAATGAAGTGGAGCGTATCTTTGATTACAAGGAAGTGCCGGATCGTGTGAAAGTAAAATTGGTTGCCATCAAACTCAAGGGCAGAGTGTCTGCCTGGTGAGAACAGTTGAGGCGTTCACGGGATAGGCAGGGAAAATCCAAGATCGCTGATTGGGAGAAGATGAAGAAAAAGATGAAGGGTCACTTTCTTCCCTTCGGTTATACTCAAACTTTATTTCAACGACTTCATACGTTGATGCAGGGTTTGAGATCAGTTGATGATTACACAGAGGAGTTTTACCAATTGGTAGCCCGGAATGACTTATCTGAGACGGAGGAACAGATGGTAGCACGGTACTTGGGAGGGTTGCGCCAGCCCCTGCAGGATGTCCTCAGCATTCACTCACTGTGGACTGTGTAGGAAGCATATCAGCGTGCACTTGCTGTTGAAAAACAGCAGAACAAGAGGCCAGTTCTCAGGAACGATCAGAACAATCGACCAGTTTGCCCTCAGGATTCCCGTCCTGTCCAACAGATACCTCAGGGTAATTCTAATTCTTCTATTAAGTGTTTTCGTTGTGGTGAACAAGGGCATAGGACTACTGATTGCAGGAAGCTTGCTAGTTAAAAGGGGAAAAATTTATTGATTGAGGAGGACGTGGTAGATGAGACTGAGGAGATTGGAGAGGCTATATATGACAATGATGATATTGATGATGTGCTGTATGGAGATGACCATGAGACTTTGGTGGTTCGTAAGAGTTTACTGACTCCCAGGGGCGATTCAGCAGAGGATTGGTTGAGGACCAATATTTTCCACACGACCTGCACAGTTACTGATAAAGTCTGCAAAATGATCATTGAAAGTGGCAGTTGTAAGAATGTAGTGTCCGATGAGACTGTCCAGAAATTGCAGTTAAAAACTGATCATCATCCCAAACCATACAAGTTGTCGTGGCTGAATAAGGGCAGTGAGGTAACCGTAGATAGGCGATGTCTCGTCTCTTTTTCAATTGGTAGCAAATATTTTGATAATGCTTGGTGTGATGTTGTGTCAATGGATGCATGTCATGTATTGTTGGGCTGGCCTTGACAGTATGATCGCAGTGTTATCCATGATGGACGGAAAAATACATACTCCCTTAGCATCAAGGGGAAAACGATTGTATTGGCACCCCAGCGTGAAGGGCCCTCTCCTACTCCAGTAGTGAACAACACTAATCTACTTTCTATGTCCAGATTTTTAAAAGAGGTTGAGCATGGGGATGTGGTATATGCTCTACTGCCTTACGGGGATAGTGCAGTGATGTTAGTGGAATCTGAGTTACCAGCAGAGGTGCAGCAACTACTAGCGGAATTCGCTGACCTCATGCCGAGGACCTTCCTCCTGGATTACTGCCTATGAAGGATATTCAGTATCAGATTGATCTTGTTATAGGATTGAGCTTGGCTAATCGACCCACATATCGCCTCAGTCCCAAGGAGGCTGAAGAGTTACAGCGGCAAGTGGTAGAGTTATTGGAGAGAGGTTATATTCGCGAAAGCATGAGCCCTTGTGCAGTCCCTGCATTGCTTGTGCCGAAGAAAGACGGTTCATGGCGTATGTGTGTTGACAGTCGAGCAATAAATAAAATTACTGTAAAGTACAGGTTTCCAATTCCCCGTCTGGATGATATGTTGGATCAATTATCCGGCTCGACAATCTTCTCAAAGATTGACCTGAAGAGTGGATACCATCAGATCAGAATTGAGCCGTCGTACTATGCTCCTCACCACTACTAGTACCAGAGTTACAGGCTTTGAGACTTTTCCAGATATGTATGCAGATGATCCTTCCTTCGGCAGTATATTTCAAGAGGTAACTAACGGTCATCGTCATGATTTTGTTTTGCATAATGGCTATCTGTTTCGTGGATTACTGTTGTGCATTCCAGATTGTTCATTGAGGCAGCAAATTATCAGTGAACTTAACAATGAGGGGCACTTTGGCCGAGATAAGACATTGGCCCTTATCTCTTCTGACTTTTATTGGCCCAAGTTGACCAGTGATGTTGCGCATTATGTGAACCGTTGTTATATTTGTCGGCGGTCTAAAGGAGTTCTCACCAATGCTGGCATGTACACTCCCTTACCTGTTCCTGAAGCTCCTTGATTTGATGTCAGCATGGATTTTGTGTTGGGCTTACCCCGTACCCAATGAGCCGCGGATTCTATCCTTGTTGTGGTGGACAAATTTTCGAAAATGGCCCATTTTGTAGCTTGCAGGAAGACTATGGATGCTACTCGGATTGCCCACCTTTATTTTCGGGAGATTGTGCGTTTACATGGTATTCCTAGATCAATTACTTCAGATTGTGATACCAAGTTCATCAGTCACTTCTGGAAGAGTTTGTGGGGACGGCTGGGGACACAACTGGTATCAGAGCCCAGGGTCAGAGGAACGCAGTAGAAAGCGTGGTGACGATCGGGCTAAAAATTATTCGCGTTTGAGGTACCTTGTGTCGAAAGTCTTCTTGACATTGGTGGTCAAGCGGCGGGTCCCTTTTGGTCGAGGGTGACAGTAATAACGGCGGTACAAGATGATTGGCGAATGGATTATCGTTTGAGGGGAGGCCACAATGATGTGGTCCTTCGTTTGAGGGGAGGATTGTTGGGAGCAAACAAGAAGTCCCACATCGGTTGGGAGAAGAAAAGAAATCCACCATATAATCAAAGTGGGCTACTCCATCCATTACCAATTGGTTTTGGGATGGAACCTCACTTGGGTATGGTGGAGTGGGCTTGGGCATTGGGTAATTGCTCTCAATAATTCCCTACAACTGGTATCACCCCCAAACCGATGGTCAGACTGAAGTAGTGATATAATAATTCCCTACAACTGGGCTTGGTTTTAGCAGCGCCTATCACCCCCAAACCGATGGTCAGACTGAAGTAGTGAATCGGAGCTTGGGCAATCTTTTGCGCTGTTTGGCAGGAACTAAGCCGAAGCAGTGGGATTTAGTGTTACCTCAAGCAGAATTTGCCTATAACAGGACGACAAACAGAACCACTAGCTTCAGTCCATTTCAGATTATCTATGGTCAGAACCCATCTGGGGTGCTGGATTAGGCCCCTATCTTGCGCATAGGACGTTTCAGTCTTAAGGCAGATGAGATGGCAGAGCATCTTCGGGGTATCCATGAGCAAGTGAAGTTGTCAATTCATGAGAACAATACCAAGTACAAAGCTCGGGTTGACAGTCATCGTCGTCGGGTTCTTTTTGATGTTGCTGATTTTGTCTGGGCTGTTTTAATGCGTGATCGTTTCCCTGTTGGTGCGTATAATAAGTTTAAGGATCGGAAGATTGGGCCTTGTGAGGTACTATAGAAGATCAACGATAATGCTTACAGGTTGCGTCTTCCAAGTCACTTGAGGACTTCTGATGTCTTTAATGTGAAACACCTCAGTCCTTGTTTTATGGATTCTGATGACACTACCCTGAACTCGAGGACGAGTTCTTTCCAACCTGGAGCGACTGATGCGGGAGGGTCCGAGTCAGATGCTGAGTTGTCAGGTAACACGTTAATGGCTCTAAGGTATCACGAGTTGGCAGATCGGGGCAAGGATGACAAGTGATCGCGTAACTTTGGCAATTAAGTCGTGTTTCGGTAATTTGGCCATAACTTTGGCTACGGTTATCAGAATCGCGATTGTGACCACAATCCGGAAAGCTCGTTTCGACGCGCACGTCGTAGCCACCAGCTATGCTCGGTGTGTGCCATTTTCATCCTCAAATTCAGCTGTTTTCCCTTCCGAATTACTATTTTAAGTTATTTTTTGCTATTTTTGGTAATATTTCGATTGCACGTTAGGAGATGATTTTTAACCCGATTTGGGCTAGATTTTTTGCAGAATACTTATTTTATTCCATATTTTCGTTTGACGTGATTTTTGGAATTTTGTCATTTTTGGTAAAATTCGGATTTCGGCTATAAAGTCCAGCTCGTGGACTTATTTTCATCATGACGTGATATAATAAAATTCTCTAAATTTCAGAAACGTTTTCTCTGTGTTTTTTTGGCGTTAATCTTGTATTCTTCCCTGTGAATTTGCTGGTAGAACTAGCCTGCAGAATAATCACTATTCTGCTCGGCGTCACTCCTTGATAGTAAAACGTTGTACATACACATTTTAAATTAAATAATTGAATCTCCGTGGACAAAGCAATTCCTACAACGATTCAATCAAACAAAAAGCATAACACATTATGAGAGTACATTGTGGACAAGAAAATTAAATAGAAGCATCCACTTCAAAGTTCTAGGATGTCTACTCATCTTAGAAAACAGAGGCATGGCTGAAAAAAGATGACTCCCTCCTTTGTGATTCTCCACACTCAGCATCAATTGGGTCTAAAGGTTGGATCCAGGCTATAACAGTGAAGATTTGAAAATTTTGGGGAACAAAAATTGTAATACTACATTCTCTGGCAGGAACCAAGTTATTACACTTCTTATAATTATGACAAGAGTTTGTGAGGCGATTTCAGTTACATACCAATTTTGTCAACATCAATTTCTGACATTCCCAAAAGGAAAAAATAACATTGTTGAACAAACCAAAAAGTACGCCTAAGATGGCAATTAGTAAACATCCAAGAATTTCAAGCATCTGAGAAACTAAAAACATAGAAATCTTGGAACTAAAAAAAAGAACAAATATCAAACACGAGAAATGATGTCGTCAAAACAATATGGAACCTTACCCAATGTAGATCGTTTTGCCACTTGTCGGTGCCACTGAGAACAAGCGAGAGAGAAAGAGTGAGAAGTCAAAAGCTTTGAGAGGAAAAATGAATTGAACGATATTTTCGGTTGAAGATATTTCATCCATTACTATTAACAAACTAGTTCAAAAAGGTCAAATGTGAAAATTAACGTGACAAAAATGAGTAGTGAATCAGGAATTCTCTCTTTTAAAATAGAAGGGATAATAAATAACTAAACTCATCTTTTCCATAACTGTAACACTAGTTGTCCACAAAATCAACTGAAAAATGAGATCGAGGATAAGAAAGACAAAACAAACCCCCTAACATCATTGCACTACGATCTCTAGTGATGATTTGTGTCCGAATACTTGTTTAGCATGCTTTGAAATAAGGGAAATATTAGTCCAAAAATTGAATCCACATTAAAAATTCGAGTGTTAAATACTAGAGTTTGATGTAACAATGAAGATCTCATATTCGACCTTTTTTATAGCTGGTTGAGCTCGAGCTCGGTCCCTTTTTACTTCATAAAAGATAGGTTTTACTTTGATATTTTATTAATTTCTTCGTATAAAATTATTTGACGTCTGTCAAGTCCTATTTTTTTTTTTTTTCAAAACTCATTCTTTCATAAAATAATTTTACATGTAAATTTAAAATTTTTCCATATTAACTACACATTTTTTAAAAAAATTACTATTTCAAAATATATTTTACTAGAAGAAACTCGAATAGGGGCTTTGTTAAGTAAAGATGACAAAATATCATCTCACATCCAGTTCTTTATCGTCCCCTTCTCAAAATATTTTAATCCCCACATAGCCTACAGAGCCGCTACTATCCTTGTAGCTGTGATGGCAGGAAGGTAAGAATCAATTAAAGTAAAATTGAATTTAGCGTCCGTTTGGTCTCTATTATTTCAAATTATAACAAGATGAATAATAATTTTTTGGAGAATATGTGGTTAAAAACGAAGAAAAAGTTTTAGGTTTATGTGTAATATTATTTTATTAAAAAATATGCGATTGATAAGAATGGAGAGAAAATGAATTATAACGAGAAAGGTAATTAGTGCTTATTGTCTCTACATTTCATTATTATTGTGGAAAACATCATTACTTTTCATTTTTTGACATTTTCACTCTTATTTCCACATTTCATTGCGCAAAATATCATTTTTATATATTTTTTCAATTAAGAATTTTTATATGACGAATATGTCATTCTCTTTAAATAAAAAGAAAAAACTAATTACAACCATACTTCCAATTTTTTTTAAAAAGTGCAAATTAGTCTCAAATAAATTATTAAAAGAGTAATTGATACACAATATCTCTATCTTTCACTATTTTTGCGAAAAACGTATATACCTTTCATTTACACCTTTTGTGCAAATTATCATCTCCATTTATTTTCATTCAATTTTTCAATAAAGAACTGTGAAATAATGAATACGCATCTTATTTAAATAAAAAATATATATATTTTTAATATCTAATTCTTTAATAATTTATTTGTGACTCGATTACACTTTTTATTTTATTTTTAATTTTTAAATAAATTTAATTGGGATTTGTTTAAAAAAATTAAATTTTTAATAATTTATTGGGGATTAGTTTGCACTTTTCAAAAAAAAAAATTGGGACTATGGTTGCAATTAATTCTTTAATATATTTTTTTTTTTTAAATAAGAAGGTACATTCATCATTTCATAACTTTTTAATGAAAAATTAGATGAAAATGGATATAAATGATGATTTGTACAATTAAATGTGTAATTAAGTATGAAAATATCAAAAAATTAAAAGGTTTGGGAGTTTTTTTTTTGTAATAATAGTGAAATGCATGGACATTATGTGCTAATTACCCTTTTGATAATTTATTTGACTCATTTGCACTTTCAAAAAAAATAAAAATTGAGACTATGATTACAATTGTTTTTTCTTTTTCCTTTTGTGTTTATTCAAAGAGAATGATATATTCGTCATTTCACAATTTTTAATTAAAAAATGGATGAAAATTTCCTTTTACATAATGAAATGTGGAAATAAAGATGAAAATACCAAAAAATAAAACATGAGAACGTTTTTCATAATATGTGCTAATTACCCTAACGATAGATAATGGGGCAAACAGTGGCTTAAGAAACTCTTTGCAATTTTAGAAAGGAAAATAATAGAGTAATGAGCACATAACGTCCCTACCTTTTACTGTTATTGTGGAAAACGTCATTACCTTTCATTTTTTTGACATTTTCTCCCTTATTTCCACATTTCATTGCCAAAAAGGTTATTTTTATCCATTTTCTCAATTAAAAATTGCGAAATGATGAAAATACATTCCCCTTTAAATAAAACAAAAGGAAAAAGAAAAAATTAATTGCAAATATATTTCTAACTTCTAATTGCAAATCTAGTCCTAACTTTTTTGAAAAGAGTAAATGAGTCTCAAATAAATTATTAAAAGGGTAATTAGCATATAATGTCCATACCTTTCACTGTCATTACAAAAATGTCCCTACCTTTTTTTGGCATTTTCTCCCTTAATTATACATTTGAAAGCTCAAACCATTATTTCTATCCATTTTTATCCAATTTCTCAATAAAAAATAATGAAATGATGAATATATCCTCATATTTAAATTAAAAAGTTAAAGAATTAATTGCAATCATAGTCCCAATTTTTTTAAAAAAAGTGCGAATGAGTCTCCAGTAAATTATTAAAAAATTTAATTTTTTTATAATAAAAAAATTCAAACGAGTCCCAATTAAAAAGTGCTAAAGAATCCCAAATAAATTATTAATGAATTAGAATTTAAAAAATTATTTAAATATGAGGGTATATTCATTATTTTACAGTTCTTTATTGAGAAATTGGAAGGAAATGGATGGAAATGATGTTGTGCACAATAAAATGTGTAATTACCAAAAAAATAAAAGTTATGGACTTTTTTCACAATAAATGTGAAAGATAGGAAAATTATTTGCTAATTACCCTTTTAATAATTTATTTGGGACTCATTTGCGCTTTTCAAAAAAATTGGGACTATGATTGTAATTATTTTTTTTCCTTTTATTTCATTTAAAGGAAATTGTATTTTCGTCATTTTACAATTTTTAATTGAGAAAATGGATGAAAATGATATTTTGCTCAATGTAATGTAGAAATAAGGATGAAAATATCAGAAAACAAAAGGTGTGGACGTTTTCCACAATAACAACAATGAAAGGACTTTACGTGCTAATTACTAAATAATAACAATGACTCGACACAATCTTTCGGCAAGGCACTAAGAACACGCACGCACAGAGATGCCGTTGGTTGGCCGTGAATGAGAAGCAACAGCGCCGGTGACATATTTTTCTACTCATCAGAATCCAAGAAAAAACATTAGAATTCAATTTTGAATTCACGACTACTTTCTCAGTTCTTGTTTATCCGTAACTCAATCAGTCAGATTGAAATCATCCTCATCACGTATTCGTATAAAATACCCGGCATTGGCTGTTGATGAAGTTCCACATGGCTCTGCAGATCTTCCTTTCTCTTTTTTCCTTTCTCGGGTGACCCATCTTTGTTTTCTTTACACCCTTTTGATATTAAGCGAATTTACTGTCTTTGGCATGTTTTCTTGTAAAATCTTGGTAGATTTTCATTTTGGTGTGTCTTGAATTCCCAAACGGGCTACGTATATATTTCAATATTGGTATAAGATCGAAGGTTGATTATTTTGTGTGCTGTGTTGAATTTCATGGGCTTAACTATATGTTTATGAATTTACTGCTTGCTTGTTTAGGTTAGGATTTTGGGTGATCGTGATCCTTGAATTGGGGGTTTTTAGGAAAGTTTCATGAACTAGTGGATCTTTTTGGAATGTTTAGTAATGCTTTTTGTTAGTGAAATTTTGGGATGAATAGAGTAAATTTTGTTCCTTTTTAGCTCTTGATGCTGATGTTTTCCTTTTACCTATTATTACTTTTCAGTTTGATGAATGTTTAATTCCATTTATTCAATATGCCTGGAGAAGCCAAGGAACAAACTCACAAGAAAAAATTGATTGTGGAAGATGAGGCCAAAAATTTACAAAACAAGAAACCAAAAGTAAAACAAAGAAACAGGAGTCGTTCTTCATTATCGAAGAAAAAAGTTACTAATAGGTTAAGTGTAAGTTATGGGAGTTCCGGTTGGAAGAAGAAGGTAGTCAAAAAAGCCGTTGTGCATAAAACAAAAACCTGCAAGAAGCAACCCCTGTTGAGTGTTGTAAATGATGAAGTTCAGGTCATTAGCACAAAGGACAGCGAAAAACAGGATGATGGAGATATAAAGTTGCAAAATTTAAAGAGAAGGAGAAAGAGAAAGAAGAGAAAGGTTAATGTAGAGCTTGATGAAGCTTCGCGCTTGCAAAGGAGGACGAGGTACCTGTTGATAAAACTGAAGCTGGAGCAGAATCTTATCGATGCTTATTCTGCAGAAGGTTGGAAGGGTCAGAGGTATAAAATTCTCGATCCTATTATCTTTATTAAAATTCTATTGCAGATTCTAGTTTCCTTTATACGTCATTGTGATTTTCCATGTATATTAATATTAGAAAAAGAAAGAAAACATGTTATATTAAGCAAAGCAAGCTGATTTTTAATGAATATGCATCCAAATTTATAGCATGTGGAGATGAAGTGTTAACCGAAGCGATTTACGTTAGTTCAATTTTAATCGGGGCTGGCCTTGGTTGCAATTTATTTGGTCTCTCCAGAATTATATGTATAATCAAGTCAAATACTTTACATTAGATATGAAACAAAACCTTTTATCTTAATCAGTAGCGGAGGGAAACCGCTTCCAGTCTTGCCCCATTCCCACTTTCCCTGAGTATCATATTATCATTTCCGGCTTGTGCACTCCACCCCACCCCAAGGGTCAAGGTCTCATCTCAAACTTAAGTCTTTTGGGCATAGTGTAATAGCGTGTCACTGTGTAGTGTATATGGTTATGTTTATATTTTAATTTGATGTGTTAATGCCAAATGGTAATTTGTGTAGGTATAATTGTAATCGTTGTGTATTAATTTGTTTAAATTGTATAAATTGGAATTTGAATTATTGTGAATATGTTTAATTTGTGCAAGCTTAATAAAAATTAAATAGGGTGGATATTGATATTGCAAAACTTATTACGGATCTTAGACTTGTACTCTAATTGTAAAAAGAGAGATTATTAATATTATTATGTTATTTCGTTGTTTGGTGTCATTATACGACATTGTGTTTTTTAAAAATGTATTTCATGAATTTGATAATGATGTCATTATATGGTGTTTTTAAAGTAAAACTCAGTTAATAATTTTTAAAAATTATAAGCTTTTTAATATTATTTAATTTTATAGTTGAAGATTTTTTCCTTAGTTAAATTCGTCCCCCAAATGGTTCCAAGTCTTGGCTCGCCCCTAGATTCAATGACAATTATCATCATATACAAATTAAGATGGATCTGTAAAAACTTTTTCCTCTTACATAAACATATTTTTCTTTTACTCAGTCGAGAAAAGATTAAACCAGAAAAGGAACTACAAAGAGCCAAGAAGCAAATATTGAAGTGCAAACTTGGAATACGTGAAGCCATTCGCCAATTGGATTTGCTTAGTTCTGTAGGATGCATTGACGACTCGGCAATTGCCCCAGATGGATCTGTTCATCATGAACATGTAAGCGAATCCTTTTATCCTAATTCTTTTGGGGGTATTCATCAAGCATCTCGTTAGGAGTTCTAGCTAATTGGAATTCTCTAAGCATGTTACTGTTTGGTGATGTACTTATCAAATAGAATGTTATTATACATGTTTTTTATACTTACCTTTCACAATAATATCATTTTTTTTTTAAATAAGCATATTTGCTTTTGTTTTCTAAATTAAGAATAATTCCAATACTGCACAGTGACAGTAACACCATTGTCAACTACACTAGGGAGTTCATGATATTCCTGTTTTCATTCAGATAATCTGTGCTAAATGTAAGATGCGTGAAGCTCTCCCTGATAACGACATTATACTCTGTGATGGGACATGTAACCGTGCTTTTCACCAAAAATGTCTTGATCCTCCACTGTCAACAGAAAATAGTGAGTTTTCTATAACTTTACTGTTTTCTTTACCTATTCTAGTGTGGCTGACTTGTTAGTTTTTGAGGTATATAATTTTTATTAAATAATTTCATGTTTTTTAGAACTTCATGTAATGAAGTTAATGATTTCCCAGTTCCTCCAGGAGATGAAGGCTGGTTTTGCAAATTTTGTAGGAGTAAGATGGATATATTAGAAGCTACAAATGCTCACCTTGGGACCCATTTTCCCATGGATAGTAATTGGCAGGTTGATAATTTTGAAACCTGACGTTATTTCTTAATGTGGTTCGCATCGATTAAAGAGGCATATATTGGATCATAACAGGATATTTTCAAGGAAGAAGCAATATTACCTGATGGTGGAGATTCCATGTTATGCCCAGAACAAGAATGGCCGTCTGACGACTCCGAAGATGATGATTATGATCCAGAAAGAATTGAACCTAGTTGCAGTGATAGCATGGCTAGCTCTGATTCTGATGGCTCTGAGTTCAGTTCCAGCTTTTTAGGATCTCTTGAGGATGAACCACTTTCTTTGTCTGGAAGAAATGAAGGGAGGAGAAAGGAATGTCAGGATATTTATTTGGAGCTAATTGGGGTAGATTCTGATGAGAATAACGATGGTGAAGCTGTATGTGGTCGCAGACAGCGATCAACTGTTGACTATTTAAAGTTACATGATGTGAGTAGATTAGATTTATTTACACTCCTCTTTTTTCAGTAGCAACAATAGGAGCCAAGGTGGTCTTGTATATATATGGTCAATTTATTATGTGCGAGCACCTAAAAACCGACAACCCTTTTCAAGTTTTTCCTTTTGAAATTTATGGCCAGGAAGAGACTTTCCTTTCAATTCACTGAAATTTATTAAATTATTAAAGGAAAAGAAAGTTGATGCGGTAATTTTCTTTCGATTGCTTTGTTGAAATTAAAATATTATTATTATGATTTGAACTTTATATTTCATTCTTTTCCGAATGTATGAGTACTTGAATGAGTGCAAAGCTATGATGATGCCAATACTGGTCAGCATTATATGGCTCTTTTTTTTTTATCAAATGCAAATTCATGTGATTGGTTGTCCGGTTCATAGGAAATGTTTGGGAAGAATGCTGCTGAAGATGAACAAATCAGTGAAGATGAAGACTGGGGTCCAACAAAAAGAAGAAGGAAAGGAAATGAGACTGATGCATGTGGCACCCTCATGGCTCTGTCTGAAACTGAGAAGAACTGTTCAAAAGAAAAACCAAAAGAAGTCCAGGAAAAACTCTCAAGTGGGAAAATAAAAAGACCAATTTTCAGACTTCCACTTAATGCAGTTGAGGTACTATAGATTATTTCTCGTATTCTTTTCAATACCTTGACAAATGACATTATACATAGGGTGAGCCAATCCTCCATTTTTATTTTGCTGTTGCAGAAGCTTCGACTTGTTTTTGCTAAGAATGAACTTCCAGCCAGAGCAGTAAGAGAGAATCTTTCCAAACAGCTGGGAATAGAATTTGACAAGGTAATACTGTAATATTATGGCTGAATCAAAGAAATTGAACAAACAGGATGTCAGGAAAAAGATAGGAATCCCAATTCATTGCATTTTCCAAATTTTAAACTGGGTCGCTGGAGGGGGAAAAAAAAAAAAGCCAGTGCTGCAAATTGCTGTAGCTAGTGAACATTGTATGTTTCAGTAGGATTCTAATACGATACTGGAAATTACTATCTGTAACTGTTATTGCCCTTGTAGGGTTAAGTTTTGTCAAATATGCTGCCTGTGAAATATTGGTTTCGGAATGATATCGCAGCAGAATTGAGTCGATTTTACTTTGAAAGGTGCTCTGTCATTAAAGACATTACAAGAGTTTAAGATAATGGATGGGAAATCAAGAAAAGGTAGGAAGGACAAGAGCATTTGATATGCATACACCCAAAAATTAAACAATAAACAGAAAAGAGATACTGATCCATCACAAAGCAACATAAATCAGAAAAAAAAAAAAAATACTAATTCAATCTATTTTGTTTAATTCTTCAACCTGTTTAGTTGACTTGATTTGTTATTACATTTGTAGGTCAACAAATGGTTCAAGAACGCACGCTACCTAGCTCTTAAAGCCAGAAAGGCAAGGGTGCACCCGACGAAAAACTTCCTCCTTTGTAGCTCAATTCTTGTTATATTCTTCTCATTCAACCGTTTAACTCTTAGCAAGCATTGCATAGATTTTAAGTTGCCTGAAGAGACATGATAAAAATAATATTTTTCTTCACATTGTTTATTCTTCAAATTATGGCTGCATCATATAAGTGAGTCTTTTTTATTTATTTCGTTTTCTCTTTATCACTGTTTAAAATTGTGGATAAATAATAATTTTATGTCTTTTAATTTCTAATTTCACAGTAATTATAAGAATAACCCAAGAATAGCTGTATTTGTCTTCTGATTCTTTGCTTTCTTTTATAGACTGATTTCTTCTACATATTTCTGTATCCACTTATAATTGGCAGGCTAAAGTCTGCTGATTTCTGTATTTATGGTGACCAAATTTCCTTAAATTTGAAGTTGAATTCCTTATTTACGGAAATTAACAGGCAGGAAACACAAAATCATCTGATGATGGTAGTCCTGGCATTCAGGAAGAATCCACATCAGAAACTGGAACCAGCAAACATGCTGATCAAATGGCATCGAAGGATAGCACATTACTGCAGGCACCTAAGAGTTCGAAAAAGGCTCATAGAGGTAAGAAACCCTGCTTGCTGACCAATCCTTTGAAGGGAAAACAGCAGAGGAAAACAATGCTACAGAAGCCAGCCAACAAGAAGGTATTGTTTGGCTCAACTTCCCATTTGATATTCTACTCGATATGCAATTTTACTAAGTTCCATAGTAAGTTGAAAGAAAATGTGAATTAATGCACTGATTTCTGATTGGAAGGCTTATCAAGTTGAAATTGGGAATTTGATCAAGAAACTTGAAAATATTGTGGTTGAAATTGAATTCAAACAGATGAGGTATGCTACCAAATTGGCTTTTCTGTTGAGTTGGTTTTTACCATTTTGAGAAATAGCAGAGCTGCAGCAAAATACTTTAGATCTAAATGGTTACACCTTCATTCAATTTGAGTTGGAGAATGTCGCAGCTTGACGTGTAAAAATTTACATCTTATTGGTTACAACATTTGCGTATATGATTAAGTTGTACTGAGATCCCTTGGTATATTTTTTCTTAATCATATTTTGCACTTCCAACTATCAGGTGGCTGCAGATTTTGGTGATGATGTGAGCCTGAAACTTTTAAGAGAAAAGGCCAAGGAAGCTAAGTCAAATAGGAAGAGGAGTCGTATGCTGGAGGCAGAAGCTGAATTGAAACGGCTCTGTGAAATCAAGAGTAAAGTAAAAAACCTCCAGCAAGTTTTACGAGGGCTTCCGAATCAGGGACTCAATAAAGTTGATGCTTCCACCTTAAGCAAACTGACTATCGTCTATGTACCTGTAGCAGAGGTAAGGGAGAAAAGGTGATCCATTTTTTAAAAAAATCTCCTCTCTTATAAGGGATGATTTTGAATCTTTTTACCTTGTGCGTTGTGCTTCTGTTTCTCTACAATTAGAGAATCAGAAAATCCTTTTTGTAATGTATAGAGATAGTATCATTCAATATCAGATAAAATTACAATAACACATCGGTTTATATTGCTAAGCATATACCGCAGAGAACGAGCATGGCGAGTTTTCATGCTCATTTTTGTAATCCCTTCTTGTGCTATATTGAGAATTCACCACTATAGCATCACTTTATGTACCAGTGCATCTTTTATGTCTCAAAAGGACTACGGTCACATATTGCAAAGGTTAGGGACCACACGTGCAAGAAATTAAAGTTTGGTACCCCATTCGTCAAAACTTCAAACGTTAGAGACCCTTTCTGGAATATTCCCTTCTTTATTAATAAACATTTTATAATTTTTAATTTTTTTACTATATATATATATATATATATATATATATATATGTGTGGTGCACGACATTTTTATAAATATGCGACTACGAGACTATTCAATGTGCGACAAAACACAATATATTTTGTGTGTTTTATTCTTCTTTAACTAGTATACATATCTCAAAAGTTGATATTCGTATAACAAGTCGAAACGATGAAAGAAAAACTAAAATTTGACTACAAAAATACTTTATTTCATAATTCTTGCTCGCTGTCCGAGGAATTGGGGCTTCTAACGAACCCTCCCTGCAATATCATAAACAACCAATTGGAAAAATTAACGATGTTTAGTGTCGCAAAAAAGTGAAAAGTTGAAGATATAAATATGATGAAAAGTTACTGCAATTCACTCGGAGAACCATGCAGAAATCCCTCAATTCAACGTTTAAGATTGGAAAAAATGGAAAAATGTTAAAATAAAAAACGAGAGAGAGAAGAGCATACCTTCATTCTTAGCCGTTGATCAGCATTTACTTTTCTTACTTGACATCTTATCTTCTTAGAGAAAAGGCGCGTACGCCGCTTCTCTTTGTAGAGCCACACACCAGCCTCCCTCACTTCATCTTCACCAAATAAATCTATTTGTGCCAATCTTGTCTACACCAAAAATAACACAATGAGCAATTATTCAATGAAGTACAACATTTTCCAATATATCTCTGACAATTTCAAATTAGTAACAAAAGATATGATTTCATACAAAAATGTCAAAGACAAAATAGGATGTTGCCGTACTAAAAAGCATAGACGACTATAAAGAACATATTAACAAATCGAAATTTATCTTCTTTTTTTTTTCTTTTTAAAACTCTCAAATAAAAAGTGTAATGGCATAGAAACCATTCAAATGTTGGCGTACCAAGCCGGCAAACAACATTATTGCTTGAAAGATTGCTCACTTGTTGACCATGCCCACTTTTTTTTATTGAACCATAATTCTAACCAACAATGACATTAATTATTAAAAAAGGAAATATAAAAACAATCACCTATGACACATCATAAGCACATGCCATGCCCTACAAGTACATAGAAAGTCCTTTATTTTTTTATAGCCAAGTGACTGAACTAGGTACAAATCCCCTTAAAGATTCACAATCCTCGTGGGACGAGATTAGAAACATACTTGAACATCAGGTCTGGCGGCCTCGGAGTTCGGAGGAGTTTCGCCAGAAAATGGCGAGACCTTATCGGACCACGCATTCAAAACGTCATCGTAATTCAATTTTAGTGACAACCCTGCATTTGGTTTAGGCAGTATAGCCTCCTCTTTAGGTGATTTGCTAGCTGAATTCACCTTGTTTGGTTTAATGGAACTTGACTTCAACTTAGCTAATGTTGAATTCTTGTGTTCAACCGCCTTTTCGACCTTCTTTTTCTTCTTCTCGGCGAGGATTTTACCGGTTCTTGGTGTGATGTCTTGCACATTGACACTAGGGAACCTCCACCAATTCCCATCATCAACATTTTTCATTGCCCTCACTTCCCTTCTCATTCCAAAGCCAAAGGCACCTCCAAATCCTAGGCCTATTGGATAACCATAACACCAAGAACTCATTTGCCTAGTACTCAAATCACTCGAATCATCAACCGATTTGTTTCCAGTACTTAACTTTCCCATGATACTATCAATGCCCTCTTCAATTTCTGCACCTAGTATCGATCCTGCATCGAAATCTTCTTGATAGTCATCACAAATCTCCAAAGAACCACCCCCTCCCGAATTGATTTCCCCTGGACTTTGGCACGGTTTATCAAATGCACCAATCCCTTTCGGCTCAATTGGGAAATTGGGTTTTTCAAGTTTCGGCGGATGCAACAAGAATCCCGAGTTTTCAACTACACCAAATGGCATAAACAAGTCGGACGGCTCATATGGAAAACTATTGTTACAATTATTGTGTGGTTTTGTGAATTTGTAAGGCTTTGTGAGGTGTTTGGGAGAGAAAATTTTGGGATAGGCTGCAGAAAGAATGGCTGCAGCTTCATTATAAGTCTGATTAGGCCTTTTTCGAGGTGTCCGAGGTTTTCGAGTTGAGATGGCAATATGGGAATTGCTTGATTCAGTTAAAGTTGAAGATGATGAATTTGAAATCCAAGAAGAGGATGGGGATTTAATAATCTCAAGGTCTAATCTAACTCTTCCACCTCCACTTAAACAAGAAGACATTTGTAAAATACCTTATAGAAAACCTCCAAGAATGACTGAAATTTGAACTAAAACAGGAAATGAACCATCTGCAGAAATGACTTAAAAACTGTAGAATCAAAGATTTGGGGCCTGCAAATTTAACCCTAATTGATAAAGAAACAGCCAAACCAGAGCAAACAATTGGAAAGTAGTTGATTGGTCTGAAAAAAGAACCCTAAACCCTTTAAAGTACTAGAAATTCAGTATGAAACAAACTCGATGACTAATAAAAAAAATTGCAAAAAAAAAAAAACCAAAAAATTTAGCACTGTGAATATAAAATTATTAAAAGCCACAGATTACAGAAGGGAACAACACTTCAAAAACCCAGAAAATCAAAGGGCCTAAAGAAACAACCTTGAAAACATCGAATCATGAAAGAAAGTACTGTATTTTCTTCCATGGAAAAACATCATAGATATCTCAGAAAAAGAAACAAGATTTATATACCAAGAATCAGCTATCCATGTAATTTGAGCAGTACAAAAAAAGCAGAGTATATTCAATTACAGTGCACAAAACTCAAGATTTGCTCAAATATTATATGAAATATCTCTAAATGGAAAGATAGGAATTAAAAAGGAATCCAAAGGGCTGAAGGACAGAGACTGAGAGTGGCACAGTGAGTCACGGGATGGAGGCAGATTAAAGGTTGGTATCGGCTGATGAATTCTGTACATACAGCAGAGACACACAGTCTATCTCTCTCTATATCTAACCATTTATCCCTCTATATATATGTATATACAGAGAGATTGGATGGACGGAGGGGATGATTGAAAGGGAGTGGTGGGTTTGGGTGATGAAGAAGAGACCAGAGGAAGAGACAATTCTGGGCTTCAACAGTGGACCATATTATTGGCTTTCATCAGTACAATTATGCTTACTATTTTAATGTAATTTACAAAGAGACCCCTACATTTTTTTTTACTTCTTAATTCTTATCATTTTAATCAATTCCCTTTTGACTTTTGTATATGCAATCAAGGCCTCGTGGTTCTTTTTCTAATGATTTACCAATATTCAATTTAAGCCTTTTATAAGACAGTTGTATTGAGTTCAACTTTGTAAGAACGAGAAAGAAATGCTCATGAAGTAAGATGAGCCAAAACTTTTTTGAAATGCACATTTCGTAAGAGAATGATGTAAGCATGTGTCTGAATCTTTACAATTAAACCTCGAACCTACGAATTGAAACTATAGCACACAAAAGGAGTTGTAAAAGAAGGAGAAATTGCATTATTGATTTTCGATTTATTGTCATGGTAACAAATTAGTTTCCAACCTTTAAAACTAAATGAATTGGTCCACGAATTTTTATTATAGTTGCACATCAATCGTTAATGAATGCATTACCAAATCTCTATTACATTGCGAGGTACTCTCGCATATCGACAGTTATAAAGCTAAATTTTGATTTTCAGTTTGGATTGCATGCTAAAAATCTGAAGTGAATCATGTTTTGTCCCTCCCGAACATAGTCATGTCAATGAGTTGAAACTCAAAGTTTGGGCTCGGCTCGAGCAAAATAGGTCATAGCTTTTGGGTTCGTGTGGAGCCGAGCAAAAGCTCCATCAAAAAAATGAGATTCGGTCCAAGCTTTTGCTCAAACCTTAGCGGGCCGAGTCGACCGGTGTTTTTTTTTTAAATTCGTTACAAATCTATAATTTTTTATAATATATTTAAAATTTGTGCAATTTATACATATTATAAATAAAAACTAAATATTAATATATAAAAAAATACATTTAAACTTAAAATAATAATAATAATAATAATAATAATAATAATAAAGCTCGACTCGGCCCATGACACGAGCTTGGGCTAGCTCGGGCTCCAGCTGATGCTCCAAAATGGGGCTCGGCCCGATGCCACCGAGCCATGAGCCAACCCGACTCGGGCTTTTTGTGGGCCGAGCTCGGGCCACTCAAGCTTTTTTGACATCGCTACCCGAACAACCTACAGCAATTGGCATGGCGTCTATCAAGATACATAGGTAAAATAGCATGTATTGAACCAATAACTTCCTCGTCAGCTCCTCGAGATCAAGATGGCACCTTTAGTTTTAGTTTTACAATAGGAACCTTGCACCAATCTCTTTCCTCCATCTTGAAAGAGTAATGTTATGTAGTATCATTGGAGTTACAACCTCAATTTAGATAATGTTAAATGAAATGTAAAATTAAATAACTTATTTAATTTTACATGTCACATTAACTCTACTGAATAACATTACTCATCTTAAAAATGCCACAATTTTTTTTTTGATGGAATGCCTCTTATATCTCCACGTGGCACAATTTTGTTGGGTATGTCAGATTTTAGGGCTGACGTGGATTACATTTTATTGTCAATTTATTTTCAATGAGGTAAGTGCGATAATTTGATGGTTTTGTTGTTTTGTGGGTTGTTATTCTGTGGTATGTGGCAATCATACGTTAGGCTATTTATGTTCAATGACTTATGATAAGAACCATCAAATTAACATTTTGGTCCAATAATCTTGAAGAACGTAAAAAATAATGAAATTAAGTTTGCAAATATTGCAAATAGCCCCAAATCTTTTACATTTGTTGCATTGCATTGAGATGTATTGAGACGAGTAAACACATACAAACGAAAGTGACTTGATGTTGTTATAGACATTACGCGACTTACAACTTTCTAATTACATATGGCAAATTCATAATAATATTAAACACTTTAATGGTTAGAACGTCATCATTAAGCCAATAAACAAATTAACACTATGATTTGAAAGTCGAGCACTAGCTAAATTTGAGTTATTTTACACAATAATCGAGCAAATGGGAAATATTGGTTTTTGTTGGGGCACAAAATGGTTGCTCTGAAGAGTTAGGTCACATAAAAATGTTTAACAAGTCTTTAACGGATGCCAATTGATTATCAGATGAGAAAGTTGAAATCTTATCCTAACAATTTCAGTAAAATCATGTATAGTTTACATTTCGCTCTGCAACCATGAAATAGCACGTGGCTTAGGTGTCTAGGTCGTGGAAATTATCCAAATCGACTTTTATCCTAAAAACCAATATTGAGACGGGGAAGAAAAGAATCAAATTCAATTAAGAGGGTCTCAAAGCGATTTTTTAAAATTTGAGGACCAACATGATGTAATTCAGAATATTTATCATGGGGTCACATGCACAGGGTTTTTGTTACAAAACATACCAGCATCTGTGACACAGATGTATAGTTTTTGATATTTATATCAAGCAAAATGTCTTTAAATTACAAAACAACCCCAAACTTTTCTTTATTTCACTATTGCCCAAAAGAATAATTAATTTGACCAATTAGGGCTTTTTAACCAATCATCATTTAACCTTCTCCTCGTAAAGCCTAACATGTTACATGGGGACATATTTTATTTATGTGTTTCTAAAACACACCTTCTCACGTGTGCGCGACAATTTTTTCATGAACACGTAACAATAAATGTGGATCACATTTTTTTCTACCTCTATAATCGTGTTAACAATTTTATTTTAAATTTTAAATTTTTAGATAGGAATTGAATTGCGTAACGTAGTTAAATAATCCAATACTATATAAGAACATGTGAATAAAAGATAATGACATCTGCGTCTTATGAACCATAAAAATAAGTAACTATGGAATTATTTATAAGCTAAAATGATGGCCACAAAAGTGTCTCAAGAGGGTTGCAAATGCAACACCATAATTGGCTTATCTTATGTAAATATTTGACATTGGATAAATGTGATTCATACACTTTGTCACAACTATGCTTCCACCTACCACAATAAAACTTGTGCTTTATTAGGTAAAAACTTTTTTCAACTTTTTTGCTCACTATTATATTTATATTTTCAAATTTTTTTAATTGTATTTTTAGCATGATTAATCTTTCAATTAATTAGATTATCTTTTCTCAATGACGACTCTCGGAATACTCGATAGCATGGTTTAAAAATGAGGAGTTCATATTTGTTATTACTTTTTCTTGTTTAAAATTATGAGGGCTAAATAAATCTTTTTATACCCTCTTTGCAAAATTTCTGGATGTGACGTGATATGCAAATTAATGAAAGATTGAAGATAAAACTGTAACAAAAACTTGAGGACATAAGTAAAACAATGATCAAAGATTAAGGGCCTTTGTTGTAAATAAAATGCGGTGTGAAAGTAATTACCAATGTTTTGAAAATTGAACCACAAGGACAAGGGGGTCAATGGTCGAACCAAGGTCAAATCGGGATCAACCTAAAAATTAAATTAATTAAATAAATAAAATTTTATATAGGTATCTATATTGTTAAAAGAAATAATTACAATACAGATATATACTTTCAAAATATTAATATTAAGTTTAAGAGTTTTTTTAATAATTATTTCATCGCCTTACTTGAAAATCTGGTATCTAAGTCACTACAAATAAAATTTCGGATTATACTATGTGATGTTTCTAATCAAATTAATACCGTGGATTTGGTAAAGATTTCAGAAAATACTATATACTAAGAGGGTGTTTGGTGTAGATTAAAACTAGATTTTAAGTGGATTGTGATAGAAATTTTTGAAATGTGTGGTTAAAAAATTGTGGGACCCATGAATGATGTGGTTGATATTGATTGTTTAACTTTGACTTAGATTAAAATTTGACTCAAACATGGCCTAAATATAGTCACCCAATATTTCCTATGGAACTGACAATTTTTTAAATATCCCTAAGACTAAGCTTCTCATTTAATGGCTATTCAAAATCACTATAGAATTCAAAAAAGCAAAATTTAGGCAAACCGTATCCTAGGCTGTTCTGTAGTGATAACCATACTCTCTTTAGGACGTGTTCGGTAGGGATTAAAATTGGTAGCCGTTATTGTTGACTTTTATTAGACGAGTGGGACCTATTAACGACCATATTTTCAATTTTAATTGAATTTTAAGATGTACCGAACATGCCCTTAATTTCATCTGTATCTATCCATCAAGAAGTTGTATTTGTTGCAAAAACTTGTAATATGATATTCTTTATTCCAGTTGAATAAACTTATAATATGTGAATTTCATCTCTGTGTGTGTGTATATATAATTCGATCCCCAATTTGAATTATCATTCGAAAATATGGTTTCACGGTTAAGAATGTGTATACCCATATCTGCTATTCATATGAAATGTATTTTGTGTTTTTATATGCTCATCCATGTAATGTAAATCCATATGTAGTAAATATTAATACCTACATTTTTACGGTTACCATGTTTTCGATTGATTTTTGTTACTCGCCTATGAAATTACCGCAATTGCTGAGAATCTATAAAACGATCTATTTGTATTATTGATTTTCAAATTCTAGAGATGATTCTAGATAGTGGAAATAATGAAATGAATATGAAGAGTGGAGAGTTGTGATTTAGGGAATTTTGACTAATCTATTAAATATGAAAAGTACTTGTTTGGAGGAACAAAATCAGCACCCAATTGATTAAGGTGTGAGTGAAAGTGATTTCCTCTTTTTTTATTTTACTATAATTTAACAGTAATTCTAAGGTAAAATTAATTATAAAGTAATTCTTGAAATTTTATTAAAAAGTATGTACGGGGACCAATTTGCACTTACAATCGTGCTATGTGTACGAAATAGGTTGACAAAATTTGTTGACAAAATGAGTGTATCATATCAATGATTTTAAAAACGGCTTTTGAAATCAATGGCTTAGATTTTGCCAGATTTATTTTGTTAACAAATTTTGTCAACCAATTTTGTACAACTAGATTAATTGATGAGATTTAAACCTATAAAGCTCAGATGGAGAGGAGCTGAACAACGCTGCGTTGGTGCTTCTTCCTCAGGTTTTTCCGGCAGCTTCTTTTTCATATATATGTGCATATGAATGGATGGATGGTCTTTCACATAATTTAGGGGAGTTGGGATAGCTTCATTCGCAGATCTTTATCTCTCTCTCTCTCTTCCTTTTTTTTTTTGTGAGGTAGGCACCAGCCGTTGCATATTTATACATCCAATAGCAGTCGACGAGGATCTTCCACCACGTCTTTGATTCTTCTCAGAAAGGAAACTGCCTCTCTCCCATCGATCAGCCTATGGTCATATGTCAGTGCAATGTACATCATTGGTCTCGGAACTGTATTACCTCCAACCACCATTGGACGGTTCACCGTTGAGTGCATCCCCAGAATTGCAGACTAGTCTACAATATCAAAACAAGCAAGGAAAGTACGTTTATTCGTGACAAGGTACGGGTACAGGAGGAGCAGATGAGAGACGAGCAATATAGAGACTCGGCAAGGCACTAACCTGAGGAGGATTGATGATGGGAGTGCTCAAAAGACTTCCATAGATTCCACCATTGGATATGGTAAATGTACCGCCAGCCATCTCATCAATTGCCTTCTTAGCAAGAGTGTTGATCTCCTTTTCAACCTCGGCAAAATTCATGCCACCCGCATTACGAAGAACTGGAACAACAAGACCCTGATGGAAGTACAAAAGTCATCTAGAATTAAGAAGCCGATAAACCCATGACGGAAAACCAGATTTGTTAAATGCGTGCAGCAACAACGGGAAATTCATCTTCCGTTATGTTATATGTGAAGCCAATTCAAATCAGAAACTTAAAAAATCTACTACCACGTGAACCAGGAAGATGAAAATATATCCGTAAATCTTACCATTTAGTTGCTCCTATAAAGAGTTTCTTTTAAATCAGAAAGTGAAATAAATTGTACTTTCACAAATCCAGACATAAGTCCCAACTTCACTCCATGCTTTTCAAGAATAAATTTAAGTGTACAACATTGGTTGACAACAATGATTGACAACCATGTGTTGTCAGAATTCTAGTATGAGGTGTAGAAAGCAGTTTTTTAAAATGAATGAATATGATGATGCCAATAGGATGTTGTCAACTAATGTTGTACATGTAGCATAGTTCTAATTAGTCTTGCAATAAGGAAATCACAAAGTATAACTGTCACATTTTTTTTTTATAAGAAAATAAGGTTACACAAGTCAACGTTTCCAATCTGGAACAACTAATTAATCAAATAGTTATAACAGGAAATGGAAGTTACTACAACAGAGTAAGTACACCAGACACCTTACTATTTTTAAAGAAGATATTCCTGACCAATGACTTGGGGTTATAATATTAACTAGAAATCAAAAAATCTAGTCACATTTTGGTTGATGTTTTCAACTTAATCATCTAATACAAGGCCTTCTACAGATTACAGATGCTGACGTATCAAACCATGTAGACCTCATACACAACTTGAAACTAAGATACCAAATCAAGGAAATTCATGTCCCTCATTAGAATCGAGATGAGATAGAGAAATAAATCAATTCTTGTTGAGGAGCTCCTGCATCAAGAATCAACCAAGAGTGACTAAAACGAACCAAGGATCAATATCTTTTGAACGAGTTCTCCTTTCATAGATTTAGCTCATGCTAGAAATCCAACTTGACTAGTTGACCCAGATCAATAATCAGCAATCACTAAGATCTTCAATGCTTAGCACTGATACCATCTTTCTTTTAAACAAAAGAGAACACAAATAAAGCAAATGGGAAGGAGGAAAGTTGAACTTGCATATCAACTTCATTAAATGTTGTCAACAATGCAAATGTGTTTTGAGAATCTTTCAACCGCGTGGCAACTCAATTTCTGAGCCTTGTCATAGGCACCTGTCATCATTGTAAACTGCAGAGCTACTGATCCTAGTTGATTAAAATGCCTATTGCTTAAGCATACTCTTGGGAAGGATAAAAAGTTATTAGCATCAACATGCAATATGACGAGAATGTAACACTCACTCGTCTTTCCCTTTCTTCAGGAGGCAGCAGGGGTTCGGTATCGGAGTATTGAGAGGGTAAGGAAGATTCCTTATGCTTTTCTACGAAAGGCGTTGTTTCAACTTTAGGCTTTGGCTTCTCCTCCTTCTCTTCAGCAGGAGACAATCGCGACGGATCAGCTTTTTCAGATGGCTTCTCATCAGATGGCGCAACATGAGTTACACCTTCACCAGATTTCGATATGACAGCAATCTTTGTGCCAGGTGCCACAATATCTCCCTCCTTAGCTATGAACTATCAATAGTTACATATAGAATAAACAATATCAGCTAAAAAGTGACCAGGAAAGGTCAAAGAGCTCAAAAGAAGTAAGCAGTATAGTTCCATGTCAATGATGTTAAGAATTGGGATTCCATTCTAAAATGTCAACCTTATTAAGAGGAGTAACCAAATCCTTAATAAGTTGGTTTATGTTTATATCTTTATTCGATGTGAGATTCTATCCCTTAACATGCCCCCGCAAGATGGTAGCTCGTTTGAGCAGACCAATCTTGAAATCCGTATGCTCACTTTTGGAGTCTTAACCAGATCGAATTGCTCGTTAAAGTTTCATGGGCTCTGATACCATGTTAAGAATTGAAGTTCCATCTTAAAAAGTCAACCTTATTAAAAGGAGTAATACAATCATTTATAAGTTGGTTTATGTTTACATTTTTATTCGATGTGGGATTCTATCCCTTAGCAAATAATGTTCAACTTCTGAATTACACCCGCTTCAGGACTATTAACGTCAACGGTTACCTAAATGAAGACAAACAACCCAATAGTCAATGGTTATGGCATTGGTAACTTGAAAAAGTCACGATGTTAAAAATCTATGTTATTACACATATCATTGACGTATAAATGACACCTAAAATTGCCACACATGAACTAAATTACTACCACTCTAGAGCATCAGTTACTGGGGAGCAATAAGAGATGATTATGTTGCACAATTCTAAACAAACGTGTGGTAAAGAATCTAAAAGGCGGATAAAATATGTGAGCATAATTACCTGCTACTAAGAGTTAGTACCTTATCAGTTTCAACCTGAGCAATTGGCTCATCGACTTCTACTCTGTCCCCAGGTTCTGCTCCCAAAAATAAGAACAAAACAAATGGCTTAGACATTAGACAATGATTATTTAGTAAAGTCAAATAGGTCAAAAAAGGTACAGACTTCTCAAGAAAGTTGCCAGTGTGCAATCTGTTATAGATTCACCCATATGAGGTACAAGAGCTTCAACAAGATCGCCTTTTGACATGTATCGAAAGAAGGGGAAACAGTTAGCAGCATGAGAGGTAACTACACTGTAAAGAAATAACTTATGCGCTAATATATTCGAAGAATTCTGTTGATAATGATGATCATCCTCATTCACAAGTCAGGGGGAGTTACAATTCACAAATCAATGTCCACTGCACATTTCCTTCATTATGACATGAGATGGATCAAATGCTGCCTCATATCTAAATTTCCCAGGACAGGGAAAAGACAATCAAATGCCGTCTCAAATCTAAATTAACATGCAAGGAAAAATGCATAAATTCAAGTCAACGTCCTACTGCTAGCTGTTGGAACAGAATGACCTGCTCCAGATCTGCGTGTTGACATCTTGCTGAAGATAGCCAACAACTTCCCTGCAAACAGTGCAAAGAACCAGATCAACTTTTTCTTCAGATCAAAAAGAATGAAATCATTAACATTGATTTTGTTATGGCTTAAGAGGGATAGACGAGGATTGGAATTCAGACACTGCAATAGAACCATCAGATAATCATTGGGGAATCACTGTCTTCGTGTAGGTCTAGTTTAATTGTGGGTTAATTAGCTTTCATAATTCATGCGTCAGCTTAAGTAACGTAAACAGAGATTAGTCAGTGTTAAATGTCCTGGTATACCTGCAAGTGCTACCTGTAACAATTCCCAACAACAGCTAGAAAAGCATAAATTTAGAGTCGCTATTCACAATTCAACCTGAGTTTAAATCTGTCGCCTCTAGCTTACATTGTCATAATATGACAGCTCCTGAACCCACCTTCAGTTTATTTTTTACAATGGGCCTTATATATCCTATATACAATGTTCATCTGGTGGGATTCTGTTCTTAATGAATCCATGTTGGAAGGACATAATACCAAAGCCGTATAATTTGTAAATCTCATCCATAATGTCGAAGACTATGTAAGCAATGTGATCACTGAAAACAAAATTTAAGTTATGTATTAATACTGAATCACTAACCTTATAGGCCTCAAACTCATTGAGCCTCCAGTTACAAAATTACAAGTCAAATATGCAATATTAAGTGTAACGTCAAGCCATGTAAAAATTAGTTGATCCATGTGAACGCAAGTAGAAATCAATACCAGCAGAAGGAAGGTGGGAAAAAGTAACATGACTAGATCCCGTTGGACAATGCATGATCTGATCATTTACTAAAATAAGTTAGAATGCCATGAAAGGTCAAAACAATCAGATTAACTTGATAAAAGATTTGGATGAATGGATTCAAATGCCCTTCTAATGATAAATATTCATGATGTAACCAATACTTAATAGAGCAACTACAATGTAACGTTATTATCTGCGATACACAGACACGGATATCTCGACACGCGATTTTTAAAAATTCATTGATGAAATTCATTAAAATTACTGACACATTGATGAAATTCATTAAAATTCTTCATTTATGTAACATAAAATTAGTTTTATACTTGTTATTAATTTTTCTCGTTAAATTTTTTTAACCAAGAGTACATATTTGTTATTTAATAATAACTTTGAGTTAAAAAATATTTAATATTTTTGATAAAGAAAGAAAAATGACCATGACAGAGTGTTCGAGAAATGTCATATCAGTATCCAACATGTCCGATATTGTATGTCAATTACTAGAATTCATTGGCCGTCTAATCACCATACTTATCGACAGATATTTTGCAATTATGGCATTTACATGGATAACTCAACTCAAAAAATCGATATGACGATGACAAACCAACTATCATTTCATATATATTGTGCTTAAATCACAATTCATATGTTTCATAGCTTTTTCTAATATGTTTTTCTATAAACGTTATACATAAACAACTGTAGATGTGAAAGATTTTCATGCATTAAAGAGATAATATTCATTTTATAATTCTCTAGACAGTTTGTTTAACTTCAGAGAAAAGCATTATATGTTTAAATGATCATTAACTAATTAGGAACAGCAGCAATACAACAAAACAAAATTCATTAAACTCCCTCATTATATCATACAAAACTGAAATAAATATAATATAGGTTGGAACTTTGGTTGAATGTTACACTCATAATCAGTAACAAATTCCATGGAAAAAACAAGCATATGAACTCAGTAAGAAAGTCCATGGATGGATCCAACACCAATCCAATATTCTCAACTCTATGAGTCCAAACAAAGTACATATATTTACGAAAATTGCGAAGATCATTAGTTGATATGTTTGTTGATGATGGATCAAGTTCCGAACAAGAATTACTTTGTTGTTATCCAAAGCTTTTCAGTGTTGGAACTTGTGACACTTGACGAGCTAGTTGAAACATATACTACTTGATATGCTCTCTGAAAAGCTTTATTCTTAGCTAAACCACACCATTTAATATGATTTAAAAAATACATTCCAATCAAACCTCCCATTCAACTTCCACCGCAGAAAAAAGAGAATGGAACTCTAGAGCACATTTAGTTTTGATCATAGTGGAACTAATAGATTTTACACATCAAAACCAAAGAAGCAATTTTACCTCTTCAGAGAACACTTCTGTAGACACTGCTAGCCCTATCTTATGCACTGATTTTCCCAAAATCTGTTCCAAAGGCATATAGTTACATACATACATATGACTCTTCATATATTCATGACTAAATGATCAAGATATGCAGTTATATGGCGAATTTGAAGGAAAATACCAGAGCATACGAGGCGCCAGTAGCGGCTTTGCGCCTTACAACACTCGACATCATGGCTTTGATCTCCTATATCTGCACAAGAAACAAAAACAAAATTTTATAACAAAACTCAATCAAATAAGCAAAAAGCAAATGGAAACAGAAGTATTGTAGAGGTGATTAAACTCCCAAATTATTATTTATTTACTTATGCACATAGTAGAAAAAGAAAATGGCATTGAAACAGATCTCTTAAATTACATAAAATAGAAAAAAAAGAGCAAAACTTTGAAAAGAAAAGAAAATTGACCTTGGATCAAGAGAAGTGCCGTTGTTTTAAAACTCTTTTTGGTACATGATCATTTTCAAGCATACTTTTACACAATAAAATATTCTTCACGTAAAAAAATCTTTTCCATGTTTTTTTTAACAATGCATTCTCCTAAAAATACTATTTAAAACTTTTTTTTTTTAAATGATGGGCACCAAACCTAGGCTAATAGAGAGAGTGTAGGGTTTCCAAGGCGCTTAGGTTATGTTTCGCCTCCATTTCTTCACACATTCTTTCATAAAATAATTTTGTATGCAAAATCAAAACTTTTCTTATTTTGTAGCTACACATTCTTTAAAAAAATACTATTTTAAAATGCATTTTTGGTTTAAAAAAAATGGGGCTCAAATGTTAAAGAACAATGGTAATGAAGAGAAGTCTCAAATAATATTGGAAAAAATAAAAAGTAGAAGATCTTGGCAGATCTGCGTGTGGTGGGCGAGTCTATCGTTAAATTATAGGCTTGGCTCACTCTATAAAGGAGTCGAGCTGGCAAAGTAAGTTCATGTATGCATTAGGTCGTAATTGGTGAGTGATTTTTTTTTTTAAATGGTGAGTCGATTTAGTTCGTTCCACCAAGAGGTATGGTGGTGGAGCAAGTTGAATTCATACTTGTTGAAGTCGAATCGGAGATGGAGATCGGATAATTTGTAAGATTTTATTATTATGAGAAATGTGAGATGATGTCGATAATGAATCAATGATGTGATATTGAGAAGTCGAATCCCTATGAAATGGGTTGAGGGAATGGTTTTATTGTATTGACTTGGATAGAGGCACCAGTTGGAACGAGTTTGGGCATGTTGGGGTGGAGGAGTAGGAGCAGAAAGATTGATTGACGAAATGCAATAGCGAATAAAGGTTAAAGACCTTTAATTTTAATAAAACAATAAATCCACTTCCCTAAATGTTTTATTAAAAGCATATCATACATGAGTAACGAAGAAAATAGAGACTAATTAACATATCTTGCTTTCACAAAGGAAGGTTCAAATGAGGGTTACTTTACAGAGTTAAAAAGTAAGGGTGGACATTTTTCTCGGAACCGAATCGGAATGAAGCCAAATAGAACCGATCGGTTGAACTTCGATTCCTCTACTAAATGGGTCGATTTTGGAATCATACATTGAGAACCTACTGGTTTTGATCCGATTCTCAATACTACCTTGAGAACCAACAGGAATTTGGTTCTCTCGAATTTCTCTCTTTGCTTGCACTCAGATGCACTAGATTTTTGAACACTAAATCCAAAAATTATCTCACGATAAAATTCCATTTTCCATACGCTTCTTCTTTCCTTCAATGAGTAATCGAAATTCAATTTGAGTAATTTTATAAATATTGTATAAATTCATAATTTTAATGCAATACAATAGGGAAAATATATTTTTAGTTCAATATTTCATAAAAATTCAAATTTCTTTTTGTTTTTAAAAGTAACCAGCCATCCCTTGAGAATTACTAAAGATAATCGGGCTATTCTTTTATAGATTTTCTTAAAAATTAATTTTCGATCAAGATTTTACCATTTATGTTATATTTAATAGTTTATCATATTTTCTCTTTTATAAGTTGACCTTAAGTTTTGAAGTAGATTTTTGTTTGTTGTCTTGTTCAATTGATTTGTTGTATTGTTAGATTTCAAGAATGACAAATGTTTCCATACTCTACTTTTGTCTAATTTCAATTTGTCAAGTAATTTATACTTTATTTTAAAAAAAATTTAATGTAAAGAATATGATCAGACCAAATCGGAACCGTTTGTTTCAGTTCTAGTTCAATTTCTAAGATTTTCATTGGTACTCACTTCAGTTAGATTCCCTACATAATCGGATCAAACCAAACCACGCTCTCTCCTATTGAAAGCATAAGTCCTGAAAACACAGTTACCCTAGACGATATGATTTTTCGCCCATTAGTTGAATATGTTCTTATTTTATCATTAGTAGTGGTTTGACCTCTATTTGGATTTCTTAAAACAATCAAGCTACATGTAAATTAATCTTTACATTAAGTCCTAGTTTGATTCTTATTATTATTTTCAAAATACGTTTTTATCTCTCTTATTTTCAATCCCATATTTTTAATAAAATAATACTACAAGTAAACCCAAATTTTTTTCTTATTTTTTAATCATTCTCCATCAACCTACTATTTCAAAATGCATTTTTAACCAAAAAAATGGGGGCTCAAACTGGTCCTAAGTTTGACATTCTTTGACATAAAATATATCATAGCAATTGATTTTTACAACACCCTTTCATACCACTAACTAGATTTTTGACGAATAAGGATATATCAATTGGGTAAATTTCACAAATGGTCACTGAAATTACATGAAAATCACAAAATGGTCACTAAAGTTCCAAACTTGCATGAATGGTCACTCATCTATCAGGCAGTTTCAGAAATGGTCACTGGGTTTAGTTTTAGGATTGTTTTGTTTTAATTCAAACCTAAAGCACCAACACACGATCACTTAAGAGACGGAGGACCTGAAGTGCAAAATTCAATTTTTTTGGTCCTGCACACGATCATCTTCTCCGTTTCACCTGTGGAACCGACGGCTTCAACGCAAAATTCGACCTCCATGCCGCCGGTTAAACCATCGAATTTTTGCATCATCAACACCTCATCATTTCGGCCAACAATCCTAGACCAACATCCAGCCCCAACCGACCAAAAATCAATTGAATCTCAGGTTCAAAAATCAGTCCTGCGTACTGGTTCTACCTCCAATTCCGGCCAACCCATCATCACCCATGCCAAAACTCCATTACAGGAAGGTAATACTCCCCAAGATGAACAGTTACATGGTCTTATACCGTTACGAAACAATTTAAGTCAGAATTCAAACCAAAAAATTTTGACGGCGGTGAACAGCGGACTTTCTTCCCCATTTTCTGGCGCCGACGTCAACAATTACTGTTGCACACCTCCACTACTACCTTCTACTCTTCATGGAGAACAAGATGCACATATGGGTTCTCATCAACTTCCCTTAAATCAGCTAATTGGTGTATATTTTCGGCCGGAATTGGAAGAAGAAAGATGAACGTGAATTTGAGGGATTTTAACACCCACTATTGCACTTCAGGTCCTCCGTCTCTTAAGTGATCGTGTGCTGGTGCTTTAGGTTTGAATTAAACAAAACAATCCTAAAACTAACCCCAGTGACCATTTCTGAAACCGCCTGATAGTTGAGTGATCATTCATGCAAGTTTGGAACTTTAGTGACCATTTTGTGATTTTCATGTAACTTCAGTGACCATTTGTGAAATTAACCCTATATCAATTAGAACATACAAGTAGATTAATTGTTCTTAAAAGTGGCTTATATGTTCATTTAGCCACTGTCAAATATTAATTTCATTTTTTCACAATTAATTGAAGCCATAGGGCCCTATTCATTCATTCATTCGATCGATTTTATTTTATTTTTTTTCGTCTAAGAATTCAAATTGGATTTCATACTGATTCGATAAAAATGAGATAGACTCAAATTCATTCCTGCTATCCATTCACTATCTACATACTTTGTGAAGTTACTAATAATTTTCCAAAATAGAAGCTAATCCCTTTGTTTGGTATTCGTTTTTTTCAAAATATATGTTTTTCTCTTTTATTTTCAATTACACATTATTCAATAAAATAATATTAGTCATGCTATGTGTACATAGGGGTTGACATAATGTGAGTGAGGTGCGATCCACGATACTGTAACATAGGCCCCACCCCATTCACATTATGTCAAGGGAAGAGTTCAAAAGTCGGAGATTAACTATACACAGTTCAAAAATCAAGTTTTAAGTTTGATTAATACAAAAATCAGGTTTTAGTTAATTAATTAAAAATATTTATTAATTATGTCACAATTATATATTTAATGGTCACATATACATAATTATGGGTCACAGTTTATTTATTGATCACATATTATCAAATTAATTAGTCACAGATGATTTCGAGGTCACAAATTCAAAAATTTATAGGTCACATATTATTTTTCAATTATATATTGTCAAATTTTTAGATTACAGTTAAATACTTGGTCACAAACCACTGACACTATCACTTCTACCACTAACCACCACCACCATCACTAACCACCACCAACAATAACTTTTGTGCTCTGATCGAGATTTTGAAGAGTTTTCGACTGATAAAATTGAAAAGAAGCTGTGTTTGTAATTTCCTCGAGGGAGTTACTGATGGGAGAGCTCGACAGATAAACTGAAGAGTCGAATTGAAACGAAGAAAAGGCAGCCATTTTTTCGGGGGTTTGAATGTGAAAATTTAAGGGTTAAAGAGAGTAATGGAAGAGAGATTGAATTTGTGGGTTTGAGTATAAGAAATTCTGAAGAGGTCTGGTTTATATAAAAATGAGGATCTGTCATGTTGCTCTATATGTTTGACTGGTCTCTCACACACACAAAAGGGATTCTCAAATTAGTGGCCGAGCTAGAATTTTCCTAATGAAAAACCAAAAAATTGTTAAATTGGCAAGATATACTCGATCATAGATGCGGTGGATTTGCTTCGCGGTGGGGCGGTGGATTTGCTTCTGTGTCATCTTTTCTTCATTGCAGCAGCATCGAGGCGCTACGTCGTCGGACCAACGACGAAGAGAGAGGATGGGAGATTTACAGAGAGAGGGAAGGGGAGGGAAGAGGAGGGGAGATGAGGCGCGAGAGAGAGAGAGAGGTGAGGGAGTTGAGAGTGATAAATTAAGGTTAAAATATTAATATATTACCTGATTTTTTAATAAATAAATTTTGGATTTGATTTTTAAAAAACTATTTTTAAACCCCTGATTTTTTATAATTTCCCTTATGTCAACCTCTATATACACAACGCACATAGATTAATCGAAATAATATTATACACAAATTTAAAAATTTTCTTTATTTTTTAATTACACATTCTTAAGAAAAAAATACCATTTCAAATGCATTTTTGTAAATAAAAAAGGGGGTGGGGGCTCAAACAGGCACTAAGTTTAAAACGTGTTTATAAACGGATAAAAATAAATTGTGAAAAAAATAAATAGTGGCAGTAGATAGCGGTGGCAAAAAAGCTCGGAGGCTTGGGGCTCGGCTTTGAAAAAGCCCGAGCCGAGCCCGGATCGATGGAACCGAGCCCCACTTTGGGGAGTCGGCCCGAGCCCGGGCAAGCGTACTATTTTAAAAAAAAAAAATTGAAGGCAAGCGACAAGCTGGGCAAATCGGCAGTGCTTGCACATCGCAAGCTGCGGCAATCTTTCTTGTGCGAGGAGCAATGACGTCTGCTGCCTGTGTCGCTCGCACTGCAGCTTGTCGCTTCTTGCATGTGCAGCAACAAGTCGTTGTCGCCTACGCAGTTGCTTACAAGTCGCCTATTGCGACGAGGTTGCAAGTCGCTGCTGTAGTTCGAGAAAAAAACCAAAAAATTCGAGTCGACTCGTCCTGGGCTCGGCTCGGGCCGAGCCTCATTTCGGAGGCTCGACTCGGTCCAAAAAAAACTCGGGCTTGGCTCGAGCTTTTTTTTTTTTTTGGGCTCGGGCTCGACTCGGCTCGGCTCGTGTCAAGCTCGAGCTTTTTTTTTTTTTGGGCTCGGGCTCGGGCTCGGGCTCGACTCGGATCGGCTCGACTTGTTGACACCGCTAGCAGTAGATTCTACAAAATAATTTGACCTAAAAGTGTTTATAATAATTCCCAAACATGGACTAAAATTTCACTTCCAAATATTTATCTTGCTTCCTTCCCTCAACCCCAAAGACTACCCACACTGTCTCTCCCTCACTCGCAAAACCTTTGCTGCTGACCAAAATAGAAGTTTTCGAGAAATGGACCATACTCAACCCGCCACCGACGATGGCGCCCCCAATTGCAGTAATACCGAGCAACCACAAATAGCGGATGCGGAAAGCCCTTCGGCGGAAGATGTCTCTCCCGAGATTGCAGATGTGGCAGACACTACTACATCAGCTGATGAAAAGGAGAATGAATTGAAGGAAATGCAGGCCAAGTGGCCCGGGTGGCCCGGGTACACGGTTTACCGTATAGTGGTGCCGGCGCTGAAAGTCGGCAGCATTATTGGGCGCAAAGGAGATCTCATCAAGAAGCTGGTTGAGGAGACTCGTGCTAGGGTTCGCATCCTCGAGGGTCCTTTCACCTCTCCCGATCGCATTGTAATTTCTCTGTCCCTTTCTTTCTCTGCATGTTCATGTCTATGTATGTTTACCTGTATAGTTCTATTGCGAGTATTTTTTTACTTTTCTTGAGAAATATGTATTTATAGAATTTTATTCTTATTCCTAGGGTTTCAAAGTTTCTTTTTTTTTGTACATTGATTGTTAACTTTCAATGGGTTTGACGTTTTTGGAAGATAAAACTAAAGATATGCTGTTTTTCTTTTATTTTCATTTTTAATGTTCAGGATTATGGTTGATTATAGGATTTCAAGTTTTAAATCTCTTAAAAAATTTAATCTTGGGTTCAAGTTTTTGTTTTTATTTCCATTTTTCTTTTCACCCGGTAGTTCAGAGTTATGGTTTTGTTTTAGAGATTATTGAATAATTATTGATGTTGTTTGAGCCTAAATTATTTTTTTGAAGATAATGTGTGCTGAAAGACAACCTAGTTATGCAGTCAGACGTGTTCATTTTGTTATGAGCTCCTTTATTATAGCATCATCTTGGAAAGAAAGTTCTGCCACTGAACTCCTACAGTTCAGCTTCTTATTCGACATGTGTTTTTGGTTAAGTGTTTTTTTTTTCAAAGAATGAATTTCATCCAGTAAACACGCATTTTAATGGGATGTGTGACAGTCATAAATGTTTTTCAAGAAATGGTTATAGCTCTGTTGTCTGCTATAGGAGGACGACAAATTTTGTTGATATAACTAGTTGTGTTGACTTACTGTAAGAAATCTGAATCCTTAAAATCAGTTTCTTGATTCCTCAAACAATCAGAATTCTGTTGCAAGTTGGAGCCCCTTTTTTGCTGGTTTGATCAACTACTTTATGGTAGAATCTTCAACCAAAAGGAGCCTTAGTTAGTTAGGTAGTTAATAACTAACTTTGATACTCCTTTGTGTCTATAAATACCTGTTTTAGGACTGAAGTAAGAGTGTAACTCGAGAATGAGAAAGTGAGATGAGATAAGAGTGGTAAAACTCTTGAATGTAAAGTCTTGAATGAATAAAGACTGAGGAAGATCATTCTTCCCGTTCTAAATCTGCTGGTTTTCCTTCTGCTGGTCTTTTTTCTGCTGGTCTTTCTTTCCTGCTGGTTTTATTTCTTGCCGTTCTTTAATCTGTTCTGCTGGTGCGTGTTTCCTGCTGTTGTACATCTATTAAGTTCAGACTTAAGGAAGTCTTTCAGCCCCAACAATTGGTTGAAGAGCTGGGATTAAAATCTGCAAAGAAGAATTCCAGAAATCTGATTTCCTGTCCTCAATTTTCTGTGATAACTGAAACAAAAATCTGGTGAAGGAAGATTACTGGCCAGGGTCTTTCTCACACCATGTCAACATCTAAGTTTGAAGTGGAAAAGTTTGATGGCAACAATGATTTCAACCTATGGAGGGAGAAGATGATGTCACACCTTGGCAATCTAGGATTGGAAGAAGCCTTGAAAGAAAAATCTAGAACTGAGACTTCAAACCAGGCCGACACTTTGAAGAAGGTAAGAAATATCATCATCCTTGGCGTCTCTGATACGGTTTTAAGTAAGGTTATCAAGGAGAAGATAGCCTTTGAAATGTGGAGTAAACTAGAGGAGCTTTACTTGACTAAAGCTTTGTCAAACCGAATCTATTTGAAGCATAAGCTCTACAGCTTCAAGATGGATGAATCAAAGTCAATTGATGACAACATTGATGAGTTTACAAAGCTGGTTTCAGATTTGGAAAATCTTGAAATCAAGATTGAGGAAGAAGATCAAGCCATTTTCTTGTTAAATTCATTGCCACCAGCCTATGATCATCTAAGAGACACCATTAAGTATAACAAAGAGTCCTTGACCTTAAAGGAAGTTGCTGCAGCAGCCTACTCAAAGGAATTGGACCTGAAATTGAATGGTAAGATGACTGGAGAAGTGTTGAGTGTGCAAGGAAGGAAAGAAAAGAGAGAGTTCTGAATTTGTCATCAAGAATGACACTTTAGGAAGCATTGTCCACAAAGAAACAAGAGGTGGATGAAGCAAGGAAACAACAAGCAAGATAAAGACTCTGCAAATGCTTTTGGAGATTGTGAAGAGGTTGAAGTCTTTGCTACAACAAGAGCAAGCCACAACAAGGTTTGGATAATGGACTTATTGATTACAAACCGGTTGATGAAAGCAAAGTGCTATTGGCAAATGACAACACATGTGAAGTGATTGGTGTTGGTTCTATCAAGTTGAAAATGTGGGATGGATCTTCAAGAGTCTAGGTGGAGTAAGGCATGTACCAGGACTGAAAAGAAATCTAATCTCACTTGGAGCACTTGACAAAGATGGTTGTGTGTATAAAGCTCAAGGTGGAGCGTTAAATGTAATGGAAAATTCTGTGGTGATCATGAAATGAGTCCTACAACAAGACATCTATATCTTGCAAGGTAGTGAAGTTGAGGTTGGAACTTCAAGGAATCAAGGTGAAAATTGTAAGAAATCTGAATCCTTAAAATCAGTTTCTTGATTCCTCAAACAATCAGAATTCTGTTGCAAGTTGGAGCCCCTTTTTTGCTGGTTTGATCAACTACTTTATGGTAGAATCTTCAACCAAAAGGAGCCTTAGTTAGTTAGGTAGTTAATAACTAACTTTGATACTCCTTTGTGTCTATAAATACCTGTTTTAGGACTGAAGTAAGAGTGTAACTCGAGAATGAGAAAGTGAGATGAGATAAGAGTGGTAAAACTCTTGTAAGTCTGAAGAATTTTCTGATGATTTCTGATAGGAAAATCATGTAAAGTCTTGAATGAATAAAGACTGAGGAAGATCATTCTTCCCGTTCTAAATGTGCTGGTTTTCCTTCTGCTGGTCTTTCTTTCCTGCTGGTTTTATTTCTTGCTGTTCTTTAATCTGTTCTGCTGGTTCGTGTTTCCTACTGGTGTACATCTATTAAGTTCAGACTTAAGGAAGTCTTTCAGCCCCAACACTTACATATGGTACTAAAACTGCTATCATATTAGTTTGACCGTTCAATGTGCCGTCCAAAATATTCGGGATGCATTATAAAATGGAAGAAAAATTGGATTGATGATGATAGAAGAAATCTGGTTGGTAATTAAGAACTTACGATGTGACACGTGTTAAGATGACTCCTAAAGAAGCAAAGGGAAAAGGGAGGCTAGTATAATTTATTATACTTCTTTTCGGCCTGGTATAGAGTAGTTTAAAAAGAAACATGTAGCATATGTGGCACAATTTCGACATTAAATAGTGGATTTTGAACAGCATCAACAGCAGGATGCTAACTGTTAAGTTATAACTGTTACATTGAGCTTTGTGTATAACTTTGATGCTTTAGAACCATTACTATCTGCTTGTAACCTTGATGCTTTTGTTCACTGCACTGGGTTAATATCCATCGGAAAGTATTCTTACATTATTCATGATATTGATCACTGGCGGTCTATAGCTAATATTTTGCCTGGGAACCTTTTATTTATTTATTTATTATTACTACTAATGACCATTTGCAGCATAATTAAATTTCTATAATACATCTCAAAAGGAGTTTCCCTTCTTGTAAGGGAATCAACTTGCTACGTCAGGTTCAAAGATGATTGTTTCTTACCACTTATTCTTATTCTGGATGTTTGTCGGTACTGTTATATAGCCTGAAATGAATAGTTGTTCCCTAAAGACAAGGGGAACATTTTATAAGATGATTATTCATTGGCAGATTCTGCTGACCTACTTGGAGTGGGACTCTGATGTTGTCTGTGTGGCTTCTGCCCTATGTGTATGAGTCCTTGATTTAATGATTAGGACGCTAGATCAATTGATAAACCCATGGAGAAAACATTTTTTTCCTGGGTTTGTGTACGCAAGTTTAATCCATTACTGTGAGTGCTTTGAATTAGGAAAAACTTTCTTTCTATTTCAGGTTTTTCATTTCATTTTTAACACTGCTGACATTATTTTCATGTTAAAAAACTTCAGGTTCTGATTTCTGGGAAGGAAGAACCAGAAGCACCAATGTCTCCTGCAATAGATGCTATAATAAGAGTATTCAAACGCATCAATGGACTACCTGAGAATGATGGTGATGGCGAGGCCCTTGGTGCTGCTGGAATTGCATTTTGTTCAATTCGGTTATTAGTGGCATCCTCCCAAGGCATCAGTTTAATAGGAAAACAAGGCTCTTTGATTAAGTCAATTCAGGAGAGCACCGGTGCTTCTATCCGCATCCTCTCCAATGGTATTTTAACATCTTCCGACTGACCAAGTGTCGTTGGTTGTATCATATGTGATGTTACCTTCTTATCCCCTGGAGTGTGTTTACACTTTAAATTGTTTTTGCCTGTTTTGTTAAAAAAATTCATATTGTTTCATTAATTTTAACAGAAGAACCATGAGAACATCGTGTGCGTGCATGTGCTCATGATTTTTTTTTTTTTGACAAAAAAATTCGTTTTGTTTCCTTAAAAAAGGGAGTTACTTCAATTCAACCCTCATGTTGTGAAACATAAACATAAACTAGGAAGACAATTCAACACGCACATATTGATCTCTCAGGAATTCTGCTAATAAATTACCTGTCTAAATTGAACTTTAGAGCGAGCTATATTTGAACAATCTTCTGTTTTAAAATACTTCTCTTTTAAGTAATTTGATCCGACCGGATTTGGTGCACACAAGAATTATACGAAAACAATACAAAACAGGGGACATTAATGTGTCCGTGGCTGTTTTGCTCGAGATGGTGTTCACTATGAAGATATATTACATACTCCGTAATTGTTGCTGCAGATGAAATGCCAGTTTATGCCAGTTCTGAGGAAAGGATTGTCGAATTACAAGGGGAAGCTCTCAAGGTTCTCAAAGCTCTGGAAGCTGTGGTGGGGCACCTGAGAAAATTTTTGGTGGATCAGAGTGTTCTTCCCCTATTTGAGAAGAGTGTAAGTTGATTCCTGCTTAGTTTAACGATCCATGATTACAGGACTCTAATCAAGATGGTTATCCTGTTCTACAGTATAATGCACCACCAGTCACTCAGGAACGTCAAGTGGACACATGGTCTGACAAGACATTGCGGCACACTACTCCGAGGACTTCATATGGGAATGATTATCCTCTTCAAATGAAGAGGGATTCTTTATTTCTTGACCATGAAAGCCAGATGGAAGCACATATTCCTTCTTCTAGATTCTCATTGTATAGATCAGATCATGGACTTGAAAATCGTTCTTTGGCAGGAATTGGGCGTTCTGGTGGACCAATTATAACTCAGGTTTGTTGTTTTAACAATTCACGTATTTATACTAAAGCTCTCTTAGTATCACGTGTGTCATCATTTCTCTTCATTTACTGCCTTTCGTTTCTGTATGGAGGTTAGCAGTGTCGAAAAGGGAAAACATTATATAAAAATGTAGGGCAAGAGGTTGATTGTGTGCTGCATGTCCTTATTCTTTTTATCACTATCAGTATTTCTTTAGTAAAATCTCCTCAATCAATAAGGTTCCAGCTAATGGCCGGACTTTTTTTTTTTTTTTTGATTACCGTGGATGTCCGGGTTAGCTTGCGCGCATCTCGACTAATTCCACGGGGCCCTGAAGTTTATGGCCGGGTACTCACCTCAGTGGCCCTGAGGGAACTCGAACTGGTGACCATTGAGGAGCAAACCCAAGACCTGACCAATTGAGCATCCCCTCAGGGCTTAATGGCCAGACTTACTTTGAAGTTTTAAAGTTCTACTGTAATTTACATGTTTATAGATAAGACTCTTTTGTGCTCAATTTTACATGGCCTATCTAGATTATTAGGTTATTCGATTTGCAGCTATCCCTTTTTTTTTTTCCAGATTTACTATATTGTGCATCAGAAGCATTGCGAATAGCTAACTATTCCTTGTCTTTCATTTTCTTTGCTCTTATGGTGGATTGACATTTATAATTTATTTCACTGTAGTTTTTTAGTAAATAGAAAAGGCTATAAAAGTGTAGGCAAGAGAGAGTCAGTTGGATAATTTATTTTAGACAGTACACAAGAAGCCACTAATTGTTGGAATCCTCCAAAGATTTGTTAAATAGGACTTCTGCAACCCACTTTCGTAGGTCTGGTGTAATACTAGTACTAACAATTATAATGTCGTGGGGTTGAATATGAGGCTTCACATCTCTGATGTTCGGGCTTGGCTTTTTTGCCGACATAACCGTGTCCACACGACACGGGTATGGGTATGAAATATGGGGTGGGCACTTCAATTTTCAAGCAGGTATGTCAATTGTAATTATGTCATTTCTAACTTCTGTTTTAGTTTTGTGCTTTTGTCACGTAAATTTACGCTGTTATTAGTGTTTTAGACGTTTAATATAAATTTCTATTTGGTTTTCATTGACATGCTATATCTTTTAAAAATTTGCAAAAAAGTTGAATTGTGAAAGACGCACCCACGTACTTGTGTTCGAAAGTTGAACTAAAAATTGAATTGTGAAAGACGCACTCACGTACTTGTGTTCGAAAGTTGAACTATTTTTAACCATGCTCCCGTGTCCTATATTTTAGAAAATAAAAGTTCCATCACTTAGATACGTACTCATACCTGATATCCATACCTATATCCGAGTCCGAACATCATAGCTTCAAATTATGAAATGGTCATACATATTGTTCGCTTTGGGAGAGCTTATATCTATCTGACCCTCCACGGCTCTTTATCGCATCCCTCAGGATTCGATTTTAAGACTTCTGCCTTATGAGAGACTTGATGTATACTGGGTTTGTGGAGTTAACATATGATATTGGATTCTTGTGTGTAGATTGCTCAGACGATGCAAGTACCACTTGCTTATGCAGAGGATATTATTGGAGTTCAAGGAGCAAATATTGATTACATTCGACGAACTAGTGGTGCCATCCTCACTGTGCAAGAGAGCAGAGGACTACATGATGAAATCACTGTGGAGATAAAAGGTACCTCTTCACAAGTTCAAACAGCGCAGCAGCTAATTCAGGTACGTACTTCTTTTCATCCTTATTTTCTACTCTTTTTTTTTGTACTTCTAATACCAAGATTAGGTCATTGCTTTAATCTATAGGACACCTATCATATTCTTGCAGTAGCTCACAGAGCAACTTAATGTTTTAACAAAGAATATAGCAATTCAACGGTTCCATTTTTTACTGCTGATTTTTATCTTAGAAAATACTGTGGTTGCAATAATATACACTGCATGCATCCGATTTTCATTTTTACTTGTGTTTGTAATATTTGGACATGGCGCGGTTAAAAAATTGCATTAAAGTCAAATGTATTTGCACAATGTAGCACTAAATGAATTACAAAACATTTTAGTCCTTGTCTGGCCCTTATTTTTTAAAATCATTTTCGCACAAACTCATTTTCAATCACACATTTCATGGGACCTACAACTTTTATCAACTTTTTAACAGAACATTTCATCAATTTTTATCATTATCCACCCCGAATCTGATTTTTAGTAAAACTAGATAGGCTCAAAACCTGATTGTTACTTTCAAGAATGAATGTGAATTTCGATGAGAGCTAAAGATAACGCCTTTTTCTGTTAAGCAGGAATTCACCGGTGGTCATAGAGAAACAATTCCTGACACTTATAGCAACCTGGACTCAAGTTTGAGGCCTTCTTACTCTCAGCTTGGCATGGACTCAAGTTCGAGGCCTTCCTACTCTCAGCTTGGCAGTGGTTCCTACTCGTCCTCATCGAACAGAGAACAACATTATGATGGCTATGGATCATCTGGCCTCGGAGGATATCGTAGTTTTAGGCTATGAATTGGTTTTTGTTGTTCAGAATTTTCCTTACAACTCTTATTAACATCTATGCCAGATCCTGATCTGTAAAGCATCTTCCCATGGGTCAGGGAAAGAAAACACTGTTTTTTGTAATTCTGTTTACTTGTATCAATGTGGTTAGGTCTTTTGATATTTGTGCTCAAAATTTTATTGTTTTTGAGCTCTTACTAAAATTCATTGTTTTACATTGTTGTGCGATGTTTTTTTTGGTTAATATGAAGCTCGACCCTCTTCAAATTCCCACACACAAGGATATGGTTTGAGCAACACAAATTAGATTCTTACATACATGACAATTTCGTCAAGTTTATCTCCTTATCCTTGTACCGGTTCACTAAGCATGTGGATATTTAGTCTGATCGTTACTCTATTTGTTGTGACACTACAAGGTGGACGGACCAGAAGTATGTTGCACTTTCACTAGAGTTCCGATACAAATAGCAACGAAATGTTGAATAAAAAATGAATGTGAATTTGATAAAAAGTTTTAAGTTGATCATTGGTATGATGGTATCTACAAGCTGCCTATAAAAAAATGTGATTGGTCTGTGACAGTATCTGAGCTGTAAGGATGGTTACTAAATTAACCACAGTTTGGCATTACCAGATAGATTTTCTACCTTTCTTTATAGAATGCCATGGCCAGTTAAGAAATAAAGGAAAGTTTTCGCACCAATCACTTGTTGCCCCACACCTTCATCCGTCATCAAGGATGTCAAATTCATCTGACAAAGTGGCATTATTCTATATGAAATGGCCTCTGTACAATTGCTGGGGGAACATTATTTTAATCATAATTTATTGAAAAATACTGCCATCAACTGTACTAATCCAAGAAATACGCTGACTCAGCGTTGTCTGTAGAAGTATAGCGTATCTTAACAACCTTATTAATAATATTATGTTTATTATCTTTAACAATTTGAGCTAAAACAAGATATACTAATTTAAAATAGAAAATTTCATTGCCAGAAGCAAAACTACATTATACAGGAAAAGACAATGCCCCGAAACACGAAAAGTCATCTACTAGGCTCCCGATTGGTTTCACCATAGAGGAAAAATAGAAAATACGAACCCGAGCAACATGAGGGCTTATTTTTTGTGGGCTCTCGACTGATTCTACCACAGTGCCATGGAGTCTAATCTTAGTCCTAAGACACCAAGGAAAATCAGTCGAACCAACTCGATTCGCTCGGAAACTTAAACCATGAAAAAAGGAGAAGAAGATGAAATCTCATTGCTGACAAATTCATTGATAAGACTGTTTTAGATGCTCATAGGACTGTCTGGATCATTTAGAGATGCTATGGCTGCCTCTATCTTTCCTCTTAAAAGGTCTTTTTCCTCTTCATTGGCCTGGCAAAAAAACATGTTAATGCACACAACTTGAAGCCACTACTAAGAAAATTAAAAAGAACAAAAAATTAAAATATTTTTTTCCCCGTATTTTAACGAAGGAAAAATTAGGACTGTGCTCCCCAACTTATCACGTTGTCGTCTAGTTCTGGGTCCATAACCTTCAAAATCGAGATTTTTTAGGTTCCCACATAACGAAAAATGTCGATATAAACGTTAAAATGGAACTTAAATTTAATCTGTTTGATGATTTGACTCTAACTATACATATAATCTATGTGCCAAAGCCCACAAACTTGTAAAAAGTCGTAGGCCACTTACCATTATATTGGGATTTGATCAACAAATTGATAATTGTAAAAAGCCTAGTGGCCATAGAAACCCATACACACATGTGAATAGAGAGAAAAAAATAAAAGCTTTAGGACAAATTAGTGGGTTGAAATATATCTTATTTAATAAACCACGTTTTTTCAATGAACCATGCTTTTTGTTTGTCTACAATTATTCAAAAAGCACGCGGTGCAGTTGTATTAGCCAATTTTCTTTTCTAGGGTCAGAGTTGGGAAGGATTAGACACATTGTCAATGAATTAAATTCAATTTAGATTTATTCTATATTTTCAAAATGAATCGAAAGACGACACGACACGACACGACACGACAAAGATCTTTGAAGTTTTCTGCCAATCTACTATTGGATTCTCGATCAAACTTGGGTCCCAGAATACAACGTTGTTTTCAGCTTTTTCTTACATGAAAATGATACAAGCATCTTTATTTTATATTCTTGAATATTTTTGTAAAATAATCATTTAATTATCAGCACCGTAGGATAAGAATATCTTAATTTATACTAATTATATTATTTATTATTGTTTTAACATTTTTTTACAAGTCAAATTGCATTATTGATATGCTTATGTTATGGTAGACCCCACTGCAACCTATTTTCATGGGAGATCCATTTTGATGATATAATTTGATATCGCAACCCACTTCCACTCCCTCCCACACCCCCTCCTGCCACTACCATATTTTTGGGTCTATCATAGATTAAATAATTTTTAATTAATGGTAAGTTTTGGCCAGAAATTTTGGGTTCGAATAGCCAGGATTTAAAGTGGAGGTTCCTGCACGAATCTCAGCAATCACCATTCCTTGAAAGACTAAGATATACTTTCGTAAAATAAATTGTTATCAGATTCAACTTCTAGTAAACGTTAGACAGGTCGAATTTAGAACGGACCATGTTGGGACAAAAGGGACGAATTCGGTGGACCATAGTAGAGGACGTATCATTTTGATGCACTACATCGTAGCGGGCAATCTAAGACACGTGTCAAGTTGTGATAAGTGAGTCAGAAATAGAAAAGAGTATAACCTCGACAAACACGGTCTTCAAAACCCATCCAGAATAAGAAGTGATATTGGCAGTAATGATTTTGAGCTTCAAAGATTCAAAGATCTCACAAAGCTTGACCATTGTGTTTGTTCCTTTACAGCATGTGAGGCTAATTACAACTGTCTTTTCCCCCATATTGGTTACCTTCAACTGCAAATCAATAAAATAAGTAATTAACAACTTAAAAATAATCAGTTATAATTGAATTGACCAATCTAATGAGCCCACCTCAAGAACTTCAATAGGGCATGATCTTGATCCTGCAGAATCATAGTATTGATCAATTCTTGATCTCTTTGGTTTTGAACAAAAAGTTGTAGCCTCTTGATCGATGTCAAAAATTGAACCATTCGGCAATCTCCCAGACTCGAGCTTTGATACTTCAGCTCGAATTCTCTTCTCTTCTTCTTGCAATTCTTGGATATATTCGATCGCATCTTTGATTATCGAAGCTTTATCCATCTAAGTTTCAACATAATACATGACTATTCAATCGAGAAATAATTGAGTTGGGGTCAAGAAAAAGTAAAATGGCCTAATGGGGTCACCTTAGTAATGTTAGGGACAACTGCTCTTAGTGCATAGAGTCTTTCATTGAGTTTCTTCCTCCTATTTCTCTCAGACTCGATGTTCTTGGAAGCCATTGATGACAAGGTTCCATCAGGCGAGCTCGAATCATAGTATGCCGATAGTGTTTCGTCGTAATTATAACTGCAAAATTCAGACGAAACCATGGTCGATTCTATGATTATAAGTTCATTTCATATTCGGACGAGACAACAAAAAGATCGAAAAAAACGAAAACTCTTACCTGTTAAATTCTACTGATTGGAAAAACCTAGTGGTTTCCCAGTAATTATTGTACTCATGATCAATATTCTCCATTTTTGAGCGAGTTTGAGAGAGAGAGATAGAGAGAGAGAGAGAGGTTTTTCTTTGGGTGGATTGTGGAATATATTTTAGAATGGGATTTATATAAAGACAACAGAGGGACTGTTTTTTTCAAGCATTTTGTAAAGTTCTTAGAATGATCTTGACCGTCCATTTATGTGTCAAAGTGAACTATCGAAATATCTGTGAATACTGTACAGTTTCAAGTACTAATATACTGATTTTTTCTTGAGGGAATCTGGATCTTTCCATGCAATTAGGGTTCTTATAGCCTCATATTATTTTTTATATTTAAAAACTTCTTTTACGAGGAAATTCGAGGTCAGTTTTGAAAAAGGGTTATATTACACCATACGTTTCATTTATTGTGCTGCTTTTGAATTTTATAGAAAGTCTCCAGTCTTTGTTTATAGTCTCATTTGTGTCCCCATCTTTTTTTTTTGTGACGTTCTTATCTTAAATCTTATATTGACTATCATATTTGGTCTCAGATGATGATTTTTGTAAAAAGTCCTATTTGGTGAAAATTAAAATTCAGATTTTAATCAAAGTTAAAGTTAATAATTAGTTTTAGTCACACATTTTATGAGATTCACAACTTTTTAATCATACATTTCAGTAACTTTTATTAAAATCTATTAAAAATATGATTTTAATCGCCACCAAACAGGGACTAAACGTTCTATTAGAATACTTTGAGATGAGGTGTATTAATTTTTTTAATTTTTTGCTTATTAAAAGATATATGATGAATAAACAAGTCTTTTATGTTCTAATAAATTTTTTAGATGCGAAAACCGACACTATTGATTAGATGTGCTTATTAATGTTATGTTGACGATAAGGATGTGAAAAACAAGTTGGTAACTACAAATGTTGGGGACTTTGAATTCAAAAATAGGTGTAATAACAATTAAAAATAATAATTATATTGTCAATATAAATACCCATATAAGTATTTCTAGATAAGAATGTCACTTGGACCTCTCATGCTTGTTTAGTAACACTAGAAGTAGGAGTGACAAAAGGACGGAGTAGCTTGTCAGCCCATGGAAGGCTCGGGATCGTTTTCGGACGAGCCCCGAATTGAGCTGGGGGTACGTTCGATGAGCTGAGTAAGGCTCGGTTCGTCGAGCTCGGCTCGGCTCGTGAGCTCACGAGCTCATGGGCCGAGTCGAGCTTGAGCTTTGCTCGTGCTCGTGTTCGAACGAGCTTGAGCTCTAATGAGCCAAGCTTATGGGTAGATGGGTAGAGAGGCTAAGCTCGGCCCATGATCACCACTAACTAGGCTCGATTTGAATTTTATTTTCTTTTCTATTATCACACGATATTATCTAATTTATTCTATTTAAATATGTTAGTACATTTTTCAATGAACAATTGTAAGTGTCTCGAAATAAGTTTATATCTTTGAACCAATTGTTCGAAATGTGTATTTTTCATTATAAATTACTTGTCATAGGGTATTGAAACTTGTAAATAGTATCATTTTCTAAGAGATTTATTTTAATTTTTTTAAAAGAAGGTATTTTTTTAGAAGAAAAGTATTGTTCTTTAGTTGGAATGTGAAGTTATGCTCCCTTTATACTTTTCTATTTTACAACTTTTTTTTTCCCATTATTGTATATGTATTACAATTTTTTAATTTTATTTCTTACTTTTTAATTGCTCGAGTGGGTATCTTACCTAGTATATATTAATTAAAGGTTAAAGTTACATTAAACTCGTTTATATATAAAGCTCTTTTAACTAAACAAAATACTTCAAAAAAATTATCCAAATATGATCAGTACAATTTCTTAATATCAGAATTAGTTTTTCACATTTCAAAAATCCCGCCAAACAAGTCCTAAATCCCTCATTTCATGTTTTATTTTCTATCCATTTCCTATTACGAATTCTCTCTAATTGAGATGCATCGAGATTTCAATTATATAGACTCTTAATTCCTCTCCTTTCATCTCTTCCCACTCGGTCGTCCCTCTACTAGCAACCATCCCTTTCTAAACGGAAAATTCTTCGTAAGTTACAAGTGCTTTCTACAACTTCTAAGTTAATATTTCTTTTCTTTCATTTTGTATTAAAGCAATTGACTATTGAAATCGCATGCTTAATATTCAAAGTCATTCTTAAGTTCTATTTAAGCCCTGTTTGGGAGGGATTAGATTTTTCTACAGTAAATCAATTCTCATTTTCAACCACACATTTTTCAATAAAATAATATTTTCCATCACATCAATAATTTTTTCTTCTTTTTCAACCACACATTTCCTATCATATCACTATTCAAAATCAATTTTTTCCCCAAAAATCTCTCCCAAACAAGCTCTTAAACTCATTTTATTAAACCCAAAAATTTAATTTAACTTTGGTCGGTGTTCACTGTTCACGGTTAAGTTACTAAAGTCAAGTTAACTTTATTCTCAGCGAAAAATGTCACCCTTATTGATAGATATTCACGTGAGAGTGGGATCCATATATGTAAAAAAGGTCAAAAATTCCTATCCTTATCAGGAGGATTGCGGCATAAGGCATTCACCGTTTTTGGTCCAATATGTCAAGAACTAAATAATTACAAAATAAATGTTTCCACTTTATAATGCGATGCGTATTACGCCATACATTTTAATAAAAAATAATAAATCTGTGAAAGATCCCTGAAAATTTGTTTTCTTGGAAAGTTAGGACATAAATAGTAAAATAATGTACTTTTATATATAAAAATAATAATTATTTAATTTGTAGGCAAAAAAAATATTTAATCCCCATTTGGTAGAAATTAAAACATACATTTTAATCCAACTAAGTCAATAATTAATTTTAACCATATATTTTATGAGTTTCATAACTTTTCAATCATACATTTTATTAACTCGTATTAAAATCTGCTAAAAATACGTTTTTAATTCCCCCAACTGGGAGCTTATTGTTTTTTAGAGAAATGATATTTGTACCGAGGGGAGACTCACGAATTGTGTCCTCCCTCTCACATGATATGTGGGCTTCGCACGCATTAAAAAATGCCGAGCTGAGGCCCCACCCCTTGATGTGAGAGGGGGGACACCATTCGGTAATCCCCCCTCGGTACATGTAGCACGGTCCTTGTTTTTAAATTTTGACGATTTTTTAAATTTTATTTGACACTACTATTTTGGGAAATTGATTATAGTAAGTTCCAAAGAGTGCTTTATTACTACTACTATTATTATTTCTTGATTTATTCATTACGAAGCAAAGCATAGATTAAAGAGCACACTGGTCCACACATGATGGGTTTCTTTCGCTATTGAAATTTTTTTCATTAAAAGAAAAAATAATCTTGTATTCTGAAAAAGAAAGAAATTATGTATCGTTCGACAATATGATTCATTAACTCGAATACTAAAGGCTCTAATGCTACTTTTTTCGAAACACAAACTTATTACACACGTTTTAATTTTCACTTACTTTTTATCTTTGACCAACTCACTTTTTAATAAAATATTTTGCATATAAATTTAAACATTTTCCTACTCTTTAATAACACATTCTCCAAAAAATCATTATTCTATAGCTTATTTTCTTTTAAAAAAATAAAAAATAAAAAAAAATATTGTTGTCCAACAGAGAACTAGTTTGCCCCAAACAGGAATTTTTTTTTTATGATTATTATTATTTTCATTTGTACACTACTTAGTAAATCATAAATAACAGATTTCACTATTTTTTTTTAATTATAAATGAAGAGAAAAAGGAAAAAATGAACATGAGAGAAGCATGTTTAATACAAACTCACTATACCCGTCGAGCTTTATAATTTAAACCTAGAACCATGCTTCACGTACAGAAACATGTTCACAGAAGAAAACCAGATACTCACAATGTAGGGGGTGGGTGGGTTTTTTTTCATTTTTTTATTCCGATGGGGCCCACACATGTGAGTGGGTGTAAAGCTTCTGTCAATTTTTTTTTTTGTACATATGGTTTAATCCTGAAACCTAAGAGTTTGTTCTCTTTAACATTTTCAAACCGTTTTCTGTTTTCGATTTTCTAAAACAGTGAAAATGCGCTCTCTTTCCTATTTTAGAAAACTGATTTTTGAAAATAAGTTAAAAATTTACAAAGAAAATCCAAAACGACATTTATTTTTTTGGGTATTTTCAGTTATAATCAAGTCAAAATTTTCAAAACATGTTTTAGGAGTTTTCAAAATGTTAAAAAGAACACATTTTCTACAATCTCAACATAAAAACTCAAAATACAAAACTCAAAACGAATTTAAAACATAAAACTGAAATATAAAGAGAACATCTCCTAAATTTTTCCAATTTCGACCACCCCACTTTTACCCTATTTCAGTTTGATAGGGAGAGGGGCGTGGTGTAAGAGTATGACGTCAACACCGATAACGTCATCAAAGCCAACAAACAGAGTGGGATTCATTAATTTTGGCAGTACTTTTTGGTCCACCCGTTTACACTCGAAGTCTTCGACCCAGTCACCTGAAAAACATTGTTGAACTATTGGTAGATTCCATTGCGCAGTTCAAATTGGACTAGGAAACGCCCTTTTTTCTTGGAAAGAACACAAATAAATAAAATAAATCGGCCGTGTTTTTAATAGTTTAAGCCCCTGTTTGTTTTCCATTATTTGAATATAAGAATTAATTTTGTAACCTTTTTTTCCAACACGAGTCCCATTGTGAGATAGAAAGAAAAAAAAAAAAAAAAAATCGGCTGCTGCATTTGCAACGGTTGGAAAATCTATTAAAATGAGGCAAAAAATTGAAAACAAAAAACACCAAAATTTTTGGATACTGGAGTTTAGTACTAGAGCAGACAAAGATTTTATGTTCAAGTTTTGTATTTAACCTTTGATGAAATAATAGCTGCGAACATAAGTGAGATGATCAAAGATTGTTTAAATAAATAAACCTGTATCACCCAAGATTGATATATGGAATCATTAAAAATTTGAAGCGTGAAGCGCAATTAGATCCAATATTAAGAGGATTCACATTATTGTAATATATGGTTGGTTGGTTCACTATAAGAAAACACTTTCACCAATCGAGAATGTCCCTGAAAGTCAATATTTCTTTGTAGAAGAGCTACCATTACGTCGTGGAATATCATATTTAATGACCAATTTAGCTATTTTTTTTTGGTCACTAGTTAGATATTTGACTACCAAATCTTTACATAGTGATTTTCAACAAAGAAAAAGATGTTCATACAAACTTTGTTAACAATGAAAAATGACTAAGTTATTCGTTATTAAATACCATTTATATCCATAAAATTATTCGTCGCTAGAATTAATTTTAACAAAGAACACGAAATTTACACGTCATTAAAAATTCTTGTTTTCATTAATTATTGTTGGAAAAAAGTGAGTTAGTGGGTGACTTTGACACGAATTTTGAGCGGGATCCGTTTGGTTATTTTGGAAGATGAAAGTTGATTTGTATTCTCCCCAGTGAGTACATCGAAATCATATACTTACTTGTCAAAAATGATGCTTTTGTGAATGAGAAATTGAAGCTCAAAGTACGCCATATGAAAGAAGTTTATGTTAGTGGGAAAACTAAAATAAGTTTGTCCCATATAGGAAGTGGATGGAAACTAAAACCACTTTATAAAGGATTGCACTTTAGAATGATGTAATAATGTGTAGCATACATGCTCTCTCCATGTGCGCGCGCATGAGGGTGCAAATCACAGACCAAAATAGGCGTCGGACCTTGAACTTGTATGCGGGCGCGACCTGCGTACACAAATGTCTGACCGGATTGACCAAAACTGAAGCAGTTGAAACTCCTAAAACTCTTGTTGTAATTGCCATGAAGTTAGTGGGCAAGTTACAAGATCTAAAATTTATATATACCTCGATTTTTTCCAGTACAAGAATTCATTTGCATACAGTTCAAGTTTTGTCTCTGTTTTCGTTTCTGTTTGAGTTTGGTGGTGATATTGTTCGAGCTCTAACTCAGTTCGCCGGAATAAAGTCTGTGGTACTCAAATTCTACTGTTCCACCATTGTATCTTGGGAAGTAGACGCTCAATTTATACTTCAAGCACGTATGGTGAGGATGCAAATTTGTTTTAAGGAAACTGTGTGTAACACAGTCTTCGGGTTGAAAGTTCATTTTTGTACTTTATATTATTGTTCTGTTTTGTTGTAATTCTGTATGGTGTTGATTTGTACTAGTTCACTAGTTATCATATTTTCTCACAATTATTTCAGCAATAAAGTTTCCAAGATAAGAAAAAATGCACAAAATTTCTAAATTTTCGATTGTAATCAATGTTTTAAAAACCGACCCGGGCATCGACCCGGAAAAGAGTAAGGGTCAAGGGTCGAAAGGTCGAACCGGGGTCGAACCGGGGTCGACCCCTTTTTTTTTTTTTTTAAATAATTTTACAAAAAATCACCAAATAAAGCAAGTTTTTAAAACCACAAAAAGTAAAGAACTATAAAAACAGGAACTCATCTATACAAATAATTAAATACAATCAACAAATCCAATTAGATTATGCAAAAAAGCAATGAAATGATTAGTGTTTTTCAACAGTAAAAGCTAAAACGAATTCCACAAAATGATAATGCAAACTTATTTATAACCACAGTAAAGCAGACAGAGAGCAAGGCAGAGAAGAAAAATCCAATTATATTCCACAAAATTATGCAAACGTCTTTAGAAAATGATTTCAAATTTCATCAGAGTTGTTTTTGTTTAAATGAAATTAGTTCACGCATTATGTGTAAAAAATTAAAAATGTAAATAAAGCATATAAAAATAAAAAATCTGTAAAAGTTTCATTAACCAAATAAACCAAAAAAGTTGTCTTATGACTATCGTTTACATATTTCATAATCAATTGTAGCAGTAGCATTCTTTTCCTGTTTATATATATTACTTTATTTGAGGTTTCATGGTTTCGATGTTTAGTTTTTAAAGAAATTGTGGATGCCTTTGTACCTGTTTAACTTGGACTTCTTCAGATGAAAGGAATAACCTTATTGCTCAGTTTTGGTTTTCGGTATTAGTTTCAGGGCAGTCGGCGACGGCATGGAAGAATGAGAGCGAGAGGAGACGACATAGAAGAATGAGGCGGCATGGAAGAATTTTGGATTTCTGACTGAAGGGTTTCAAATGGGTTATGACCTTGAACCGGGGAAACCGTGTATGGGTCACCGGTTCTACAAAAACCGGGCGGGTCACCGGGTTTTAAGGCGGGTTTTTAATTTCCGGTTTTAAATGCCTAACCGACCCGGTTTTTGGTCCGGTTCCCGGTTAACCCGGTCGAACCGGCCGGGCCGGTCCGGTTCTAACAACATTGATTGTAATGTTTCAAAGGAATGAACACTTGTTTTTCAGTTCTCCATCTCCCTTCTGTCATTGTCTCTATTTGCCGTCCTTTTTTGGTTGATTCACTGATGAATTTTGCAGTTTTGTAGAGAATGAACACTATTTCTCCAATTTCAAATGTTTTAAAAGCTTGGGAAAACATGGTTCATATGTAATAAAAGGCCAGACAAGTTGAAATTTCTGCTGTTTTTAAGTTTTTAAGTTTGTTTTAGTTCTGCATCTTTCATTAGAATTTTACCATGTTGAGTGATTGAATTTTGATGTATTTATTTATAAGTTAGAAAGGAATGAGCATTAATTAGTTTCACCAATATGTACCATTTGCATATAGTTGAAGAGGTTCAAGTGTAGTTTCGCATTCGTGATACAAATTCACGTTCTTTTATCTCGTCTAACATCTTGCGAACCAAAAATTCAACAAATAAGCATATTTATTCAAAGGGTCGATCAACCATCAACATAAATAAACTTTTCTAGCACAGGGTTTGAAAATCAAGAAAGAAGAATATCTTATCTGTAAACTCATAAAAAAGTTTATTCTAACTCACTATTTGAGCTAAATGTTGATAGTTGACCATGACATTGTTAAGATTATGTCCTAAAAGCATTACACTTATGTATAACATGTCCTATTTACGAATCACTGCATTTTTAATCAAGTTTTTAGGGTTACACTAATAGTCGGTCAGCTGGAAACGTTGTCCTGAAACCCTGAATTGTCACTTTAAATTTCAATATAGACGTATTAATGAATCAAACAAAGTCATGTTGATTGCAGCATGAGGATAAATATGTGGCACAATATGAAGTAAATATGACAAATGCACAAGAACAAAATATAATTCGCAGGGGAAATGAGAATTTACTAAAATATGAAAAAAGAATACAAAAATTGTGTTTACAATATTATCTAAATCATAATGAAGAACTAACTATATCTATGAAACGCTTCGAACCTAGAGCGGGAGATGGACGGTCAGCTAATGAGAATGCGCCAATAGTTTCTCCTTAGTTCATATCTTGATCACTTTAAGTCTAACACAAATTCTAAACTTCCAATTGAACTTTCAAATGGAATTTCAACTAGAATTGTCAAATAGACTTTGAATATGATTCTCAAATAGTATTTCAAATAGAATTTAGGTCACATCCTAATTCTAATAAACTCTATATTGACACGAATTCTACCGCAATGAACAAAACTTCAAAAAAATTTCACCTGAAAACAAATCTCACTGCAAGGGCTAATACTTACCTTTTCAAGAAAAACATCAAACAAAAATTCTCCACCTCTGCTATAAAACCTAACTAGTGCAAACTCCCAACCGAGTATCAACTGAATTCCAAACACTGCTCAGCATAATTACTTGGACACCAAAGTTGCTAGAATTATCCTCACGACCAACAAAAACTACAAATGATTTAATAATCACCAAATAGAGAAGAAACAAACCATGTAATAGATCAGCATAACTAAATGCTTCAATAAAAGATTTTTGGATAGAATTAATACCTTCAACCACATTCAAGGCAAAGTCAACTAAATTAGCATCTCCATACCTATGTGGAGGCCTAATATTTATCATGGGTTTGTCTCTAACAATTGAATATGATGGCATCACTAGTAATGGTGGCAAAGGAAAATTATCCTTCATTTTTGAGCTTGAGCGAAATGTATTCTTCAATGTAGACCCCAAACTAAAACATCAACGGTACTGAACCAAACTCAAAAATGAGCTTGAGTGCTAAAATCTTTCTGATTGATCGTCAAAGTTCTATATAACCATGGAAGACACATAATTGAGACCTTCTATATCCCTTCATCACAATATGGACACCTTTACTAACCTTTAGGACTTCACATTCACCGATGTATGTATATCCTTTCGATTCAAAAGTACTCAAGGAGATAAGATTTTTCTTCAAACTTGAAGCATGTCTCATATTATCAAGTATTCTGACAATACTATCAAACATTTTAATTCCGACTCTTTTCATACCAAATATCTTACATGGTGTATTATTACCCATTATCACAACACATTTCGAAACTATTTTATATATAGAAAACAAATCTCGATTGTGATAAATATAAAAAGTGTAAATTGTATTAAGAATCCAATCCTCGTCAGGTTTGAATTCACTGTCAGAAATAATCAAAAGTTTTCCACCATCATGAGAATTTTCTGCAATACTGGCTTCACTTGAAGTATCCAATTGCTTTCCCTTCTGATTAGATGTAGCCAATTTCTCTTAATTTGACAACTTATAGCAATCATTTATCATGTATCTCTTCTTCTTTTAATAATTACAAATTTTATTACTGAAGTTAGATTTTAATTCGTCCCTCGTATAACCACAATCATATCTCCATAAGCCCCATATCCAACAAGATGGTTCATCTTCTCCTTTAAAAATAGAGTATCGTAGACTTCTTAAATTGTGAGAGTATCATAATTGTATAAAAATATTTAACCCAAATTGAACCCAAATACATAAAGCGTGAAAATTGAACCCAAATTCTCTTCATCATATTTAACTTCCAAAATTTTCAAATCAAAGAAGATTTCTTTAGAAATGGTTAGGTGATCTTCAAGGAATGTACATTCTGTCATACAATGAGAATATAGACGCTGCTTTAAATATAATTTGCAGTTAGACTGTTCGTCATGTATAAGTACTCCAATTTCAACAATAATGTAGCGTTGGTCTTGTTCTTCAAAACGCCATAAAGACTATTATTTTAAAAATGAAGATGAGTCTATAATAGGGCATTACGATGCCTATGTTGTTTTTCCTCCGATGTCCAAGTTGCGGATATCTTGTTAAATTCTAACAACGAATCATTCAAATCCATCTGAGCGAGCACTCATTTCATCTTTACCTGCTATAACAAAAATCTTGTGCTGCAATTAAAAAGAGAAATATCATACTTCATGTTTACCATCACAAAAGATCAAGCTAAGCTCTTGACTAGATCGAACCTCGCTCTGATACTAGTTTATTGTAATACGAGGATAAATATATGACACAATATGAAATAAATATCACAAATGCATAAGAACAAAAGATAATTGGCAGAGGAAATAAGAATTCACTAAAATATGGAGAAAGAATACTAAGATTTTGTGTTTACAATATTGTCTAACTTGTCTAAATTACAATGAAGAACTAACTATCTATAGGGAACATTTCAAACCTAAAAATAGAGTTACAATGGAAAAAAATGTTGAAAAAACGTAAAAAATGTGAAACGGGCTTGGGCCGGATGATATTGCCGCTCGAGCGCCAGGCATGCACCGTCTCTACTGCTCAAGTGTTAGTGCCATCTCCTTGCTTTGCCCATTTGAGTGAGAGATGGGCGCTCAGTTAACAAGAAGGCGCCAAGAATTTGTCATCGATCCATATTGTGATATCTTCAAATTCAAAACAAATTTCAAACTCCCAATTAAACTCTCAAATTGAATTTCAACTAGAATTGTCAAATAAACTTCAAATACGATTCCTAAATAGCATTCCAAATAGAATTCGGGTCACACAATAACTCTAACAAATATAAATGACAACGTTTTCTACACATTTGATTGATTTTACTAAGCTTTTTGGAGAAACTAGGGGTTGACAAAACTCTCAAACCGAACCCGAACTGAATCGAATCGAGCGGTTCTTTTTAAATTAAATATCCGAATGAGTATTTAAACTAAGAACTGACAGGTTTGGTTCGATTTTCGATTCTAGACCAATAATCGAATATCCCAAATTTTTTTAAATCTTAAATAAGTCAAATTATTTTATTTTTTCTAAATAAATTTGTGAATTAATTAATTTAGTTTAAATCTAAAATATGATTTTCCTATTTTTAATTTCCAACCCAAGTTCAATTAATCAAATCGACCTAAATTTTACCAAAATCTTTTATTTTACTGTAGTACTATTTCTGTCTAGAGAAATTGAATTAAAAGCCTCTATTTATTATTGTGAGCTCGCTAACTTCATTTTCCTATAATTTTAACTGTCAAATCTATGAGAACTAAACAAAGAGAGGAGCAAAAGATATCACAAGATTGAACTATGTTAATTTGTAAGAGTTAAAATTGAATACGTCATTAGTTGAATTAATGTAGCGTTGTTGTATATATGAAAAAAATTAATGGGCAATTAGTACATAACGTACTCACATTTCATTATTATTGTGGAAAATGTCTATACATTTCATTTTTTTTTGGCATTTTCACCTTTCATTGAGCAAAATGTATTTTTATCTATTTTCTCAATTAAAAATTATGAAATGACGAATATATCATTCTCTTTAAATAAAACAAAAAAAGAAAGAATAAACTAATTGCAACCATACTCCCAATTTTTTTAAAAAAGTACAAATGAGTCCCAAATAAATTATTAAAGTGTAATTAGTACATAATGTTCATATCTTTCACCGTTATTATGGAAAATGTCCATACCTTTAATTGTTTTTTTTTTGGCATTTTAATTACACATTTGATTGTGCAAACCATCATTTTCATCAAATTTTGAAATAATAAATATACCATCCTTCTTAAATAAAATTTTTTTAATTTCTAACTCTTTAATAATTTATTTGGGACTCGTTTACACTTTTTATTTTAATTTTTAAATAAATTTAATTGAGAATTGGTTTGCAGTTTTTTAAAAAAAAATTAATTTTTTAATAATTTATTGGGGACCCGTTTGCACTTTTTAAAAAAATTTTGGGACTATAATTGTAATTAATTTGTTTAAATTATTTAAATAGGAGGATATATACATCATTTCACAGGTTTTTATTAAGAAATTAAATGAAAGTGAATATAAATGATGGTTTGCTCAATTAAATGTGTAATTAATGGTGAAAATGTTAAAAGAATAAAAAGTAAAGACTTTTTTTTTTTTTTACAATAATAGTGAAATGTAGGTACATTACATACTAGTTACACTTTTAGTAATTTATTTGAGACTCATTAAGCTTTTCAAAAAAAGAAAAAAAAAAGAAAGAGACTATGATTGCAATTAGTTTTTTTTCTTTTTTCATTTTGTTTTATTTAAAGAGAAGGGTATATTCATCATTTCACAATTTTTAGTTGATAAAATGGATAAAAATGAATTTTTGTTCAATGAAAAGTAGAAATAAAGGTGAAAATATCAAAAAAATGAAAGGTAAGGAGTCTTCCACAATAGCAGTGTAGATTGGGATGTTTTGTGCTAATTATCCAAAATTAATTATGTAAGAATCTCCATAGCCGAAAGGAACTGAACCCGAACGGTTCCATAATTAAATTTGGACCAAACGGTTCCATTTACTAAATACCTGAAATTTCGGGTTCGATTCGATTCCCCTTAAATTCGAATCGAGTCGGACCACATCCAGCCCCTAGGAGAAACGTCATGTTTTTGTTGACAAATTTTGTAAGGCGGGATATTTATGTTTGACGTGATATACCAATTAACATCATTTTTATGTTTGACGTGATCTACCAATTAACATCATTTTTGTTAATGTTGAAATGTAATAGTAACACGTGGGGCTTTACTTTCATAATACCTAAATAAAAGCGTGGGAGGCGTAAAACACGTTCTATGGCATTAGTTTCACGTGCTACCGTCCATTTAAAAGACGCAAAATTGAACTGCTGAATTGCTTGCGCTTACACGTTTGAAAAGGTTGACTCATTTTTTCTATTTCAACCACATGTGACTCGTGCCAATAAACTAATAGGTTAGTCCTTGTCTCTCTGATTATATATTTTTTTCATTTATTGTAATCATGGAAGTGGGAAAAAGTTAATGAAAATAAATAATAATGAAATTGTCAATGTTCAGGAAGTCGATTATTGGTTATATTCTAGTTCGTTATGTAGAAAATGTAAACTATCGCATTCTTCTTGTTTGTTGTTATGTGTGAACGCGGTGTTCTCGAGGTTGGCTCTTGTGATTTTCATCTTTTGGTTACGGTTGCCTTGAGAATGTTCCGGACAGTTTCGAAATAGCAGAATCGGCATTGGTTACACTCGACTGAAAAGGACACGATGGATGGGAAGAAGTCAATTTAACGCACTAATTCTATTCCATCAATTTTATTCACTTGTCTCATTCGGCATGTAGGCATAAAGAAAGTTTTCCGGCTGGAAGGCTTCAAAAATTTCATGCATTTCTTGGTTGGACCAATCTTCTCCGAAAGATGTTCAAATCTATTTACCTAGATTGTTTGTGGAATGATTAATTTTTTCATAACGAGATTGACATTATATCCCCTATATGTGATTACTGTTGGAGAGTTTGTATAGAAATAGGGGTTTTGGATGTTGTTGATTGTCCCACATAGGATAGGAATAGAAAGAAAAACTTGTTTATAAGTGTGAAAGTTATATCCTTAATAAATTGGATAAAAGACCATTCAAATGGGCTTTGGGCCAGACCCATATGATTTGGGCTTGATTGGGCTCCTTGATATATATATATATATATATATATATATATATATATATATATATATATAGTCAAAAGATGGGCCTTGGAGGTCTTGTGATGTCTAAATTTTAGTTTTAGTGCTTATAATTTTCTTTTTCGGTTTTGTTCGGTTTTGTCTGAATGGGTGTGTCTGATCAACACAACTGTTTTACCATAACCGACACAAAGGATAAGGATCTTCGTTTTCTATATATCCGTAGAGAAAACGTCTGTTTCGTTTTTACTGAAAAAATCATGTATTTTTAATCCTTCGTAAATTTTGTTTGAGAGAAGAAAACACTGAATATAATCGCCAGAACCAAGAATCAAGTGCTCGTTTCTTGGATATAGATTGTTGAATCCTGGTGGCAGACGCTCATCGAACTACAAGCACAGGAGTAGGGGCGAATTTCTGCTATAGGACATAACATTGTGCTAGCCTCAATCTGAAATTCAATTCAGTATCGTTTATGTTAATTTTGTTGTCTATATGTTGTAGTGACATTATTCTGTTTTGTGAATTCGTTGTATTTTTAGTTCTGTCTTGTTCTTATTGTTTACAACAATTACCACAAGACCTTTTGGTGTCATTTTTATCCTTTCTTGACCTTTAAGTTGTATCTGTACACAGAAAACATTTATTCTTCTTCTTTGAACCTCCACTTGATGGGATTGAACAAACTATTCAAGACATGCCTGATACATGAATAGATAGACCACCTTGTGGAATCTTCAAGTTCAATAATATAGAAAAAAAATTTGTACAATCACATAGAATCTCTCATACATCAAAATTCTCCAGTAGAAAAAAAGAATATTTTTACCACACCTATCAATTTTTACTCTTTGAACAACAGACAAAGATTACCCATAAAATCTCACGAATTAGGATAACCAAAACATTAAGGGGAACGACTTTATTTATATGGACACAAGGAGAGTTTTTTTATTTTTATTCGACGTGAGATTCATAATAGTCACATTACAAATTAAAAAAAAAATTCTATTTGTAAGAGAAACACAATCCAATTAAGTAGACAATACTAAGTTAAAATCTTAACAAAATGTGTGCACACGAAGAAAATAAAACATGTGTCGAAGATATTGAGTAGATTTTTCCAAAATGAAATGGAAAGTTTGACATAAATGTTTTTGAGTTATTCCAAAGCTTGTACCATATGATGGATACAGCACAGATAGAAGCCAAGGCTAATTTGGCAGACCAATCTCCACAATTGGGCGAGTCCAGTAAGAGCCCAACGTATTTTCCTTGAGCTCCAAGTTGAAAAAATTTAGGAATTTTATCATTAATTGGGGGGAAAAAAAAAGAGTTTTAAATAGTATTTTAGGAGAATGCTGTTAAAAAATAGGAAAAATTTTTCGTATACGTGTAGAATATTTTATTGTATGAATGTGTGGTTAAAAATGATCATATGACAAACCATAAAATAAATTAATGGGTGTCAAACATGCACTTGATGTTGATATCTTCAAGATTTTCTTGTCTCTCTTAATTTACTTAAAGAAAAATACATAATTATCAAAGTTTCAAGGTACACTTTTAAATTTAAGAAATTTGTAAAATTCTTTCAAAAATCAGGCAATCACATTTGTGACCATGTGATAAAATTTTTGTGACCAATTTATTAATTAAATAGGTAAATGTCACAATAACATATAATTTATGGTCACAAATCACACATTTTATAGGTTACAACATAGTTATCGGTTATAAATTATCAAATTAACTGATGACATTTACCCAATTAATTGGTTAGAAATTACCATTCATCTCTCCTACCTCATTTCAACATATTCCACCACTACTGGCACCATCCAAAGTGTTGTCGCTGCCTCAGATCCACAACCTAAAACTGCTACTTCCAATGCACCACCACCTCCACCTCCACCTCGACCTCGACCTCGACCTTGACCTCCACCTCCAATTCCAACAAACCACCACTATCGCCTCCACCCTACCTACCATTTCTCTCCCATTTTCACCTATTTTCTTCTTGCACCAACACCACACGATAGCTAATGGCTTCCTTCTCACCCAACCTCACAACATCCCACCCCATCCCCACCACCCCCGACAATCATAAGGAGATAAACATGAAAAATTGCCAACATTACAGTCATCACCTCCGACAATAGTGCAACATACATCCATAGCCATGTCAACAAGCCAAGCCGAGCCACAAGCCACAACTCGAAACTCAGACTTGACTCAAGCCAAAAAGGTTTGAGCTTTTTTTTGGCCCGAGTCGAGCAAAAGCTCGGCAAAAAAATTCTGGCTCAACCTGAGCTTTCGGCTTGAGCCTTAGCGGGCCCGGCTCGAATTTTTTTTGTGTCAAATCTAAATTTTTTTCTTAAAGAATTTAAAATTTGTACAATTTATACTCACTATAAATTAAATAAAAGCTAAAACCCTCCTCCTTTATTTGGGCTTGAGATCGGCTACAATCATTGTAGGCAGAATTAAAATTGTATACGAATAAAATATTTCGTGTATAATTTTTCTTGAAACAAAAAGATTTATAAATTACGTATTTTTTGAAACTAATCAATTTAAAAACTTATAATATCTTATCCTTGAATCTACCGCAACTCTTTGGCCATTATACTATCAACTTGTTCTTGAAAATATAATTCTGCACATTCCCAATCCTTCAAGCATATTAAAGATTCTAATATATCTTCTTTTAGTTTTGATCGTTCGTTACATAAAACTCCAGCACCTAAACTAAATGCAGTCTTCGATGTTACCGTAGACATTAGAGGTATTAGTAGATCGCGAGCAGTTTTTGATACAATTTGATATTTCCTTTTATTACACCTCCACCATGATAAAAGACTAAATTACTGTAATTTTGTGATTGTAACATATTACAAATGTCCACACACATATACCTAGCTAACTCAGAGGGAATTTTAATATTTGTACCACTGGCATCTATTACTTTAGATATTGATGAATTAGAACTAAATGAGGGAACACTAATATTGATCTCTAAATAATTCCATAGATTATCTGTATTTGCTGAAATATTTCTTGAAAAAGAATTTTAGGAAGTAGAATTACATTGGCCTCCTTTTTCGGCGTAATAGTTATACATTTTACATAACATAGATTCTATATGCACATGTGATAATTTTATATTCATGAAATTTGAAATCCCATTTATAGTAGATTTTGTGCCAGTTAAATTAAGTCGATTGTCCATTACCAAAGCTAAAAAATAAAGAGGGTAATTCTTCTTAATATTTATGAAATTTTAACTCCATAAAATAAACTACATTAACAAAAATTGGCAAATTCTTATGTTTGTGAAATGTAGAAAAAATGTTCTAAAACAAGTGAAGATGTAAGGTAATAAACACTGTTACATTCCTTTGTGGCATCAAAAAAAGGTTTTAAGAATTTCTTCATGTGAAATGCAATATACCATTCTCAATCTTCCAAATTATGTTCGGGTCCATATGTATGCCTACCATTACAATATATTGAAATAATTTTATTATAGTTTTCACAAGAGTGTAACATAAGATATGTAGAGTTTCATCTATATGTTACATCAGTGACAAATGATTTCTCTTGTAATCTATACTCTGTACACTAACTGTTAAATGCTGATTTTCTTGCTAGTGATATAGTAATAAAATTGATTGTTCGTCTAATTTTATCTAAATGTAATTTTATATGTTCTAATCCATCTTTTACAATCAAATTGATAATGTGACATACATAATGTTGATGAAAAAATAAAATTCCAAATGTAGGGTCCAAATCATTAATAAATTTTTCAATAACAACTTTGTTCACAGTAGCATTATCAAAAGTAAAACTTCGAACTACTTCTTGAATACCATATTCTTGTATAATATCTTTTAAAACCATTTATATGTTAATGACATTATGGGGGATATTCTGTACCTCTGAACGCAATAATCCTTTTATGCATAATCCATAGGTGATCAATGTAATGAGCTATGATAGCAATATAACCTTTTTTTATTAAGAATTGTCCATAAATCAAAGGAAAATGATATAACACTATTAAAAATTTTTAGACTTTCAATAGCAGTTTGTTTTCTTCCGTTATATAATTTTACACTATCCGAACGAAGTGTATTTCTACAATAAGGAGTATACCCGAGTTGGAGATAATTCTGCACAAGACAAATAAAGTGTATTGACTTAATCATCGTAAACGGCATCTCTGTTGCAGCCACGTATGTAGCTATTCTTTCACGAAATCTTTTCCGTGATTATACAAAAGTGGAAATAGTAGAACTAGAACCAGTACACACTAGTTTGGTCTATTTCGGGTCAAGATCGACTCGTTTCGTTTTGCAACTTCTTAATATGTGCCTATTTAAATGTGTTGTGATTGAACCGGGCTTCCAACTAAGTTCTTTACCACAATATTTACAACATGATTTCCAAATATCAACTCCATTTTGAACTCCAATTTTTTTGCGTGTCATATGTTGCCAACAATCCACATATTCTTTTTTCGACCTTTTAACATCAAGTACTTTCTTATCTTCGATATCTTCCAAATCAATTGGAACATTTTGAGATGTATCGTAACCGGATGAAGTACTCGAACTACCCTTAAACTGATTAATCTCATAACTAGTAAAATTCATTTGTAACTATTATAGTAAAGAATATTGAATATTAGAGTAAAAGAAACTAAATAAGACTGAGCAAAGAAATTAGAGATTGAAATTGAAATTAGAACTCAACTAAATGTCTAAATTGAAGATTAGAGTAAAGAAATTGGAGACTATAATACTGATATTGAGTAAAGAAATTGGAGATAGATTGAAGTAAATTGATATGAAGTTATAAATTTTTTTCACGTATTTATAGCCAATTTTTATTTTTATTTTTATCTATTTTAACTATATTTGAATTTGAAAATCAAAATTTGAAAATTTTTATGAATGATAATTGTACTTGACTAGACAACAGCGTGCAGACAGTTTGACAGCTGCCTAGCTGACTGCAACATCGGTCAAATTGATTTTTATTTTTTTCCTGTTGTTTTCGATTTTTTTTATTATTAATAGGGTTGACTCGTACGGGATGGTCTGGGCTTGAGCTGGCGCCCCAAAATGGTGCTTGGCCCGAGCCTCGGCTCGGTGGAGCCGACTCAACTCAGGCTTTTTTCGGGTTGAGCCGGTAGCCCGGGTTGAACCGACGAACCATTTTGTCATCCTATACATCCACCACACTAGTACCATCACACCACAAGTGGCGCACTACCACCACCACCATACAACAATGCACCACCACCCAACTTCGTATTGCCACTATGAGCAAATCTAAACACTACACCATCATCGTGCAAATCTGCACCACCACACAAACATTGCACCACAACCCATTTCTCTCCTCCACCATCGTGATTTGGATTTTGGTCGGGGCATGAGTTAGGGTTCTTTGTTCCTTGCGATTAGGGTTTGATTGTGCGTCGATCCACTACGAGTTAGGACAGGAGAAGACAGTGGTTTGCTTTTCATGACGATAATTGGAGTTGGTGGGTTGTGGCCGAGTTGATTGAGAGAGAATAGATGCATATATGGTAGAGAGAAAGCAACAACATCTTGATTGTATGGGTGTGGGATACATGGGTGAGTGATGTGGTGTTGTTGGGATGAGGATGGGGTGGGTGAACTTGATTTTTTAAAGATAAATTTTTGTACTTGATTATTGAAATGGGAAGTTCAAGTTTATATGTATTTTTCACATTTATTTATGTACTTTTTTATTCTACCTAATATTGAGGAGATCTTGTTTTGTAGCACCTGGTTTTTCTTTAGAATAATGCTGAGCGTATAGGCAATGGTTCACACGAAAGATACAGGAATTTCATTTTTCTGATGTGATGTGAAAATAAAGAGGTGACATGTCGGAGAATTTTCAAAGAAAAGAGATGAGTGCTAACGGGCTAAATATTTATAAATTAATAACATTTCTTTATGTTTTTGTCTTAATTTTAGGAGGTAATTATGAAATATCAAACAAAGTCGAAATATTGCATTTTTATTACCATTTTAAAGTACTGAAAGCCTCGTGCTCCACATCGTCAACAGTGCACTAAACCACTAATCGTAGCAAATATTATGCTGCATCAAAGTGGACAATTTCAAACTAGTATTTCTAGAATTCCAATAACATGCTAACTTTAAACTTTCTTCGATGATTGTACGCTAGTCAAATTCATAAATTGCCTACATTATCTCGAAACTTATTTCGAGAACTACATCATAGATATATCGAATGATCTAAATGAACATTGAAAATAGTCAAACATACGTCAAGCGTGAGTGTTGAAAAGATGCGTACAACTCGTATTTTCTTTAAATTATTTAAATTATTTCATTAATGTTTATTATTTTCGTGCAACAAATTCCTCAATATAATTTACATAATTTTATTAGAAAATTTTACATGGGGTTTACATGGGGGTATAAATTGTTTTTCCTAAAAATTCCTAACAAAATTTTTACATTTGAAAATTTTTGACATTATATCCCATGTAAAGTTTCTAATAAAATGAGGTAAATTATATTGAGAGATTTATGGAACAAAAATAATAAACGTTAATGAAATAACTGAAATAGTTTAAAGAAAAGAAGAGTTATACACATCTTTTTTATAAGCACGTTTAACTATTTTCGACCGTTTGATATGTCTATGATATAGTTCTCGAAACAAGCTTCGAGATGACATAGGCGATTTAAGGATTCAACAAGCATATAATTGTCGAATAAATTTAAAGGTTAGCATGTTATCGAAATTCTCTAAATACTAATTTAGAACAATCTATTTTAACGCGCTGTAACAGTTGTTACGATTGGTCATTTTGCGTGTTGTTAACGATCTCGAAAAATATGTTGTGAGCACTCGAAATGATATTAAGAATGTAATATTTAGACCTCGTTTGACATCCTATAGTTATTTCAAAAATTGACATGTTGAAAACGGGAAGTTGAAAATGAGCTTTTTATTTCTTCCGTTTTGTTTTTTAAATTACTACCATCATGTAAAGCCTCTGTAAAGTAACCCCTGTACGTGCATCTTGATTGTTTTCTTTATCTTTTCTTCCCTATGGATACGTGAAGTTTAGGGTAGATGTAGCAATAAATTTACCAACGTAGTGAAACTAATAAATTCATGAAATTTATTAAGAAGAAGATTTAGTTGGTTGTTCTTATTATTCCCAAAAGACGAGACCCTCATGTTTAGATGGAAGCCAAAATTGTTGTACATTGTTCGCTAAAATTAGGCAAATCACAAGTGCACGAGTGTATTTAAGTAATAAAGTGGATGTTGAGCCTGAGTCGATCCCTCGAAGAGTATTTCTTCCAATTACATGACAATTGATTCAAATTAACAATAAAAACACACACACAATTAGATTTTTAGGTTCAAAGTGAGAAGAAAATGAAATTGACATTTACTTAAAATAGGCAATAATAAAATGATGAAAATTTAGGTTTTCAAAACGAGTTGGGATTCATGATTTCACTTGACCGTCACTAAATTAATTTCTTCGCAAATGAATTAATAAAATACTTACTTATCTTGTTAAACCATGATTTCCCTATTTTAATTAATTACCTCGCTCGAATGAAATTAACCTTAATTAATTGATTTAACATACTATATTTCTATATCGATTAAAACCAACTAATTGCATTCAATATTTGAGAATATAGCTTAAATGGTCACCTAGAGTTAGAGGTATATCTACATCTCCTATAAAAAAAATCTAGGGTTTCTACTCTCTCATTCAAAAATGTGCAATAATACTCAATTGTTGCACAAATCACTTTACAAATTCATATAGTTGCCACAATAATGATAATGCATTAAGAACAATTGTAAAAATACAAGAATACAACCGTTTATGCATTAACAAGTAAATATTAGAATTAATATAGCTAGGTCAAGCTTCCTCTTTCGTCCCAACATCAAAATATTTAGCCCATTGTATTTAGATAGAGCAAGGTGAAAAGATTAGAAAAATAAATCACTATAGTTGAGAAAATATAACGTGAAATACAAGACGAAGATATAAACCCGTCCTTTGGTCGGATTCTTGACGCTTGCTAAGGGTTGACCTTGATTTCTCTAAAATTTTTTGCCTTCTTGTGATATTTTTCTCTCTTCTTTGCTTGAACTTTTCTTTTTCTTAGTCTAAGGTTTTCGATTGTAGAATAATGAATGAAAGAATGGGTGAAAACCATCCCCAGGTAATTGTATGAAGGGTCCTGAATAAATTAAAAACGTGTACGCAGGTCCTTATTTTAAACCCAGACACGCGTATGCTTGATTGGGCAACCCTCAATTACCCAATTTTGGTTTGACCCCAAAGAATTGTACACTTGGTCTTCCAACTTTGATTTCCTCCATTTTCGTCCTCAAATTTTGAATCTCCTTTCAATCAAGTCCTTCATAATTTGCAACTCTCAAGTCCTTTGAACTTTTAGGCTTCTACATTTTAGTCCCCAATGTCATATATATATATTTTTTCCATTTTGGCCCTTTTTCCTTCCTTTAGCTTCATTTTCCCCCAATTTGGAATTTTAGCCTACAAAAGCCTCAATTATACAATTGTGAATTAAAATTCGCTCATTTTCGTCAATAATTAGCTTGTTAAAATGCCTAATAAATATGTAAAAACACACTTATCATACATTATCAAAAATATTTTCTTCTTTCTATATGTAGCATTATTCATGTAACTAATGCAACTTCTTAGGTTTTGGGTAGTGAAAAGTGTTGAATTTTAAACTTTATGAAACATTCTTGAATTTTAAGATCTCCATATCAAATCACCAAAAAAATAATTAATGTGGAACGTACTTTTATCCATTGATTTATATCTTAAATATTGAATATTGAATCTTAAATTTGCGATCCCTTTTGAATCTTGATTTATTGTTCTTTAGTCTTGATTTCTTCAACCCTTCTTCTTGATTCTTGAATTCCTTTATGCGAGTTTTGGATCTTCCTCTTCAATATGCTTTCTCTTTTAATTATTGTGTTGATATGATATCACAAAGAATGAAAAATTATATATGAATTGGGGACTAGAATCCTATATGTAGTTTCCACATGTATTCGGCACATCGTCAAATACAACCCTAATTGATCCGATCTCTATACATATAATCCGTCCTACACATTATTTAGATATCCGAAGCGCAATTACTTAATTCTTTATTAGATCACTTTAAATTTTGTTTAAGATAACATTTATATAAAATTAATTACATATGTCGACATACATGACAAATTAATATTTTCCCAACAATCTCCTACTTTGGCTACATATGTTACATTATAAATGTGTATAACCTTATGTGTTCAAAAACTTTTGCTATCAAAAGTATCTTCGAACAATCTCGTTCATCAATTATGTCAATATATGATCAAAACGGTCTTCATTATAGTTATCATAACTAAATCCCAAATGGTTACATATATCATCACAATCAAATGACATAGACCAAGTAAGGATATGTAGCATAAAAATTACATGTAATGTGATTCAAATATACATATTTCCAACTAGTCATACTTTATTCTTTCATACCTTATACCTTAATGAGATCAAACTAAAAAATATGAATAAGAGTGAAAACTGAACTGAATACTTTGTTATTGAAATAAACTTGTATGTGCATACACAAAATTGTGTGTAAAAAAAAAAAAAAAAAAACTAGCATATCATCAAAATATATAACACTCATGTGAACAGTGTGCTCAAGAAAGACCTTGGAAGCATTGGGGAATATAGGAAATAAACTCAGCTAGGACGGTCGTCCACCATCAACGGCTGCAATAGTTAGTTAACGAAATACGAGATAGAGGGAGAGATGGATGACTACAAGAAAAATAATATAACAAATTATCACCCGAATTATTTTTCAATTGCAAAATGTCTCAATATATTTTTCAATTACAATTGATTAAAAACAGAGTACATATTGTTGAATTGAGCCCAACATGATAAATAAAAAATGCTATGAGGTTAAAATTGATTAAAAACTTATAGCATATTGGCAATTTGGCTTCTTCTGTAATTCAATGATTAAGGATAATTCATAATTTAATGATTAAGGATATTCATAATTCATAATTCTATGATCCCAAATCACGAATTAAATCTCACAAATGATAAATTAAAATTCATAATTCAATGATCGTGCAACATAAATTATTTATCTCAAATCACAAATTCACATATTCATAAATCAAATTCTCATTTCAATGCCAAATTGCCAATTAACTCATAGACCATAAATCATGATTCTTAAGGATAATCATAACTCATAAATAAAAAATAACACAAAAAAAAAAAAAAAAAAAGTAAGAGTCAAAAAATTCACAAGCTCAAAGTTACAGTCACAGTCATGGCGACAGCAGGCAGTACTAACAGCATATTTCTGATACTCGAGTTGTCCGGCACTGGTGGAGATGTCACCGAGGTCGGGTGTTGGTGGAAGTGGTGGAATCGCGTAAATTTGTGGAAAAATGATATGGAACTATGGTGAAATTAACGAACCCCTGGACCATATATATAATTGATTTGGGCCTGGTCAATTGAAAGTCAGAGGCCCAACTAATTAAATTATAATTTTGGTCCAACAAATTGAAAAGACCCAATTAAAACGAAAAAAAGGAAGAGGAAGACAAACCCTCACGTCTCGTGCACCAGTCTTTTTCTTCCTCATCCCTGTGCACTGTTCCGGCAGAGCCCAATAGTTGCGGCGCTCCCCTTCGTTGGGTGCTGGGTTCGCCGCATCTTGGATGGTAGACCTTTAGCGAATAGATCTACTATCATGGAGTTTGTCTCAATATGTTCTGTAGTAACCTGACCACTATGAACTTTTTCTTTAACAACTAAGAATTCGATGTCTATAAATTTTGACTTTGTTGAACTTCTATTGTTATTTGAATACAAGATAGTTGACTAATTATCACAAAAGAATTTATGTAGTTTTTCAATTCCATCCAAAATTCGAAGCCCAGTGACAAAATTTCGTAGCCATAACCTTGATTGGATGTTCATAACACGCTACAAACTCCGTCATAGTTGAATAAGCTATGTGTCTACTTAGCACTCTTCCGAAATATAGCTCCTCCAGCCAATAAGAAGACATAGCCCCAATGCGGATCTTTTGTTGTCTTGACATCTAGCATAATCAGAATCAGAATCACCAATAATCTCCAATTGGTTTGATTTGCTGTATGTGAGCATGTAATCTTTTGTTCTCTATAAATACTATATAATCCGATTGCCTGCTTTCCAATGATCCATCCCAGGGTTACTTCAAAATCTGTCTGGCATTCCAACAATGAATGCTATATCTGTAAGTGTGCATACCCGAGCATACGTTACACTCCCAATTGTTGAAGCACAGGGAATTTTCCCGCATGTCCTTTGATCGAAATCTTTTGATTTCATGCAATAAGCCTATATCATTGTAGGCAAGTAGTAGTCATCGACGTACAATACCCGAAAAACATACTTACTTTCACTATACATGTGGTATATACAGTCATCAATTATATTCATCTCAAAACTAAACGAGATGATTATTTGATGAAATTTGTGATACTATTGACGGAAAGCCTCCTTAAACCCATATGTGGATTTTTTTAATTTGTAAACCAATTTTTTAGGTCCCCTGACACAAAATTTTTTGATTGCACCATATATATTGTCTCAACAATGTGATCATTGAGAAACACTGTCTTTACATCCATCTGAAATAGCTCAAGATCAAAATGTACCACAAGTGCCATTATAATCCTGAAAGAGTTTTTCGTTAAAATTGGAGAAAAAGTCGCTTTGTAATCGATGCATTCCCTTTAAGTAAAATTGTTTGCAACAAGATGAGCCTTATATCTTTCCAAATTACCCTTTGACCCCTCTCGGTTTTAAATATCCATTTGCAACCAATGAGTTTCGTACTTTCAGGCAATGGCACAAGTTCCCAAACATCATTGTCTTTCATGGACTTTATTTTTTCATTCATGACATCAATTCACTTTTAAGAATTATTTATTTGCATTGTTTAATGAAAATTGATAGGATTTTCTTCCATCAATCTAATGACATCCTCATGGTATTGGAGAAATATTATAAAGTTATTTAGAATTGCATTTCTCATTTCTCTAGAAGATTCCCTTAATGGCATTTGTTGTTGAGGTTGTCGAGATTGTTCTTCTGAAACAATATCTTGATTGTTTATAAGGGATTCTGGATATTGTTTTGATCCGAAATTGTTTATTGAACAAGATCTGAAATAAGAATTTATCCTGATCCTGATCATTGTCAATTGTAATAGAATGGATATTTATATATGTATAATTAAAGACAAAATCCTTAACATTATCTTCCCCCACAAACTCAACATCATCAAAGAATAGGGCATTTTCCCTTTCTAAAATTGATTTGGTAGTGGGATAATAAAAAGTGTAACCCTTTAACCTCTTAGAGTATCCAATATAATAGCAACGACAGTTCTGGAATCCAATTTTTTTTCGATGGCCTATAAGGCCTTACCTCAGCAGGACAACTCCTAATGTGTAAGTGTTTCATACTAGGCTTTTTGCGTGACCAAAGTTCATAATAGATTTTGACAATTGCTTTATTTAGAAATCTATCTTGTCTTTCAACAACAGCAATTCATGCTAAGAACATGGGCATGGTGTACTGTGGGACTATTCCACATTCCTCTAGAAATTTAGCAAAATGTCATAGACGTTATTATCTTGATTTGTCATATCCGCCATAGTATTCACCACCATGATCAGATCTAATATGTTTTGTTCTTTTGCCGAGTTGATTTTCAACTTCGACCTTATAAGCCGAAACATGCCCATTGATTGTGATTTTTCATGAATGAGATACAAGTAGCCATGGCGAGAATACTAGTCTATGAATGTAATAAATGAACGTTGACCATTCTAAGAAGTCGAAGAGAATCACCCACATATATCTGTATAAATTGTTAAGACGTCTGAAATCCTATTCACACTTAATTACCTTATGTTTGTTTGTTTATTTCCCTTGAATACAATTTACAAAGACACTTAAGTCTGAAAAATCAAAGGGATTAAGAATTCCTTTTGACACAAGTTTTTCGATTCTCTTTCGAGGAATGCGACCTAAAAGGTTGTGTCATAATGAAATGGAATTCTTATTGGTTAATTTATGTTTAATACCTCGTGAATTCCCATTCAAAGTTTCATTATAAGAGGCGACCGAATTGAGCAAATACAGATTATCATATCCAGATAAAGAACATGTACCCACAAGATTATAATAAAGAAAAAAACTAAATTTATTATTTTCAAATGAACAAGAATAACAGAAATAAAAATCAAATTCCATTTAAAAGACGGTGCCTTAAAAGTCTCTTTTAAATCCAAAATAAAAGTTAGTCTTTCATAATAATCTAAAAGTCTCTATAACCTCTACTTCAATTGATTTATCGTTGCCCACATAGATGAATCTTTCAACATCATTTGACTTTCGACTATTCAGGCAACCCTGCATAGACATACTTACATGATTAATGGCACCGGAATCAATCTACCAAGTATATTTACGTACTGAAACTAAATTAACCTCATAACAAATCAAAGTGAGAACCATAGCTGTCTTTGCACACCAGCGTGGTATTTGGTACAATCCTTTTTTGTAAGTTACTAGTTCAACCCTAAAATCACCTAATATGTGAATAATGTGAAATTAAATTTATCGATTAAAAGTAACAAGTCACTTTTTAATTGTTATATATGTTTAGTCAATCAAGTCAAATTATCCTATGTTAAATTGCCGCAATAAATAATTAAAACAATAAATAACAAAAGATTTGATAACAGAGAAAATCCTTAATTGGGTAAAAACTCCGAGACCAAACTAGTAATTCTACTATAGACAATAAAAACTTAACGTAAGATACAGCCTAGAAAACACATTAGACTCGTTGATCTAATTTATGCAATCTCCAAGACCCGTTGGAACGTGTTTTACTCACACCTGCTTCCAATCTTCTGGAATTGTCTATCTCCTTTGAAACACTAGGAATGCCTCATTCTTGTTCTCTTTATGTACTTCTGGTCCAACCTCCTTCAATCTTCAGCAACATCTGAAAGTTATTGAGAAAGTACCTTCACGATGATATATAAGAAATAAGTGTTTTAGATTATATGAATTTGATGTTTTCCCAACCTTGTGTTCAATTGATCCCAAGAATAAAAAAATTAATCCAAATATTTAGATGTGTTCTTGAATCTTGGAATAATGATATAAAAATGTAAAACAATGATCAACCACCCTAAACACGTATTGGGTATTGAATATTTATAATAGGAGGTGTTTAAGTAGTATATAATATATAAAACTCTTGAAAAATGCAAAATAGGGTTTCTCGAATAACACCATCACTCGAGCGCCAGACTAGCGACAAGCGAGCGAGAGGTGCATCGCTCAAGTGAGGGCCGGGCACTAGGCAGGCGACAATGATTCTGCTTTGGTCGTTTAGGCATCAGTTAGGCGACAAACTAGAGTAAATCATGCGTCTATTTCTTCTTGTTCCATACTCAAACCAAACACTCATAATTCATCTATACAACCCTCTAAGAGACTCCTTAACTTTTACAATTCTTTTATAACAATCGTATTCTTTTACAATAATTATTTTGTCTAAAAAATTGTCAATACACCTAAAAACCTAACACTTTTCAAGTGTCTCGGGATTCCACAAAACTAACAACCAGATGATTTGTTCGTTCAAGCTTGACCAAGTACAGCTTCCTTATTCTTTCTTTTTTTGAACATGTCTTTAGAGGTACTAGCCAAGGGAGCACTTTTAGTTGTGCCTTGCTTCAATCTTTCTTCTTATTGCACATAGTATAAAATGAGTTCATTAAGAGTCAACTCCTCATTTTGACACTTGTAATTGACCTTGAATTGATTGTATTGTGTAGGAAGAGAAATTAAATCCAAATGTACGAGCAAATAATCAGATAATTCAAGTTTTAGTGCCTTTAGTTTCGACCTTACGCTTTTTGGAAAGTGTTTTTCAATTTCATTAGAAAATTCCTTGGCAGTAATTACTTTATCAGACACAGAGTCCCTAAATAATTATGGAATACCACACTTCATGGTCATAAAACTCATGTAGTTTGAACAATCCCACTTATTAAAGTCCATTTTTCATCAGCGGAACTTTTATCCGTAAGTGCAACAGGTTGTTCAATCCTTAACGCAAGGTCTAAGTTCATGTAGCCAAGAACTATCTGAACGTTCTCTTTCAAGTCCTTAAAGTTAATTCCATTTAACATATGAATAGAATTGATGTTTGCAGATATTGTAGAAGCAAAAGAGTTAAAATAACCAAAGAAATATGTTCACATCTGAATCCTTATTAAACAATTAGTTAATTCAAACAATGATAAACTCCATCATAAGAAATCGATCACAACATTGATATTTAGTCTTTGGACAAAAATACAAACTTATAAGTGGTACTCTTGGTGTAATAATCAAATATTGACAATAAACCACGTCAAACACTAAACCTATCTTTAGACCGATTTATTGTTCACATAATTTTTTTTATAATTGACATATATTTATTACCACAAGTGTACATGTACTTTAGTCAAATATTTACATTCCTTTGGACTAGTGAATATCCAAATGAATTATAAACGCTCAACCATCTTGATATCCCAAATAAATTAGCATTGACAAGAGAGGTGACTTTGGAAATATGGTGTGTCAACTAATAAATTTAGAACATTAGATAACTGAATTAAATTTTAGTACCAAAATTTGAATTTGAATTGTTAATTTCTTATTCTATTATTATTTTTTATTTTAACAACTAAAAAATTTAAAATTTGAAACCCAAACAGAGACGCAGCTGGCACTGCTTAGGCGCCTGGGCAAATGCAACGCCGCTGCTGTATTACCAAAAATTCAAAATTTTAATATCTAGAAAATTACCAAGAAAATTAAAACATACCTTGATTCATTGATTTGTATCTCAAATATTGAATCTTGAAGCTTGAATTTGCAATCCCTTTTGAATCTTGATTTCTTCAATCATTCTTCTTGATTCTTGAATTCCCTTATGCGGGTTTTAGATCTTCCTCTTCAATATACTTTCTTTTTTAATTCTTGTATTGATAGGATGACAAAAAGAATGAGAAACTACACAAGAATTGAGAATCATAACCCTATATATAGTTTCCATATATATTTGGTCTATCGTCAAATACAACCCTAATGAATTCGATGTCTACATATGATTCGACCCACACTTTATTTAGATATTCAAAGTTCAATTGCTTAATTCTTTATTAGATCACTTTAATTTTTAAATTAACTTTAAAATAATCTTTATACACAATTAATTACATATGTTAGCCATATGACAAATTATTATTTTTCCCGACAAAAAGCGAACGTGGGTACTCGGGTGGGGCGTTGCATAATTAAGAGATTCGTTCCATTTGGGGCGAGACAAATTGGACCGACATAGGTGGTCTGGTGCCCGTCCGATTAGTGAGAGGTTTCATGGATCAAGAAAATTCTTCAAACAGTGGTCTCACTAATAATATTCCTTAACGTACATATGTACACATATTCATACATCAGCAGCTGAGTACCGCCAATTCGCCAAACTTGAGTCTTTGAAATTTGATCCTACTTACAAAAGGCAAAATCCAGTCTCAAAAGCAAGTGGAGAGTCACATAGATTAGAAAAAAGTAACAAATTTACAAGCACAACCAAAGAAACATTCTTTCATCCCGACGCAAAAAAGTAAGGAATTAACAAAGCCAAAAGCACACCATACCCCACCCAGGCACCCACCCCAACCCACTTGCAATGATGGTAGTTAAAGAGGTTCAGACTGTTAAGTGGGCCATTAAAACTTTAAAAAATTCTCTAGCTAAAGATCATTATTCCCATGCAAAATAGAAAGTAGGGTTATTGGCAAAAATTCTTTAGTATATTTTATGACTCCCCAAAAATCATTCTTGTTCTAAGTTGAAATGGTGTTGAAGTGGAATGAGTGATGCAGAATTTAGTACTATGTCTTGAGAGAAGTGATTAGAACAAATAGAATCCATGCTATGCTCGAAAAGGTGAGCCCAAATGACACAGACAATGTCAGCTTAGATAGGCATGCGTTTTCTTGAATCTTAGATTGATATTTTGCTTCAGAATTCAGATACGAATTTTAGGTAATAGGGTTGTATCTTCTTGGCCTTTTCCACATTCCCTTCTATTCTCATGGGTTGTGTTTTTCCATGTAATCCCTTATTATAATTTTGTACTTATTGTTGGATGCAGGCAGTTTGTGGGTATAAACAACACACACTCTCTTTCTTAATGTTGTTTATCATGGAATAACTATCATGAAGTTGCAATTAATTTTTCTGATTGGATAATGTTACAGTTGCACTCTCAAATCAAGAAACAAACCTGCCCTTCTCTCTCGAGTAATGTTAATAGGACTATTAGCATGTTGTCCAACGAAATTGTGATTAATTTTTATTCATTGGACAATTCAGAAGTGACCCACTACACGTAACCTATTGTTCATCACCACAACTCATGAATTATTCATCTCTTGGTGTGTAGTGTGTGTGTGGGGGGGGGGGGGGGGGGGGGGGGGTGGGGAGGTGAGTTATTCTTTACAGGTCTGGTCCACCATGAAAGACACAACTGTTAGATACGAAAAAACCTTTTATTGATTCGATCCTCAAAACCAATGATTTTCAAGTGTAATATATTTGTAAATATTTAAATTCATATGCTATATTTACTGAAAAAGATCCAACAAAGACGTGAAGTTAGAGAAAACTTTTGACTAGAATAGTGATATGGGGTCTCTGCACATTGCCTTTTCACTCTAAATGCAATGTGTCTTCCAAAGCTGTTGCCTCAAAGTTGTTGCCCATATGTACAATGGGTTGTCTTGTTTTAGGTCCTTTATCCCATAGAAATATTCAATATTTCGAAAATTGGGTCAATCCGACTGGTTCAATGGTAAATTAACCTGAAAATTTTGTTCGTTATAGCTTAAAATCAAATAAAGATGTCACGATATCGTAAAATGTTAAATGTTTATTTATTCATACATTTTATGCTTGTAAATATTAACTCATCCAAAGAATTACTTTTTGGTTGGGACTCTACTTTAAGTGCAAAAAGTGGGTTAATGGAATCATTTAAGGCTATCATTTTTTGATCAATATTATCAGTAAACTATTCCCATTTATCAATTTAGTCAAATTCTAATCAAAGCCCCTTTTAACTAATTGTACTGGCACTCATTAACCAATGTATTGTTTCTTTTCAAAAAGAAAACAATTAAAAAAAAACTAAAACAACCTTAAAATTTATGGTGAAGGTTTTATAAAAATTGGGATCTTTATAAAGGTTTGGCAAAGCTTAAATTATGATCTATGATGCATGGAAACGAAAAAAAGAAACGCGATAATACTAGATATGTAGAAATGTCATTTTTGAAAAAAAGTAAAAAATGGAGATGTTATATAAAAATCAATGTTTTAAAAACTGATCCGACCATCGACTCGAAAAAGAAAAAAGATCAAGAGTCAAAATGTTAAACTGGGTCAAATTGAGGCACAGGGTTTGAACCGATGATTTTTAAAAAATAAAAAATATATAAATATAATTTTTTTAAAAAATATAAATTTACATAGGTTGAACCGATTAAACCTGAAATGGGTTTTGTGGCGAATTTTTAATTTGAGGTTTTATATGTCCGGATTCCTGATTTTTCCAATTGAATTGGTTGGACTAGGCCAATTTTTAAAACACAGATAAAATTTACTAATTTATTTTTATAAATTTCATATAAACTTTAAAAATTATTTAGCATGAGCTTGACCCCCATTTTTTAAATCTTATTTTTTCTCAAACTTATTTTTAATTTTTCAACCATACGTTTCATCAAAATTTACTAATAATATCATTTTTAACAAAACCAAACAGATCTCGATGTAAATTAAAATAATAAAAATACTACAATCATTCACTTTTCAAGTTATTATTATTATTTTTTTTTTGTGAAATTATAATTTCTTAAAACTTGTTTACATTAATTTGATACTGCTGGATAAATTAGTGCTTGAATTATATCCGGTTAACCCAAAATATGTGCCTACAAATACGATAAAATTGCGACTTAGACGTGCAAATTATAGAATAGAATTTTGATTTATCGAAACCAAGATATATGTACAAAATATCAACTCACAGAAATGTAGAAATTAGAAAGAGATGGAGTAAAGCGAGGTAGGCGAATGTAAATCTTTTTAAGACATATTTCGTCCCTGCACTATTACTAACAAGATCAAATGGACATCTATTTCCCAACATACAATCGTGCTTTCAAAAATTAAGGTAGTACAATATTAATTTTGTCAGACGAACCAACAGTTAAGTGCAGTACTCTTCAAGATCGGATGATATCAAACTTTAGATATCGAAACTTTAAAATAATTTCGAAATTATTTTGACATGATTTAGAGAATGAAAGAATTATAAATCAATTATATGAAATTGATTTGGAGTGAATAAAATGGAATTAGGATGGCTCAATTTATAAATTTTCATGTATCTCTTAGAATGATTACATCATTTGGCGCAAATTTATCTTAATCATTAGTTCATATTATTTCATTATTGATGGTCGAAATTGCACCTTATCAAAAGGTTGTGAGTCTTTATTATGCACTTTTTGTACTTGTAGAGTTGTATCCAATCAACGCACTTATTCTAGACCTTTTCAATCTACACATTTGAACCATTAATTAACCCGTAAAAACTTCAACAAGGGCTTTGCTAAATGTACACTCAAGTGTACACCCTGGGTGATATAATACACAAGTGACATTTTATCATTTGCTGGTGAAAAAAAAAACATTTTTTACCAACCAAAGACATGATGCCACTTTTGCATTATGTCACCTAGGATGTACACCTAAATATGCAAGTAGAATAATTCTTACAACAAATACAATAGTTTGGTTTATGAGCAACTCTATTGGAGCTATATCCAAGATTCTTCGACTATGAATATATAGACATAGGATTTGTTTATGAAACTTGAATGAATTTCACTTGTTTGTAAAGAGAGTTTTGACAATCTATATATATGTGTGTGTGTGTGTGTTTATTTATTTATTTATTTTTTTTTTTGTTTTTAATATAACCACTTTAGTGACAAGTTTCATTGGTGACCAAATTAAACATATTACAATAGAAGTTAAACTTATACCATCCAGATACGATGGAGAGTACAATAAAAGATCAACACCTACACTTCATTCATCCTAATGTAGCCTATGCGTAAAGATGGATTTATCATTGCAGAGAATCCAATATTATAAGAATTACTGTGTGGTAACTTCTTATCGTTCAATGTCATATGAGTACTAGATTTGAGTTCATCACTTGTGCACAAGAAGTAATATCAGAGCTTTCATTTCTATTTTGGGCTTATGCATAACACGAATAGGAAAAAGGAAAAAATATGGCTGAGATATGGGATAATGGGTCTCCAATATTCAAAAGTCAAGTCATGGATTCCCAAATTATTGAATTTATGAATTTGGACCCAATGTGACTAAAACCGTCAATATGGATGATAAAAACTGCATACAACTTTCACGTGATTTAAAACTATACTGCAAACTGTCAAACCACTTAAAATTTCTCTCCACTCAACTAAAAATCGTTTGAGACTTTAAGGTCCAGATTGACGGTTTTGGTCAAGTAGAGAGTACTTGTCCCGGTTTGACCCCTATTTTTTGGGAAAAATATATTTTGAAATAATGATTTTTTTAGAAAATGTATAGTTAAAAAATAAAAGAAAATTTTGAATTTATGTGTAAAATTATTTTACGAGAGAATGTGATTGAAAATGAATTTTGAAAAAATATAAGTTTTTGAAAAAATGGAGTACAAACATTTCTCATATTCACATATTTCAACTGGTTGGAGATCCAAAACTCAACTTTTGAAGGTCAAATATCTATAACCATACTCCTTGAAAGGCTGGATAGTCCAACCTCAATTTTCGTAAATAAAAATAAAAGGGACCAGATGTTGGTAACAGAATCTAGTTTTAGACAATTAGACTTCACCAGATAGAAACAAAATAATGTCTGAACAACTGCTCCCCAAACCTGTTGCCATGGATGCTTGCTGCATGCCTTTATTTTACCAAACACTGTATAAATATATTCACACACAATTGTATATTAGCATGCAAGAATTCATTTAGGAGTAGTCTATTCCAATCCCAACACTCCCATGCTAACGTACAACTAACCTAGACGTAAGTACTCTGTTGTCATCCCAGGAGACACACAGGGGAAGATCAAGAGATAAGTTCATATATGTATGAATATATTTGTTTGGTGTGTATATATATAGGTAGACATGTACAAGCATAGTAAAAAGTTGAATGTTACTTAAGTCCCAATATCTTGTATATTAAGACATGTTCGATGTAGATTAAAAGTTGACAACAAATTTAAGTCAAAATCAACAATTAAAATTAATCACACATTTCATGCTATTCACAATTTTTCAGTCATATATTTTGTCAACTTTTATTAAAGATTTATTTAAAATATGATTTTTAGTTATACCAGGGGCTAAATTTACTTTCTTTTGCCCATCAAATATATTTCTGCACAGTTTTCTGAAACCTTTTGTCTTTGCATTCAGAGGAAATGTGACAAATTTCTTGTTTTAACACTACTGTCACAAGAAAGAAGAGAATATCACCTAGCTAAGTCAAATTCTTGAGAAATAGGGCAAGGGAAAATTATTTTAACTCAAATAAATTTTATTTAATTCAATAACTCATGCGAGTATAAGCATTTTGCCTCACATACATTTCCTTTTTCTAATTTTGAGTATCACATACATCTCTTGACCACTTTTCGAGCCATATATATTTTAGAATGAGGTTGATATAACAAAAATGTCATTTTGAAGAAAAATATAAAATTTTCTACAATTAATTGTAATTAATTTGTTCAAAGTAAATTATAAAAATATAAATTGACACATTATATGCAGAGTTTACCTCACACAGTTTAAATTTAATCATATAATTTTTTTTATAAGTAGTATCATTTTTTTCTATATATATATATATATATATATATAGAAAAAGTTGATTAAAATTTAAGTCAAAGTTAATAATTAATTTTGATCACATATTTTATAAGATCTATAAATTTTTAACCACACATCTCATCAAATTTTATCAAAATCTATTAAAAATATGATGTTTATCAAAGCTCCTATTTGACAACCACTAAAATGAGTAAATTTATAAATATGAATTTTATTGATAAGTTTAAATTTGTTAATATTTAAATTATGTAAACATAATATATATATTTAATTTGAAAATCTTTAAAATCATTTATTAATAAATTATTCCAAATTTTAAGTTTAATTTTTAACTAGCATGCATATTCAGAATCGTGTATGCACAAAGTATTTAAATATTAATTTACTATTAAATACAACAAATTAAATTGCAACTAATTTAGAAAATTTCATTTTTATTTATAAGGACATTTTAGGTATATCAACCTCATTTTAGATGATATATGGTTTAAAATGTAGTTGGGGGGTTATGTGATACTCGACACTGTAAATAGGGAAGGTTAGGGCGATTTTTTAAGCATGATGCTCGTCTTCGATTTTTTGCATAAAGTTCAAGGGTTGTCTCTAAATTTTTATAGCATTTTGATGGGATTAGAAAATATATTGCCATATTGGAATTCTTCAAATTCTTAAAAATAAGATTTTATCTGAAGATATGATTGACTTTCGAGTTACAGATGATAATATGAGTTATTTGACGATCCAAAATCAATTGAGACTAGATTGCAATATTTTAAAAGTGAAGAACAAAATTTAAATTTAGGAATTTTGGCATATTATAATTGTCGGGCTTGAGGAATTATTTTCAGGATAATTAAAATATTATATTCTAGAGGCATTCTTGAAACTTCGGAAAGTTTAGGGACCATTTGAAAATCTTCATACTTCAGGAATTGAAGTAAAATTAAAAGAAAAAAAAAAATTACAAACGTAGGATCTAAAATCAAGTGCTTGTTTGGGACCAATTAAAATTGAAAGTATAGCCGTTATTGGGTCTCACTCGTTTAATAAAAGTCAACAATAACGACTAGTTTTCAATTTTAATCTGATTTTAATCCCTACTAAACATACTCCAAATAATACATAGACGGAAGTGCTTGGGGGTAAGTACTATGGAAAATTGCACTAATGGTCCCCACCCTTCATTATATTATATGATCTAATTTTTTTTTTTTTTTGCTTTATTATATTATATTTTACTTTTATATTTTTATATTTAAAAAATAATTAAATAGGACGATAAATTGGAAAATTTTAAACCCAACCCCGCCTCGCTCCTGTCATACCCTTGCCCCGACCTTACCATCCCGGGTAGGGCTGTCCGTGGGTCGGTTCGGTTCAGTTCTGAAGAGACCCAAACCGATCCAAAACTTTCGGGTATTTAATAAATGGACCAATCGGGTCCAAATATAATTATGGAACCGTTCGGGTTCGATTCGGTTCCATACCATAATCAAATTTTTTAATATTTACAACAACATTACATAAATACAACTAATGACATTTCATTCGTAACTTTTACAAATTAACGTAGCACAATTTAAAAACATATAAATAACTAGCTGTCCAATAAGATTAATTCAATGCGTATATACCAAAAAATAAATATTAATATTACAGCAAAATTACATAAAGTATATTTATTTGTTTCAAATTAAAATGGGCTAATGGGTTTTTAAAATGATTTGGGCTTTAAAATTAAAATTATAAAATAATCTGATTTATTTAATTAATTTGCTAATTTGTATAGAAAAAATAAAATAATTTAATTAATTCAATATAAAAAATAAAAAAATTATTTAGTTTCAATTCTTTTTCGGTTTTTCGGTTCTTGATCTAGATCCGACCCAAATCCATCGGTTCTCGATTCGGGTATCCGTTCGGGTATTTAATTTATGAAGAACCGCTCGATTCGGTTCGGTTCGATCCGGTTCGATTCGCGACTTTTGAACACCCCTAATCTCGGGACATTTGTTCCAGATTCTAACACGAGATTGGTAGTTTCCCAATCCTTCGACTAGTGTCGTGGGGGTGCTCAATTTATCCTGAGTTAAGGATAAAACTTTATTCCGATACCAAGTTAATGTAATTTCGCAATTTATGAATTGTAAAAACGAGAACTTGAATATACTGAGTTTGTTTTTTGCAAAGCATTCAAATCCTTGTGACCATTCTGTAACACCCCAAAATCTTAATGCCAAGTGCTGTTATCTTTCTTACTAACAATTGGAGCTTATAAGGTTGCAAACAAATTCAAACTGTGTTGTTATCTTTCAGAACGCTGCAGTTCACTGTGTCGCAGCGGCGTTCGTCGCCGCTGCATTTGGTAGCAGCACGCTCTCGTCGTGCTGCTGCCTTGCTCCTCTGCGGCGTCCAGCGGCGGTGATGCCACCTGTGACGCCGCCGCCACTCCGTTTTTCCGATTTTTTTTTTTTTTTTTTGAACAGATTCTAAAATGTGAAAATCAAATTTTCTCAATTGCTAGAAACAAGAAAAACAATAACAATCAACTTTTGATTGTTACAAGATGCAAAACAATTTCTAACAAACACAAAGTAGGCTCTGATACCACTGTTGGGAATTTACTTAATCATGCACAGCGGAAATAAAATAATTTTCAATTCCCAAACGAGGATCTGCAATGTGTTTAGATAGAAACTGTGATTAGAATTATACCTTTGATGAATTCTGTAAAACCCTTTGCTGATTCACGAACTCCAATGATCACGATCTGCATTCCAAGCTGTCCAATTGTTCAGCCTCCAATGGTGATCCACACAGAGAACAAGAATGGTGGCTAGGGTTTCTTTTCTTGTGCTAGCAAGAATAACAAAAAATTCATACTGTTTTCAAACCCTAGTAGTTTATTAATATAAATCCAAATGGACTCGGCCCATCTATTAAACTTAACCCGATCTAATATTTAATTAATCAAATTAATTAAATCTGGTCCATGAATTAATTAATCCAATTAATTAATTCGGGCCTATTAATAAACAATTCAGTTAATTAATTATCCAACACTTGTCAATTAATTAATTGGTAAATCTCATTCTTCTGATTCTCTTTTGTGTGTGACCCATTAGGTTCCCGATTACGATGTTGAACGACGTGAATTATTATTTTGATCTAATCAAAATCGATAAATTAAAACGCCCCTTTTAATTTATCACCAATTCACTTTCGTTGTCCCAGATTGACATCTAGCAATGTATCAGGGCAATACATGTGACGGAAAATATCACGTAGCATGACAAAACCAAACTTGTTCATTTACCGTAAAACTATAATCCTTTCGTCAATATGATCCGATCAATTATGAGATATGGATATATGTCAATCTCAATTATTGATCATATCTTTTATCCCACTGATAAGTCAATGTACGTCGAAAACTCTTTTCCGACTTATGAGTTCACCTTTGCCAAGGATTTCATTATTAACTTAACTGGATAAAATGTAGATCATCATTTCTTACTATCTAAGAGTGACGAATCCTCTATTGATCATTCACAACCTTCATATGATTCTGACATACCCGAAAAATGCTGTATTAGCGACCCTTGACAGAGCAACATCCAACACAACCAAAGTATGTCTGCCTTCATATAAGGTACTATGATGACCTCAAGTCAAATGACCAATTCCACTACCGAACGTTAGAGATTAACCACTAACACTTAGATAGTTATCCATGTGGAATCTCTCAGCGGGTCTCCAATGTTTTGTTCTATAACAAAACATCCACGTATTCATTCAAGTGTCACCACACTTTAGCTTGTGAGATTAGCTACTTACTTCACAAGTAAGAATGCCACACGCGATAGTCTATCCGTAATAACGATATCCGTATCTCGTTATTACTTCGACCACGGACGATTTAAGATTCAGTCATATGTAATTTGTATCTCACAATCACAACTCCTTGTGATTAACAAATCACCAAAACTTGAATTTACGGATTCTATTATTTAATTTATTAGAATATTAATTCAATTAAATAATAGATATTGCCATATATATGCATTGATTATATATATTCAAAGTGTTTATGTCCAAAGTTGATTGGACCTAGGGCATAACACTTACAAACTCCCACTTGCACTAGATCCAATCACTTATGTATCTTATATCATAAGAGTCCACATGACGATCATGTTTATGCTGCGACAACTCTTTGTCAGTGGATCTGCAATTTAATAACTTGTGAGAATTCGTTCTTTATTTACGTCATTTCATGGTATTATCTTTCCAATGAGATAACACTGCCTTAACATATGTTTGGATTATTGATGAGATTTTAGTTCCTTCGCTTGCACGATGGCTCCATTGTTATCACAATGCATAAGCGTGTGATCAACAATGTTAAGAACTACTCTAAGTTCAGTAATGAACTTCCTGATCCAGACCACAACTTTTGTTGCTTTGTAAAGATGTATAAGGCTTCCATTATTGAATCAACGGTTATTTGGAACATTCCAACACACCGCTTAAGAGTAAACCATTATCCTATTTGAAATGTGCTATTATTCCAGTCTGATTAGAAGTCAGCATCATTTTATCCATGAACTCTCAGTTCATTTTCTCCATATAAAATCTTCTCGAGATTTTATCTGTATAGATTGGGATGAGTTAAGCAATCTTCTAGATCTATCTCTATATATCAACTTGCTTCTCCCACATCCATCACGGAGAAATTATTTGACAACCATAATTTCAACAATTGAAATATAGAGACGTCGTTTCCTATAATATTTCTCATACATATAATATCAGGAATACGACAATGCTCCCACTATCTTCTTGTAAACGCACATTTCGTTTTCATTTTTGATAAAATCAAACATTTTGACTTTTTGTATCAAATCGAAGATTCCAGCTCCGAGAAGCTTGTTTCAATCCATATTGACATTTTCTTGTAAACTCATTTACAACCTATGGGTTCTAATCCATTAGGCAAGTCGACCAAGGTCAAACCTCGGTTACATTCAACAAGTCCATCTCTTTAAGTCAACACTTGACTTTATTTCTATGTAATTAGTAGGTTCATTATCCTTAATTAGTAATCATGGATTCGTACCTTCTAAGAGGTCAAATGATCCTACAAGATTTACACTGAGCTAACGTGTCCTCAGAAGTCTCCACTTCCTGATCAAGAGTATGTCCCTCAGCTGGTGTGGGATAAGACTCATGTTCATCTATTCGGTTAATTATATCCGTGGACTCTTGAACTCTTTCAAGATTTATTCTACTCCCACTGTCTCTCTTAGAGTAAACACTTTCTCTAAGAGTATGACATGTCTTGAGATGAACATCTTCTTCTCAACGAGATTACAGAATTGATATCCAATTATCTCTTGGATATCCACAAATATATAATTATCGGATTTAGTCTCAAACTTATCCGATTCAGTGCACTTCACATAAGTGTCACAACCCAAACGTTCATATGAGATATGTTGGGCCATTCCATAACTCGTATGGAGTTTTTGTCAACCGATTTAGATGGGACACGATTTAGTGCACGGCACGTATCAATCAGTGCATGACTTCAAAACGATTTTTGAATGCTTGCATGGCTGTTCTTAATTGCACTATATCTAATAGTGTACGATTCCTCATTTCAATGCACCATTATGTTGCAATGTATGTGGAGGAATCCACTGCGTGAGAATCTCATTCTCTTTTAGATAATCTAAAATTCTCCTTTTTAGATATTCTTTACCTCGAACAAGTCTCAGTGTAAGAATATATTTACCTATTTGTTTATCAACTTTTAGTTTGAATCTCTTGAACATTTCAAGAGATTCATGCTTGAATTTCATCAAATACACATGATCATTTCTGAAATGATCATTAGTAAATGTGATGAGATAAGATAAACTTCACCCAACATTAATTGATATGGATCTACATACATCACTATGTATTAGACCTAATAATTGTGCAGATCATTTTCCTTTTCAAGTAAAAGGAGATTTGGTCACTGTGTCTTACAGACATGATTCGCATTTGTCAAATGATTCAAAATTATTTGACCCAAATATACATCTCCATGTAAGTTTGGAATTGCATTCTCATTTATGTGACAAAATCTGCAATGCCAGATATAGGTGTTATTCAGATTATCATTTTTATGCCTTTCAATTTCTATACTCATTATAGAACACTCAACATTTAGAATATAAATGTCATTTTGTAATTTACCATAACCATTAATATCTTATCAAGATGAGAGGGAACAACAATTGTCCTTAACATTAAAATAATTCATGTCAAAACATGGAATTTATTTAATGCCCTTGGTAATGGTAAGAACAAAATTAACATTGCTCTAATTCTAATATCGAGCCTAAAGGCAATGGCAAGAAATATGCTTCTACAGGCAATGCAACAACTTTTACTCATTTTTAACGTGTAGGTCAACTTCTCCATTCTGCAGAGATCTACTTTTATTTAGTTTCTGCATATTTATATATAAATATGAGATCCATATCTAGTATCTAATACCCATGAAACTAAGGAAGTAGATATAAGCCTTGCAATTTCATTTCCAATGACCCATAATTCCAAAATGATAATAGGGATCATCAAATTTGGTATCGTCCTTATTCGCTTTAACTGTCTTAGTCATCTTCGTTGCTTTCCTAAAGCATCCTTTAGACTTCCCTATCGAGGTCTATGACTAAGATTTGTCCACTACAAATATAGATGTTGGACTTAACAGTTTTAAACATGTTCAGCATCTCAATGAGCGTGCTTCGAGTTTATTCATGTTAAATTCATAATTAGTTATGAATAGCTCTCTGATAGAGATTGCAGAACCAAATCTATACTTAGTTCAGTGTTCATGACTGAACGCAATCAAGACAACTTCTCAAAGTAGTCTACATCTTCAGCACACGAGCACCGACTGAAGATTCTTCTGCCATTATGCACCGGTATAGTTGCTGGGAAATATCATATATTTCCTCGTATGATTGTTCATCATTCAACACATTGAGATGAAAAATCATGTGTTAGCATATATACTTTTATATTGCTTTGTAACTCATGTGACATAGTCGCAAACATCATACATGTTGCAGTACTATCGTCATCACTGTGTTTATTATAGTAGCCACCTCTTCTTTTGTCGAGTCATTAGCAAGTGTCTCTGGAAAGGGCTACTCAAGGACACAACCAATTTTTCATGCCTGAGAACAATTCTCATATTGCGGTGCCAATCAAGAAAATTTCGTTTAGTTGTTGACATTCAATATGCCTCTTAAATACATATGGTTACTCATGATTCAATAAATGTAAACGACGAAAAGTAAAGAAATAATATATATATATATATATATATATATATATATATATATATATATATATATATATATATATATATATATATATATATATATAGTGCATGAATTAATTTAACATGGTCTTTTATTAAATTAATTTCGCTCCCACTGTTTAACTCAAATTTATGACCCTCTCACATAAATTTATGGAATCCATACTTGATTCCCAGTGGGCTGGAATCTCATTTGTTATATTAAAACCTTGAGTGTACTCAACAAGCCCCAATAAAATATTTGGGTAGATACTATTATCAATTGTATCTCCATACAACTCCCAGATCATTAAGCTGACAACTCTTTGTCTTCACACATCTTATGTATTAGCTTAACATGCCTATAAGATTTATCTCCTTGAGTGTACTTAACAAGAGATAAATATTAGTTAAGTCAAACTCATCATTCAGAAATATCTAATATTTCATAGTATCAAACATATCCCTAATAGACCAGCCTTGAGTGTACTCAATAAGCTAAGATCGATTTAGGACTCTCGTTTTTCACTATAATGATGGAAGGCAAATAACAAATTGACTTAATATTTTTAACGAGGGATTTTGCATGCAAAATGTCTCATCGTAATAATTATATATATTTTATTATACATCTAACATGCAAATAAACATACATATAATAGTGTGGACGATTATGAATTTATACTATCTAGTCTTCCCGAGCCATAAGAAAGACTAGTCGGTCAATTCCTAGGGGGTATAGCATTGATTCATACAATGCTCCATCTCTATGGTCTCCTCCTCTTCTTGTATCTTCAATTAGTCTAGCTGCAACTTGTATCCTATACTAGTTGGCACGCAGGCCTAAATAATATTGGACGCGCAGGCCCATTATAATAACAATAGACTCGCAGGTCCAAAATAAATAAGAGTTCGCAGGCCCATAAAACAACAAGAATAAAACTAACCATTCAACACATCCACATGGTCGAGTCCATAATCATCCACTAATAAAACATTCATCATATAAATGTATTCCTATATAATATCTAATATTATATGCAAACATGTTTCAAGTTTCTAGCAATTAAAGTCGTCTAAACTAATTTAGACAAATGGATCGGAACAATTAAATAATTAATTAATCAAATTAATTAATTAATTTAATTAGCGGACTTATTTAATTAAAATCAAATTTTAATTAAATATCAAATTAGAGTCCAACCCTAATTCTACAATTATAGGGCGGGACTATTTAATTAAAATCAAATTTTAATTAAATACCAAATTAGAGTCCAACTCTAATTCCAATAAAATTTTAGGGCAAGACAATTTAATTAAAATCAAATTTTAATGAAATGTCAAATTAAAGTCCAACTCTAATTATAATCAAATTAATAAGGTTGAATTTAATTAAAATCAAATTTTAATTAAATACAAAATAAGAGTCAAACTCTAATTCCAAGATATTAAAGTGGACTTATTTAATTAAAATCAAATTTTAATTAAATACAAAATTAGAGTCCAACTCTGATTTCAAGAAAGATTTTAGGGTGAGACAATTTAATTAAAATCAAATTTTAATTAAATGTCATATTAGAGTCCAACTCTAATTTCAACAACATATTAGGGTGGATAATTTAATTACAATCAAATTTTAATTAAATGTCATATTAGAGTCCAACTCTAATTTAAAATGAATTAATATTTTAATTTAGGATAAAACTCCTAAATAAAATAAAATCCACTTTAGGGTCAAAGTTTAATATTTAAGTTAAAATCTAATTTTAACGAAAATATAAAAAGTCGTCAATTTTAAATAAAATTTTGAACGGGTCAAAATTGAATTTTAGGTCAAATCATTTGAAAATCAAATTAAAACTATTTTAATATTTAAATTCAAAACTATTTCGAAAATTTAAATTCAAAACTATTTCGAAAATTGCAAATTGACCCAAGTTCCAAATTAAAAACAAACCCATTCAATTTCGAAAATTGCAAGACAGTCCTTCATTTAAAAATTGCAAAAAGACCATTCTCTAATAATTGCAGACGGGGGCCTGCAATTTCAGAAATTGCATTGCGAGCCCCCCCTCCACCCGTTTCTGAAAACCCTAGAAATCCATTTTTTTTCTTTTCTGTTAGCCGCCGCCGTGATACAATGCGGCGGATCGTCGCTGCTGTCATACAGCAGCGGCATCCGCTTTCAAGCGTTCGCGGCTCTGGCAGGATCGCAGCGCGAACGCTCAGATTCAGGTCGCGATGGCGACGATCGCCGCTGCAAATCGCAGCGGCGTTCGTCGCCGCTGCATTTGGTAGCAGCACGCTCTCGTCGTGCTGCTGCCTTGCTCCCCTGCGGCGTCCAGCGGCGGTGATGCCGCCTGCGACTCAGCCGCCACTCCGTTTTTCCGATTTTTTTTTTTTAACAGATTCTAAAATATGAAAATCAAATTTTCTCAATTGCTAGAAACAAGAAAAACAATAACAATCAACTTTTGATTGTTACAATATGCAAAACAATTTCTAACAAACACAAAGTAGGCTCTGATACCACTGTTGGGAATTTACTTAATCATGCACAGCGGAAATAAAACAATTTTCAATTCCCAAACGAGGATCTGCAATATGTTTAGATAGAAACTGTGATTAGAATTATACCTTTGATGAATTCTGTAAAACTCTTTGCTGATTCACGAACTCCAATGATCACGATCTGCATTCCAAGCTGTCTAATTGTTCAGCCTCCAATGGTGATCTACACAGAGAACAAGAATGGTGGCTAGGGTTTCTTTTCTTGTGCTAGCAAGAATAATAAAAAATCCATACTGTTTTCAAACCCTAGTAGTTTATTAATATAAGTCCAAATGGACTCGGCCTATCTGTTAAACTTAACCCGATCCAATATTTAATTAATCAAATTAATTAAATCTGATTAATAAACAATTCAGTTAATTAATTATCCAACACTTGTCAATTAATTAATTGGTAAATCTCATTCTTCTGATTCTCTTTTGTGTGTGACCCATTAGGTTCCCGATCACGATACTGAACGACGTGAATTATTATTTTGATCTAATCAAAATCGATAAATTAAAACGCCCCTTTTAATTTATCATTAATTCACTTTCGTTGTCTCAGATTGACATCTAGCAATGTATCAGGGCAATACATGTGACGGGAAATATCACGTAGCATGACAAAACCAAACTTGTTCATTTACCGTGAAACTATAATCCTTTCGTCAATATGATCCGATCAATTATGAGATATGGATATGTGTCAATCTCAATTATCGATCATATCTTTTATCCCACTGTTAAGTCAATGTACGTCGAAAACTCTTTTCCGACTTATGAGTTCACCTTGGCCAATGATTTCATTATTAACTTAACTGGATAAAATGTAGATCATCATTTCTTACTATCTAAGAGTGACGAATCCTCTATTGATCATTCACAACCTTCATATGATTCTTGACATACCCGAACAATGCTGTATTAGCGACCCTTGACAGAGCAACATCCAACACCACCAAAGTATGTCTGCCTTCATATAAGGTACTATGATGACCTCAAGTCAAATGACCAATTCCACTACCGAACGTTAGAGATTAACCACTAACACTTAGATAGTTATCCATGTGGAATCTATCAGCGGGTCTCCAATGTTTTGTTCTATAACAAAACATCCACGTGTTCATTCAAGTGTCACCACACTTTAGCTTGTGAGATTAACTACTTACTTCACAAGTAAGAATGCCACACGCGATAGTCTATCCGTAATAACGATATCCGTATCTCGTTATTACTTCGACCACGGACGATTTAAGATTCAGTCATATGTAATTTGTATCTCACAATCACAACTCCTTGTGATTAACAAATCACCAAAACTTGAATTTACGGATTCTATTATTTAATTTATTAGAATATTAATTCAATTAAATAATAGATATTGCCATATATATGCATTGATTATATATATTCAAAGTGTTTATGTCCAAAGTTGATTGGACTTAGGGCATAACACTTACACGAAGTCGGTAAATCGCTATTTTATCTTCTCAAATCAAATTTCGGTAAGTCGAATGATGTTTCGATTTCACGCATATTAACGACATGCTCTTGATGAATATAATATGCACATTATCGGTGTAATATCTCTTACAACATATATATCTGGATGTTATATCATTAAACAAATCAGAATGTACCAACGTAACAAAGAAATGATATAAACTCAAATTCTATTTTGAAACATCAACTTTGCAAAAAACAGAAATAAGTTTGAACATAGTGTTGCAGCTAATGTAAGTAACAATTTGCTAACATGAATTGTATTGATTAAAAGAATGTTGCAACACAAATTTCGATGTTGTAACATGTTAAGATGGAACCTGTCATCTGAAAATTATGTTGTAACAGAAAATTGCAACACGAAGAAGAAATCACTATTGTTTTTTAAAAATTTGACATTCTTCTTCTACATTTTCTTAAACTAGGATGTGAGAAAAAAAAATTTTTAACTTGTATGGTTAACAACAAAATGAATTGTGTGTATAGAGAGGAGGAGGTTGATCACCATAGGTTTTTTATAAGAAATTTTTTATCTCTTGGTCATAGTGGGCAGTGCAAATTTCTATTCTGCAGTGCAATAATTAAATATAAAATCTTAAAAAATCTTGAAAAATCTATAACGTTCTCTGAAAATTCCCGAACCGAACCAAACACGTTCATACACTAAGTTTCAACCTCAAAAATGTTGTTCATGTTTGGCAAAGCTTATAATTGTTTACAAGCTTGTTTTGCTCTATTCTCATCCCCCAAATATTGTATGACCCAAAATTTATATATACTTTTACCTATTTATTATATACATATTTCATAAGACCTAATAAAAGCTTTGCTAATCATAGTCATAGTGCTTGTTTGCCATAGCTTTCTCAAAATTACAATATGATCAAACGTCATTTTTATTCATACATTTCGTTTATCCAATTTTATTCATACATTCAATAAGAGTTACGACTTATAATTTACCAAATATAATCATAATAAAATATTTTAAAAACCAATCAAAATCACAGGTTTCAGAGTCAATGTTGGCTCACTAAATACCAACCCGAAGACATTCAAGACTTCAAAACATCTAGATTTCACTGGCCAGCTGATGGAAATGGACTTGCTAGTTAATAGCAAAAATATTGGTACTACCTCTCAGCATGCTCAATAAATTATAGACCACTTCAAAATTTCGTTTTCAACATGGATAATCATCGCCTACCATTAATAACTAATAAGCACAAGCATCTTGCCCAGTAATCTCAAGATTAGAATAATATGCAGTCAAATGACTTGTATGCATAAGATAGACAATGGCGTCAAAAGAAATTCCAAAAGCTGCATGAATATGTGTGAGAAAAGAGAGATTCATGTATATTTATTGGGATCTGAGAAGAAAAAGAGAGGTGGCAGTAATGATGGGGCATATTATATATATAAATATAAGGGTGTCATCGTTTTGCATGCAAAATGTAAAATGGAGAAAGAAAGGAAAAGAAGCTAGAAAAGAACATACTTTCTTTCGCATTCTCCCTTTTTCTTTTTTCTGATTTTCTTTCACTTTTCTGCTTTTTTGCTCACCACCTTTAATCCTCCATTACTCACTCACTATTCTCTTAGATTTCAGCAGCAAAAGATGGTATCCCACTTCTTTTTATATTTTTTTCTCTCTCACTTTTATTCGAGATGTAACTCGACTGTTTACCTTTTAACAATTTCGGCGTGGCATGAAAATAAATGAAGGTTTTGAACAAGGCTTTTGCGTTTTTTAAGAAATGTAGAGATACCTCCTTTAGTAGAGATGTAACTCGACTGATATTCTTGAAGTTGCATGAAAATAAATTAAGGTTATGAACGGGATTTTGACGTTGTTTGACAAATATAGAGATACCTTCTTTATTTAGAAATTACGTATACATTATTGAAGTTTATTGATTTAGGTTTTTACTATAGAAAAGGGAAAATAAGAAGTTTCAAAAGTATCCCTTATCGACTTAGCTCTATTAAAAGAAGGCTTCCCTCTTCTTTTTATGTTTTTTTCTCTCTCATTTTTATTCAAGATGTAACATTTTTCTTTTAACCGTCTTTAACTTTTGAACAATTTCGACGTGGCTTGAAAATAACCGAAGGTTTTGAATGGAGATCATTTACATTGAGAGTTCGTTATATTTATGACAAATATAGACACTGTAAAGAAAAAAGAAGTGTTTAAGACTTTAAGGGCCTATTTGGCATGACATTAAAAAGTCAAAAGTTACTTTTAAAATGAAGAAGTTGCTTTGCAACATGTTTGAATTATTATTTTTAAGTGTTTTTGTCTATATAAATAGAATAGCTCTTAGAGGAAGTTGATCTAAAATAATTTCCCCATAGAACCCTTTTACAAAAAAGTAGAACCCTACCAAATGGGCACTAAAACATCCCTTATTCACTTATTTCTATTGTATAGCTTATATTTTCATTTTACTTCTACACTCTCATTTTTTACTAAGCTTCTTTAATCTTTGTCAACTAATTGCTTTTACCATAAAATTTAGTAACATAGGTTTAAAAAGTTCTATTAAATGCAGATGTGTAACATATAAATGTGAAATTTATTTACCAATATAAAAATTCTACGAAATTTGGATATTATAAAAGTTCAATTTTTTAAGAAATTATTTATTAAAAATATTAGAATTGTTTTATCATGTTAGAAAGGTTTTATATTCTAATCTAACACAAAGAAATTTCCAATTATATATAAGAAAATGTTAAATCATTTACAAAAGGTAAATGCCAAAACAAACACACACACACACACACATTAATAAAAAATAAAAATCAGAGCTAAAAAGCCTTTAAATGGAACTAAATTGACAAAGTATATTATAGGCACTTCACAATTTCTTTTCTTAAAAAACTTTAAGGGTCTGTTTGACTGCAAGAGTGGAATTTGAGTGGAAAGAAAATGAATTCTAGGGAATTGAATTGTCTAAAATTGTTTTTCTAAAAATTGTCAATTAATTGTATTTGATTAATATAATTTTCCACGTGAAAAATATATTTGGATCTTTTGGTATTCGTTTAACTTTGTTTTCAATAAAAATTGTCCATTAAAGAGATATAATTTGTTTTCACTATAAAAAAAATTAAAAATAAAAATGGAAAACCATTTTCCCACCAAAGTGGTGGAAAACCAATTCAAGGGAAATAAGGAAAAATGGTTCACGTGGGGGATAGGGTGGAAAACCAATTCCAAGGAAAATTCTTCCTATCAAACAATGTAAAGATGGAAAAAGGAAAATGATTTTCAAGTTCAATGGAAAATTGGGGATACCAAACATGGTATAAAATGTTAATATGTTTTTGAAAACAAACTTTAGAGGGTTATTGTAATTTTTTAAACTGAAAAAATTATTTATGTATTTATCATATATTCTATTGAAAATCTTTGTAATTTACTCAGGTAATTTTTAAACTTTTAAGCAGAATTATCATTTCAATATCATTCCTCTTTTACTGCCCATCAATAATCTCATCATTCATGGTTAGCCAGCATGGCCCACCAACATAGTGTGTTTTGCCACGTAGGTCCCTCAAGGTCCCACATAACGTAAACTAGTGAATGTTAAGGATAAAAGAGTTATTTTGCATATACAAGGCGTGAACCCCCACCGACAACTCACCTATGTGAGGTAATTTTTTTATTTTTTATTGAGGTACGGGGACCCACCTCATGTGAGTTGTCGATGAACATGCAGAAAAACTTTGGATAAAATTTAATAGAGTAATGATGTAACTATCGGTAGTCGTCCTATGTAATATACACATGATAGTTTGTTATTTGATATATGAATATGATTTTTTTATTATCTAATGTATCAAATAACAAACCGTTATGTGTGTACTACGTAAGATGACGATCGATAGTTTCAGTATGAATAACATTATTCAATTTGATATCGTTTAAGTGTAAAAATATAATTAATATATAAGAATTTGAATTATGACTCTTACGACCATAAGCTTAACTTTTCAAAATTAAATCCCGACTCTCAATTTGGTATCAAATAAATTCCATTAAATCAGAAACAATTCAGTTTGTTCAAAGCTCGAATGAGCATTCGGACTCAAAAATTGATGTGCTCAAACAAACGTATCATTTTGTATGAACATGTTAAAGATAAATTTCCAACTTGATTAAGTACGTTTAAAAATACTAACCAAAACATAAGAATTTAGTCTAATCTTCTTGACAATATTAATAATTAAAGGTGGAACCTCAAGTCTCAATAATCTACCCAGTTCTTTTCGTTATTTTATTGCTTGGAAAAAGTTAATTTAAAAACATAACAATTACAAAAATAAGTTGAAGATCGCCAAGCCTAACACGGCCTCAAGACTAGCACATTCATGTGGATGTCAACCCTGTACAAGGTCGCACACTCAGAAGGAAACTAAGCTCCCACTCACGACATATGTAACAAGCTACACCAAATAAAAAGTGTAGAACAATTAGTTCATAATGAACACTATTGTATTAAAAAAAAAAAAAAAAACTGTGCACATGTTTGAAAGGTAAAAATTTTATTTGCCAAGGAAAAGATGTGGGTTCAATTACATATTATTTATTACATATTTATATAGACCGATGTTAAATACCAGTAGTGATTTTGGACTAATTTGGAAAGCGGATTGAGGGCTCCTTGAATGAATGGTGGAGTTTAGATCCCGAAGGCCGAGGAATGGAATGAGAATGTATGGTGAGAGTACGTAATAAAGTTGTGATAGGAAAAGAAAGTGAATGTAAAGCAAAAGTTGATTGCAGGCAGAGAATACAGACACATAAAATGATAAGATATATGTATAATGTATTGAACAGTTGGGGGTGGGGTGGGTGGAGGTATCATGGATTCACATTTATTGCATAAAGTTGCACGCTTTGTTTGTTTAATTCCAAGAACCAGTCTATGGAGATTTTTGACATATTCCTTTACTCTTTTTTGTGTATTATTAATTGTGTCATCTTGTTCGATTGACTGCCCAATAGAGTTATGACCCCATTAGAGAATGTGGGGCTTTTATGCTTTAAACTTTTTCCACTTAAGTTGATCCGAGTCGACTTTTTAGTGAAATTAGACTGACTGTTTGTGAATAGGTAAGAACCTATTTAAAGAATCACTTTAATTTGTTTGGTTTGTTCGTCCTTTTACTCAAATCTTGATTTTGGAGAGGGATTAGGATTTGAATATCTAGTTGACTTTTTAGTGAAATTATATCGACTCTTTGTGAATAGGTGAGAGCCTACTTGAATATTCAAGTTTCTTTTGATTTCTACTTGCAGGTGATATATATCCCATACATATTCTTAACTTTCTAGAAAATAATGCACGTTAGTTATATGTTATCGGTCCATGGCAAATATGTGACACGAGAAGATTCTTAACAAAATAAGTTAAGTAATTAGGACTCATTCTCAATATGTAATACTAGTAGATCATGGAAGAAAAAAGCAAAACTTTAAGAATATATCTTGTTAAGTTTAAGAAAAAAAATACTAAAAACTTGTTTTCCATCTCCTCTCCTCTTCTCTCCTTTTTTTTTTTTTTTCCTTTTGCTGCTTGGGAAGGAATTGATTAGCTCACGGAGGGGGAGGTATAAGAAAAATGATCGAATTGACCCTTAGTACAAGCATTATATATGCGAATTGTTAGATATATTCGATCATTATGGGATTTCCTCGTTCTCTCTCTTAATCGAGATAACTTATTTTGTATTTCCAAACATATGCTTTTAAGTTATAATATTACTAAGAAAATAATTCTTACCTTACTTTCATTCTAGTAAACTTTTAACCTTAGGCAAAGATGGGTAAAAACAAGATTAATGTTATGTTCATATGGTTGTGTGGATATTAAACAACTTTACAATCTTATAATTTGATTGATTTCATCATTCTGAACACATCAAACTTTTAGCAATAGATGCAGGTAGACGATTTCAGACCTCTGCATCTGTCTATCTATATTTGATCTTACAACTTTTTACATGCATCAATTTGTGTATCATAATCAAAATGGTCCTCAGCACTCACTCTTATCATCACCAACTTTAAGTCAAACTTAATTTCTAAAGAGTAAAGAGAAAACAAAAAGGAACACAAAAATAGAAAAAAGAAAGAAAGAAAGAAAGATAATATTTCATCTGTTAGAGAAACAAAAATATATTTATTTCAACGTTTCTCTTTACGCGCATAGATTCATCGAATGTTTTACAAAGGAGAGTCAATAATATTTTAAATTGTTGGAAAAAATTGGGAGTAGAGATTGAAACTTGAAACAAGTAATAGTAGAAAATCTGAAAATGAAGCGATATTTGTCCCTTGTTTTTGGGCTTGTTCAACCACTTGATTTAAAACTTTAATTGTTATTATGTTCATAAATATATCATTTAAATATTATTTTCAACGGGCTATCTCATATTAAGTGGGGTTTATTTTTTTCCTTACAACCTGACACCTATACAATCCATATAAATGGGTTACAATGAGACTAAACTTATGAGTTTTGACTGCTTTGATATCATATTAAAACTTGTGCTCCATCTTAAAAAGTCAACTTTATTAAGATGGATAGTTCAACTCCGTATATATTAGTTGTTTATCTTATCTTTGTTTTGTGTGGAATTTATCTTACACGCCCCTACACTATGGTCTCCTTCACTAATCTTGAATTCATGCATTCGTTAAAGTTTTAATTTGATCAAATTGCTTGTTTAAGTTTAATCGATTTTGATACTATGTTGAACCCCTTGAAGATTAAGCTATTAGATATGACCTTGTGTGTCATTTAAATAGAATTTTCTATATGACTTCACTAGCAAAATAGCTTTAAGGGTATAGCAAGTCTTTAATGATTTTCACAAAGCAAGATTGAAACTTACAAAATAAACAAAAATACTTTGCTTTTATTTGACAACCATTATTTGAAAACTCTTTTTTCTACACTCATTTTTAACTACACATTCACGTAATAAAATTTTCTGAACGTAAGCCCAAAAATTCTCCTAAAAACCACTATTTTAATACATTGTTTTGTCAAATAATGACCTTGAAATGGGGTGTTTGTGATCTGAAGATTAGGGTTTCAATGATGAAGAAAATGATAAATAATTGATTTCTCTTTAAAAACATACACCAAGAACCCCCTTTAAATAGATATATGACATATATGTGATTATCGGGTAAAAAGGCATGACATTTCGGACTAGAAATTCAATTCTAAATTTCGTGTGAAATAAATTAATACTCTCTTGAATGACTAGAGTTTGCCTCTTTGCTTGAGCGTGCAATTCGCACACACTTTACGCTTTATTCTAATTTGGATAATTTCCACAATTTTAACATTCAAATTTCAAATATCACGCTGAATTAACTCGTCTAAACATGCTAATCTGCGACCACTTTTACTCTAATGTTTGAAATACATCTTTCAAAATGAATGGTCTAATCTCTAACCAGAAAAATGTTCACTTAAAAGATTCAACATTGCGGGTTAAAACTTTAATTCTACTTTTTTGGAGTGGGCCAAGAATGTCTCATTTTTCACAGCTTGTCATATTTCAATTAACGCTTTGTTGAATTTCTGTCAGGGAACATGTAAACCAAATCATTTGACTCCCTACATTATACATTTCTCAATAATACGTAAAGGGATACTTTTCTTGTAAGTAGAGGAACCCAATTAATTTCTTTTAGGGATAGTTTGATTGCAAATGTGAAATTTGAGTGAAAAGAAAATGAATTGCAGAGAATTGAATAGGCTAAAATTTGTTTTACTGGAAATTGTAATTAATTGTGTTTGATCTGTATAATTTTTCACCTGAAAAATGTTGAAAATTTGGTGTCTGTTTAGCTTCATTTTTAATGAAATTGTCCATCAAAGCGATATAAATTTTTTTACCATTGGGTCTAGAATTTGTTCCAATTGCAAAAAAAAAAAAAAAAAAAAAAAAATTAAAAAAAATTACCATATCGAATACCATTCGTTTGGCTTTGTTTTGTATGAAAATTATCAATAAAAGTGATAATTTTTTTTTACCATTGTATCTAGAATTTTTTCTAATAGCAAAAAAAAAAAAAAAAAAAGGTAACCTGAAAAGCAATTTCCCACCAAAATTGTGGGAATTTATTTTCATCAAAATCATGGAAATTATCACCGTGTGAGGCCAACCAAGAAAATCAATTCCAAGGAAAAAAAATAACCATCAAACAATGATAAAGTGGAAGATGAAATTTGTTTTCCATTTTTCATGGAAAATTTTGCACAATCAAACGGGCCTTAATGAATTAAAATATATAATATAATGCTCCAATGATTTTATCATACAATTTTACTTTATCTTTTTAGCTTTTTATCTTTCATTATAAACGATGTTTATATTCTCTTTGATTCCTATCAATCAATCAATCAATCATAGATGTAAAATGAAACACATTCATTAAAAGGTAATTTATTGAATCTTAAAAAAACTTTACATGGAATAATGTAGACGATATCTATGACTTTGACCCAAAAGTTGTAGTCATTAATGTTGAAATAGTTAATTATTTAAAACTTGATTACTAACTATTAGTATAATTTTAGTTAACAAGAATAAATTCGTAAAATCTTGGTATAGTTAGAGGTGTGATAAACCAATTTGATTTGACTTATCTTTGCCAAGAATCATAGTCATGAAACTCAATAAGCTTTATAGTTTCTGCGAGCCAGATCTCATGGTATAATTAGAGGTGCGATGAACCAATTTGACCGTAGCTGATTGTAATTGTCTTCTTGGAACTCAATATGAATGGTAGTTTCTGCCATCGATGTTACGCGATCTATCCAAAACACAACTTTGTCGAATGGGTGAAGAGCCTGACCTATCCCAAGTTGTCTCACGTCTCTTGGTAAGTCATCCAGTCCAATACTTCTCATTTTCTTGAGTTAGTTTTCTAAAGAAAAGCAAAAAAACTAGAATAGTCTAAACGAGCTCACGTACATGGAGATTCATATGGATTGCAGGGGCTTAGTGAGTCAACTCAGGGCACGACGCCCCCGGTACCCGTGGCCCTACTATGACTATTCTAGTACAATTAGTCAAAGCACAAAATGATGTTATAAAGGGAAGGAATCAAATTCAAAGGAAAGGGGATATGTTTAACCATTTTCCAAGTAAACTTTACATAATTATAAAACGTTTGCTAGTTTCATCAACCTACCACCGACCGTAACGGTCAATACATTTTACATAACTTTTTTTTATAATTAATATACATTTTACATAAGAATATTTTATAATTAGTTTTACATTTATAGTGAATTACAACATGTAAAAAAATGATTTTGTGTATGAAGAAATAAACATTTTTAGCACACAAAAGAAATGTGATCAATTTAATTAAAAATTTTTATTTTAAAATATATGTCACTTAATCCAAAAATAATAAAAAATACTATTACTAGGGTGGGGATTCGAGCTTCTTGATACTAATTAAACACATTTTGTTGATGTTGAAACTCATCACACTCTCTATATCAACTTTGAGGGTGAAGAAGGTGGATCTTCTTCTTGGTTTGTATGACAACAATTGGCTAGTGGAAATAACCATTGGGAGAGGATTGGTTCTAATATGACAATCAAGTCAAGTCCGATCATGAAAGTATGTGAAACTGTATATAAATACGATATTTTCTACTATGTATTCTTGATAGAGAAGAAATTACTTTTTTTGGAGATGATTTGTAGTTGGTAATGTTACTAGTCTTCTAGTGGATAGCCTATTGTAGTTATATGCTATGCGATTCGACCATAGATTTTATACGAGTTTCATTTACTTTAACCATTGGTTATCAAAGAAGTTTGAATGAAGAGACATGTGGCAAGTTGTTAGGGGTCACTTTAGTAGCGCTCAAGAGAAATGCTTGAGTTACAGTCTTTTTACACAGCAACTTACACAGCCCTCTCACATGGTGTGGGGCCCACATTGTGGGCCCCACACCATGTGAGAGGGCTGTGTAAGTTGCTGTGTACAAACACTGTACATTTAGCATTTCTCAGCGCTCAAACATTTTTACCACTCAAAAACAGTCTGCGACTCCACTTGTGTTGGAAACAGTTCATTTAATGGAAAACATATATCGAATTCTAGCAGCACATCATAACATAGGGGTGAACAAAAGTACCAAACCTAATTGAATCGAGCGGTAGAGTCTGGTTCTTCTTAATTTTAAATCATATATTGGTAGTAAAATCGAGAACCAATCGTTTATGGTTCGATTATCGGCTCTATACCCAAAATCGAACAATCAAACCGATTGTATTATGTTTTATACTTGGAACAATTCAGCCAAAAGTTTGTCATTTTGTGTTGAGATTGAACCATGTGTTAAAACTTGAAACGTCTTTTTTTTTTTTTTTGTGAAAGGATTAAGGTTTGGGAGTAATAATTTATTAGAATCCGTATTTCAGACAAGAACAACTTCAAAATCGTTAATTATGGTACCAAACTGAATGGTTCTGGTTTGGTTCTATAATTCAAGTTGAAACTAAGTATTCTTTAATTCAAGTTGAAATTGACTCTTCTATAATTTCAAGATATCCCATTATTCTCGTCTAGTTCAGTTCTTTTCGGACCAGACCACGGACCTAAAGGTCAAAGAGGGTATTATGAAGAATTAAAAGTTCAACACTAAATTGCTACAAAGTAAATAGATTCTATTGTTTGTTGCAAATTCAAAATTTTCTTGTAGTTATAAAAATTTCCAAATGACCCATGATTGGTCATGCATTATTCACCTAAGAATTGCCTCTTTTTCTAGGGATGATTGCAAATTGAGCATTAATGGAATTATCTTTTCCAAACTATAATCATAGCCATCCTACTTTCCAATTTTCATTGGGTTTCAAATATTCTATTATTGATTTTGCCTTAATCCTGCTTGTACATGCCCACGAAATAAATTCTTCACTAATAGAGTAATGTTATTTGTAAACGGTGCTTACACATCACCAATCCGTGTAACAATAAATGTTACATTTTTCTATAAAAATAACGTCATCTATGTAAACTTGGCATGCAACCATAAGTGATAATCCCAGATTTGTCGAACAAAACAATATGCGTTTGAGTTTTGATTGGAATTCTAATTCATGTGAACAAAGAATAAGCCTAGATAATTGATAAGTCATCTTTAAAATGTATGAAATTTGACTCTTTGTGGACACCAGTATAACAACTCTTGTACCCTGCAGGCACATCTCATGATTTACCTCCTCCACGATGCTTTAGGGACGGGGCGGTGGGAAACCCTCAAGGTTGGGGTTCAACCTTTTTTTTTTTTTTTTAAAGTAGGGACATAGATTCCATTTAAGATGATATATCAATTAATGCCATGTTGGCTAATGGTAATCCACAATTTAGATAAGCATTATTCATGGTCTAGTCATTCAAGCTAACTAATTACAAGTTTAACAATAATTAGAGTCGATATCAAAATCTGTTGAGCTGAGATGGCTGCATCAACTCTATGGACAATCAAATAGAATGCCTTGAAAGTGGTAAGGTGTACTTATGAAGGGAATAGATTAATATATTGTAGCTACTCTTTTCATATATAACTTAAATAGAATTTGAAAATATGTAATCACTACACCAGAAACTGCCTTTTGCAATGGGCGAAAAATGTTGCCATAGGTCTTTTGCAGTGGCCAGACGTATGTTGTCGCCTTTGATGTTGCCGTAGAGTTGAAGGTCTTTTACAACGGTCAATGAACGTTGCCAAAAACATCTTTTGCAACGATCATTGAACGTTGCGAAAAATGTTTTTTGCAACGTTCATGGACCGTTGCAAAAAACATTTTTTGCAACGTTCAATGACCGTTGCAAAAAAGGATTTATTTATTTATTTATTTATTATTATTATTATTATTTTTGTAGTGGCTTGCCTGCCTCCGTAGCCCTTCCTGTCCCCATTTTTTTTTTCTATTTTTAACATTGACCAACAAAAGTAGGTATTTTTGACATTGACCAACAAAAGTAGAAAGAAACATCATATTTTTATGCATAAGTATTTTAAGACTGTGAAATTAAAATTATAACTTCATTATGAAACATTTAATCTGTACACAATAAACATAGACTACGTACTATTTATTCTTAATACACAATAAAACATTACAATACAGAAAAGATCACGAAGCTGTCTAAGTTTTGCTTCTTCCCCACTAGCTTCTTCATCAAAACTCTCAATCCTCTCTTTGGACTCTTCAATGGGGGCTTTTCTTTCTTTACTCTAGCCAAATCTGTCGTTAACTCTTCCAGAGCACCCTACAAACAATGATTAAGACAAGTTAATACACAAGACATTATAAAAATAGTTGATGCAATAGTTTAGTTCTTAAGATAACCAATCGCAGCATCAGCAACAAGCAGCCATTATTAAAGGCATTGGCGCCGCACCTTTAAGAGTAGTGACAAAAACTAAGTTAAGCTTTTTTAAGAACTTAAAATTTAGGCACAAAACTAATGAATTCCTCGAGCAGCTAGTCCGTGTATGTACTGAATAAAGAAGATAAAGATAGATTTCACATCTTATGCATTTTGAAACAACTATAATAGGGAAGAAAAGCAAAGAAAGATAAGCAAAATGAAGTTGCTGGAATAGTTGTAATCTGTTAAACTTAAAATGGAATGGAGAATAAATATTTCATTTATTATCTGTGGCCAGATAACACCAGATTAGGTTGATTTCGGTGATGATAAATTTTCTTTTAAGTGTCATCACGCTCCTCAAAGGCAAGGTAAATTGAAAGAACTAAAACAGAAACAACCAAAGACATGAAATTGAAAGAAAAGAAAAGAAAGCTTAATTGACAAAACATTCCCAGACAACATAATCAACACTGGTATTTCCCGCAAATTCGATTAGCTCTGATTGAAAAAGGGCAAACAAGTAAAACATTAACCTTTCAAATTTTAGAATTGACTAATTGAAAATGCAAGTGGTTAGTATGCACACTTAGATCTCAAACGTTAGCATCTTTAATCGATCTTCCTGTGCTGTTGCTAAGTAGTATCCCCACTTCCTTTCCCCACTCTTCTTTTCTTGATCAATCAAAATACTGCATGAATGTTGGAATTATTTGAAATCATCTCTAATTAGCCAACAACAAATCCTAAGACAAGCAGATTAACTGGAATTTCCATGAATTCAAAAGTTCAACATTCGTTTAAGTTTAAATCATCTATCTTATGTAGTAGCAGAAACAGTATATTTTGCTCAGGAACTTCTTGTCAAGTAAATATGAATCATTTTTTTTCACCATATCATATTTAGAAGTGATACCAATACAAATAGCAAATACAGCAATCACATACAACTGCAAGAAGAAGACAAAGATACTATCAAGAAAACTCGTACCAGTCGATATAAAAAAAAAAACACAAAACCATAAAAAATTATATTCATGTTTGCTAAATATATTCACATGGCTCAATACCACTAAAAAGTAATACGTAGTATGATAAAAGTTTGCTAAATATATGTAGGATAATTTTTTCAATATCGAATACCAGATTTATAGACTACATACTGTATAATAAACTGTACCTATAACAAATCCAACGATTTGTTGATTGCAGCAAAAAATAACAAGTAATTTAAATAATTACAAAAAATCAATATGCAAATCGAGTAAGAACAAATAAAAAAGTGTAACACTTTTAACCCGAAGCCTATGTCAAACACAGTTTCCTTAAAACAGATTCGCCCCCTCACCGTACGTGCTTGAGGATAATAAGAGCGTCTGCTTCCCAAGATACAACGGAGGAACCAGTAAAATCCGAGCACAACAGACTCTACTCCGACGAACTGACTCTGTGTCTGAAATATATCACCACCAAACTCGAACAAAAACGAAAAATGCAGAGAAACATGAACTGTGTGCAGATGAATATGCAGATGAATTTTTTCGTGTATGGACAGTGAAAAAACGTGACATATATAAAGGCTAACTCTTGTAACCTGCCCATTAACAAATGGTAATTAACATAGGAGTTTCAGGAGTTTTGGAAAACCAAAAGTCAATTGAAAAAATTAAAATGTAGCCAAACGTGGACACTCCTAAGGGGCCAATTTTGCTCCTTTCGGTCCGACATTCGTATACGCAGGTCGCGCTCACACACAAGTTCAAGGTTCAACGCCAATTTCGGTCCAAGATTTGCACCTCCCTGCGCGCGCACGTGGAGAGAGTATCTATGCTACACATGATTACATCATTTTAAAATACAATCCTTTATAAAGTGGTTTTCACTTTCATCCACTTCCTATGTGGGACAAAGGTTAAATATTTATTTTCCCACCAACAAATTCCTTTTACATGGCATACTTTGAGTTTCAATTTCTCATTCACCCGAACATCATTTTTGACAAGTAAGTATATGATTTTGATGTACTTACGGAGGAGAACACAAATCAACTTTCATCTTTCAAAATAGCCAAGCGGGTCCCGCTCAAAATTAGTGTCAAACTTAGTTTTTCCAACAATATATTCACGTGGCTCAATACTGAACTAACATAAATAGGGAAATGCAGCATTACACGGGTTTCTCCAAGACATAATATAAATGATCAACTATAACCTTGATAATTGAAATAATCATTCTTCATCAAAATATGTAAAATATATATTAGTATGTTATCATTGAAAATATTCAACATGTATTTATTGGTTCTTAAAACACAAGTAATGGAGCAAACAAGGATAGTCATGGGCATAACACTTAACAAACCAACTGATCTACACACCTTGTAGGAAGGTCATACACATTAGTAACTTTTGCCATCCCTGTTCGGCAACCATCCTGTAAAGGAGAAGCATACTTTCTGCCTCAGTTCAGATTTGGACATAACTTCCAATGAAGCCTTTTGTTTTAAGGAGTGAAATAGCAGGTCAAAATTCTTCAAGATACCGCAATATTGTCACATGATTTCCCAAAAAAAAAAAAATGAATATTACTAGTAGTTTTAAAAATTATTATACGCATTCAGCATACCAATGGTGCACAACTTAAATGTGAGCATGTCTAAGTAGTTTACTAATGTAGCACATTCTTCTGCCAGTCGAGGTCCAGCTGAAGCATGCAAACCAGAACTGTTGTGCGCTTCATCTAAGTTTTGTCACAAAAATATGTAATAATCAGGAGAAGTAGCCATCTCCAAAACATATGCTTTGAAGCAATCAAATGTTGGGCAGTAGAAGATAACACCAGATTAGGTTGCCTTCGAGGAGTGTGACGACACCATATATCACAAATGAGACCCCCTAGAATATACTTCCAATTTTCTACGAGAAGGTTGATTTCGGTAGTGATTTCCGCACAAAATCTCTTCCACAACTACTCATCAACAAAAACACACAAAAAATCAATAAAACACCCCCAAAAGTAGTATTAATCAAACTAACAAATAAATTAAAATAAGAAAAATCGCTGAGAGAAAGTGTAGAGGAAAAACGAACCTCATTCTCTGTAAAGAAAGAATTCTCTATTCTTCTCAAATTTCACTCGTTAATTAATCAGGATTCAAACTAAATAATTTCTGTCAATTACCTATCCCAAGATCCGTCAGAGTAAAACCTAGTTGTCAATTTCCTCCGTAGCTGGCTCTGGAGCTTCGGTGGCTACCAGCGGCGGAGACCCATTAGAATCTAGATTTTTCCCAGCACTCACAGGACTTTCAGAAGGTTTCTCATCCTTCACTGTAACAGCAGCAGCTACTTCGGACCCCTCATTAGCACCGACAAAAATGGGTACCAAATACTGAAGCTTTTTCGAGGGTCTCATAGAAAATTCGGGCTTGTAGAATAACTGGGTCTTCTTTACATGAGGAGGTGAGAAAGTCATGAGGTGAGTAGAAAGAATCGATGAAAACATGGCACTGTATTGCCTACGAGGGAGAAGAAGAGAGAAGAGGGAGAGGCACAGGCAGAGGCAGAGATGAGAAGAAAGAGAAATTAGGGCTAATGAAATTGATAAATTTTGTGGAGGTGTGGGACTTTTGGGCTTTCACAACGGTCAACAAAAATGAACGTTGCTAAAGCACACATTTCGCAACGTTCAAATGGATGTTGTTAAAGGACACCTTTCGCAACGGTCGATGGACGTTGTGAAAGGTATCCTTTAGCAACGTTCATTTGAATGTTGCAAAAGATCACATTTCGTAACGTCCATCGCCCGTTGCGAAAAGTGAGACTTTTGGCAACGTTCTCTGACCGTTGCAAAAAGTGTTACTTTTCGTAACAGTCAACGAACGTTGTGAAATATCACTTTTTGCAACATACATTTGAAAAATGTTGTCAATAGGTCATTTTAGCAACATTTACTCACACGAACGTTGCAATTGACCATTTTAGCAACATTCAATCAATGAATGTTGCAATTTAAATGTTGCCAAAGCCCATTTTTGTTGTAGTGAATAGAACTCAATTACATTATAGTGCGTATATGAATATTGTTGAAACATGTTGTATTCATAGTTTTCATAGAGTATCTTCATGATTGATTACTAATTGAACTTTTTTTAATTATGTCGTGTAGTGAATGGTAGTTATTTCTTAATCGAAAAATTCTCTGCCACTTAAACTAATAATGATTATCACATAAAATAGATATCATTGTTTTTACAATAATGTTATTTAACACCACACGTTTAGGTAGCACTAATGTGACATTAAATAAGTGCTACAATTAAATTATCCACTTAACTGCACCTCTCATTAAGTTTATTACATCACGCCAGTTAAACTAGTATTGTAACACCACTGTTGCTAGATATCATTATTCTTATTTTTATTTTTATATTAATGATGAGTAATACTATTCATCATTAGTTGTGTTCAACACGAGCCTCAGTTGTGATCATCACCCCGTTTATGTGACAGTAGCCCCATTTTCCATTGTTCAACAAATAAAAATGCATTCCAATTTCATTAGTCAATGTAACCGGCACACCACTCACGAGTTACGACAAATAACATAGCTTGTTTAAATATGTCTCAAGAGTGAGTTGAGATATCCTAATGAAAATCAATTGTGATTAAAGAATTAAGATGAGGGAGGAATGTTTAGTGGAAACACTTCAATTCCCATCTCTTTTTTGGTGCAATATTCTTCTCTTATATTAATCAGCTTGGAAAATACACCACCTCACTTTTGACTTTAATTTGAATAGAATATTTATCTTGATTAACCAAAAAGGTATTATATAGGTTTTGCTGATAAAAGGTTTAAAGCATCCACAAATATAATATATGTACACACATATAGAGCAATGGACAACTCCAGATTTTATTTTCAAGTTTATGTTTTTCAGATATATGTTATGCAACCATAGGAAGACTAATTATAGATTTTGCTCATGTTTGACTGTCTCCACCTTGATGTACTCTCTCTCCTTTTCATTACTATTTGATGCCACCAAATAATCGAGAATAGTCATTGTCATTAATCAAACGTTGGAATAAGTAGATGTTGAGGATGTTGAAGGAGAAAAATTTCAGTAGTACTATTCTATATGCACGATCATCCAAGGTGTTGTAATTATTCGCCGTCGAACTAAAATATTCTCGAGCAAAAGAAATGCCGACCTAATTGAAATGGTTATTTCTATCTCTACGAAAAAAAAATACGGAGAGAGTAAGGGAGGAGAGAGAGTGAAAAAGAGGCAATAATGCTATGTAGGATAGCAGACAGTGTCTTGCTTTTTGGGTACTTGGAGAATAATATGCTGTCTCTCTACGAGGATTGGTGTGATATGTGTATACACACCCACACATTTATATTCAAACAACAAATTATAAACACAAAATATGCATATATATTACTCTCTCTTCTATATGTCTTCTTTCCCTACCTTTTCCCTCTACTGCTTTTTCTTGAATTTCTGCTGCCTCTTGTCTCTCATTCAAACCTCTAGTGTTGAACAAAAAAGATAAACAAATTAATCTCTTTCTTTACCCAAAAATAAATATATGAAAACACAGAATTATGGTTCCCTTTAATTTCAATTTGCACGAAACCCATAAACTAAAATGGATAATGATCGACAAAAGCAAATACTTCATTCCTCTCATTTAAATAGCCCGACTTTCCTTATTTTCTTATCCCAATTATATAGTCATGTTTCTTTATTGAGAATGTTCTTTTTTGTTCTTTTACTAATATACTTTTATTTAATTTGTGTTGTTTTAACTAATTTCCTAATTTACTATTAGTTGTTGATAATTAAATAAGGGTAAATTAGGAAAAAATTTCGCAAGCTTTTTCAATAACATTAAATAAGATTTCTTAATTCGTGTGAAAAATAAAATCAACATATATAAATGAGACGGAGGGGTATATGTGTTTGTATATATATAGTCGTGTCTTGGATAAAGATGATGTGGGGATTGTTCGGGCTTTTGGCTGGACTTTGAAAAACCAAAAACTAATACTAAGATTAACTTTTGAACATGTTTGAATAATTCTTCAACAGTGTTTTGTTTGTTTACATGAACATATGGTTGAAGCTTGCTACAAGAAGTAAAACTCTTGTCGATCGACCCTCCTTTTTTTATTGCAAGTTTTTAAAAATAACATTTAGAGAGAGAGAGAGAGAGAGAGAGAGAGAGAGAGAGAGAGAGAAATGATCTTAGGAGTATCGGTGTTTATCTTATACTAAGTACCGTATTAATTCATTCGTGAATAAAGATTTTGAGTTTCCCAACATTTGAATTAAGCCCCTATTTGACAATCACTATTTTCAAACTCTTTTTTCTGTATATTTATTTTTAACTATACATTCACAAAATAAAATATTTTTTACAAAAACTCAAAATTTTTTCTTACTTTTTAATAACCCAATTTCTTAAAAATTGCTATTCAAAACTCTATTTCCCCTAAAATAATGATGGTCAAAAAAAGACTAAATTTTATTCATCAATGAATTAATTGACACGTTATCGGTGCTTAACATAAGATGAACATCATTGTTTTTTTCTCTCTCTCTCTCTCTCTCTCTCTCTCTCTCTCTATAGATACCAGTCATAATTAAAAAGTTATTTGGAAGGGTATAAAACAAAAGGGGAGAAAAGCATAAAAATCTATAAAAAATAGTACTATGAAGAATATAACAATGTTATAGGTCTGTCTAAACAGTGAACAACCCCCACAACCCCAGCCCACCCCCACTCCAGCCCACCCCACTCCACTAACCAACTTCATTATTTATATATCTATTCGAGGCGGTGTGATATCATTTGAAAATCTTGTCCATTTTGTGAACACCTGTAAACAAGAATCCAGAACAAGGTTTCTTGAAAGTCTCAAGAAATTATACAGGGTTATTAGTGAAGAAGAAAATTTGTGGGTGGGATTATAATTTAAGGGGGAAGAGAAGGGCATAAGATAAAGAGAGAAAATTTAGTTGAGTTTGTGAAAATAAGGAGTTTACAAATCTTGTGGGGGTTTGGGGGTGGCGTGTGGGCTAAGTTATGCGTGCAGGAGCTTGTGCATTGCAACAGACCCTCTCATTGGAGGCTGCTTCAGTCTTGAAGCACTCTCTTAGCCTGGCACGGCGGCGGGGCCACTCTCAGGTGACTCCTCTTCATGTCGCCGCCACCTTGCTGAGCTCAAGAGTCAGTCTTCTCCGGCGGGCGTGCTTCAAATCTCAGCCTCATCAAGCTTCTCATCCTCTTCAATGCAGAGCCCTTGAGCTTTGCTTCAACGTGGCCCTCAACCGCCTTCCGGCCACTCCTGGTCCGCTCCTCCACGGCCAACCTTCGCTTTCGAATGCACTGATTGCTGCACTCAAAAGGGCACAGGCGCACCAGAGGAGGGGTTGTATAGAGCAGCAACAACAGCAACCACTTATAGCCATTAAAGTAGAATTGGAACAGCTTATTTTGTCAATCTTGGATGACCCTAGTGTCAGCCGAGTTATGAGAGAAGCTGGTTTCTCCAGCACTGCAGTGAAAACCAATTTAGAGGACTCATCAGTTTCTTCTGTTTTTCAGTGTTACAACACCTCTGGTGGAATCTACTCGACACCAAGCTCTCCTCCAACTGAAACTCATAGGGAACTCACCAACCCTACCAGTTTCTTGCATTCACATTTTCTTTCTTACTCTCCAGAGCAAAATCCTCTTTTCTTTTCCCCACAAAAGAAACCTCTGAGCAACTATTTCTCCGATGCATCCCTATCTTCTTTGAAGGACGACGTGAAGGTTGTTCTTGATGTTTTTCTAAGGAAGAAAAGGAGAAACGCAGTTATAATTGGTGATTCTTTATCCATAACTGAAGGTCTTGTTTCAGAGATAGTGAGTAAACTAGAGAGAGGAGATATTCCCGAGTATATGAAACCAGCCCACTTCATCAAATTCCAGTTTTCATCAGTACCCCTCTGGCTTATGAAGAGAGAAGAAGTGGAGATGAATATTACAGACCTGAAAAGGAAGGTTGAATCTGTAGCACCAGGTGGTGGTGTCATTATCTACACAGGTGATTTAAAATGGACTATTGACACTGGTTCTGGTGAGAGGGATCCTAAAAACGCCTCTGGTTATAATCCAGTTGATGGTTTAGTTGAAGAGATGGGAAAATTGATTTCTTGGTTCAACAATTCAAGCACAAGGGTTTGGTTAATGGCTACTGCAAATTATCAGACCTATATGAAATGCCAAATGAAGCAACCTCCACTTGATGTTCAGTGGGATCTTCAACCAGTTTCTGTTCCATCTGGTGGATTAGGGTTGAGTCTCAATGCTGCTACAAGGTGAGCCAATACACTTTTCTTTTTACTTGATTGTTAATTAATAATTCCAAATTAATGTGATGTATTAAAGCTTTTCATTTGCATTCTTTTGATTTTATTTATTTATTTATTTGTTAAAAATTGGTTGTCTGAACTCTGTGAACAAGACCAGTGCATGACAGTGAAAAAGTAATATACTAACCTCTATTACTTTCTTGCTTTCTTTGTCTCTACATGCTGATCATGTTGGCTATTAGTTTGACAATACATTTTGTTAAAGAAAAAATGGGTTTTAGCACCAAAATTTAAGGGATTCTATTTGAATATGAGGCACTTTTTTATTCATTTGACCGATTTTATTTTCACTTTCACACTCATATAATTGATAAGGATGTAGTTGTTCTAGATCTAGTAATGAACCGGGAGCAGAAAAGAATTTATATAGCCAAATCCAAAGTTATTGAGAACAAGTTTACTTTTTTTTTGTTGTCTCGTACTTGTGTAATTATATTATTGTTTTGTGCAGTGTGAGAGATTCAAAAATTAGCGTCTCACAAAATCCGTCAATAGTATCAGAAAAGGAGCCATTCTCTGGAGGGGAAAACGACGTGCTCAATTGTTGCCCTGAGTGTACCTCCAATTATGAAAAAGAAGTTGGCCTCAATTGCCAGCAGAAATCTTCTCTGCGCTCAAACTCTTGCGACAATAAGAACACAGAAAATGGTTCACCTCAATTACCTTACTGGCTTAAACCACGCAGCAACGATTCACCCGAGAAGGTAGTAATTAATTATTTTTCAAAAAATTCACTTCTGAGATTATAATTTGGCTTTAAGGTTTAACCATATTAGTTAAAATTTCAGGATGATTTGATAGAATCGAGGAGAAAATGGAACAGATTGTGCCATAATCTTCACCAAGGGAGGCCTAATCAGCATAACATCAGTTCTATTATAAGCAATCAGGGATACCTTGGGAGGAATTATCCCTACAGTTTGTCATATCCATGTTTTCCAAATCAGAATAGCATCTTTACAGAGTCGAAATTGATGTCATTTGTTGATCCAATCGTGAAGCCTAATCAAAGCGTGAGTTCATTCCCTCGTTTCAGAAGACAGCAATCGTGCCATATCGAGTTTAGTTTTAGCAATGGAAGTCCCAAACATCAGTCAGTCGAACCAAATTTGGATTCTCTTAAGAGCACGGATGGTAAGGAAGTTAAAATCACCCTCGGCCTAGGGAATTCCATGTTTTCTGATGCAGTCACAAATGAGAGAACAGAATTGTGTAATGTGTTGCAAGAAAATGTTCCTTGGCAATCGGAAGTCATTGCTTCCATTGTAGGAACACTGACGGATTCAAAAGCAGTCAATGAAGATACATGGTTGTTTATTCAGGGAAATGACTCAATAGGGAAGAGAAGACTAGCTCTTGGAATAGCAAAATCAATGTTTGGATCTTCTGACTTCCTATTGTGCTTGAACACGAGAAAGAATATGAATACACCGAATCAGAACATTGAAATTCTCAAAAAGGCCCTGAGGAATCAAGAAAAGATTGTCATTCTAGTTGAAGATGTTGATTATGCTGATACCGCGTTGGTTAAGTTTCTTGGTGAACAATTTGAGGCACCGAATAAGAAAGAGAAAGATTCTAGTCACGTTGTTTTCATCTTGACAGAGGGTGGTTCTCCGGGATATGAAAATGCAGACTCTATAATTCAGATGAAACTGGTTGTCAAAGAATCCATTTTCTCTTCAGGGATGCCTAATCTTAATCACAAGCGTAAAGAGGAGTGGGATTCACCTTACAGAACGAAGTGTCCTAGAAACACTGAAATGGAAGTTACCTCTCCAGAGGATCCAGAAAATGAGAAAAGGGACTTCTATAAGAGACAGTTAATCTCCAATATCCTCGACCTCAACATCAAAGCCGATGAGGATGAAGAGAGGGAAGGAAAACCGGTGGGACAGTTTGGAACCATTTCAAGTGACTGGACTCGTGAAACAACAACTGATCAACAAAACCTGTCAAGCTTCCTAGAAAAGATAAAAAACCGTCATGTTTTTAACATGAATTCCGATCAAGATGATCAAGCTAGAGAAATGTTCTTGTCCAAATTCAAGAGTTCTTTTCAAGAGACTTGTGGAAGTAAGAACAAAGGTGGTTTCTTCGTGGAGGAAATGGTGTTGAAAGAAGTTTTGCAAGGGTGTGGCTTATTCCTAAACAGCTTACTTGAACAATGGCTAAAAGACATTTTTCAAACAAGCTTGGTAATGGATGACAGTGCAAGTAAAGAGGGTGCTAGCATTAGGCTCTGTTTAGGAGAAAAAGGAGAGGGTGGCTGTGCAAAGAATGGATTCATGGGCACTTGTCTTCCTAAAAGGATCCAGCTTTGTTTCATAGGTTAAATGATATTGTAAAATGTTACAAGATCTTCATGTTCTGTAGCTTGTAATTAAAGTTGCTTAATAGAATGTCTGGTTTGTTTTCACAGCTTTCATCTCAGTTGAATCGCTTTTTTTCCTCTTTAAACATGCACAAATTCATCATAACACCGGGATCTCACATTTGGACATTAATAAAGAAAAAAAGAAATTAAATTTTTTAACATTTACAACACTACATTAATCCAACTATATGTTCAATCTTAACTCTTATAAAATAACATACTCCAACTTAAAATTATACAAATAACAAGTTGTCTAATAAGATCCATTCACCAATATATAAAAATTACCAAAATATAAATAATAACACTAAAACATTAGTGTTATATCAAAAAAAAAAAACACTAAAACATTAGTGATTTTAACTCATTGATTACTTCGCTTTAGCCTCCAAGCCTTCAAATCTACATAAAATGGAGAAGACACAATCGCACCTTTATGAATTTAACAACATCTAATAAATAGGAAGTTTTTCGTTTAGACACTTTTTTTTAAAAACCAAAGCAGACATGTACTCATAAAAAAAACCCTCACTTAAGGCGGAGGAAAAACCCTAGTTACAGCCCATGGACCAATAAATTTGACAAATAAAACTAAGCTCCTATCAATATAAACAACCACCGAAAAATAGCCTATCTTCTCTGACGAATGTACATCACACCCATCCTATCTAAGCGAATCAAATCTCGACAAAACCTTGGTAGTTCCCTACATGATAAGAACCATTATGTCTTGCCCTTCGCACCTAACTTCGCCAACTCATCCGCAGCCCGATTAGCTTTTCTATACTGTTGCATGACTTGGAAGTCAAACTTCTTTAAAAGCTCAATTAGAACTTCCCAAAAATCCCACAAGTACTATAGTGTACATTTCCTTGCCAAAATCCAAGGCACCACCAACTAAGAATCACATTCAATATCGACCTGATATAATCCCAAATCCTGACACAAGGTCAATCCATCATAAGCGCCCTCAATTCCGCTTCATTATTCGAACCATCTCCAAAAAAGGGCGAAAAACCTGCAGCCAACCTGCCTATATCATCCCTAACAACCCCACCACCACCAGCCATTCCTGGATTGCCTGGACAACTTCCATCTACATTAAGTTTTACTCTACCAGTAGCAGGTTTAGCCCATTTTACAATCCGACAAGGTCTCTTGTGGGACACCATTGGAGTGATATCAAAGTGTCTAAGAAGCAATTTTTCCGACTGTGAAAGAGCTTGTTCCTTTTTTGGCTTGGACGACACATGTTGCAACCAGAATTTTATCGAGCGAAAAATCTCGTCCACAGTTTCATGAAGACCCTCCATTCTAGCTTTACAACGTCTCATCCATAGTCTCCACGTCAATATAGTTGGAAGTAATCCATGTAAGAATTTTTTGCCGCTCCAGCCCACCATAAATTAACTCTTTCATACTAGTTATGTTTAGATCTCCACCGTATGCCCAAAGCCACTGAGACTTTTCTTCAAACTTCATTTGCCGCCTCACATGTGCTCAGAACGTGGCTAGCTGTTTCTTCCATTCCCATGAGGCAGCAATCACAACGAGAAGCTAAGGCTACACCCATTTGTCGAACTCCATTATCTACACTTAAAGCTGCCAAAAAAGCCTTCCACATTATAAATGACATTCTTTTTGGGAGTGCAAAATGCCATACCCATGTTCCCCAAGGAGTTTGAGGATACCGTACTCTAATCATGTCCCATGCACTCTTGGAAGAGAAGGTTCCTTGACCACTCGGTTTCCAAATAAGAACATCATCCCCCTCTCTGCATTTACTCACATTTGCCATAACACTCGCTACAAGTTGTAGTAATTGACTCACATTCAAGCTACTATCCAAGTAGACATCTTTGATTTTAAGAGTTGGTTGATCAATATGTGTTGTATGCCTTGACAAAGGGCCGTCGTCTAACCAATGGGCATACCAGAACGAGGTAGAACCCTCCCTAATCCACCACTGACTATTGTTAATCACCTCAGGAATACATCCCATAATAGAGCACCAGAGGCTCAAGATGGCGGGCCGTCAATCGACCTTGTACCACTGGGACTCCCAAGTAAATAAACGAAAATTGGCCCTCCTTGAAGCTAGTCTCCCTTAGTACTTCTTCTTTCTATGACACTGAACAATTTTTTGAGAAAAACATAGCAAACTTCTCCTTGTTGATTTTTTTACCAGATCATCTCTCATATAGGCATAAAAGCTTCATGAGCTCTCTGATAGACATTTTCCTTCCATTGGCAAAAATAACTAAATCATTAGCATACATCAAATGAGATATCGCAGGTGTGTCCATAGGATGTGAAAAATATCCAATATTTCCCTTCTCAAAACCCCGCTTCAATAACCTAGTGAGCACATCTTCCATGATAATAAACAAATAAGGAGATAGAGAGTCTCCTTGACGAAGACCTCTCGAAGATTTAAAGAAACCCTGCATGGTTCCATTTATCATCACTGAAAACCATGGCATGGAAATACATTGACCAATTAAGTTACAAAACCTCATCGGGAACCCAAAGGATGATAAAACATGAAGTAAGAACTGCCACTCCACCCTATCATATGGTTTAGCCATATCTAATTTAATTATCACATTTCCACCACAAACTTTTTTATTAAGATAATTCACTAATTCTTGAGTGAGTGTAATGTTCTCAAAGATACTTCGACCCTGGATTGAAAAATAATCCTAGAAAGAATATCACTCATTCTCTGCACCAAAATCTTCGAAATTTTTTTATACACAACAGAAAAGGCGCATAGCACCTCTCCTTCCTCTTGAGACACTGTAGACTCAATTATATGTGATAAATTTGGCAAGCCTTCGCTATCCTTTCTTATAAGAAATGTCTCAAGGTATTTAACATCTTCTGAATGTATTTGCTGCGGAGTCGAAATAATAGTGCCGTCTGTCAGCCTGCTTTGATTAAAGTGGAGGAAATTCAATGAATCCCTATAAAAAATGGTAAGATGGAGATAGATGTAGCCGCTCAGTTTCTTTTCCTCCAGAAACGACAATGTAGCGACCGAGAATTTTAAATAATATAAAATTATTACCTTGAAAAACATGTCACTAAATTTTAACCCCAAATTTTAAATTGAAAGCGTGTTCCTCTAGCCGTTGTAAAATCAATTTAAAACTATTCAAGTCAAGTCAAGTCAAGTCCAATTCCGAATAATTTTAAAGTGTCCAATCCCTTATCATTTTAAAGCCAAATTTTGATAATTTTAATGTACAATATTTTATTATTTAGGGTCCAAATTTTAATAGCCCAAATCTGGGTTATTTTAGCCCAATCCACTTAGGCCCAATTAGGAAATATTCTTACAGCCCAACTAATTGGCCCAATTAGTTCCTAGAAATTTGTGCCCTAAATTTCTACTGTTCATATAACTCTCGTTTTCTCTCCTCCTCACAATCTCACACCTTCAAGCAGCCATTATTGGTAAGAATCTCCACCTCCCTCAATTTTCCCCTCAATTCAGTCCATTGTGAAAACTCATGTTGATGCTAAAATTGATTTTTAGCACCAACAACAATCCCTCAAGATTGGAAACTCTAAATTATGCTAGAACATTAATTTCTAGCATTGTCACCGTGATGTTTTTCACACAAAATCGACACTAGACAAAACCCAGTTGCAAGGACACACGAGCTGCAGCCTCAACCCGGAACCACCATTCAAACGGTCCAGTAGATATCGAACCACCAACACCCAAGTTGCAGCCATCCAACCCTCAGTCGAGGAACCACCACACCAACACCACCATCTCCAAAACAACCACTGCAACACAGCACACGAACGGCAACTGCAACCCCGAAACTGACAACCCCTACACCCTAAAATCGACACCAAACAGCCCCTATTTTACCCCCAAAATCAACCCCAAACGGCCTCAAAATCAAGACCTAATTTAACCCATAAACTTACCTTAGTCCCCAACCCATTTTTCAACCAGATTACGCCAAGAAACCCAAATGAAAATCGAACCTCCAAGCCTCATTTTAATCTTGAGTCGTGCACCAAAATCCTCGTCGCCTCCACCCACGCACTAGCGCCACCACGCGACGATGGTCGGAGCTTCCCCCTCTCCTCTCTGCTCGTTTTCGAAATGGGTGAGAGAGAGAGAGAGAGATAGAGAGAGAGGTGTATATTATTTTGTATATTTTTTATTTTTGAAATTTACCCCTTAAGCCCCAGGTTTCGAAAGTTATTTTATTTCGGTCCCAAGGTTTTAGATATAAATGAAACGGTCCCTAGAGTTCTTATTTCCCGCAGTTAGCCCACTATTTTCGAAAAGTCGAATTCCAGTCCTTAAACTTTTCAATTTCAGTTTCATAAATTTCAAATTAAGCCCTTGAACTTTATTTATATCATTTTAAGTTATTTATTTCAGTCCCAAAGTTTTAGTAATTAGTAAATCAGTCCCTAGAGTTCTTGTTTCCCACAATTAGCCCATTATTTTGAAAATATTATTTTCAGTCTTTAGACTTGTCAAATTTCTGTTTTAACATACATCCAATTAGGTCCTAAACTTTATTTTATCACTTTAAAACTTTAAATTTTCGAATACTAATTCAAAACTTATTTTCTATTTTGGCTAGACGAAACGTACGAACGATTAGGAGATTGAGGTTGCTTCCCGCTCCATTTTTCACATGACTTGAGATAAATTGAGGTAGATTCGCCTCCATTAATTAGTTTAAATTATAATTGCATGTATTATGTGACTTTATGTGATTTATATGCTTTAATGCATAAGACGAGAATATCTCCTATGTGATAAATGATGTGGTTATGATTAGCATGATTTATATGCTTTAACACATGCGATGAGACGAGTATCTCTTATGAGATAATATGATAATGTTATGCGTATCTTATGTACTTAAATGAACGAGACGAAACTACTCACACCCTACGATTTTAAAGAGCCTATGATTTTTAAAGACAATGAGCATATGATGATGATGTCACGGTATAAATTGCATGATTACGTGTTCAATTATTCTGTAAATTAATTATTGGCGATGAGTTTATCCCATTATTTTAACCACATTTGTAGATCTCAGAGACTGACGGTATTGATGGGCAGTGGTGGCAACGATTTAATGGATGAAGTTATTTACTTTTGAAATTTACATATTTGAACGTTATTAACGTACTTTGTCATTTCAATTATTTCAAAAACTTGAGATTTAAGGTTTAATCAATTTTCTTAAATTAATCAAATGAGTTTTGTTGTCGACAAGGTTTTATAATTATAAATGTGATGTTTAAAATTTAGTTATTTTCGCGAATATTTTTAGTTAATTCAAGACAAAAGAGGATGACGTGGCACTCCGGGTTCACGGAACTCGGGGCGTTACAGACAAAATGCTGGAGATTTGATAAAAACTCATGTCACTTTTATTCTTTGAAATTTGAATTAAAAAGTTAAACCTGGGTTGAAAACAAAAAAATAAAAATAGAAAATGATATTTTGGATTTGGGTTCAATTGATCAGTTGCCAAATTTATTTAGTAAAAAATTAAAATAATTAGGCTTATTTAATACCCAAAAAAAAAAAAAATATATATATATATATATATATATATATATATATATATATATATATAAAACCATGAATCGAACAAAATCCATGAATCGAACCATAAAATATATATATATATATATATATATATATATATATATATATATATATATATATAATTTGGGCAGCTCAATTCTTGGTCTAAAACCACGAATCGAACAAAACCTGTTGATTTTCGATTCTACTACTTACCCAAGTATTTAACTTAAGAAGCGGTTTGGATTGGGGGCCGGTTCGATTTGAGAGTTTTATCTAGTCCTAATTTCTTCCCTCTCCCTCAAAAAAGGTTCGAATCTAGACCGTTGGCCTTGGGAATCTTCACTCTAACCACTTGAGTTTGGTGTACACCTTTACATGAATCTTATCTTGCCATCTTACGCAACTAATCCTTTGTAATATGGTCAGTATAAGACAATACTTGCCGAAATGGAAGGAAAATAATCTGTTAAACTGAAATGACTATCTGGAAAGGGGAAACAAAGTAGGTTTATCTGATTAAAGACTGAGCACATTCATTAATAAATTGTAAGTCACAAAGTGAAGCAAAATGCGAAGATTTTGATGTAGAGAGGATGTGGATTTCACTAGCCACAAAGGTTTCTGAAAGGACTTTTCATAAACAATATTATCCTAGTCACAATTGGTGACCCAAAAAATAGTTTAAGAAATATTATTTATCCTTAATAATTGAAATGCATTTCAAATTGCAATTAATTATCATTCATATGCACATCATTACAACACAAAAAGAGCAAATGAATGCATACTTCATGCCTCAATACACAATAATTTATACTCTTTTCTCCACTATGTGACAATGACAATTTTTTTTCTTCAAATACTTTACTTTTGAATCTGTATGATTACATTGACTGATTAGGGCTCATCAAGAACACACAAATATGTATTCATTGTGAAGTGGAAATGGGGTTTGTCTCAACATATGATGGAGAAATAAAATAATTTCAATGTATATATTAAGAGAAAGATCACTTATCATAGAGGAATGATTGATATCTCATCATTATTTTGTGCCCACTCTTCTTGTTATGTGGGTGTCTGTACATGATTCTTTTGATACGTGACAAGTTAACGAAATTCTTAAACAACGAAAATTGAAGTTTGACGACATCGGTGTAAAGAAAAATCGAGTACCAAGAGAGCATGTAATTGATATAACTAGCAGAAAATTTCACCATCCCAACTACCACTTTGTTGAACAGCTAGACAAGAACTAATCATCATAAAACCAGTATGCAGCTAAAACGTTAGAAATATTGTAGAATAAAGAAACGATTAAAATGTAAGCAAAGGCACTGCACGTTCTAGGTGCAATCGTGCATCACAGCGATAATGAAATAAGAAACAGATAGATGAAAAAAATTTATCAGAAGCATCATTCTTTAAAAACTAAGAGTCGGAATCCAAATTAAGATGGACGAAAGCTTGAAATAATGCATGCTAAAAGTAGCTACTTCATATATACAAAGAATCACACAAAAATTCCATGCTCTACTCTACTTCTGTTCACCTGTGTTTTCTTTTCATGTACAGGTTGGTGGCACAAAGAAATTACCTCTCGTGTCCATGAAATATGTTACAAAAATGAAATAAAAAAGAGCTCTGGTAGAATTTTACAAACAATTAGAGGGACTATACTAATGAAGAATGATCTATTTGACGACGAACAATTGAAGATTAAGTAGAACAGATTCAGGACCGGACTACATGCAATAACACAAAAATGAAATGGGCTGAGGACTGGTCCAATCCCCTACATCAGCGAGATTAAGAAAAGAAAGAGGTGCAAAGAAGAGAAGACTTGATGACAAAAGAAGATATCAATTTATTCATATAATCAAGAGCGCAATTCTGCTAGATTCCTCCTCCCACAATGCCAGAGTCCACCTACAATCAATAAATGCTTTCGACTCAAAGATGACCTGGCAGGCAAGTGAAGGGCAATGAGTTTGACGAATTTGATAAGGCAGAGCACCACTAAAGGAGGTAGCCTGAAAGAGAAAGTTAGAATTCAAAACCTTGATGTCAGCATGTTAAATCTGTATTTGAACCTGAGTGCCTACAAAAATCAGCGAAACAAAAACTTGCAGTCCTCAAATGCAACGGGTAAAAAGGTAATTAAAAAATTTGAAAGAACACCGACTTGTTTAAGTGTCTGCTCGTAGTCCCAATATACAGACACCAGCTTTAGCTCAGATTTCTATGGAACAACAAGTGGAGAGAACGAAGGATGCTGATGCCACAAAACTTTGTGGAGCCAAAAATATGGAGACAATGAAGAAGTACAAAAATCTATCGAGGAGATAGCAATATAATCAGAACAGATGTCTGTTGAAAATGCGTCAAGCATTAATATGTAAAATCTGTAATGCTTGTAAATCCATGACACATTCTAACAAAAAAATATAAATATTCATCCAAGCATGTCAAAGGCATTTGATCAAGTATATAACAATAGAAATTGCAAGATATTTCTAACCCTTCAAATTATTTTGGAAAAATTGTAACAAAAATCTCCACCAGATGCAGGGGATGATTCATTGGAACCAATTCTATCCAAGCAGTAGACAAATCATTAAAATGTTACTTAGGACAAAACACGTAAAAACTGTTGGAATTTGGGCCATATTGTTCCACAGCTATCTGACTTCAATCCCATAATTTTGATATGAAAACATTATCTACTAGGACGTATCATGGAAAAATAGTAGAATTTAGTATCAGAAATTTACAACTACTGTAGTTTTTGGGAAGGTGCCCTCCTTTGTTATATAGTCACAGACAATAGAACATGTTATTTCCACCAGTGCTAACACTAACAAGCTACTTTATAGGTAAGTAATATACGAGGCAATATAAAATTATCTGATAAGCACGTTCAATTTGCGTACAATTTCACTTATTTTGGGTCTAAGCCTATGTTTGGCTCATGTTTATAAACACTCAAGGCACTTTTTATCCCACATTTCGAGAGTCCCATAAGTACTACATATTTATTCACTACTCATTTTTAGTTATTTATAATTTAAATCGTCGATAAACACTTCCCAAACAGCTCTAAGATGGAGTTGTTATACACTAACAATGCAACTGGTGCACTAGTTGCAAAATCTACGAACTTTAAGACAATGAAGGAAAGGCTATCATTTCTCTCTTCTCACAGCTCAAAGCACGAAAAATTCGTTGGAGTTTGTTAACAGAGCATTTGGTTGATTCCAATAAAAATCATTCCCAAGCGAAGGCTCTGGTTTCACAGGCAGCATTAATCTTATCCGATATCAGGGGGAAGAGGAATGCTACAGGGGGGGAGGGAGGTGGGTTTGTTGACAATCTCTCACACATGGAGTGGGTGAGGGGTAATTTTTTTTTTTTTTTAATCACAGTGGGGTCCACCACTGTGAGTGGTCGTCAACCACTTCGGTCAACTGCTGCTGTGCAAGTAGAATTCCTCCAGGGGAAAATGATCGGTGTCATAGATCATATCTAGAATCTTATCTAGCATAGAGTATAAAAGAACTGAGATGAGGGGAAAAGAGAACTAAAGTAACCATTTGGTTAAACCAATAGGATATTCCTTTTATATGGTTACTACTTTTATAGGAGATCCATCCAGATCCATTCCAGAATGCATGTTTTAGAGGAGACAACCTGGTCTAGAGGGGTAACTCCTTTTTGTGGCATCTTGGCACAAATTGAATAACAACTAAAGTCTAATTTGTAAACAACCATAATACTGATTCGTCGAGTAGCAAGTAATAAGTACTCAAAATCAATAATCACTCGACAAATTAGCATGCGTTTGGTTTAGATATAATCAGATTTTTAGTAGATTTTGATAGACGTTAATGGAATATGTGGTTGAAAAGTTGTAGGTACCACGAAATGTACGGTTAAAATAAATTGTTGACTTTGATTTAAATTTTAATCAACTTTCTTAGTTAAACCAAAAATGGGTTTAAGATTATATTTTCAACGCCTCAGAACACCTTGGTTGGTCGGAATAGCATAGTTTTAAAAACCACACATTTTAGTCAGCTTGGAAGCTCGACAAACAAGTAATTTCTTTTTCAGTCCGAACAGTAATGAATTATGCATTTGTTAAGTTTGCCTTTTAAGTTATACCTTCTCAAGTAATTCCTCTTAAATCTTTAATAGTTATGGTAAAAACTGAAAAAGGCAGTTATTTGCCAATAAAGAAAAACATTGCACAAACATTTTGTTATCCATATTAATTACGTGGCATACACGTGATAGAGGACTCTCCATTGGACAACTTGACATCGATTGATTATACTAACTGGATTGGATCTATTGGATCAAGAAAACTCATCTTGGCTTTAGCTTAGGCCATTAGCCTTGCAGCCCATTTCCATTTATAATTAGGGAAAATTAGGTTGTGTACCCTATTAAAATAAGTCTTTTGATTAATACCTTTTAAACTAATTAAACATTTTAATCAAGTAATAATTACGTCCTAATCTAAACTAAACTCCAACCCCCCTAAGTAAAACCCCGAAACCCACTCCTCTCATTCCAAAAACCCTCTCATTCCTAAAAACCACTCCTCTGGCGATTTTTCATCTCCGAGAAAACTCCATACGTAATCTTCATTTCCTATCATTTTTTGTCGATTTCGTCTTCGCATTCCTTTGTCTCCGTTCATCTTCAATCTCCGACACTGACTTATTAACTTTACCGACACTGACGATGATACCGAAATTCAACTCCTATTTTTTGTCGATCATTTATGATGAAAGTCTAACTTTGCCATATATTTTTGCCTGGTGGTGGATATGGAGCTGTTGCTGGTGCTAGTGCTGGATTGGGAGGAGGTGCAGATGGAGGTGGTGGATTTGGTGGTGGTGGAGGAGATGGTGGTTTAGGTGGTGGAGCTAGTTCAGGTGGAGGCTTTGGTGCTGGTGGTGGAGCCAGTGGAGGCTTTGGTGCTGGTGGTGGCCTCTTATTTCTTGCTTATTGCATTAATGAAAGTGTTTGATAAGTGAATTAGGGATTCTTTAATGAATAGAATAGCAATCAAAATAGGTTCTGTTTCGTTATTTGTTGAAAATGTATACATGAGAATGGGTTAGTGATTACGCCCAAAGAATAACGCGGTAGTTGTAGCACGGCTTTGGGGTGTCGTATCCACAGGGAGACTGAAGAATATTTAAAGGATCAAAAGGACCAAATTTTTTACTCAAATATGTAATAAAATTCAATGTTGAAACGTGAAATTAAAATCAATAATTCGAAGCAGTGAAGAGTCGGAATTCTCTCAATTGGATTAGATCAATCATATCAATTATTTATTTTTATAATACAATTAGAGGCTTTCATCCCGACACTCTAATCGAAAGATATATCATGAAAATCAATTTAATTTACAAATGTAATCCTAGAATTTAGACTTAAGATATATTCGCGCAATTTTATTGGAACAAGATCAAAGATCGACCATATACATCAAGCATAAGGCAGTAATCAATCCGTCAATAAAGTGAAATTGAGATTAAAATTCAACAACTAATTTTAATCTAACGATAGAAGAAGTATGACTGGATCTATGAAGGATATAATAATTGTTAAATCAATCTCAACAATAAATAATTGAAATTGAAATTCAAGATATAGTTTGATTGAATAATGGAAAAAGTATGATTGAATCCATAAAAAATCTTGTAAATATTAAATCGATTTCAATATAAATTTAAGGAATGAAAATATAAATTTTAGCATTATTTGACAATGAAAAGATCAAATTAAATGAATAAAAGACATGAAATCACCAATTTCAATCGAGTTCCTTCGTAGCTTCACCAGGATCTTTAGTTCCTCATGTGTTTCTTGAGCCACATAGAAGAAGAATGGTGTATGAGGCCTCCTCTATATGTATTCTTCTGTTAAGTATTTGTAAGAGTTGAAAATTAGATGAAAGTCACGTCCAAATTGATTTCCAAAAGAGTTCTAATCAAATAAAGAAAGTTCCTTTCGCGCGCGGATTTTTTGTCTCTGCATAGCAGTCAATAATTTGATTATAACTTTTTCTTTCGATATCCGATTTAGACGATTCAAAATGATTTAGAAAGATAACTTGAAGAGCTACAACTTTATTAGAAATATATTTTTTCCAATTCAGACTTTTACTATGCCAAAAATGGGTCTTAATATTTGGCTAAAAATCTTGAATATATTTTGTGCGAATTGGAAATTGATTTTTGATAATATTTCATTCCTTTTTGACTTTTGATTGCTTCCAATCGACCCTTATCACTCTCGAACCTTCATCGTGAGCCCCGACATAATTTTTGAGTATTTGCACTTTAGTCCCTAAACTTTCACTTTCTTCTATTCTGGTCATTTTTCACTTGTTTCTCCTTATTTCCACTACATTCATCACTTGTCCTATAAAACATGAATTGCATAAAATTAAGCTATATTCCAACATATTAATCAACAATTGCTCATGTTTTGACAATAGAATAAGTATGTAAAACGTACTTATCTGTTAGCCTTAAATGTTGCTATCCATTTTTCATGAATATTACCTCTTATTTCTGTCTTGCAGTATTATTAATAAAAAGTTTTGTTTCTTCCTTGCATTATTAGCCTTAAATGGGTTAGTCCCAACTGGCAAATTTGTGTATGATAATACAAGAATGGGATCACCATTATGCACCAATGCCACCTAATCATGATTTGATTATGTCACTTTTTTTGTTACTTTATTGAATTGATTCCAATGAATCACAATCATGCAACAAATGCCACTTGATCATACTTTGATTATGTCACTTTTTCTGTTACTTTATTGAACTCATTCTAATGTTTTAATTGGTGTTTTGTTACTTTTTTTATGTTTGTCACTTTTTTTAATCTTTGTCACTTTTTTAGTCACTTTCTTGATTTCTATCACTTTTTTAGTGACAAACATCGATTTTTAATAAAAGTAACATTATATGTCATTATTAATAAAAAAGTGACACTTAATTTTAAAAGTGACAATGGATCACATTTTCATTGTCACTTTTGTTTACGTAATCAGCATGTAGATTGGCCTGAACGTTGTGATTATTTTAAGATCATGATTATTGGTGTTGCACAAATGGATGGTGCTATTTTTGTATTTGTTACTTTTTTTTAATTTTATTACTTTTTGAGTTTGTGTCACTTTTTTTAAAAAGTAAAAAAATGACATTGTGTCACTTTTTCATTTTACATTGTGTTTTTTACTTTCTAAAAACTTTTCATATGATTTTTCGAAACATCCCTAATTTTAAGGGTATTTTTGTAAGTAACCAACTATGCAATTAGCTTATTGGAATTCAAGGTAAGTTTTTACTTTCTCTGGTCAAATCCCCCTTTTCTATCTCCATATCTTTTGTTCCGACAATTGACTTAATCATTGGAGTGTAAATGGTCGCCGAACCTTTTTGTCAAAATATGACCTTTGCATCCTAACGACGCGTTTAATTGAGCCATTAAATAATTAAAGCACTTCAAAGAAAATTCTTGCATGCTACGCTTTATACTTGGATCGAATAACTAAATTTTCTAATTGAGCTTCATCTCAATAAAAATACATGCACCAATAAGTGTAAAGATTACACTTGTCTTAATCATCAAAAGTGGCTTTTGAGAATAATTTTATGAACAAAATATTTAGACCATGTTCTCTTTGTCGTTTTCCAGCCATTTCCTGTTTTTAATTTCTCAAAACAACGAAAACATGTTCTCTATCTTATTTTCGAAAACAAGTTTTGGAAAATGAAAAAAAAATGTAACAGAAGACGGAAAACAAAATTTTAACACAAAACGCCCAAATTTCCAAAACACGCGAAACTTCCTCAACTCTCTCGCTCTCACTCTCACTGAACTCTCTCCCTCTCTCTCAACTCTCACTCACCCACCCTACCTGTAAATCGATCTACAGCGGCAAAACCCAAACCAAATAACGAGAAGCAGATCACGTTGGACGGGACGAAGGGTGCTAGATGGGATCTTCGAATTTTGGGACAGTTTGTTCCGGTCAAGCCGAATCGAAGGCTACAACGACAGGTTTCAGTTTTAATCAAGATTTCGCATCTCCAAATCAAGGTTTTGATTCTTTACTTGTGATAATCTTTAGTTATTTGTTGCTATTCAATTTGCATTGTTAGGTCCGATTTGCCGTCTGTTTTTTTATTTGATTGGTGCGAAAATTGAGGCGGGTTGGACAATAGTTGAGGTGGTCGCTGGTGCTGGAGGTGGAGGTGGAGGTGGAGCTGAAGCTAGAGGTGGGGTGGTGCTGGAGGTGGACATGGACGTGGAGGTGGAATTGTTTGATCGATTCTGGAATTGATAGAACGGTTTGTGGAGGTGGAGGTAGAGGTAGAGATCTAAACCAAGTTAACTGAGATTAGAATGGAATTGTTTGAGGTGGAATTGGAATGGCAGATTAGGTATGGGTTTGAACGGGTTTCAAAAATTGTTTGAAAAACAAGCATGTAGTTTGAGGTGTGAAATGGAATGGCAGATTAGGCACCATGTAAGGTATGAATTTAGGAATTAGGCACCATCTAGTTTAAGGTGGAATGGGAATCGCATATTAGGTGGAGGTGTTCAGATTAACTGGAATAATTTGGAGAGCACCTGCATCACATTCTATCTTCTATTTTCGTGAATCCAGACAGCCCATCACAAAATACTCAGTAACATATGCAATAAGAATAACCTGCAAGATTAATCATCCATAATCATTGCCTAAAAGAATTCCAAATTTATTAAACCTGAAGCAAAGAAATGCATGCATAATGTTATAATCACCTACTCAAATATCCAACACTTACATAACTTTTAGATGGAAATAATCAGTGAAAACTAGGGGATAATTGGAGAAAGGCCCAGGCTGTTGCTAATGAGGTAGAAAATGGGTGTCAATCCTGTTATGGTTGTTACTGAATTTGAGCAGAAGCATTACATAAGTGTAGCGGTGTGTAATTTGTACATTTATCTATCATTAAGAGACCCATTTAGCAGCCGTCCTCTATTGCTATTTTCAGTCAATTAGTTTTGGTATATGTTCCAATAATGGTTGAGGGTGTTGCGCAGATGCTTAAACTAGGGAGAGTTTGGTGTAATTTGTAGATTTCTATTTCATTAAGAGACCCTTTTAGCATCCCAACGTTCTCTGTTCTATTTTTAATGTGGCTTGTTTGCTATGTGTTATCAAGTCCTCACCTTGAAGGTAGCATCATCCAGATTAGTTTTATTGAATGTGAATTTGAATACAAATATAACATAGTAGCATCTATTATAAATCTTCTGGGTTGTTGAAATGGCTTAAAAGTTATTGAAATTTAGGGGTTTTAAAAATTAAGATCAGCGATTTTACTTTTAAGGCAATATGCCTTGGTTTTCTTCTGTTAGTAGTAAGTGTATTGTCTACATTTTCATATATTTAGCAAATGTTGCTGGCCTTGGACTGTATTCAGTTGCAGATATGATTGGTATCAGGTGGTTTTTAAGGGTACCAAACTCCGAATGGAAGGTATACTATTATGGTGTTGCTGATTTCATGTTCTATGATCAATTTTTTGTCAATTAAGGTTTCATATCACTTGCTATCTCCCTTTTGCCCAATTTTAAAGTGAATAATCAATTTCAATTGATCGCTTTTTGTTGTTTATAACTGTTTCAGTTAAGTTACATGATGATTCTAATTCTTGCGTTTTGATTTTAACAGGTCCACGAGAAATAAGTCAAGAAAATTTCTGAAATGAATGTAGAGCTTTCCAAATCTGCTGGAAATGGCAGTATTGCCAGTTCAAGTGTTTCTTCCAGTCCTAAACAGAATCTTACTAATGGAGGATGCCCAAGTCGATCTTACAATTAGTGTTCAATCGTGTGATTACCACCATTCGAAAAAAAAGTTGCGCTGATCATGGCTTTGGATTGAAGACGGCAAAGTGTGTGATGAATTGTTTATGTGAAGGCTGCCATAGGCAGAAATTAGAACATTTGGCAATTTTTTTGTTTATTCGTGTAAACATATTTTATAAATTTTGTTAACTCATTAAATTAATTATAATGATCATTACCTATTTGTAAAATACTCCGTGTTGTATGTTATGTTACCATTTTTTAAATTTAAGTTGCACATAAGAGTGAAAATGGTTTCCTTATCTGAAATCAAATAGTTCGAAAAATTTGTTATCTTTGTATGAAGAATGTGATGAAATAACATGTGCATTTTTTTTTCCTGGACACATAAATAATACATCATTTCAATTAGACGAAAGAATTTTAGCAATGTTACATCATTAATTTTTTTCTTCAATCGATTAACATTAAATTATTAAAATTTATTGAATGATCAGATTTATTGAATAAAATATTATAAAAAAAAATTTCAAAATTTCAAAGTAAACGCGTTTTTAAGTTTTCTATTTTGATAAACAATTTTTCAGAATGACAAAGATAACGAGTTTTCAGCAATTCCAAAACAGACACTCAAAATAGAAAACACAAAATGAATTCAAAACTCAAAACACAAATCAAAAATACGAAGAGAACGTCCCCTTAGCTTTGTGTTTTTTATTATTTTAGGGGAAAATCAAGAATTGGACGGTAACGGAAGAAAATGAGCAAAAATTGATAAAACATAAATGAGTAAAATTTGAATTGATAATTTTTTAGAATGTCTCCGAGAGACTCTTTAAGCATAAGAATATCTTTATTTTAATGAGTCGATCCTTAAAATTATACTCTAAAAGATTTTTTTTTAAATTAGCATTTTAATTTAGAGAGAATTTGACTCTCCAAATTTCGAGAGTCAAACCACTCTCTATAAGTAAATACATTCAAAGTATTTCAATTTTTCAATTGAGGAAAATAATATAATAATTTGGAGGGAAATTAGTGAAAATAAAATATAGGAAAAATACTAAATATTTTTTTTTTTTTGAGCAGTAATATTAAGTGTTAAATATAAAGAGTTTAGTAGAGTACTTAAAAATTTTAACTTTCTAAATTTATGAATTCTCTCTAAATTATAAAATATATTCTTTAGAAATAGAGAGAGAATTGGAAATGCTCTTACCACATTAATTTAGATGAAGCTAAGATAGGATAAAAATTGATAATAAATATTAATTTTCGTGAGAACGATATTCAAACTCAAAAATTTCATATTCATACACTTGCAGAATCAATCGAATATTTGCACTTAGGTTTTTTTTTCTCTAATAATAAAATTGTAATTGGCTTTCCAATTAAACTTAAATTTCATATCAACGACATGATTAAAAAATGTCAATTGAGAGCCGAGTTACTAAAAATTATTAAAGTTGAGGACTTCTACTACAATTTTTTCTTTGAACGAGAAAATAATAGGACAAAATAAAAAATTTCGTTGGATATTCACGTGTCCGTTTTAAGTGAATCGTACGTAAGATAGCTAGCTAGCTAGCCTGGATTTTCCCTAAAAGTTTAAAAGAAGGGGCCAGCGCCGAATCTTCCTTCAGATTCTTTATATTCAGCTTCCCCTCCCACGTTCAAAGTTAACTTGGAATCTTTTTGCTGTCGGATCGTCTTGACTAAGTTTTTCTCGATCAAAGATACACGTAGTGGAAGGTGAAAAGCGAGAAAAAAAAATGTGTTTGTTGCTATGTGATAAAGAGGAAAAAGAAGTTGGAAGGCAACAGGCTTCTGGAGCATGCCCTTGCTGTGGAGGGAAAGTGGAAGCAGTGGATGTTGGAATTCAATGGAGATTTTTCTGTTTGCCCTTATGTTTCACATTCAAGAGGAAGTTCTTTTGTATGCTTTGTTCAAGGCGTTTGGTTCTGCATAATTGTTGAACAGTTTAGAATTTGGATCAAAGATCAGTTTTAGTATGTGGGTTGATGTTGGACTTTTTGTTACTTGAATGTGTATAGTTTTTAAGATGAAAATGTTAATTTGATCTGATCTGAGATCTGGTCTGAGATCTGATCATTTGTTTTCTTGTTTCTTTTGTAATAGTGGAAGAAAACTGTGTTTTAGTTATGAGTCGACAAAGAATAGTTATGGGTTTATTTGCTTAAGTAATTGCAACTTATAGCTCATATTTTGATAAAGGATTACGAGTGTGTTTGGAAATCGAAGGGCTTTTTGCAAAGTTTGAAAGCACTTTTCTCTAAATTTTACTTGCCTCGTAACTGATTGATCCCGCAGTTGACCCAAAATTGTTTATGAGGAAAATCTAAAATATTTTCACATACATTTTATTGTCGATTTGTTCTAACTAAGTCGAAAGAAGTACTGAAGTGATCAAATTTAAATTTGAATTAGCCGAAAAGACCTTTCGTAATAAGAATATCTTTAACGTATTGAATTTTTAAATAAGTAGACCCTTTTTATCTTCTTTATTTCACTTGCGAAAAATGATTTTTTTTTTTTTTGGAATATTCGTTGGATAAACAATGAGAATTACAAGTTTTCTTTTGGCTTCCAATTTAATTAATGTGATAGTATTTGAAAGTCAATAAGCACGTTTTTGTTGAGTAGTCGAAGTCCAATTTTTTAGGCGAACAGTTTAGGACCAGTTTATGATCTAGACCTTGACTATATATTTCAACTTTGATCTCTTCATTTTAATATGTTGAGTGGACCATATAATCTTTGAATAAACTTTTCTAGGACAGATCCAACTCAAAACATTGGAAAGTTCCATGAGAAACATATGTCGGTCCAATTAATGTTTGTTTAGTCTTCGATATCTATACTTCCATGCCGAAAATATAAAAAAATTAGGGTGGGGTTATCCAACTAGGATTTTAATTTTCAGATATTCACAGACTTAAACCTTTCTATTTGGTAGCATGTGATTTCCAGATTGTGTGGTTCGCGTTAAAAATACTAACTTTGTCACATTAAAATGCCAATACCCTTCAAAAAAGTACCTAACTCGAGGTTCCATTTTGAAAGGTTAATTTTATTAAGAATAGAAGTTCAAAATCTTATAAATTGGTTTATGTTTTTATCATTATTCGATGTGAGATTTTTATCTCTTAACATGTCCGAACAAAATATTGACTCGTTTGAGTAAATCAATCTTGAATCCACGTGCTCATTTATTGAGTTTTAATCAGATCGATCGAATTGTTCGTTGGGATTTAATTAAATCTGATACCATATAAAGACTTGTGGTTTCATCTTAAAATATCGACTTTATTAAAAGGAGTATCCTAAACTTTTATAAAAACTATAAGGGTGTGTTTGATAGCATGGAAAATGGGTAGAAAAAGAAAACATTTTCCAACTTTTCCCTTTTAGTAGTGTTTGACAGCAACAATTTGGCATGGAAAATGGGCCACTATTTTTCCCTCTACGCGCCAATTTCCCTGCGTGTAAGGAAAGGATTTTCCCACCTTTTAGGTGGGAAAATTAATTTTGTGTTCTGACTGCTTTTTTTTTTTTCTTTTTTTCTTTTTTTTTTTTTGTTGATAATGGAAACAAATTTCATAACCAAGTGTAAAAAAAAATTTCACTTTCATGGAAAATTTTGATGCAAACGAATACTAAACTTTGATAAAAAAATGATTTTTTAGGAAACAATTTTTTTTTTTTTTTTTTGAATTTTTTGGCAATGGAAACAAATTTTATAACCAATTGTGGAAAAAATTATCACTTTAGTAGACAATTTTCATGTAAAACAAAGCCAAACGAACGCAAAATTTGAAAATTTTCTAGGTGGAATATTATATCAATCAAACACACTTAAAATCATTTTCCCTACAAAATATTTTGTAGGCAAATCTTTTCCCTGTAAAATATTTTCTTTCCACCCATTTTCCACCCTTACAATCAAACACACCCTAAGAAATTTATACTTTCCCAACAAAATTTCTACACACAAATTGAGATTTATGGGCGGAATTCACTTCCCAAAAAAAATTGATTTGTAGGGCAATGATTTGATTTAAAATTTTCAATAGTAGAAGGACTTGTTCCACAAAAGTTTGGGGTTAAATTCACCAATGGTCACCCAACTTTATATTTAATGTTACAGTGACCATCTAATTTGATTTTGTTTCACCATGGTTACTCAACTTTATATTTAGTATCACCATAGCCATACAATTTGATTTTGTTTCACCATGGCTACTCAACTTTATATTTAGTGTCACCATAGCCATACAATTTTATTTTATTTCATCATGTCACCCAATTTCATATAACGTTTCACCATGTTACATAATTTCATATAACATTTCACCATAGTCACCAAATTTCTTTTCACAATTTTCACTAATTTTAAAATGGGTAAAACAATAACTTTGCATTATATAAAATAAATTTTAAAAAATAATTTTTTTAAAAATTTTAATAATGTTTATTTTAAAATAAGTTTTTATTTTATTTTATTTTTTTAAGGAAAGTTTTTTTTAAAAAATAATTTTAAGTTTAGATGTAACCGTACTTGGTGAATGATTTTTATTTGTATTTTGGTGAAATATTTTGGATTCAATATTACATTGATTGACGCTACATGTTTTAATTTATTTATTGTCTTTTTGCATCTTTATATTATTTAGAACAAGGTTAAATACAATAGTACAATATAAATAAAATATAAAATATATGAAAATAATTTAATATTCCCCTACGAATTTTTTCATAGTGGCCTACAATATGTTTTCCCCACGAAAAATTGTTTGTAGAGAAATACAAGGTTTAGCCCACAAATATTCTTTCCACAAAAAATTTTATTTTGTAGGGAAAAACACGTTTTAGCTCACAATATAATTTGTAGGGAAAAATGAAATTGTTTCATGGGCAAAATTAACTTTAGCAGACAAATAATTTTGTCGGGAAAAACTTTCACGACGAATTGTAATCGTCTCCAAAGGGTTCGTAGGGAAAAGTTTTAGCCCACAAATTTCAAAAATTTGTAGTTTTATATCTATCCTCTCTATGTTTGCCCCACAAATGTGCCTACAAAATTTTTTTGTCTGCGAAGATTTTTCCCCACAAATTAGAATTTTTCCCTACAAATAAATTTTGTAGGGAAAACATAAAATTATTGCAGTGTAAGTTGATCTATATTTTCATCTTTATTCAATGTGAGATTTCTTTCCCTTAACAAACCTGACCTAACATGACCTGCACGTGACTTTTTAATGAGCCATGAGACAATTTGTGTCTTATGGTGTTCACCTTGCGACAAGATGCGAATCAATTATGAATCAATCGATCTGTATGTGTTGGAACTACATCTGCAGCTCAACACATTGATCAACCGAAATTCCCAGCACACCTCAGCTCACGATCACAGCATGCTCTCCAGATTCTACCTCCTTCTAGTGCCTTCTATAGTTTGTTAGTTAGTTAGGAATTTAGTCTATAAATAGATCAATGTAATTCCATTATCAATTGAACTTGATGAATAATAAAATTCCCCTTTAATCAGTTCCTTCAATGTGGTTTCCATGTTGAACTCTATCCTGTTATTTCGTTTTTATCCTGTAGTTTCATTCTAGCATTAAGCTTTTGTTTCATTTTCGTTCCTGAGTAGAGTAGCTTGATTTCAGTTTTGTTTCTGCTGGTGTTCCTGGTGTTTCTCCTGCTGGTGCAGCTCGTTTAATTTCTTCTGCCGGTTCACATTTACTTGCTGGTTCATGATTTCTGCAGATCTGTTTCTACTGGTTTTCAGTTTCTTAAGAGTATGTGAAGGGCAACTGGTTTCTCAAGCCCTAATATCATTTTGTGAGGCCTAAGTTTTCCTGAATTAACCTACTTTTGTTCTTTTACCGAAATTTTTTGTATGGATATTTGGTATATATCAGAACTAGTATAGGTCGATCGCTTGAGCAACGGTGGAATGCTTGGAGAAAATAGTGGAAGTCATAGTTAATTACTAAGAACAACTTTGATGCAAGATGAACAAATTCTTTAAAATGTTAGATGCAAAGTTACAATCTTTATCAAGCGACAAAGATAATGGCTGATGGTTGGAGTGATCAAAGGCATATAACTTTGATTATTTTTTTAGTGTATTGCTTTTATGGAATTTTATTTATCGAATTTGTTTATGCTTAAAATGTTGTGAACGATGCTTGAACATTGTTCAACTTAATCACAGAGAGATTTTGAATGGGTTGAGTGTACAAATGTAGTACATATGCACTTGTATTGCACATTGCTTAAATCTTATTTTAAAGGATATTTGTGGATTGAATTATGTGAACTACCTTGCACTTCCTGCTTCACAAATTACTATATTTTGATAGTCTACAACATTTTGTTCATGTTCGGTTATGCTAAAAATCATATATTTAGTAGATTTTGATAAAAATTGTGAAACGTGTAGTTGAAAACTTGATAAAATTGTGGCTCCATAAAATATAAATTTAAAATTGATCATTGACTATATTATTTTTTTATCAACTTTTTTAGCTAAATTAAACATGAATTTATTATATTGAAAACCAATTTATAGACATATAAGTATGTTCTTCAAGGTTTGTAAGACAAGTAGACCTTTCAAAACCCATGAACTTTCAAGAAGTGCAAATGGCACTTAAAAGTTTCTCATTTTAGATAGCAAATTTTGGAAGATTGCTTGATGATCATAAAAATTGTGGATCCTATTATATGGTATATGTTATCCATACAAATTCTAATGAAAAGCCTTCTTTAGGGTATGTGTATGATGACATGCATCATGCATGTATATGACAGAAGGAAATTAAGAGCATATTTTGAATAAAGAAAGATTGTACAAGCCTTATATTCATATAATTGAGCAACGATGGAATAAGCATCTTTCGCTTGACATACTTGCAACAACTTATTATCTTAATCCTACTTTTATTTACGAAAGAATTTTGTAGCTAGGGAGTATAAGTCATGAGTAGTACTCTTGAATGTGATTTACATAATTAAGAGTTTCATACTCTGAACATGGATGATTTAAATTTACCAGATGTTATTCGACGTTTTTTGGTGGATCAAGTGATCTTGAGACGATCTAAGACTGAGGTTTATAGATGAGAATGATATAGATGAAATTCAGCATGACCTATTTGTATTTATTTCTCTTAGCTCTAACTTTAGTAGTTGTAATCACCGCGATTGTTCGTTTGGTTAATTTGTGCTCATTTAATGCTATGAAGATGTAATTTTTGTTAAATTGTGAAACTTAATTATTGTCATTTCACGGAGCTGGTCGTTGTGGCGGTTGGAAGGGGGCCAGGAGGCCCCCCTCCTGGGGGGCCCTGACCAAAATTTAATCTAATGACTGTCTTGTAAAATTCTATTAAGGAATTCAAGTTCTTGTATATTTTGATTGTCTTAATTTATCATATAAATAGAAAGCTATCCTCAAAACTTTATTATTATCAGAAGGGAAAGAAATATACGCTAGAGAAGATAGGAGTGCGATTTTCACTTGTAAACATTTTTTCATCAAAATGAATTACAGCAGTAGAGGGAGAGAGGACGTAATCTTTCATTGAAGTCAACTTCTATAAATTTTGCGTATTCTTGATTGTTAATTTTTCAAATTGATTACTCTCGGAGGATAGAATTAGGGTTTATAATTATCAACAATTATGATTATCATAAATCATACTATTGTTGAAGCTTTGTCTACATCAGTTGTCTCATTTTATTGACATAATGAAAATTAAAGGAATCTATTTATAAGAATACATAAATTTATACGAAACATTACCTAATAATACAAAAATTATAAGTATAGAAAAGTTTTTAATTTATTTTCTTTAATACCATACAGTACTAAAGAAGCCTGCAATACGAAACATGACAAAAATGGAAACATCAAGATAATAGACTCAATTATTTATTGTTGTATATATCTGTAGTTTTCACATATAATTCTTTTGGTTATATACATTGAAAAAGAAACAGTGGGACAATGACTAGAACTTGATCAAACGAAGAAGTCATATTATGGTGGTGAACTTTGCCTAACTATAACTCAGTTCTTTGTGCAATCAAATGTTTGAAAATTTTGTGGAACTTCTACATATGTAGAGCCATTGAAAGTGACACAAAGCTAAGTTAGCTGCACCAGTTGATTCAATGGCATCAATTTCGCTTTCTATGTGGGATCCTTAAATATATTATCCATATAGGGACTGCCTATTAACCTTTAAGGTGTTAGGTAAGAACTTTATTTTTTTGTACGAAAACTTTGGGCGTGTCAAGACCTACCCTGGATCATTATTTACGTTAGACTAGACATGATAATCAATAAATTTTACCTTCCAGATTATTTCTTGCCTAGTTTGGCTAAGGTAAAATGTAAATTCGAGATACAAAGTTACTTACTTAGCCCCTATTTTGTGGAGATTAAATTCAGATTTTTAGTCAATTTTGATAAAAAGTTCAAGAAATATGTGGTTGAAAAGTTGTGGATCCCATGAAGTTAATATATACGTAGAAAATTCTTCTTCGGAAGCAAAATGCGAATTTTCTTATTTCTCTAGTCTAGTCCACTTATTAACATACTTCCTTTGAACCCTTGAGACTTTTCAAAAACCTTTTTTACCCTCAAGTTTTGACCAATTAAACAAATCCCTTCCTTCTCACCCCATACATGGAAGTTACTTTGGATCTTCTAACTTCCAATCTGGTTGTCATGAGATTACTTTCTTTCTTTCTTGTAATATCAGTCGAACCTTGTATGCATTACTAAGCAACTATTGGCTATATGCTTAACAAATGCAAGTCGGGCTATGTTTATGTTCACATCCCAATTTTATCATATGAAAACTAAGAAGTTCTAGCTCATATCTCATCTTACAATATGTGCATCTAGTCATATATGATGCACTCAACTTGAAGTAAAGAAATTTTCCTAATAACGAAGTGTAATCCCATTTTTGTGCCTGTTTCATAAACCGAGAAACTCAATTGTAATACATTAATGTTGTGGCACACCAAGTTCTTCTTTAAGAATTAAGGAAAATATTACACAAGTACTAAATGTCTCAGCAAAATGAAGAACTGGAAAGTGATTTCCCTTACACTTTAAAGCATGCTTCTTTGTGGTCCAACGATTGTGTTTCATTGAAGAATTTTATTTTCACAATCAAAGTTAAACATATCAATGTGGTTTGCAGATTGTGTTCCAATGAAGATTCAAAGTTAAAACAGGAAACTGCATACGAAATTAATAGCAAATTATGTAAAATTATCTTTACAACCTCAAATTCTGTTTGTGGAATAAAGTTTTTTATATTTATTTCGTAATTTCATTATTTTGATCTCAACGATGTCAAAATAATAATAATAATAATAAATAAATAAATTGATCTCCACAATCGCATAGAGCATTTATATACTTTTCTACCATTTTATTCCTTAATTTCATCCGATTTTTCTCTTTACCATTCCTTTTCTTGTTTTCTTTATATATGTGACAATGCATGTGAGATATTGAATGGCCTAATGCTCCTTCTCAACATGATTTAATTGTTGTCAACCATTTTTTTAATTTTTTCGTTACCATTAAGAAAAATTATTGCTACCATACATGATATTATTGCAATCCAAATCACAAAAGAATAATGCGATGTAGCACTATTGGTGCTTAACACAAGTCTAAGTAGCCGTGGAGTCTAGACTAATGCTCAGCAACTATATTGCCATGTAGCATTGCTCCTTGAATTAATTTTCAAACCAAAACACTAACAATATTAAAGTGTAACCTTCCAAAATACATGGAAAGAAGGCTTTATTACATCAAATCAGTCTACCATGCTTACGGTAAATTTCAATCGATAAGTGGTAAAAGGGTTGTTTTTTCACCAAAATCTCCCTTTATATGTATGAACAGTAGACACGGACTTGCCCATCAAAAATCCAAAAGCATATATATAAACACCAGAAAACAAACAGACAGACATTTATACAATGTGTTGGGTTTATGTTTGTGGAGAAGAGGAGAGAGAGTTGGGTCGACAACAAGCGACAGGGATGTGTCCCCATTGCAAGGGGAAGGTGGACATGGTCGATTTCGAGTGCAAAAGGAGGTTCTGCTTTCTTCCCCTTTGCCTTCAAGTCAAGAGGAAATATATCTGCACTCACTGCGCACGCCGCTTGGTCCTGTATTCCTAGTTGGGATAACATGTTCGGTATGCAATACTATTCTAAACGCAGACTGTATGATGAATATTTTTAGTTTGCCTTTTTCGGTCAATTATGCGCTGGGAAAGGATTTCATCTGATCTTTTAAGGTGTATGATGAATATTTTAGTTTTTCTTGGTGAATTATGCACTTGGAAGGGATTTCATCTGATCTTTCAACATGTTCTCTCCATGTAATTACCTGGTTCTTGTAGTTGTTGGGCACAGCTATTTACGTTCTTTCATTTTTCATAGATGTTTCTGAACTAAATTTAAGAAAGACGAATCAATTTTCTGCACAATCCGACAGGCATCCAGTCTTTTACATGCTTTGAAATACTTTGTGTTTAAAAATGCAAAGGTTGACAATGAAGAGAAGTTGTACGTGCATGAATAGGTTGGATTTTTTAAAACAATCGTTAATAACCATGGAATTAAATCTAGTATAGTTCTCTTAGTGTACACTTGTAACTAATCGATATGATTGGCCCGTGATTTTTTTAAGTCCGCCATCAAATTGCAGGAAAAGCGGATGATTTATTGCGCCGAACAGTCAAGATTTTCAATTAACACCTACGCGATGGGAGGGGAATCGACAAAAATTTAGACATTGTCTGTATTTGATCATGTGTTAATAATTCCGACATGCTTCCCGATCCCTCAAAGGCCAAAACACAATGGTCCAGTGAGGTCCCAAACAACGAAACAGTATCATAATGTACGGTTCTGACTTCATTGCTAACCTTTCAATAGGTTAAAGTTCCCCTTCTGCCCTAATTTTTGTCCAAAAATGAAAAGTGGATCTTTTCCAGATTCAGAACTCTTATTATTAAGGGGTCCATACTCCCATCCTATACGCCAGAATCACTGGAAAAAGATTGTTATCTATTATCATCAGTACCATCACCGTGGAATATGTGGATCCAAAGCATTTTTCCTAGGGTGAAATTTATCTACAGAAGAGTAAAAGTAAAAAATCAAAAGTTTTAAGCTAAAAGGGAATTTATATAACTAGCGTAGGTAGGGGCGGCTCCAGGTTTTTAAGTCAGTACAGGCGGCCGTTGACCGTCGATAGCAATAAAATATTAAGAGTTCATTTGATGCCCATTTTTGTAAAAAAAAGCATTTTATAATAGTTCCAGACGAATCTAGCAGGGGCGGCCACATGGGCTCGCAAGGTGCTAGGTCCGCCCCCGAGTGTAGGGTGTGAGCTAGTAACTGAATTTTTTGCAGAAAAAGGCTTAAAATATTGTCAAGAATAAGATATATTATTGCTGAGGGAATTAACGTCTATATGTCTAATAATTTGATTTATATAGATTTTTACAGACTTCTACAGATTTTCATTTTAAAGTATTTTCATTTTTATTCACCCTTTCAGCCATTGTCGTTGATTTTTCAATTGTTTCTAGAGCAATACCAATATAGTGTTAAAGGAATTGTATTACTGTATTTTAAAGAATAGTTATTGCTTTTTATATTAAGTCATGTGCTCACGCTAGAACAGATTAGAAAAGTAAGTAGATAAAAATATAGATGACGTTTTGTTGTTCTTATTTTTAGTTTAAGTTTTAAATCAGCTTCAACTAGCATTAGTGGATTGTTAGACGTGTTCACTTCCAATCTTCAATTTTATTATCCAATTTGTTAGAAGATAATGTGGGATTCATGGAAGACCCACTTACTTGTGGATCTATTTTCTATTTGTATATGTTTCAACATTAATAATCAATCAAAATGCCGACTCATTTTATTGTTGCAAACGTAATTATATGGGGTTTATGCCCCTCAAAAACTTATCTATGAAGGTCAAGGCTACCACTAACCTTTTTGTAAATCTCTTAATAGAGACTCGGCATCAAAACGAGCCATTCGTATGACCTCGAGGGAGGGAAAGGAGTATTTCGCCAAAAGGCGACGTTCGATGGAGAGAAGACAATCTCCCCCTATCACTTCATCCGGTTGATACGGACAGGAGACCACTCGTAGGGTATAAGGAGTAGGAGGAATATGCAACGATTTTTTCATGGAAATTCCCAACGAAAAATATACACTATCCCGTCCTTTCTATTGAATCAATCATAACCACTACCTATATTCCAAGAAATTAGGAGCAACTCATATTTGAGCCGGACCAACAAAGTAAGAAGAATACCCTAGCAAAGTAGCCTAATCCTTCCCTTTCGTCACTACCAAAGAAAAAAAAATGCCTTTGGCTACATATAAACAATATTTTTCAATTGCATGATACTACAAAACAGGCCGTACATTTGTTTCGTGAGACCTAAGGCAAATTTCAGAATTTGGACTCCTAAATCGTAGCAAGTAATCAATTTTTTTTTTCATTCATAAGAATTTTATGGAACTAAATTTTTTAACTTAAAATGAACAATCAAATAATAAAATGAAATATTCAAAAAATATATATTACAATCAAATAACAATGCGAAAATATTTTAAACATTCACTTAAATACAACTTGTCTTACAGTCTTAGAGACAAAACATATTAATCAATTTTGAATAGTCAAGTTATTCAATCATTTCTTTTTCAATAGATAACATGATCAATCCATTCAATCTTTGATGTGACAAAGTTGATCGAAGATAAATCTTGATTATTTTCAAGTTGGAGAAATTTCTTTCTGCTGATGCAACTGTAATCAGTATGGTATTTGACTTCCTTGTTTGAAATTTAGTTGTTTTGCTAAATATTTCATTCCACAAGTACAAAATCAAACAAAGATTTTTGTTTCTATTCTACAATATGGTTATAAGATATCTATGAAGTCAAATTAAAAATGTGTCCAAATAATCTATTAACAGAAAATGAAAAAAATAAAAACAATCAATGATTATTAATGTTTTTAACTTAGCTATAGTGGGAGAAAATTTCCTTCTATTACATGTGTATGATAAATACACTTCGCACTCATGATGGATTCAACTTCACATAAAATACGAAATAAACTTCTTATCTGCAAAAGGGGTTAAATTTTACACATTTTCTCACTTTGCACAAGGCTGAGCCTTTACAGGAAAAAAAATTTGTTATTGCAACAACAATAACGATATGTTATCTAAAGTCATTAATATTTTCATAATGTAACAGTAAAATGGAAAAAAAAATTAAATCACATCATATTTAACTATATATTGCACCCAATTACCCCATAAAATGCACAAATTCACATTAATTAATAACAGATTATACATCGAGAAAAGAAATTCAATCACACACACAAATCAATAATCCGATCAACAGAGTATTGAAAAATTGTAATTGAATTTAGAGACAAAGCTATACAATAATCAATTAAATATATAAAATCTATCGGTCAATACAATTAAAAAAAACTACGGTTAATAAACGATGAGATCAACAAAGATGAGTGTAACTATGTATAAATTATACCGAGAGGGTGTTACAAAATGAAATGAGTATTCCTAATCCAAACACTAATTCTGTGATTTACAATATCATTGTTGAAATGGGCCTAAGGCAATAGCATCTTGGACCTCTCCTCAGGTCCGACTATGCTACAAAAGGTTTGTTACAACAATCAGTAAATATATGCTTTCGTTGGTTAACTCAATTCAGATTTGACAATAATATGTTAATGTATGATGCTAAAGTATGATTTTGCAATGTTTATAGTCTGTTGTAAAAAAGTTTATCTATTTCGTAGATTTGACATTGGACATTGATCGTTGTAGAAAAAATTAATATGTGATGCACTTTGTAACGTTCTTTACGCGTCGTTAAAAATCTACATTTGAGTTCCGTGCCAATCACTGCTATTGACTATTCATGAGCCTTCAACAATCCCATAGATTCCTTACTACCATAAAATGCCACGATACAATCACATATAGTACTAATTTGCAACTCCACTCATAATTTATGCTCGATCTGCCATATCATTGTCACATCCAATGCCACTGTTTTCAATTTTGAAGAGTGTAAGGCTCATTAGCTCTTTTGTTAGGATGTGAGGTGCAAAGTGACCTGTAGAGTACTAATGTATTCTTCTACAATGTGTGCAGGCAAGGCGCGACACCCCCCGCCCCCCATCTCACATTTGCACTGCCAGTCCTTTTATAGGCCTTGCAGTGCAGCTCGATTCATTCTAAATGCTATAATCGACGTTTTACTACTTATTTCTCATCTTTTAACCTGTTAGTTTCTCAGACATTTTTGGATTAGGTTAATATTCATCTTACAATTAAAATGACTACGCTCAGAAACGGCAATAGAAGCGAGCTTGCACGCACAGGGACGGAGCCAGACATTTGACATTGTGGGTCAAAAATTGAAATAATTTTTTTTAAAACAACATATCATTAATGAAGATAAGTCAATACACTACTATAACTGCAGTCTACGCATTTTCATACGCTGAAAACATTGTGTAATTACATCATTATTAATATGGACGAATACATCATTCTCGATATATGCAACCAAACTATCACTTAACAATTGATCTCCCATTCGATTACGCAGTCAATTCTTGACAATTTTCATTGTAGAAAATAATCTCTCTATCGTAGCAGTAGCAACTGAAAGAATCAACGCCAATGTTACAAGCCTGTAAACTAATGGGTACACCTCATTTTTATTTTATTTTTGTCATAACCAACTTTTCCGCAAGATCATTAAGGCCTCGTAACTCTTCAAAATCTTCGTGAGTGTGCATATCAATAATATATGTTTGAATTTGCTCTTCAAGTGTCAAGATCTCTATTGGTTTAAAATCATTGGGATAATATTCGCACAATTGAATTAATGTGTCCTTGTCGAAAGAAGAAAATGAATTATCCGGACATAAGCATGCAATACAAAGGAGTAAGTCGCTATTTGCTTCGGAGAAACGATCATTCAACTCTTGAATTTGTAGATCAATGATAGCATAGAAGAAATCCACACGAAAATGATGAAGATTTGTCATTCCTTGAGTGTTACACCGTGAGCGACCTAGAGGTATTAACGTATCATATATATTGAGAATATCAATGTTGTGTCTTTCCAAAAACAAGAAACTATTCTTAAAAATGAGTCTTATTTATTGTCCCTCGTTGTTTGGAATCATTCTTTATATATTTTCACTAATTTCATAGCATTAACAATGTTTCTTGATTAAGGCCCTTTCCACTTGCAATTTCACCAATAATGAGAAGAGGTGAATATTGTCGGAGAAGAAGAGCTAGTTGCAATTGATGAGCAAAACAATGAATATATAAAGTAAAGAACCTTAATAAAGAACCTTAAACGTATCATATATATTGAGAATATCAATGTTGTGTCTTTCCAAAAACAAGAAACTATTCTTAAAGATGAGTCTTATTTATTGTCCCTCGTTGTTTGGAGTCATTCTTTACATATTTTCACTAATTTCATAGCATTAACAATATCTTGATCTCTTCTTTGTAATGATTTTGACAATTCATCATAAATACCCAATACTTTTTTCATGAGATGCAGACTGAATACAAAATTAAATGTCAACATAAATCCAAGCAAAATAGTTTCTTGATTAAGGCCCTTTCCACTTGCAATTTCACCAAGATTCAATGATTCAACAACTTCAAGCCTCTTCTTCTCCGACAATATTGACACTTTATCAAGAGATTGTCAAAATTTCTCCGACAATATTGACACTTTATCGCACCGCTTAGCCGATCCTCCAACAATATTCAACACTTTATTTACAAAACTAAAGAATGTTTCAATATCTGCATGCTTGTTTGACACAACTACAAGAGCTAGTTGCAATTGATGAGCAAAACAATGAATATATAAACCACTTGGATTATCTTTCAAAATAAGTACTTTAAGACCATTATACTCACCTCGCATATTCTTCCCCCATCATACCCTTAACCTCTTAGACTAAATATACTTAAGTTAGATCTAGAGAATAAATGATCAATAGCATCTTTAAGCGAGAGAGCTGTGGTACTAGACACATGTTCAACACCGATAAAACGTTCCATTACTTGTCCTTTCTTATTCACACATGTCTAACTTGTAAATTTGCCTCAATTTTTACAACTTCTAAAGCTACTCTTTCCTTTTCCTTTTTTTCATGTTCTTTGATAAAGTGCTTCTGGATATCTTGACACCTAACAGTTGGTACATGTTGATTGTTTAATTATTTCCTTGCACATGCCAAAGAAAAGTGTAACTAAAATGTTTGAAGTTACCTGTAATTGTGTTACTGGGAGGGAGGGCGGTGATTTGATTGTTATCTTTCATTCCACATCTTCCGCGCACACATATTTTGGAATGCATTAAGAAGCGGGTGTTTTCGGTCAATGAGTACAAAAGTTTTTGATGCACCCTCTTAAATGGGTAGATACGAGAATGGAGACCAAAAGTTGCCTAGTTTTACAAGTACTGTCTGCTTGCTGGTTCAATTTTCATCGCACTGGGTAGTGCTTGGACAAAAGATAGTGATACCTTGTAAGCCAGTCACTCTTGAATTTCGTTGCAAGTGTGCAGAGAGAGATGGAGGGAGGCCTGAATAAATTTCGTGTTTCTTCTCTCTTTTTTGAGGGGGAATTTAGGGCTTGGACTTGTGCAAATGGGCTTGGCAATGAACAATTGGACTAGGTTTTGCATAATTTACAGTTTTAAAATTTAAAAAAAAAGTTGGACAATATTTTGGATTAAAAAAAAAAAACAGAATTTTTTGTGGGGTCAATTGACCCCACATGACCCCATGTGGGTCCATCCATGTGCACGCAAGTCTATTCCCATTTCTAGGATTACATGCCATATCCCACATCCTGCATGGAAGTTACAATGTCTAACGAATCCAAGGCATTAGATGCTAATGTATAATCAGATTCCAAGCTTTGAAGAAACCTCAGAGCATCACATTCGGCTTAAATTCTTACTAATCATCTCTTTGGCGAATGCTTAAATTCACGACCATCCCTTAGTTTAAGAGCTTCGCATCTTCTAGAGAGGAACGGACCATTCATATGCCTACAATGTGCTGAAAACATTGCTGCATCTGTGTTGAGTTTCCAAATGCCCAGACACAGGGCTTGCCTATGATCAGGACGCCGCACAACTTGCTGACCCAAATCAAGCTAATTCATTCTATCCAATCCCTACAACATCAATGTCATGGCCTCAAATAAAATGGATGCTTCTCTCGATCTGCACCCGTGTTTCACCAGAGCCACCTTCCCTAAGCTAAAATTGTAATTGATAGGCAAGGCCTCGTGGGAAATCCTCCAAAAGAAGAGATGCACCTTTGGAGGGATTGGTAGATTCCACAAATATTTCCACCAAGGTTGAATGGCATATGAACTTAGACCAACTTCACCAATTAACATTTATAAGTACTTAGTAGTGTTTATTTTCCTCACATCGTAGTGCCAAGTAAGTTCGTCCTCTCCAGCATTGACACTCAGTGGAATTGACTATATTACTTCCCTACAACCGGCAAAACAGCAATCTTAGCCATATTCTACCTACCGAGTTCTCTCATCAACTTTTCAGCCTTCCATACAGCACCTAGAGGAACTATTACAGGTTTTAAAGTAAGAGCATGGGAGCCATAGGTCGACAAATGGGCAAATTGCTTTCCAATTCCCCACTCTTCACCTCAATTCCTTTAATAAAAGCTCTCATCACCAAAGAACACTTTTCTACAGAAAAGAGTAACCCAAAGAAACTTGTGCACGGAGAAAACTGTCTGTGATACTCTCTTTTGAGAATTTGAATAGTGAGAGAGGAATTCATTCGGTAACCTCAATTATTGTTTTCTGTCCACATCTTGCTTTCCACCAAAACAGTAACATAATGGATCTTTGCATTATTGAAATGGGTCAAGGGGAGTTTTGAATAGGGGAAGTAGAATCATATGATCAAAATCCCACTAATGCAGGACCTTCACAAAAAGGCTATTGAGCAAATTTTCTAACATCTAGCTTGGCATGGTAACCAAAAGAAAATAGGACTCACATGATATAATGCCTCTTTCTCTGTACAAGAAACATCCATGGCCAAAGAGGCTATCAAATGCAATAAAGAATGAGTCTAATTTCTGAGTACTATATTTTGACATGAAGGCGTTTCTTGGAGAGATTCTAAAACTCCATTATATTCCACGAATAGAAAGTTCATGTCTCCTACATATAGTTCATTTTACTTAATCTAAATCCAAATTTATTTTACCTATGCACATATGCAAGCTTCATATGACAGACCAATTTAGACATCTAATCCAAAACAAAATCAGTATTCTGATAAGAGAAGTTAACTCTACCCAAGAAAGCCTTCGCCACACAATGAACCCATGAAAGTCAAGTATAATGCCAACATAGACAAACCAAGGTTTCGCTACAAAAAGCACAACTGATAATCATAACATTTAGAGAATCCCATTTGTTGTCACCAACAAAGTGTTACCATTTACATTGAAATCCATCACTAAATCTCAATTCTTTAAAACATCCAGCAACCAACAATAACACAATATAGCATATAATCACCAATGTTCCATAGTTAATTCTTTTTCTTCCAATTCATATGTCTAACGGGTAGGTCTTGAATTAATCAAAAGGTTTGTTACACTTGAGAAATCAAAAAAGAAAAACTTCATTTATCAAATTCCTCACAGAAAGGCAAAACATAGAATGTGAAAGTAATTCAGCGGAGATACCCTGGGATCTTAATCCGAACAAAGAGCATACTCATGACATATGAAATCACTACAGATGCAACCCCAGCCGATGCATACGACACCTTGACGCTCTTGGCGCGGTTCTTGTCAAGGGCCAGATCCAATAGCACTATCCCGACACCACCGAGCACGAACATGAACCCAGAAGATAAGCCCTCAATAATATACTGCCCGTTGACCCGACCGGGAAGGAAGACGACAGGTTTGACCGCTCCAGTAAACCGGTCCTGAGTGGAGCCGATGCCAGGGGGCTCAACAATGACGTCGTACACGATCCCGGAGACGACCATGAAGTAGGTGAGGAGGATGAGGGAGTAGACAGTCATGGCGGAGGGGAGAGTGAATGTGGGCAGTTTCAGCCGCAGGCGAGGCGGGCGAAGGAAAGAGAAAGGGAGGATCTTTAAGATGTGGAACATAGGATCGATGGAGTCAGATGCCGGATCGAATTGGGTGGTTGCGGCATGGGTTTCCGATTTGGGTGGCATTTTGGACGAGTTGGTTGTGGAACGTTGGTGAAGATCTAGGATTCCAGTCTAGGTAGAAGGTTTCGGGAGGCTTTTAGTTAGGTAAGACACTCAATGGTCCCCCAAATTTGGATCCTATTTCAATTTAGTCCTTCATCTTTAGTTTGTTGAGAAATAAGTTGTTCATTTTATCTTGCAATTCTTGTTTACAGAAATCTTCCTCAAACGGTATTTATTGTTTCACATTAACACTCGATTTATCTCCGTCCCCAATATCTACTAGAAATTAAATATGAGTGCTTAAAAGGAGAGATGTCCCCCACTAGTCAAATCATATTTTTGGAGATAATTTATGGATTTAGTTGTTATAGATTGATCTATTTCAATGTTTGGTTCATAAGAAAGATTGTCCCCCTTATATGAGTTCAACAGTATCTTGTTGTCAAGAGTTCAATACTGACACTTGGTCAAGACAAAAGATATTCTAAGAAGTTATAGTCTGCATCGTCAAAGACGAGTTCTCTCAGTCGAGGAGAAGAATGGATTGAGTTGAAGCCGCGTCAAGTACTCCTCGCAGAACAACGGCATAGAAACTCAGCAATAGCGAAGAAGCAACCTGAAAACTCTGTCCAATTAAAGCTTCGACACAAATCTCTACTGGCCTATTCCTTCGCTCCTTGGATCGGACATAGTGACTTTTCCAAAGCTCTCAAATGCATCATCTCCAAAGCTCAAATTCAGGTACATAAACAAATACACACACGTGTTTCTGCGTGCGCGAATATAAAATGCTAATGAATGATAAAATGAATAAGTTTAAATTAGGTACATCTGTTAAAGATATGTTGCACTGCATTGGTTGGTGGTTGTATCGTGTTCAGTTATACAGAATGGTACAGCTTGAAGAACCATGAATTTTACATTTTTTTTTTCTCTGGAGTGCTGGTAATATGACTTCTTGTGTTCGTAACTGCAAGAAGGGAGGAAATGGATTGGAAACATTGAAAATTTTGTGGATTGCCAATTGACTTTAGGGAGTCAATCTCTAGATACCATAATTTTCGTCCTGGTTTTTGTTTGTGTTTGAAAACGTTGATTAAAGAAGCAACTTTGATGTCTAGATGCTCGTGAAAATTCAGTAGCAATTCAGGTCGTTGGCGTCAAGGACGGAGCCTGCCAGTTGAACTAAGGGGGTCCCGGAGTTGAAGAGGTGGGGGCCCACAGGCCCGAAATTTTTTTTTGAAACATTATTTGTTAAAATAAGGAAAGTTGGTATTTTGTGATAGAGAAAGGAAACAACGGAACATAAATTAATGTACGAAGACTTAACAAAAAAATCAAGAAACGTATAAAAGAAATTACTAATCTTTAATTTAACAAAATCATATCTTATTACAAGTGTTCATTTCGAATTCTCATACTTTGAGAAATTAATGTCAATGTCAAAAGCTTGTATAATTACGGGTATGCTTCAATTTTTTTGTCGCAACCAACTTTTGTGCAAGTTCACAAAGGCCGTATAATCCTACAAATTCTGGATTAGTTAGGAGATAACTAAAAAAAAAAAAAAAAATTGAGCCCAAAAAACAAATAAAAAAAAAATTTGTCAAAAAATTGGGGGGGTCCAGGTCCCCCCCACACCTCCGCCCCTGGTTGGCGTCGAATAGCTTTAAACATGGAGACGGTAGTAGAAAATGTGTAAAAAAAGGAGCTGGGGTGAAGAAATTCATCATTGATTGTCTGCCATATATGCGTGTAAATTCTGTTCTTAACCGGTTCCATGTTATGCTCTTGTAGTTATTTTACCGGGGACAGCATGCTGTAATCAATCCTGTTTTTGGTTCAAGATGATGATTGGGAGGCTAAGGCACTTGATTTGGAGGATGTATTCTCGAAAGTAAGCTACTTAACAAGACTATTTGACGCTCAATCACAAACCATTCATTCGTTCATCCTAAGAATTTACCTGTGGATTTCAAATTCAGTTGCCTATGTTGATTTTCCTCCAAGGCCAATTAAAAATTTCAAACCATCAATTGTTTATTCTAGAATTGAGATCATGGCAGCCGTCTATTGTACATTCTTATGCATTGGCATTAAGCACGTAACTGTGGGCGTGAAACGTCTTTTCTACATAGTTAACTATTGCTTAGCTATCGAATCCATTGATAAAAAGATGAAAAGAAGACGACGAACAAAGGATAGCCTTCGGCAAAATGGTGATGAATTTGATTTGCCAAATAATAATATTGTGGAAACTGGAGAAGATTCTAGCGACATTCCATCAGAGGAGGATAAAGTCCAAACTAAAGAAAAGAAGAGAAAGAAAGAAAGAAGCTTTAGTTTTTCTATTTTATCTCTTGCAAGAAACGGTTACGGGCAAAAGCACAGGAAGTCTTAGGCCAGGTTAAGGAAGGTATGTCTTTCCCTGTTACATTGAATCCCTGCATAATTTCAAAGTAATGGAATGGGAGGTTGGGGACCTTCCTCGAGAAAAGTAGATGAAAAGCCGACGTAAACATACTAGGCGGAAGGATATACTCTCGGAATGAGAAGAAATTGAACTAAAATACAGCCTGTTTAAAAGAATATCTGTCTCGTGATCCCCATACGGATGATTCGACAACCATGGTCTAAGGTGATGAGGGGTTGAGTCAAAAAATGATGTTAGGATAGGCTGAAATTTAAAATCTTTTAAACAAACTATTGCCATAAGAGATCGAGTTTAGGAGGCTAAGCTCGTGAAATTCACAGCAAAGAATGTGCGACACTATGAAATAAAAGAAGTTTAGATATCTCTTCCTAAAATGTTCCACTAAATCCTTATATCTTTTCTTACCAAATTAAACATAAATGTTTACCTTAAGAAATATAAACGTACAACATGACCAGAATAAGAAAATGATATATATTCACCAATTTTGACAATAAGCTATTACATGTCATTAAAAGAATATTTCATAATTGTAGTCTTACACAAATTTTGGATATTGAATATTGGGCTTGGGTTGGGACTAAAGTAGAATTGGACTCCAAAAAATTAAGGAAACAATACATAAATAAGGTATTTAAGTATTGCCATTTCAAAATTAAGGTTTGAAGTTTTAAATTTCAAAAATCAGGTTTTTATTAAAATTTATTTATAATTTAATTATAAAATAATAATTATTAAATTAATTTATTATTAATATTTAATTCTACTATAAAATAATTAACCCACCCCCACCTCCACCACCCCTACAATTCCGGGGATATTCCGGCGACCTTTCCGGTCACCACTCTTCTTCGGAGACCTTTCTGGCGACTGATCCGATTTCGGCGAATATGTTAAGGTCACATATCTATACAATTTGGTCACAATTCAAAATTTTCATAGCTTACAATTTGTTCATCGGTCACAACTTAAAATTTTAAAAGTCACAATTCGTTCATTAGTCACAAATCACGAAATTTGTAAGTCACAATACTTATTTATGGTCACAAACATCACATTAATCGAGCATTCGACGAAAATTTTTAGGTCACAATTCAATATTTTCATAGGTCACATTTGTTCATTGGTCACAACTTAAAAATTTAAAAGTCACAATTCGTTCATCGGTCACAGATCACAAAATTTGTAAGTCACAATACTTATTTATGGTCACGAACATCACATTAATCGAACATAAATTATATTTAGGTCACAATTTATCAAATTATTGGTCACAATTTAATGATTTTTAGGTCACACATCATGTATTGGTCACATTTTATCTAATTCATTGGTCACAAATCGTTGATTGGTCGCCAACCAACCAAAATAGTGGTCACAAACAACCAAATTATTTGTGACCACCACCAAAATCATTTGTGACCACCACTTCACCACCGTCTCCACCAGCGGCACCATCAACATCTCAAAACCAACACCACACCCTCCCCAACACCACTATCACCACCCCACCACCGCACACAGAACACACACAACCAACTGCACCCGCCGCCCAACCGCACCCAAAACAGATCTGCACCTAACAACAGAACACCACCCCAAAACAAGCGAACACGCACAAAAAACCACCGCCGCCACCCCACCACCATCGCGCACCATCACAACTCTACCTCCACTGTCGTCAAACACCACCATTCCACCGCACCACAGCACCACCATCGCGCACAACACCATACTAGCACCGCACATAGCACCACACCATTTCACCCAACCACCGCACCTACAACAACACAGTAGCACATCACCGTCGCACCTACCATACTACACATCTCCACCACCAAACTCAAAAATTAAAAAAAAAACAAGGAAGAGGAATGGATCTGGACGAAGCCACTCCACCACTACTACAATTTACCGTGCAAGGCACCTTCGCCGTCATAGCACCGCCATAACCCATTAACTGGTCTCAACAATTGCCACAGCCACCGTCTTCGTTACCACCAACACAAACATCAAACCCAACATCAACCATCTTCATTACAGAGAGTGATATTCGCGATCTGCAGCACACAGAGGTGATGCCTCTCCTCGCTCGAGTCGCTCTGTGCGCGACACTCATCCTCGTTTCTACGGCTGCACTCATCGCCATCGTCAGAGAGGATATTTGGAGAAAGAGATGGGGGCGGCTCTGGCCTCTGGCTGTATTGAGAGAGAGAGAGAGAGAGAGAGAGAGAAAATTGGAAAATAATTAGGGCATAGGGTAGATGATAGAAGCGGTGCCGCAACTATCGATCGTCGGCTTAGGTGCCGACGAGGTGGTGCCAGTGGTGGTGCGCCGGTGGGTGGTGGCGGTGGGGATTGAGAGAGAGGGGAGAGTGGCAGGGGGAGAGAGTTAGAGAGATGGAGAGAGAGAGAATGAAATTAGGGTTTGAAAATTGTGTACAATTGATTTAAATAAAAATTAATTTAAAAACAATTAATTAAAACCTGATTTATGTATTATTAAAGTTGATTTTGGATTTTTGAAAATGGTAACTTAAAAACCTTTGTGGGTGTAATTTCCTCAAAAATTAACCCCATTTTGAGTATGGGCTAGGGACAGATTGTTTGGGACTCAAGTACAGCTGGGCTAACTCAAATATTTGGGCCAAAAAATTAAATTTCTCTTAATTTTGTATATGAGCTGGGGAGGGGGGTGGCCTGGAGTATAGCTCAGGCCTGTCCCCGCTTCTCAATTTCTCCTAAGTTGATTCATAATTATCACGTTAGTTTTAATCATCGACATTATGCTCTAAAATCAGTCGACTTTATTAGTTCATTGTGTTGGCCATAAATTTTTGAACAAGAACGTAATTCCGGAATTTAGTCAAAGCAAAAGACGATTCACCATTGTCCTCTATCTTGCAGGGACTCCCAACATGAAAAAACCAAGAAGCGTGGTAACTATAGAGGACAGATTGACCTTCAATCCCATTCGGTGAAGTTCAATTATTCGGATGTCGATACTAAACTCAAAACTTTTACATTTTCCATAGTGGATCCTAATGTGGTACTTTTGCATTATTGGAAATAAACTCAAGTCCAAGGAGTTCTCTGGTGCTATTCCTTCAAACTTATGTTATATTACATACAAGAGTTGAACTTTTCTTTAAACAAGATTTCTGGTGGTCATATACCAAAATGTCTAAACAATCTTACTTCTATGATTCAAGTGGCCGTATACAAAATTTATTGGGATCGGGTTGGGACTCAAATAGAGTTGGATTAACACAAATATTTGCACCAAAAATTTAAATTTTTTCTCTTCATTTTGAGTATGGGCGAAGGGCAAGCTATTTGGGACTCAAGTAGAGTTGGACTAACACAAATATTTGGGCCGAAAAATTAAATTTCTCTTAATTTTGTATAGGGGCTGGGGAGCAGGCCTGGGCTATATTGGGCCAAAAAAATTTCTTAATTTTTTATATGGGCTGGAGAGCAAGAGTGGACTATAGCCCAGGCCTACCCCGTGCTACATCCATCCCTTTATGGGATAATTTGACAAGATATTATGGTGAAATGGTAAGTTTTAGGATTATTCCCAATGACGTTAAACACCACCCTTTGCGATCAATCGGGGATAGGAAGGTGTCATCCCCTATCGTTAGTCCCGCCATTATCACCAATCATGAGAAAGCAGTGATTACTTAGATTACAAGCAGTGATAATCTAGACTCAAAGTTATGAGCTAGACATCGTGATGATTTAATTTAACTAAACTCCTCAATCAATGGAATTCACTCAAGAAGGGTGGTGGCACGCAATTCGATGACATGCATTATAACTTAACAAGACAAGGGGTGGCAAGTCCCTATCTAAAAGTCTATTATGAAGCAAATGTCCAACGAGAAAAGCCTAGCTAAGTATTTTCGCTATATTACTCCACAAAACCTCACTCAATAAAAGTACCTCTGCTTTCACGATTCCAACAAATAAACACCATTATTCTACTCATTTTTTCCTAAGTTGATTCATGGTAATCACATCAGTTTTAATCATCAACACTATGTTCTAAGATCAGATGAGTTTTTCGATTCACTAAGTGCAAGTCATAAATTTTTGAACCTGCATGTAATTTTGGAATTTAGCCAAAACGAAAGTCGATTCACCCTTTGTCCTCTATCTTGCAGGGACTTCCAACACGGGAGGAAAAAAAAAAGCACGGTAACTATAGAGTAGGACAGGTTGACCTTAGATCCAACTCGATAAATTTCAATTATTTGGATGTCCATACTGAATTCAAGCTTTTACATTTTTCATGGTGGATCCTAATGTGATAATTTTGCATTATTGGCCCATGAATGAGTCTAATTTTGAGTTATTAAATTGTGTATTTTGAGTTATTTAAACTATGTACAAGTCATCTTATTAATATGTTTATTTTTCAGCCCAGGTTTTCTATTTCTGTTTCACAATCTCCCTTGACAAAACTATGTTTTATGCTTGTTTTGATTTCATTATGAGATATTGGAATTATTATGTGATATAGGAGTAATGCAAAGGCGGCTAGTAATTGTCGATCCTACAAAATGTATTGTTAAAATTGAAATTTGATTTTGACTTTTAAATATAATGTTCTTATAATGAAATCCAAACAAAGGAGTTTTAGCCCCCTATTTGGGCCCATTTTTTTATACTAGGTGCAAGCAACGTGTAATGCACGTTTGCCTAGTTTATATTTAATAGTTTTTTTTAAGAATTAATTTGTTATTAATAAAGATGTAATTTTTTTGGTTAATTAAATAATTAATGATGTAATATTTATGTAATTGATCAATAATTAGATGTGTGATTTTGATGTTGTGATGTAAGTTGGTGAGATCGAAGAAAATAAGCAAAAGTTGACAAATTTGGAGAAATGACTAAATTGTAAGGGATCCAAAGTTCGGGGACTAAAATGTAAATACTTAAAAGTTGTGCCGAACCTCGCGATGAAGATTTGAGAGTGCTCGGAGTCAATTGGATAAAAGAAGATGTGAATGGAACCAAATTTAGTCAAAAGATGATCACAAATCAATTTCTAACCGAAAAGTTATGCTCCGATATTTTAGTCTCATATTGAGACCTATTTTTGGCATATAAAGTGATCGAATTGGAGAATGATGTCTGAATCAAAGTTGTAGCAAGATGAGTTAGCTTTCCAACGCATTTTGAATCGCCACAATCGGATATCGGAATACAAAGTTATGATAAAAACGCTGAAAAAGGTGCAGCTACATGTTTAAAATAAGAAATTCCGTTACATAATCCGTTAAAACAACAAATTCCGTTAGTTTTTCCATTAAAAATAAGAAATTCCGTTACATAACCACTTTTAATATATAGATGAAATTCATTTTCTTTCAAACTTCTTTTCAACTACATATTTTCTTGACTCGTAAGTTTTATCAATTTTTAAAATATTTAATAATTTTTTTTATAAAATTTTGGTAGCCAACCTAACATAGTCTAATATCATGATTGGGAGAGAAAAAAAAGGAACCAAATTATGTTGTTGTAATTATTTTTTGTCATTCCTCTTGATAGTTCATAGCAGAGCTATTAAACTTGAACACGCATTCGAATTTTAAAGTAGATGAGTTCAAATGAATCGCCATTTAACGGACATGGTCAAATAAAAATAGTAATTTGAATTACTACTATTTAAAAACTAGTAGTGAGCGCGTGTGTTGCACATTTTATGTATCGGATGAATGATATGCGTAATATTTTTGAAATACTAATACGGTTTTTGAAAGTAGTTGAGGTAATTAATATTTTTAAAGCAAAAAATAAAATATTAAAATATATATGTATAAATATATATTTTTTTAATGAAATTGTGTATATAATGTTAAAAGGTTGAATAAACTGAAATTTAATGTTTTGATTACAAAAAAAAAAAAATTTAATATTTATTTTCTACTTTTACCAATACTTTTGTTATTTGCATTGAAATTCTGCGGGAATGTGCGACATATAGTTGCCTCGGTAAGTTGATAAAATCATCCTCTACATAAGATTCTGCTGCATTACCAATTTGGATCAAATATTGTGCAAATTGATTATCATTTTGAGCACACATATTTTGATTTAGTTGTAACTTTTTCCATTTTTTCCCAAATATACGAGCTAATCAAATTTTGGTTGATTGTTTGTTGTCTTGTTGCTCTTGGAACGATATGTAGTACTTGGCAAAAATCTTCTTCAAATACAACTTTTCCACTAAATGGTTTTGAATCGTCTAAGATATCTCTTAAAATTTTACAACGTATTTTTGTTGGCCATTGGTGCTTCAATTAAATAAATGTATTTTCTTCAAAACTTTACAACGTATACAAAATTTCCAAAATAAAATCTAGTCCAAGCGTAAGCGATGATAATGACATAACAAAAAAAATAGTAAGTGAAACAATTTTATTAATGCCACTGACTCGTGTGATTTTTCCTTTGTTTTTTCTATTTCTTTTTATACGTTTAGATGTGCTTGTATTAGTCTGTGTTTAATTGCTCGATTATATTAGAAATTTTTTGTGCCAGATGAACTATGTCTATATTTTTCGTAGGTAGTCCCTAGCCACGATATAGGGAAAGGATTGCAGTGGATTGGTGGTCAGCATATTACTTTTGTTCAAACTTTGAACCGAACAAAATGACAAAAGAGAGTTCATGTAGGCACTTTGAATTTATTGAGAATAAGACTTATTTTTATGTTGTTTGGGTCACATAGATATACTAGGTGCAAGTAACGTGCAATGCACGTTTGCCTAATTTAAATTTAATAGTTTTGTTTAAGAATTAATTTGTTATCAATAAAGTATAATTTTTTTGGTTAATTAAATAATTAATGATGTAATGTTTATGTAATTGATAAATAATTAGATGTGTGATTTTGATGTTGTAATGTAAGTTGGTGAGATCGAAGAAAATAAGCAAAAGTTGACAAATTTGGAGAATGGCTAAATTGTAAGGGATCCAAAGTTCGGGGATTAAAATGTAAATACTTAAAAGTTGTGCCGAATCTCACGATAAAGATTTGAGAGTGCTCGGAGTCAATTGGATAAAGGAAGACGTCAATGGAATCAAATTTAGTCAAAAGATGATCACAAATCAATTTCCAACCGAAAAGTTATGCTCCGATGTTTTAGTCTCATACTGAGACCTATTTTTGGTATAGAAAATGATCGAATTGGAGAATGATGTCTGAATCAAAGTTGTAGCCAGATGAATTAGCTTTCCAACGCATTTTGAATCTCCTCAATCGGACATCAGAATACAAAGTTATGATAAAAATACTGAAAGAAGGTGCAGCTGCCTGTTTAAAACAAGAAATTCCGTTACATAGTTCGTTAAAATAACAAATTCCGTTAGTTTTTCCGTTAAAAACAAGAAATTCCGTTACATAGCCACTTTTAATATATAGAAGATATATATAAAAAAAGGAACACTCAATCATTTGTTTCCATGTGTCAAGGGTTCCCTTTTTAACGTATTTCATCTCAAAGCTGTAGAAAACAGGCAGTTATAGCAAAAAAAAAAACTTTAAAAAAAAATAATTATAGAAAACTATATACAGGAAGTCTAAGCCCAATCTTATTGTGCAAAATTGTCCAAACTGACAATATTCAAGTGCTCATACAAGCAAAGGATATGTTTTACTGTTTTCATTTTTAAGTCAAACAAACAATGCAAAGATAGACGAAAATATTAAACACTTGAAGCTACATAATTTAAAATATTTCGAAATGTTTTAGAACTACGCAACATACTTGGCTAATTTACCCAAAAAAATAAAATAAATGGATACAGAAGCAGCACTTCACATTCAAAATCCTTCCATATTGTGCTATAAATTCAAACAATAATTGAACAACGGGTTATAAAACTTTCTAAATTCTAATAATGATTGAGGGATGAGATGGAAATTATACAAAATTAATGAGGGTATTATTGTCTTTCAAAATTTTCTCCTTAATCCTCATTTTTTAAATACTAGTAGCAAGCACATGCGTTGCACGTCTTGTGTATCGGATAAATGATATGCGTAATATTTTTAAAGTATTAACACTATTTTTGAAAATAGTTAAGGTAATTGATATTTTTAAAAGAAAATTTAATATTATTAATGTATATATAATTTTTATACGAAATTATGTATATAATGTGAAAATGTTGAATAAACTGAAATGTAATATTTTGATTACAGTAACACTTCTTTGTACACAATACTTATTTTTTTGCTTTTACCAAAACTTTTTGTCGTTTGCATTGAAACTCTGCGAGAAAGTGAGACATATAATTGCCTTTGGTAAGTTGATGAAATTATACTCTTATGTAAGACTTTACTCCATTACCAATTTGAATCAAGTATTGTGCAAATCGATTGTCATTTTGAACACGCATGTTTTGATTTAATTTTAACTTTTTCGTTTCTCCCAAAGATACGATCTAAACAAATTTTGGTTAATTGTTTGTTGTCTTGTTGCTCTCAGGACAACATGTAGTACTTGGTGAAAAATTTCCTCCGGATACAATTTTTTTTCCACCAAACGGTTTTGAATTGTCCAAGATATTTCTTAAAGTTTTATCAATGATTTCTATTGTATTTTTGTTGGCCATTAGTGCATCAATTAGATAAATATATGTTTTTCAAAACTTCACGACTCACAAAACATCCCAAAAATAAAATCTTATCCAAACGTAACCGTTGATGACGGCACAACATAAAAATTAGCAGGTGAATCCGATTTATTAATGACATGGGCTCATATGACTTTTCTCTTGATTTCTCTATTCCTTTTATACATTTAGATATACTTGTATTAGTCTGTGTTTGATTGATCAATTTTGAAAAAATCTGGGCAAGATGAACTCCCTCAATGTTTTCCATAGGTAGTCCCCAGCCTCGGTACAGGAAGAGGGTTACAATGGGTTGGCGGCTAGCACATTACTTAGTTCAAACTTTGAATCAAACAAAATGATAAAAGAGGGTTGCAATGTTATCATTTTTAAGCTAAACAAACAATGCAAAGATAAATGAAAATATTAAACACTTGAAGTTACACAATTTCAAACATTTCGAAATATTTTTAGAACTACGCAACATACTTTGCTAATTTACCAAAAAATAAAGAGATACACAAGCAACTCTTCGCGTTCAAAACCCTCCCACATTGTGTTATAAATTCAAATAATAATTGAATAGTAGGTTATAAAACTTTTAAAATTCTAATAACAATTGAAGGATGAATTGGGAATTATAGAAAATTAATGAGGGTATTATTGTCTCTCAAAAGTTTTTCCTCAATCCCCGCTTTTTAAATATTGTTAACTAGTAGTAAGCATGTGCGTTGCACGTCTTATGTATCGGATGAATGATATGTGTACTATTTTTTAAGTACTAATATTGTTTTTAAAAGTATTTGATGTAATTGATACTGTTATAATGGTTAAAAATAATATATATGAATAATACTTTTTTTTTATGAAATTATGTATATAATGTGAAAGGTTGAACAAATTAAAATGTAATATTTTCATTAAAATAACATTTTTTTTTTTTTTGTATACAATATTTTTTGTCAACATCTTTCAATTTTTCTTCTTATTTTTTGTTTTGGCCTTTTGAATAGACTTTTGTTGTTTTTCATTGAAATTCCACAAAAAAAAAAAGTGTGAGATATAGTTGTCCATGAGATAATGCATGTACAAGAAGGTGTATTCCAATAGTATGAACTGTTTATCCTTGAGCCTTATTAATTGTAATTGCAACTGTAGATGTATTGGAAATTATATTTTTCTTGAATTTAAATGGATATACCTCATCATTTGCTAGAGTTAATGTAATTGGCGGAAGGAAAGCTTATTTTCCAGCATGTTGTTCAATGGTTATTTTTGAATAGAAAATATGTTTTTTGAAATCACAACAAATTGTTTTTGTTCCGTTGTAAAGATCGTTGTATGAGTCCAAATTCCTTAAGAGCATAACCAAACAATTTCTTTTCAAGATTAGCTTATGTGATGGGATCCCATTTGGCAACGATATATTTAAGAACTCCTTTTGGTAAAATTGATTTGTATTTAGATTCCACACAAAAGATAAAAAAGCAGAATCAAATATGAAATGAAATTATTAAAAAAAAAAACCATATCTTGAGGATGAAAAACTAAAAGTACCAAGTATCAAACATTGAATTGAATTGACAATAAGCAACCATGTCAAATAATTGCTAAATTTTACCACTTCTACAAACAACTGGCATGCTTAGATTCATCAAATTAGATTTTTATCCTTTTTGCTTTATTGTGAATGACAACTTCAAATACATTATAAAATTGATTCATCAAATTAAATTTTTATCCTTTTTGCTTTATTGTGAATGACAACTTCAAATACATTATAAAATTCTTACTTTAACGTACTAAAATTTTTGTTTGCTCTGTTTGAATATAAACCCATGTTCTAAAAGGCGCGAAAATACGCCACCTAGGCACGATGCGGGTCGAAAACGCGTCAAATTTGAGAAATACACGAAAAATGCGTTTTCCTTCTAAACGGCGTGCCTAATGCGCTCCTAGGCGTGCCTAATCCCTTTTTTTTAAAATCTATTTTTTTTTATGATATATTAAAAAATCTATTTTTTTATATAAAAATATATTTAATGCCTTAAAAATACAAAACGCATTATGACGCTTATTCTTCGCATTGACACGCCTAAACTTGTGATTCTTGATTCTCGGTCTCGACGCATCACAACGCATTACTCATTTTAAAACGCTGATATAAACACGTCAAATTAAATCTAAAAAGTAAAGTACGTACATATTAGAACATAAAAATCGATGCATAATTTATATTCAATAAATATATTCAATATTACAAAATATAAAAAAATATACTCATTTAATTTGTCAAAAGTAGTGACACCTTTAGTAATTTGCAAATAATATGATAAGACAAAAGAATTACAATTAAAACAAATTTATTAATTCAAATTTAAGATCTTTTAATGTTAATTTTTTTAGAATATCATATAACACTATTTTAATATGACGACATTAAAATTTAAAATCTACACATTTCAGTATAATAATATGACTAATGTCCTATTGTCATAATTGACAAAAAAATTTGAAATGCCTACAAAATTTTAAAAAATAAAAATATTTAGACAAAAAATTGCGGGGATGGGACATAAACTTTAACCATTTGATTATGCATTTAATTTTTAACTATTATTTTGTGTCAAAACCAAATATTCAAAAAAAAAAGTTGGGAGGCTATGCATTCAAGAGCCTTCTTAATTATTAATAGTCATAATTTAGTGTAAAAAAATAGATTTTTCCTATGAATTAAAGGTGACAATAAGTGAATGTAAATTATAGGGATGGCTATAACCAATAAAATTAATAACTCAAAAAATATTAAATATTCTATTGAGATTTGTATTGAATCAAACTTGTAAGAGTTAGAAATTCTGAGAATATGACCACTCGAAATTTGGGAGAATCTAATTTTAAATTTTGTCTCTTATCCAATGTTTAAGTGGAAAAAAATAAAAATTTCAATAAATACTAAACTACTTGCCAAACTTACAACTCGTACATAAATCCATTGCAAGTGAAAATATTGCATTAGAATTTCCGCTTCCTCAAAACTAATATTCACATATGACTGTACAATTGTAACAATAAGGAGAATCGATGAATATCATAAAGGCAAAATATACAAAATTCAAGTTGAAAAAACAAAAGATAATTTTTTGTTCTGAATTGGATAATCGTATGCAAGTAAATTTCAGCTAAAAATAGAGTATTTGTAGAAGATAAATTCAAAGCTAATATCCAATATAATAAATATCCAAATAATTCACACAAAATTATCGATTGATTGTTGTTCCCTATAAAAAAGATTGGTTGTCATTCCGATCAAAAAATATGACATTTGGATTTCCTATCATCATAAGAATAATATAATTTTGAGTAATAAATCAATAATTAGTTACTAACATATTATACAACAGCAATTACTTAGAGAAAGTAGGATAGGAAAGAAAATAATTTATAAACACATACTCAAGATGTGATATGTGAGTGATGGATTACAAATAACAAATTCATAATTAAGCCTTGAAAAGTAAGGGAATTCTCATGTAGTTTTTTTCACTTATTTCCTTCCTTTGGCCTAAAACTCTTAGAAAAATGTCAATTCAAAACAAAATATTTATATTATGGACAATGAAATATTCTATAATTATGTATTTACTTAATAAAAGATTAGATTGCAATTATGGATTGAATTTATTATTTTCAATAGAGTTTTTTATGAATGCAATATTATTTTTAACATGTAATATTAGGTTTGAAAAAATTTAATTGTGTAAGTTATTTTATTTTTTTAATAAATTCTATATATTAATATTAAACAACTTAATAAAATATTCAATTTCAAGTTAATTACACAAGTAGTATTATTATAATTTCTTTTAATTATATGTAATAATGTTTTTATTAATTGTGACTAATAATGAGTAATAATTGTGTTTAGTGGAAATTAATTGACTTAATTTTTTTAAAGCAATAATTATTATTAATTATCTTATTTAGAGGAAATAAATTGAATGTTAAGGGTATTGTTCACCATAAAAATAAAGTTATGTAAAAATAAAATGTGAAATTGAACGTTAAGGGTTATTAAAAAATTAGTTTTTGTCTCATAATTTATCAAATTAATGTAAATTAATAGTGGTTAAAGAGTTGATGGGTTATTAGAAAATGACTTTTCATCTATCAAAGGAATGTTAGTGAACTGAATTTTTTTAACTATTATGTTTTATTTTCAATGTAGGAGTGCAATATTCTTTTAATATGTAATATTAGGTTTTAAAATTTTTAATTGTATATATAATTTTATTATTTTTATAAATTCTTTATATTAAATTTTAATTGACTTAATATTCTATGCGGTTTCATGTTAATTATACATGTAGTATTGTTATAATTTTTATTTTGTTTTTGTACAAGTTTTTATTAATTATATACTGATAATTGGTAATAATAATGTTTAGTGAAGGTTAATTTACTTAATTTTAAAAATTAAATAATTTTAATTTTAATAATAATTGTATTTAGTTGAAATAAATTTAATTTTAGGGGTGTTATTGACCATAAACATAAAAATGTAAGGATAAAATGGAAAATGGAAGATATAAGGATAAATGCAGGGACAGTGCCAGAAAATAATATTAGGATGGACTGAAATTTAAAAAAATTCGAATGAACTTACGCCACAAGAAATCGAGTTTTGGAGGCTATTCTCGTGACATTCACGATAAAACGTATATGGGACTCAACGAAATAAAAAAATTTAAATGTCTCACCTTAAAATATTAAACAAAATCTGTGTTTTTTACTAAATAGAAAATCAACACTTGCCTAAAAAAATATAAATTGATCGAATCATGATAAAAAAATAAGCCAAAATACATATCCACTGATGAAAATTTTAAAAAAAAAAAAAAAAACTTAACGAACACTCTTCTAGTACCTTTGACGACAAATATTTCCAACAACTAAAAGCTTGATCCAAACACGCAATCAATAATATATCACTATAATCAATATGTTATTGTCTTAAAATATTATTTTGTGTGTTTATCGATATTTTATATCATTGCATTTCAAAGAAGGTGAATAAGCTCAACCAAAGTGAGAAAATTCAACTAAGAATTTCGATGGTCAAAGAAATTAAATTTAATTCACATTTTGTCTAGATTTCAAGAATATACTTATATATAGATTACTTTATAAATAAATAAATTTTAATAAATATTCTTCTTATTGCCAATATATTTTGATCATAATATCTTTTTTAATGGTCAAATAAGTAATTTTTTTATAAGTATGAATAAATAATAAATGAAAACATATGTGGCAATTAAAAATAATAATAATAATTACTTTTAAGTTGAGCGAAATATGTAGTGTCTCTAACTATTAAAATAAATAATTTACTTTTAGATATAACCAATACAAATTATCTATAATAAAATTTAATTAATAATTATAAGTAAATTTAGTCAAACATGCATTAAATAAAATATCTAATTTGACAATAAAATGTTCACATTGTCATGAAAATAGTAATTAATAATCATAGTGTCTTTAATACAATTTGAATAATTGAGTATTAGACTTGGGTTGAGATTCAAATTAGAGTTGGACTAAGTCTCCATTTGATTTCCATTATTGTCCTCGTAATGCATTTTCACATCAAATCAATATGTGACCGACTACATGTGACTCCATTCCATTTGTAACCTAATTTATGTTTTTGTCCTTTCCCTTATTTGTTTTTGGTCCATTTATAGTTTTTTTGGACTGGGGAAAAGGGCAAATATGGAAAATTGTTTGCACAATATAATTTTCCGTACAGTAGGAAGTCATGGGGTTATCATAAATTTATGAACCGCCCTTGGTGTACCGGGATCAGGGTGACAAACACCCTGATCGTCCCCTCACATCAGGGGGGGGGGGGGGGGCCACATTTTTTTTTAAATTTTTTATATATGTGGGGGCCAGCATCATGTGAGAGTGTTTCAACTTTTTTGTCAATTTTTTTTTGTACAAGTAGCTTTTTTGTAAATTTATTGAACGAACTGTCATACTTTTTATACAAATGTACAAAAAGGTGGCCCAAATAGACGCTAATGCTAATATTTGAGTCAAAATTCTACAATTTCTTCTTAAAGTTTTTATTTGGGCTAGGGGACAACCCAACACTGCCCTCCACTACCTCTGCCCTTGGATAAATGGGTGTATATTGGACCTATAGCTGAATATGTAAGGGTAAAATTAGTAATCAAAAGTTTCTCTTCAATCCTTCATTTTTATCTAGGCAATAATACATTTATAAGGTATTTACTTTACACCATTTCAAAAATACAAAAACAAGTTTCAAATTTCACAAATCAAGTTTTTTAATTTTTTATTTATTTTTTATTTATGAAAATAATGAATTATTAAATCAATTTATTATTAGATATTTAAATCTAATATAATATAATTACCTCACCCCACCTCCACCACTCCTACCGTTTCGGGGACTATTTCGGCTATCGTTCCGGTCACAACTCATTTTCGACGACCGTTCCAATTCCGACGACTATTACGATGACCGTTCCGCCGCCACTTGTTCCGGCGACTACTTCAATCTCGACGAGTGTTCTAACTCCGACGAAAAATTTTAGGTCACAATTCAAAATTTTCGTAGGTCATAATTTGTTTATTGATCACAGCTTCAAAATTTAAAAATCACAATTTATTAATCGGTCACAAATCACAAAATTTATAAGTCACAATACTTGTTTACAGTCACAATTTAGCAAATTATTGATCACAATTTAATAATTTTTAGGTCATAAAGCATTTAGTGGACACAGATTATCTAATTCATTGGTCATATATTGTTTATTGGTCACAAACTAACCAAATTATTGGTAACAAACAACCTAATTATTTGTGACTACCCCCAAATCATTTGTGACCAAGACTTCACCACTTCCCCCATCAACGGCACCACCTCCGCCGGCCCAATAACCAAACAAAATGGACCACTGACACCACTACCAACAACATCAAACAAAATACCACTGATGCCATTACCAACAACAACAAAAACCACAGTCTCAGCACCAAATGAAAATTATCAGTTGGCGATTTCGACAATCCCAAAAACCCCAACTACACCAAAAACAGGGAACAACAACAAAATCGTCGTGTAAATCAGTCCCTGCATCCACCTTATGTTATGCGTAAACCAGTCTATTCGCCGTCTTCTCCGATGTCGTGTTTTGATTTCCCGTCCATTATGCGTAAATCAATCCCTGCATCCACCTCGTGTTATCGTTGGAATATTAAAACATGGAACGCGTAGGGTGTCGTCACAGAGCGGGATGAGCCTGCTATTTTGCCGGATCGAAATGAGAGAGAAGAACGGTGAGGTAGAGGGAAAGAGACGGTTGGATCTGCAAAACCCTAGGGGAAGAGATGAGAGGAGTGAAGATGAGAGGGGGAGAGGAGAGGAAGAAGAGCAGGGAGAAGAGATTAGAGTTGAGAATTGATTTTAGGGTTTGATTGGGGTAGATAGGGTAGGATAGTATATATAATTAATTTATAGTGTATATAGATATAAAAATAAAAATAAAAAAATATTTTCAAATTTTTAATTAAAACCTGATTTTTGTAATATGAAACTTAATTCAAGATTTATGAAAATAGAATTCTAAAACCTTCTAGACTGTGGATGGATAACCCTCCTTTTTTGATGGTCATTAGTCGGTAAAAACAAAAATTTTGAATAATGAATTCTTGGACAATGTGTGGTTAAAAAGTATAATTTTTTTTTTAAATTTACGTATAAAATATTTAATTTTGTAAATATATGATTAAAATAAATATGTATAAAATAGAATTCTTGGATAATAGTTGTCAAACAAGCTGTGTTCTAAAAAAGTAACGTGTGGCGATGTGTGGAGGTCAAGTTTCGATCAATGCGCATCTAGGCAAGACGTTTTCTTATTTTAATATTATTTTAAATTTTTAATCAATTTAAAAAATATTTAATAATACATACAAATTATAGTACCAAATGTAGTTTTAAGAGTTTAACAAAATAAATATATTTTCGAACATTAAACAAGATACATTATTAGTGTTAATTGAAGTATTTGGAAAGTTTTTAATTTTTATTAATTAGTAAAAGATAGAAAAATAATTAATTAACTTAATAAAATATAAATAATTATTTATACAACAGTACAATACACTATAGATAAACCAAATATACAACACACTACAGGCAAATCAAGATACAATGCATTACCGTTAAATTAAAGGTGCAATGTACTATAGACAAATCTAAAGAATGAAAAATATGATTAATATTAATTATTTAATTTTAATTTGAAATAAAATCAAATTTTAATTCGAACCAAACATGGAGCAAGAGGAGAGAAAAAGTGGTTATAAAAAGCAAGACTAAGAATGTAAATTGGCCTTGGCGGACTGTCAGTTATAATTTTTGGTTGACTTGACTTATTGCCATTAAACTTGACATACACGGAATAGCTACGTGGATATTACAAAAGCTACATGTACAGAAAAAAAAATCCGCAGAATACGGGTTTTTTTTTTCTTTGCAATATTTAATTCACATGGGATCCACCCCATGCGAGTATCTGTTCATTTTCTGCCTTATTGTTATTATTATTATTATTTTTTTTTTGTGTACAGAAAAATCTGGATATTATCATATTCAATCGTATTATTCTTCTTTGCGTTAAATTTGACACTTTTCTACATGACATTAATCATAGTCATTAATTTCTACAATACATTGACTAAATTTTGACACATAAGAGGGAATTTCAAGGAGAATGAACATATAGTTTAATTCTATCATATTAATCTAACAAATTCCTCATGGTGGAAATCGAAATTCATAATGTAAGTCAAAACTAACAATTAATTTTAACCACATATTTTATCGGATCTACAATTTTTCAATCGCACATTTTATTATTTTTTATTAAAATTTACTGAAAATCTAATTTTAATCCCACTAAATAGGGACTTATCTTTACTTGTTTAGAATATCTTAAATTATAATTAAAATTGATCAAACATACTTTTTTATTTATACATTTCTTAGGAACAATATCTCTTTGGAATGATTACGCAGTACTAAAGTTTGGTAACAAGACAGGTGTTGTATCCTGTTAGTTCCAGAAGCATGTATAAAAACTCGTAATGAACGAGGTAATTGTTAATTATTTTTTAGAATAATGCTACTTGCAGTCGCTCACTGCAGCAGTCGTCATCTGTGGCACACACATGTCAAGTGTGTATTTGATGCATTAAATATGGTCAAAAACTACCACATTAATGCATCAAATAACTACACGCTACGTCATATATTATATGATGATCATTGCGAATGAAATGATCGCAGTAGCATTACTCTTATTTTTAAGGATCCATATAAATTAGTCCATGTTTGACCCTCGTTTTCTAAAATTCATTTTCTCTCAAACTCATTTTTAATCATATATTTTATCAAAATTCACTAAAAAATTAATTTCTACCTCAACCAAACAAGGACTTCATATGTAAATCCAATTTTGGATAAGGATGACAATTTCTAAAAAGAAACGCCTTACTGGAACATTGTTGAATGAGAGATGCTATTAGTACCGGGGGGGGGTGTACAACCCCCCCTACCGGCCCCCTCACATGTTGGGGGGGCCCCCCCTCATGTGAGGGGGCCGGTAGGGGGGGTTGTACACCCCCCCGGTACAAGGAGCCTTTTTCTTGTTGAATGCATGCCAACAGGAAAGAACAGATTGGAGGCAGAGAGGATAAGTTTCGAAGATTTTATTAATTAAAAAGAAGAAAAAGTTATTTCTGTTCTATCATTAAATATTACTTTCGTTGTTACCTGAAGCTTCTAGTTTAAATAACACGCAGCAGCATCGAGTTTCAGCCCGTTGGATAACTCTTCTTCCTGCTTTATTTTTTTTTCGAGTAATTAGGTAAAGATTTTTAAAAACTTGGTGTGTACGATGGATATTATCGAGAAAAAAATATATTTTAAATAGTAATATGATGAGAAATATGTAATTAAAAATAGGGACGGATTCATAAACAAATTACAGGCTGGGCTAATACGTAGAAAAAAAAAAATTAAACTTTTTTTTCTACTGATAAAATTCAATGGGCTGGGAGCTGGACCTGGGCCCTAGATCCGTTAGTGATTAAAAAGTGAGGAAAAATTATTTATGTGATGAAAAATATTATTTTATTGAATAATTTATTGTTGAAAATAAATTTTAAAAGAATGTGTGTCAAATAGAGGCTAATTAAACGTAAAAGGAACACTCTTTTGAATTTCACATAAGATACCCAAAATCTCGGTTTATATTTATATTTTGCATTTTCCATATTTTATATACGATATAAAAACTTTTCATGGCACTTGATTCGACAACAAATTTTGACACGAGGTAGAACCATTTTTGCAAAGTATTTTAGGAAAATCACATAGTTGATTCTCAATCGGATGTCAACCTAGTAGCTAGTTGTTCTCTAACTTTAAAACGAAGTAAGTTGATCATTACATTTTATTCATCGGCTTGTATTCTCTTTGCACAATTAGTCCTCTAACGGAGACCATTCGACTTTATAAAAACTGTCAAATGACTTTCATATGTAAATCTTATGAAAATACGGTATGTTTTTTTAACTCGAACATGTTTCCAAAAACATGAAGTAACGTAGATTTTCATAGTTTCATTGTTAAGGATCGATCGACAACTCAAGTGCCAAACACTGTGTTTTAAGAACTTTTTTGCACAACTTCATTATTAGTCTTTTTAACTATCAGTCGACAGTCTATCTCCAAGAAATTTCCAGGAAATTTCCAGATGACGTCTCAACCACTCAATCATCCCACTACATGTACAAATGTAAAATTCCAGGCAAGTATCATCTCATTTAGAAAAGATATATGAATTCAGTTGGTGAATATCACTTCTCTTCACTTTTGATAAAGAAATTCTTATTCCTCGAATGAAAAGATATTTGAGTTGATTTGCTCGAAAAAGGTACGCACTAAGCTGCTCTATTTTGAGATTATGAAAATAAGTAAACGGGCATCCTTCATCCAAATGTTTTATAATTATTCTTTCAAATGCATGAAGCTTCTACATTTTGATCACGTCTCGTTGTTTTTTATTATTTAATCCCTGTTTGATATTGATTTAGCAATCCTGCTATGTTGTCACGGACGATTTGAAACCCTCCAACAGAAGGGGGCAAGACTTTTTTAGCCTTTTCTTCATGTGTGTGGGACCCATGGAAATATATGTCAATAAGGGTGATATTTTCTTTCTGATAAAACATCATAATTCTTGATTTAAATCGAATTTTAATTTAAATCAAAGTCAAACAATCAATTTAACTACATATTGTATGAGTTTCCTAGGGATAGCAAAAAAGTTCGTTGGTTCGGACGGCTCAGGCTCGGCTCGGAAAAAGCTCGAGTCGGAGTCGGCTCGAGCCTCATTTTTTTGGTCGAGCTTTACACGGTTCGAACCCAAAAAAGCTCGGTCCAAAAAAGATCTTTTTTATTTAATTTATAAGACATATAAACCGTATAATTTTAAATTTTTTAATTAAAAATGTAGATTTCACATTTTAAAAAAAATAAAAATCCAAACGGCTCGGTCAGGACTTGGCTTGGCCCTCTCAAGCTCTGGCAGAAAGCTCAGGTCAAGCTTCATTTTTTTTGACCGAGCTCTGCTCTGCTCTGACCCAAAAAAACTCAACCTAAAAAAACTCGAGCTGAGCTCGATCTTTCTTTTTTGGGGCTCAGCTCGGCTCTTCTCGTTGACATAGCTAGAGTTTCACAACTTTTTGACAACATGTTTTTTGATATTGATTTAACAATCCTGCTATGTTGTCAGGAAGGATTTGAAACCCTCCAACAAACCCCTCATAATAGGGGGCAAGAAATTTTTTAGCCTTCTCTTCGCGTGTGTGGGACCCATGTAAATATATGTCAACAAGGATGATATTGTCTTTTTGATAAAACATCATAATTCTTGATTTAAATCAGATTTTAATTTAAGTCAAAATCAAACAATTAATTTAACTACATGTTTTATGAGTTCCATAACCTTTTAATAATATATTTCAAAAACTTTTATCAAATCTACTAAAAATATAATTTTAATCCATATCTCAAATTTTATCAAACATAGATTTAATTTTATCTCAAATTGAGTTACCAAGTGTAATATTTGTCTTAATGTAGGTCGTTTCTTTGCCAACACTGACGTGGGCATGAAGTACTAATGACTATAGTCGTAAGAAATGATGAAAAACGTATGATTTGAGTTATTTCTGTCCACAGTATCTATTGTTTAAACCAAGTTTTTTTCAACTGTATCACTCCTTCCATGTCGTTTTTATTGTCAAGTAAGATGGTCGTCCGAGTAAAGGCTTGGAAAAAAAATTGAGGCTCTGGCCTCACGGGCCGGCCATGATTTTATTATTATTATTTTTTTTTTTAACACAAATTTTTTTGGCTACGCAACTGCCCCTTCCCCCCCTTTTCATTTCAATTTAAAAAAAAAAAAAAACAACATTTTATACGGGCCACACTAGCCGGATCGGCCCGATTTTCCAAAATGGGGCTCGGTTCTATCGAGGCTCGGGCTTAGTCTGATCCGAGCCGACGAACCAAATTGACATTCCTATCAAAATCTCTTTTTGACTCTAAACCATTGATTCCACTATTATTATTACAAAAGTGATTTTGATCATAAATTTTAATATAAAATAGGACTCATTGTCTTTGTCATATATTCTTTTCATCCATCCACGATCTCAAGTGACAACAAAAATGCTCATCTCTTACATTTTTTTTATTCTACTTTCAAAGAGGCGGTGGATTCGAAAGCAGCTTCTCCTCGAACTCTGAACTATTTGGGAATCTTTCCTCTTAATTTTTACCCGTGATTCAGCGACGAGGTAAGTATCGGCTTTTTCATTTTGTTCAATGAAACATTATTATCTAAATTGAATAGATAATTTTTATCATTCTACATCAATGAGAGCAATGGTAAAAGCTATATTGAATCCACTATAGACTATAGTTTTATGGTTAAGCGGTTATTTAATAAAGATAACAAAAAGCATCCGTGTTTCGATATTTTTGAATGAATCACTTCTTTGTGATGGGTTGACCCTATCACACGTTAATGGTGAAGTTGAACTCCTATAGACTATGTCAGCTTATAAGTCCTTTAAAGTCTATATCTTAGCACCAATTGTACTACGTAGCATTATTCTAATTCAGTGGTGAGTGGCCTTAGCTTGGACATTAGCCACCGTGCTCAGCCTTCCCGTGGATTGAGATGGAAACTTCTAGTCCAACAACACTTTATGGATGACTTGAAGTGACACAAATTCGATAAGTATGCCATACTTTGTTGAATTGAAGCTTTTGCTTGCTTATACTTCGACTTGATCTCAAACTTTAAGCCGTTTGACGCTAGTGATGAATGTTTATCTTGGGTTTGACTCAAATTGAAATTATGAATAAAGGGTTTGAAGTGAACTCCATGTGTTTAATTAACATAGTATTAGAGCACGAAAGATTTACAAAATTAAATTGAATTGTGCACCAATGAAGAGTCCGCAACCAACGGTGAAGAAGAGGTTTTTGGCTACTAAGGTGAGGAGAGAGAGTGAGAAAAGAAAAAGGAGAGAAAAAGAAAAAGAGTGCAAACATTGGATCTTCTAACTTCGTGACAAATCGAAGTTGAGAGAATAAAGAGTATGTGTAATTTTACAATTTGATCAGTGAATTACTTCTCCTTCTCCCCTGTGGATGTAGATGAATTTTCGAACTACATAAACTCTGTTTTTATTTTCTTCCACTTATGAGATGGAGTGGTATCAGAGCTAAGAGTTGTATGGGATATTGAGTTGAGATGTAAATATGAAAGTTTGAGATGGAGCCTTTGAGGAGAAAAAATAATTTCAATATTTGGCAAAATATTACTAGTAATGTTCTCATGCAAACTGTTCAGACCAGGTCCTGGCCCAAGGCTACCTAGGCAGTGGCCTGGGGACTCAAGATGTGTGAGGTCTCAGAAAATTTAAAAATCCATTAATGACATTTTTTTTAAATTTAGGAAAGACAATATAGGAAATTTGTGAAATTTTCTTGGATTAAATTTTTTTTGAAAATGTATGATATTTTGGACAATAAATGGTAGTCACCATCATTATATCTCATCGATTTGCAAAAACCCTTTGTATTTTATTTCTTGAAAGCACAAGAATTGATTCTGGGTAATGTTCTTCATCAAGAGAAATTGTGTTTGAATGGACTATGGATGATGCTAAAGAGATTGTTACGCTTGTAAAAAATTATTTTTAGGGAGCCTTATAATAATTTATTGACTAGTGCCTCAACATTTTCAGGGCCGACCCTGAAGTTGTTGCAAGATAAGAGGCATAAGAGATGAAAGATGCAAATTGGGAAGAATTAGAAGCAAAGACAATAAGTATGATTAGATTGGCTCTTTCTTTCGGGGTAAAGTATGTTTAAAATAAATGAAATGTATCCTTAAGAAAAACGTTAGAAACTTTTACATTTCTAAGTCCTATTTGAAAAAACAATTTATGAGTTGAAGGTTATAGAGGAAAGGAAACTATGTGAATAAGTTCAATAAGTGGAAAATTAAGTTGTTCAAGATGTCGAGTTTGAGGATCAATATAAAACAATAATTTTAGGCTTCGTTGCCTAATCAAATGAGACTATGATGATTACGCTGTTGTTGGAAAAACCACTTTAATAGTGAACGAGATCTCCCATGTTCCTTAGAGACAAGCAACATTAAGACCCAAGTAATAATTCTCACAGCGATCAAATTTTATTGGTAGAATTTGAGACACGGCATGGTAGAGAGGTGCATCACTAGGAATGCACCATAGTTAGAAGGATTTATCAATCACGTTTTGGAAGAGATAACGAAGTGTTATTATTTGTCACAAGAAAGGACATAGTACGAGGAACTGTGAGGAATTGACAAATCATCTTCAAGAGAATAAAAGTCCTCAAAAGTTTCGAGAAGCTTGAGAGTCTATGACTGTGGTCGGCAATGATATCGATTGTGAGAGTCATATTTAGATTTGAATTGTTCTCATCATATGTGTCGCACAAACTTATAAGTCATTTGATGCTCGCAATATTTAACCAAATCAACCCCCTATTTTTCTTTTACATTAGGAGCCTTCCTAGGTTGTGAGGCGATATAGCATGTTGTTGATACCCCAAGACTTGGAGAGGTTTCGCAATTGAACAGTCTCGAGTCAATGTAAGTGCTTTCACAACATGCGATTAGATTTTATCACCTCTATCCAACTACTCCAATTCATGTATAGAAGTACATAATTCTTGAAGAAAATACGCGACTATATATGAATTTTAGCGCTCGTAGGGATGTCCAAAAGTCCAGAACCGGACCGATCGAACCGAGCGATTTTTCATAAGTTAAATACCCGAACGAGTACCAGAATCGAGAACCGATGGGTTTGTGTCTGGTCTTGGGTCGGAACCAAGAACCGAAGGACCGAAACTAATAATTTTTTTTATTTTTTATATTGAATTAATTAAATTATTTTATTTTTTAAAATAAATTAGCAAATTAATTAAATAAATCAGATTATTTCATAATTTTAATTTTAAAGCCCAAATCATTTTTAAAACTCATTGATCCATTTTAATTTGCTCATGATTACATTACTATTCGAATTTGCTCATTAAATTTAAAGCCTTCAAATGAGATAAAATTCTAAGACCACTTCTCTCTCCTGAAACCCTTAGCAAAATTGTTAAAACACTACATAATTTACTTTATGTAGTGTTGCTATAATATTAATATCTATTTTTTGGTATTTGTATGCATTGAATTAATCTTATTGGACGACTAGTTATTTATATGTTTTTGAATTGTGCTACGTTAATTTGTAAAAGTTACGAATGAAATGTCATTAGTTGTATTTATGTAATATTACTGTAAATATTAAAAAAATTAATTATGGCACGGAATCGAATCAAACCGAAATGAACCTAAACGGTTTCATAATTATATTTGGACCCGACGAGTCCATTTATTAAATACCCGAAAGTTTTGGGTTAGTTCGATTATTTTCAGAACCGAATCGACCCACGAATAGCCCTAAACGCTCGCTCAAATGAGCATTTCCTTCACTCATCTCTAAAATCTGTGTTCAATTTAGCGTGCGGGTGAGTGAATACATAGAATGCTACAATGATTCTATTTTATTTCTCACACGTGCTAGTCGACTTTTGTGAACTAGTTTCAAAAGGTAAGAAATGCGTACCATAAATTCAAACATAGTTTTAACTATAATTAATTCAAATCGACAATATGTTATAACTGGAAAAATACTCTTTTGCAACACGTAATTGAATACACTATAAAACGCAATATGAGCGTTAAGGCGACATGTAACATGTAAAACTAATGTCGCAATCCACAAACTTAACACGTCTTTTAAAACCTAATATATTAATTTTAATATCGAGGTGACAGCAAGCATTTTTGAAACTATATATGCACTCTTGATTTTCGAAATAATCTTCTACAATAAAATTAGATAGTAATTTGACATTAAAAAAAAAAAAGAAAAGAATTATGTTATTTGCAGTCGCTCACTGCAGCAGTCGCTATATGTGGCACACACATGTCATGTGTGTATTTAATACATTAATGTGGTAAAAAAAAACTATCACATTAATGTATCAAATAACTACATGCCATGTGTGTATCACATAGGGCAACTGTTGCAGTGAGCGACTATAAATAACATTACTCAAAAAAAAAAATGAAATGAATGTATAAAGAGAGATGGAGAGTTCTGCCATTTTGGGGCTGTAAAATGGGCAATTAATGAAAATTCTAATAACTTATATCCCATTAAATACATATATAAGTGGCGACAGAATGATTATGAATTTAATTCTACGGACCATAAGCTGTCAAACAACCTTAACCTTCAATTATGTCCAGAAAATCATCTAATTTCATCATTGCATTAAAAGTGGTAAAATTATCGTTTGGTTTTCTTATCGTGATTTAAGAATTGCAGATTCTTGATTTATCCACGTTAGAATTCAAAACTTTAATGTCCGAAAATCTTAACCCTTCTAATTTTTTCAAATTTGTATATAATTTCTCTATAAATTATCCTATTTACTACAAATCTTTACTTTCCAATCAAATTTTCAAGTAATTAGAACCTAAATTTGCATTTTCTCATATCAAACTGTGTATATAGAATGTGTATGAACTCATTATATCCAATTTGACTTATATTTAACAAATTGTGTTTATTTGATTGATTATTAATATTGAATATTAGTTACATGTTTTTCGTTTCGATTACTTGAATTGATTGTTTGTATCAATTATATTATAAGTTTTTTAAACGTAAATATGCATTTTCTTGTGATAAACAAAACAATAATAAAATGACTCTCCGAAACCAAATGGATGAAAATGATTAGTAAAATATTAATGAAGAAATATTTTTTAAATATAAATCTATATTGTCTTGAATCAAGTATAAATCATTCAAAAATTAAGAACAAAGTATTAGATTTGTACAAAGTTTGATTTAGGGGACACAATTAAATCTTATACGGATCAAATACTTTGTTCTTGATTTTTGAATGATTCATACTTGATCCAAGAAAACACAGATTTACGCTTAAAAAACATTCATTTATTAATATTTCGCTCATTATTTTCATCTATTTGATTTGCAACATCATTTTATTAATATTTTGTTCATCACAAGGAATTTCATATTTACGTTTAAAGAATTTATAGTGTATTTGATACAAATAATCGAAAGGAAATGCATATAACCAATATACAATACGAATAGTTAAACAAATAAATATGATTCGTTAAATATGAGTCAAATTGAATGTAATTATTTTAGACTCATTCTATATACACAATTTGATAGGAGAAAATGCAAATTTAGGTTCTAATTAGTTGAAAATTTGATTGAAAAGTAAAGAATTGTTGTAGATGTGATAATTTATAGTGAAATTATAGACATATTTTTTTAAAAAAAATAGAAGGGTTGAGGTTTTGGAAAAAATGGGATGAGGGAGAGAGTAGGAGAAAAAAATTAAATTTATTGTCATTTTACCCCCTTTTTAGGGACCTTGCTACTTGTACAAAAGAATTTGTACAAAAATGTTGACAAACACTCACATGTGGGGGGGGCCCACTTTTTATTTTCAATTTTTTATTCATGTGGGGCCGGCAATCATGTGAGTGTTTGTCAACATTTTTGTCAAATTCTTTTTGTACAAATAGCTTTATTCCCTTTTTGGTGGGGTTAAAATCAGATTTTTAATAAATTTTTAAAATTAATTTTTAATTTTGATTTAGATTAAAATTTTAAAAAAATAATAAAATAAATAAATCCCAAAAGTTGCAGGGTCACATTATCCCCGGGACCCTTTCCGTGTCGGCCCCTGATTGGATTAGCTCAGATTTACGCCTTGTAATACAATACTTTTGGGAATCATCGTGAACCTCTAAAGTCATTTATAACTGAGTGAGCTTTAGGACAATTGGGAATAAAAGAGAGGTATGGGGTTGCAATTTACACTTTTATGACTCATTTTAGCTGTGACAACTTAACCGGTTAGTGGAAAAGAATTACTATTAAAAAATTGGGTTCTTCCTTTATTCTTTCTGGTGTTACCTCAACTCATAGGTAAACACAGATTCTGTCATACGATATTATATTATTAATTTATTATGTCATCGAAAATTTTATCAATTCTACGTGATCAAACTTCAATTTAACCACACATTTTATGAACCCATAATCTTATTATATTAAAATCTGCTAAAGAAAAAATAAATCAAGAACTTTATCAAAGAACCCCTATGTATATGGGGTTCCACATTCCCCTTTTCATCAAATTCTTCTATTTGTTTCAAAGATAAGTACGCCGACTGCCGACAGTATTCTGCCACCCTTTTCCGGGTCAAAAAAAGAGGGCAGGGATTAAAATAAATTACACATAATTTCTGTTTACTTAAACAGAATATTGAAAAGAATTAAATATTACAAAAGAAGGTCCCCTTTATTAAGAAATATATGATTATTTTATTTTTGATTTTCATTTATTCAATTATATTATGTAGAATCAATAAAATCTTAGTCTCCTTTTCTTTTTCTCTTTGGATTGTTTAATACCCATATCTTTCTTTTATAAAAACATGAAGGAATATGCTTTCATATCTTTAACATTCATGTACTATTAAGGGATAAAAGTTTAAATGGAATGAAGATAAAAATATAGACTAATTTATAAGGGTTTGTGCTACTCATATTAAAAAGGTCGACATTTTTAATATAGAACTCCAAATCTTAACATGATATCAGAGTATATTAAATTCAAACGAGCAATTCGATTTGATTAAAATTCCAAAGTGAGCATACGAATTTCAAGATTGGTCTGTTCAAACGAGCCACCATCTTGCAGGGTATGTTAATGGATAAAATTCTACATTGAATAAAGATGAAAATACAAACCAATTTATACGAGTTTTGCATATTCCTCTTAATAAGGTTAGACATTTTAAAATAGAACCTTAAATCTTAATATAATATCAGAGCCCTATTAAGCTCTAACGAGCAATTCAATCCGATTAAGACTCAAAAATATTGAGCACACGGATTTCAAGATTGATCAGCTCAAACGAGCCACCGTCTTGCGGGACATGTCAAAAGATAAAATTTCACATTGAATAAAGATGAAAACACAGACCAATTTATAAGAGTTTGACCTTCTCATCTTAATAAGGTTAACTTTTTAAAATGGAATCTCAAATTTTAACATAATATCAGAGCTCATTAAGCTCTAACGAACAATTCGATCCGATTAAGACTCAAAAATATTGAACACACGGATTTCAAGATTTGTCTGCTCGAACAAGTCCCTATCTTGCGGGAGCATGTTAAGGGATAAAATACCACATTGAATAAAGATGAAAATATAGATCAATTTATAAGGGTTTGAGCTATTCCTCTTAACAAGGTTGACATTTTAAGATGGAAGTATGGAACCATAAATCTCAACATGTACTTGACTCATTTTTTATTAATTTAATTCTATTTACCAAAGCTATAGAATTAATTCCGGTAGTTTAGAAGTAATTACTTAAATGGTAAGTCGGTAACCATGGCGTCTTCGAAAAAGATAAGCTTTTTTGCTGTACATTGTGTGGATGTTCTTTACGTGTGATTCAATTATTCCAAAAGCAGTATTCGGAGAGTATAAAGAGGAAGAAGCCTCCAAGCTGAATTGAAAGTGAAGAAATAATTAAGAGGTAATCTTTCCTATTCCCTCCTGAAATTTAAATTTTTATTTTTTTTTTATTTATTTGCGGTTCTAATTACGTTTTAAATGTTCATCTTATCATTCATCCCTCAAAAAAAAAAAATTTTTTTTTTAAAAAAAAATATTATTTTGAATTTTCGATGTTAAATGCATGCGTTACTTATTACTGGATTCTACTGCTAATAATTAAATTGATTGTCATTATGAAAAATGTGGACCAAATTATGCCTAAAATATACACTTTAGATTTTCATATCTTTTTGCAATTATAGTAAAAATAGTTGTCACCTTTTGAAAGGAAAGGAGACTAAGCAATATAATTAATGCTGGTTTTTTTTTGGTTTGATTCACAGTGTAAGTCTTCCTTCAATTAAGTTCTCTCGATCTAAAGCTATTTCCAGAACACAGTGACCAAGGTTTTCTCTCCTGGTATGTATCACATGTTTTCATTTCTTTCTTCCATTTTTTTATTTGTTAGTATGGTAAAATGTTGTCTAGTCGAACTTACAGAAATGCCAACAAGTGATATCGTTAAAGAAGAATAGGCAATGTCGTTACGCTTGTTCATCTTATTCTTCGTGAACGTGCTATTTACTTTCCTACTTTGGTAGAGAAAAATGGCCGCTTATTTCTTGTTCGTGAACATGACATACTCAATTGAATTTTTCTAGTCACTAGCAAAAGTATCGTGTAACCCAGATTGTACAATGTGAATTAGTATATTAATTTTGAGATTGAGTAAGACTTTAGAGAATATGAACGGTCAATCTAGGTTATGTTATTCAATTCTTTTGTCGTTAAAATTACTTTACGCGTTTTGAATTTCTTGTTCAATCAAAACTTGTTCCTCTCACGGAAGATATCGACATGGACATGTACCCAATTTTAGTTGTGCAATCACATTCTATGTGACTAAAACAGCTACTAGAAAACCAAATTTTCATTCCCTACCAACTATATTTACACAATTCTTGACATAGATATTCATGCTTTCAACTAATACTTTGCCATATTTCTTTATCAAGAAAAGAAAGCTTAAAAATCAATTTCCTCTTTCAATACCATATTTTACTTTATTCAAATTTAAATGATATTTTCACCTAATAATAATATTTAACTTCAAAGGAACAATTTACTTGTCTTTCAGTTTTCGTTTCGGAAATACTCTATTAAGAATTGCACCGTGAATAACACGATAAATCTTTCAAAAAATGTCAATATATAGGAGTCTTGTTTGTTTCATTCTCTCTATATATTGTATGCTCTTTCGATCAACTTAAGGTAATTCCTTATTTGTTATCCTATATATAGAATAGTGTATTAATTGTTTTCCTAAGTAGGGGCTCATTGAAATGGAATAATAAATTGCCACTCATGTTTGGTTTAACTGCACAAATCACGGTTAACATTGTAATTTCTCCATACTTCAATTGTGACTTTCTATGTAAAAAGAAAAAGGAAAAAATGGGTAACATTCTCTGCAACAGTATAGAAGTATTGTTAGTGGCAGCTAGGGTTTCAAACACCTATGGATTTTACTGATTTCCAGTTCGAGCCCTATTTTTTTTTTTTCCCCCAAATTCAAAATGTATTTTGGAATAGTATTTTGATGGAGAATGTGTGGTTAAAAATCTTGATAAAAAATTAAGGCCCGTTTGGTTTGTGTTTCGATTTTGAGTTTTGAATTTATTTTCTGTTTTATTATTTTGAGGGTCTGTTTTAAGATTTTTAAAAACGCATTTGATTTGTCATTTTGAAAAATTATTTCTCAAAACAGAAAACTAAAAAGTACGTTTGGTTTGAAATTTAGAAAAATTGTTTTATTAAATTATATTCCATTAAATTTGATTATTTAGTAAAAAAAAACAAATATATTTTCAAGTATTATATATATTTTAAAGTTGGCGATTGTTATAATATTTTTTCTTACGAAAAATCTAAAATAAAAAGTTAATTTGAAAATATAGGAAATAAAAAAAAAAATACATGGACTTAAAATATTTTTATCTATGTTCATTTAAATATTTAATTTTTTTTTATGTAAATAATCATTAAGAGCTAGAACTAATTTTTTTATATTTTTCTAGAAAGCTTTACAATCTTTAATTTTTCAGAATTTTTATTTATTTATTTTTTTTTAGAATTTTAGATTTTATTTTTTCGAATTTTTATTTTGTGAATTTTAATATTTATGTTCAATTCAACTGAAAGCCTCGAATGATTTTAATGTCGATAAATTCACAAATTTAAACAGATTGAATAAAAAGCCAGGAGTCGAACCTAGTTTTTCAAATTCTCAAAGGAAATTTCAAAGTAATATCCTCACAATATTCTCACTCAAATAAATGCGACCGCCATACACTTATTTCTAGTATATATAAAGATATTCCCATATATTCTTATTCACGCGTTATATTGTTCCAAAATTAATTCTCTTTAATTACCTATAAATAAACAAAGTTGATATGTCAGTTACTGTACATCATTTCAAGAAGAATAATTTCATAGGTACTAGGGATTATCGATAAAAAAAATATAGGTACTGCGTTGACAGCATTTGTATCGTGCATTTTATGTGTTTGGTGTGTCAAAAATCAATGTAAAACGGTTAATTGTGTTTATGTAAAAATTCTGTCAAACTTTTTTTGTACTTGTAGCGAGATTGTTTCAAGAATTAGAAGAAAGAAGTAAAAACCGTTTCTACTGTTGAAATCCTCTTGATTTTGAAGTTGCTTCATCTCTCTACTTTGGAGGCGGTTCAGTTTTGCATTTTCATTCTGGTGTCTCTGTTTCAAATAAAATAATACTATATACAGAACAAAAACATAAATATTCGCGGAGTTCATGGTCGGTGTCTTTTGTCTCTTATTCACCGCTTTTAAGTGAAAAACAAGCGAAAAAGTGGAAAAAAAATTCGAGTTATTCTCGTTTAGAATCATTTTTAGGAGTAATGTGCATGTATTCCATGTGATTCTACGGTGATTTCTAAGCGGTGTTCATCTTTCCGGGTTATTTGACAGAAAATCGAAAATGAGCAACGAAGAGTGCAAAACATCGCCGTACAGGCTTCACAAGAATGATCCTGAAGCTGGTATTAGTCGCACCGACTCCCGTGAAGATGATGAAGCAGGTTCCGGACCGTTTGATATACCTAGAACCAAAAGTGCTTCACTCGAACGCTTGCGTAGGTGGAGGGTAAGTTAATCCCAACTTTCTTTTTTCTTTTTTTTTTTTTAACAGTTTTTACGATTTTTTTTTACTGAAATATTATTATGAACTTACAGTTTATTTGCAGAACATATTTCCTTATTAATCAAAATGATTCAATGAAGAAAATTCTTGTTTTTATTTTGATTTCCTTCCTGAATTAATAATTGCATATGATTTTTTTTTTCATTGCGTAGTTTTATGTACTGTGATTTTATTGCATACCTTTATTCAAGGGAGAAAAATATATCATGTCCAATTTCTAGTTTCCTTTTGGATTTAGACACTGTTGGGCACGGATTAAAATCAAATTTTAATCTAAGTCAAACAATCAATATTAGCCACATCTTTCGTAGGTCGCACGGCTTTTCAACCGCACGCTTTAAAAACTTCTATCACAATCTACTAAAAATCTAATTTTAATTCCCAATAAACACCCACTTAATATAATTTTGAAGTTTGTGTACATATTACTCATGTGTATAAGTCACAATTATTATTATTATTTTTTAAAATAAATAATTCGCAGTCTATTTTAATCTCTATCATAATATTCGTATAAACTGGTTAGTTTCTATGCTAATTATAATTTCGGTGGAAAGGGATATATGCATACAGACATTTTGCCTCTTAAAGTGGAATGGAAAAATAGAAGTGTAAATTGATGAAATTTATCTGGCTTCTACTTTACTTTGCATATTTCAGTCACAAGTCTTGTATATGTGAAGTGTCATCTTTATTCTTTCCTTTATGATTGTTCTTTACTTTAGCAGTGCATCAAATAATTACTTAGAGGTGAATGTAGGATGCAGGAATCATGTCTAAAAGAAAATAAGATGTAATTTGTAAATCCTAAATTATAAATTTTTTTCAATGTGAAATTACTTTTGAACTCTGAGATAATTGTCATTGCAATAACTGTGTCGAAGAAATACCGCCTTATTAAAAGATTATTGCATTGGTGCTTTTCTGTCCGATTTCTATTCCTTTATTTGTTGGTTGATTATTTAAGACTCAGTTTTGTGGATCCACACATGTTCGGCTTGCTTTATCATGCTGGCCTAGTATTGACTTCTTTACTAAAAGTTCTGGTGGTGTTATTTGTTTGAATGGTTAACTACAGAAGAAAAATAGAAATAGAGTTTGACCAGCTTGTTTAATAATTGACCCAAGCAAATACAGATCCTACGGTGATAAACACGTGCATGAGTAATGGTCGACATGTCTATGTTTAAATGACTCTGTAAGGTTCGAGGAGATTGTTGATTTTCTTGTCAAATATTATTTTGTCCCGTTGTTCAAACTGTCATGTTCTATGCTTGTAATCTATTGTTACAATTTGGTTCTGCTTGTGATACGATATAAAGCTGCATTAATGGGACACTGTCTTTTGGCATGATGATGATGCATTTTAAAGATTTTTTGGGTCATTTACATTATTTGAGGTATGTTTTGATGTAAAATTGATATTGTCCAATTCAGCAAGCTGCACTTGTGTTGAATGCTTCTCGTCGATTTCGGTATACTCTGGACTTGAAAAAGGAAGAAGAAAAGAAGCAATTGCTTGCTAAGTTTAGATCGCATATTCAAGTTGTCCGGGTAATTTGCATTTCTTATTCTTTATTGTGTGATAAATATTTGAGTATTTTTTCAAAGTTTATTAATTATTTTATCTTACCAGGCCGCTAAACGTTTCCAATTTTATGGGCAAGAAAAAGGTAATTCTTTTTATATATTTTCCTTTATAAATATCAATTACAATTTTTGTCTATAATTATTAAGTACACCGTTATATTCCTGCTTTTAGTAACAGAACTTCCATCACCGACCACCCGTGATGGCAATTTCGATATCAGCTTGGAGGAGCTAATTTCAATGACCGGGGAAAATGATCATACTCTTCTGGAGCAACGTGGAGGGGCAAGTTCTCCATTATTACACCGTCATTTGTCACTTTCTGTATTTGCTGAACTAAAAATAATCACACTGGTTGATTTCTTTTCTTTTCTTTTCTTTTTCATTTTAATTTGCATCAGGTTAATGGAGTGGCTGAAAAATTAAAATCGGATTTGGAGAAGGGTATACCTGGAGATGAGGCTGACCTCATAAGCAGAAAGAATGCTTTTGGATCAAACACATATCCTCGGAAGAAAGGAAGAAGTTTCTGGGTAAGAATGAAACAATTTTCTAGGAAGCTCTTTTTATTATACTTGGAGTTATAATATTGTTTCAATATTAGAGAAAGTGTAACTAGTTGTTTTGTTTGCTTATCCTACAGAACTTTCTCTGGGAGGCTTGTAAAGACACAACTCTCATTATCTTGATGGTTGCTGCAGCTGCTTCTTTAGCATTAGGTATAAAGACCGAGGTAAGATTAAGAAGAGGTCATTTATTAATCTAGTTGTTTGTTCTATTTATCAGTGGTACAACATTGATATTTGTTCTTGGTTTTGTCACTTGGAGCTTTCACTCTTTCTGATGAGCATCGAATTTCACTTGGACAATCTTTTTAAAGAAACACTTCGATGATTCCATATTAGTTTGGATACATGCATTATATCGTCAATGTGATCCTATGCCCTGCTTATGATTAAGCCAAATATGTTTGGTACAATAAGATGCTCAAATTTTCTTTTAAGCTTAGCAAAACATACTAATTGTCCAATTTCTTATTTCATATATCTTGATTCAGTTTCTATGGTAGAATCAATGGGGTCTTGGCGTTGAAAGCTGTTCAGGGTAGAATTGAATTTTTACTAGTTCTCTACTAAATTTTCTATGACTACTTGACTAATAAAAGATTAGATGGTGTATCATGTCCATGAGCTTATGTTTCATTTATTTATTGATAGGAGTTAAATCATATTCGTATAAAATATGGAGAACTAGATCTATTTGAATTTCTTTATTTATTAACACTGTAATTGTTATCCCTATGATTTTTTTATTCATTGTTTTCTTTTGGTCCCAATTCATGTAATCTCTGTGAAGGGTATAAAAGAAGGATGGTATGATGGAGGAAGCATTGCCATGGCGGTCCTTATTGTTATTATATTTACAGGTACAGGCCTGTTATTTTGCTGTTTTGCCTGGATTAATTTTCTGTGCAATTCTGCTGTGTGTTTTCTGCTGTATTCTTGTTTGCTTTTTTCCTAGATTTATTACCTACTTTGTCTGCGTTAACGTGCTAAACTTTGTAATGCAAGTAGGAGTTTGTGCAGGCAAGCTCAAGAAGTTACTTTTTTCTGCAATGTTATTAATGTCCTTGTCATTTTTCGTTCTTTCCGATGTCCCTTACTGTCTTCTTCAAAGTATATTGTTTCAACGGAAATCTGTGTCATGTAGTTTAGGTTGATCTGAGATGTCATATAGTTTTTAAGTTCTTAGAAAACTCTGTTCATGCATTTTGAACTAGTTATTGCTTGTGTGGTGCCTCTGAGTGCACATTCTGTGCCTGCATGCTTGAGCCAGATGGTTACCTCAGTTCATTAAATGGATTCATTCAGGGGAGATTATTATTATTATTATTTTCTGAAATTCGTGTTATGTGATTTCTTATGTTAATATTATGCAATTTCCTTCTTCAATTTGCACATCGTGTTGTAGCATGTCTTATTTTTATCATTTTGCAGCTGTTAGTGATTACAAACAATCTCTCCAGTTCCAAAATCTAAATGAAGAGAAGCAAAATATACACGTGGAGGTTGGTATTATGTAGTTTAACTGTTATGTTCTTTGCATTGATTTTCCCTCCATTTTGTTTTTCTCGTTACATTTCAGATAATTCTTTACAGGTCATTCGGGGTGGGAGGAGAGTTAGTATCTCAATTTTTGACATTGCTGTTGGGGATGTTGTGACTCTAAAAATTGGTGATCAGGTAAATGTCAAGATCTCTCTCTGCCCTCCACCAAAAAAATAAAAAAACAAAATTTAAAGAAGCAGAAGCCAAACAGACAGGTTTTTGAAGGAAAGCATCCAAGCGGTTGGAAATGTGGGGGTTGTGTATAAATCTTGTATTCTTATCCACTTATAGACTTGTTTTCACATTTTTAAAAGGTACCTGCTGATGGAATTGTAATATCTGGTCACTCCCTTTCAATTGATGAATCAAGTATGACAGGGGAGAGCAAAATTGTAAGAATCAATAGATTGCCTGCTGTATTTCCTGGTAGTTATTGTGTCCATATTCTTTCACGACACTCAATTTTGCTTTTGGCAGGTTCACAAGAATTCAAAGGAACCATTTCTGATGTCCGGATGCAAGGTCGCTGATGGTTATGGCACCATGCTGGTAATATTTCTGGGGAATCTTTCATCACTTTTTGCTTTCTATCATAAATTAATCTGAAAAATAGGTGATATATGTGCATGCGAGCGAGTACAGTTTGTATATTTTTAAAATTCAAGCATTTCCAAGGTTCTAAGTATGATAAATAAACTAACTATAAAACACACTGGCACCCGTGGATGGAGGGGCATTAATTCTGTTTATTGCTTATCTCCACATGTAGCCTTCACAGCCGTTACACCTTCAGGCTGCATTTCCTAAGAGTAATGCTATTTATCATCATGATGATGGAATATTATTCCACATAGACTACCACATCACCGATGTTCCATTATCATAATAATAAATACCATTATTTTTTCCTAAACTGACATACACAATTCTAATAATATATGTTTGTAGGAGTTGACATAGATTCCAAATTGCTGATCATGTCAGTTATAGAAAACCTTTTCACAAGCAATATAAAAATCCTTATTGAGTCGAACTCTCTCAATATTTTCAAGCTGCTAGCCAGTGATCTGATTTCAAACTATTTTTTGATGGCTGCATTCTTTACATTATTTAATATTTATAACCCTTCGACACTACTGTTTAAATATGTTGCTTATGTGATGCATTGCATTTACTTAAATTTGCAAATACAATTTTAGCTAGTTCTTTTTTATGTTTCAATGCAAATCTGTAGCGTAAAGCATGATTATCTTTCCTTTTGAGCTCTGCTTTCTCCTGCTCACGAGTTTGTGTCTTGCACAAATGTTTTTCACAGGTAACAGGCGTGGGAATAAATACTGAATGGGGACTGCTTATGTCAAGCATATCCGAGGATAATGGCGAAGAAACACCATTACAGGTTAAATTGCTAATATTCCTGATCTTTTTTTTTTATCGGTAAATAAATTGTATTGATCAAAATTGTGGGTACAACTACTCCGGGTATACATGGGCATACAAAGTAAGACATTACAATGATCCAAACAAGTGACCGAACATGAATCAAAACATTACAAACTCGACTAATCTTGTACATGAAGTGCCAAGCTATTGACCGATTTCAAAATCCTCCTAGGGGATATGAAAAATGAATCTGTCCATAGTAGAACATAACCATACTGGCCGAAAATCACAGCTTCAAGGACCTTAAAATCCTCCAAGATAACCCTCAAAATTGGATGAATTTAAATTGCCAATTGATGAAGATCAAAATAGAATATCAAGAGCACTAACCATATCAATGCCAGGACTGAAAATCCCAAGCAAGCTGGTTGTAGGATATGCTGGAACCTCATATCAAGTGTCTGAATTTGATGACTCAGTACTGGAGACAATCCTCATATATGCTGGGACCTCCACACTGCAGTGATAACATAAGCTGTTCCAGCTTAGATACTTTCATGGAAAGTGTGTATTGTGCCTGAATATAAATAAAACAGGCATCAAAGGCTGGAATTCAAAATAAAACTGTTTGGGTAATTTTTTGAATTTTGGCCAAATCAAGTACAAAGAATTTGGAATTCTTTGTCTTTAGTCTTCAAGAGTTCAAAAAGAGAAACTGCTGGGTGGTTTCCATACAAAGAAAAGCACGAGTTCTCAAGAACATGAATTTTCGAACTTCCAAGAAAAGAGGATGAATGAAGTGCAAAAGCTGTTGTCCAGACTTCATGATGTGTGATGTGATTCAAACTTAACTTGGGGCTGGGAAAAACTCAAGCAAGAAGACTAGAAATCTGCCAACAAGAACGAACCTGAAGCAAATCTGACCAATACATCAAACTGGCCAAACTCACCTGATTCTCAAACAAGGTCGAAACAGCCAAGGAAACTTGATGAATAAAGCACAAAAGCTGTTGGTCAGGTTTCAAGAAGTTAAGCTGGATTCGAACTTAGACCGGGGCCAGGAAAAAATTCGAACAAAGAGTGAAGAAATCTGCCAACAAACTAAAACTGTGACGAAACTGATCAATACCTGGACTGGTCGAACTCAAAGAAACTTTAACATATTCGACACAGCCCAAATTCTGAGGCCAAAATCGAACAACATTTAAGAGATGCACCAAGAATTTGGGCGAACTTTGCATGAATCTGCTGGGCAGGTTTTAATACCAAGCACGCTGCTAGTAAACAAGAAACAAACTTTGAGTGGTCGGCAGCTTCACCTTTCCAAACAGAAAACTTTGGACAGGCCTGCTTGCCTGCTGACCGGGTTCCAACCTTCAAATAGGTTTTAAATCTTGAAAGATACCAAACCAAACACCCTGCTGGCCGGAAGAACATCTGCTAATAAACGGACCTGAATCTTTAAGAACGTAATTTCCAGACATTAGTGGACTGAACTGGCTCGAACAGCACCAATTTCTGAAGTTTTTTGCCAATTTGGGCAATAAAATACTGCTTAAAAACAAACATTGCTGCATTACTGCTGCCACCGATTTAATTTACTATTTGGGATGGCACATATTTGGCCGACCTTACCTTCAAGGAAAATCAACTTTGCCAAGAAGCTGGACTCGTCCATTAAGCTTCAAACACCCAATAAACTGGATGCATAAACCTTTTGAATTTGGATAGGATTTAAGTGCTGCCTGGACTTCAAACAAGCCAATGGGACGAAAGAGATGCTACCTGGCATTAAAACAAGCAGGTCGCTGGTGAGATGCCTGCGTGGAGTTTAATGAAGCAGGCAGCTGAACTTTAAAGAATCAAAACAAGCAGCTGGCCAACAGGCCTTGAACCTGCCTCTTTTTTATTTTTAACGGACTGGTCTATAATCCTTCAAGAAAATTGAAATTCTTCAAAGCTAACACTTGAATATGGACAGATTTAACAAAATCTGCAAAACTATGTTCGAAATTACCAAGTAGTAAAAGTGAAATCGAACAAGAATCTATGAGCTCATAAATGCAAAAGCCGAACTCTAGTGAGTGTTTCTCTCACTAGAGTTTGAGAGCTTCTCTCTCTAACCTCTAAATTGTGTGACTATTCCTGATCTTTTGCATGGATTCAAGATTGCTTGGTTATAATGTTCACATTGTTGTGTTTTACCAAATTTAGGTACGTTTAAATGGGGTTGCCACTTTTATTGGGACAGTTGGGCTAGCGGTAGCTGTAGTTGTTCTGATTGTTCTTGTGGCCAGGTAACTTAAGATATATAGTTTTGTTCTGCCTGCAGATAATATGAGAATACCATTGATTAAAAATCACCTTTCTTATTGTGCAGATTTTTTACTGGGCATACAAAAAATCCTGATGGGACTGTCCAATTTAAAGCAGGCCAGACTAAAGTTGGTAAAGCGGTAGATGGGTTCATAAAAATATTCACTATTGCAGTATGTCTCTATCCAAATAAGTTTTTGATTTAGTTCTACTGTGTGTTCATCTTTGAATTGTAAAATGAATTGGGAAAAAAAATTCCAGGTGACCATTGTAGTTGTTGCAGTACCAGAAGGGCTTCCTTTGGCTGTTACCCTGACGTAAGTTCACTTGTTGATGTCCATCTTGTATTGAGTCACATATTTGTTTTTTTATTATACCTGAGGTCTAGACAACAATTTTGCTGGATGCATGGTCCTAGTTTTTTGCTGAAATTGTTGTCTCTTTTCTGGACAAGTGCCCGGCAATCCTCTTATGCATAGTATCATTAAGCTTCTTAATATTGGATCTGTTATTGCTCCAACCTTTCTAGTTGTTTTCACAACCCTATTCATTTTCAGTAATGTGAACTAGTAATTTCAATGGTTTTTCCTTCCATTGGTTGGATGATGCTGGAAATGCGTTTCTGTTCGCTGAGATGGATGCATATGTGAATATATGATTCCTTTTTCACATTGTCAATTTCCTTAATTTAATGTATTTTACATTTGTCCTGCAGGCTTGCATACTCTATGAGAAAAATGATGGCAGACAAGGCCTTGGTATGTAGACATAATAAAGGCATAGTTAATCATTTTGCTTGTTTCTTAGAGCTTCTATTGTTTTCTGCAAGTCATAATTAACCAATTTGAGATGCAGGTGCGGAGGTTATCGGCCTGTGAAACCATGGGGTCTGCAACTACCATTTGCAGCGATAAAACTGGGACTCTAACTCTGAATCAGGTAGCTTATTAGTTTTCCTCTTTCACTTTGATGTAGCTTTTAGATAGCTAACCCAGAAATTTCTGGAGTAAGTTGTTTTTATTGTAGTGATATACAAATTTTCTTTTTCCTGTTGTGATAATTTTCCTTACGATTTTTACGTAGATGACCGTGGTCGAGGCATATTCTTGTGGAAACAAAATTGACCCTCCAGATAATAAGTCCCTGCTTCCTCCTAATTTCATGTCTCTGCTTATCGAAGGCATTGCAAAGAACACGACTGGCAGTGTATTTGTTCCTGAGGTAGGTTTTAACGGCGTTTTAGTATATTTCAATGGTTGTTTATTCAATTATATCGACTTCTAAAATTGTGGTGGCATGTTACTTGTGTGTATGACAGTACCTACAAATTTGAAAGTGAGTATTACTTTAATATCAAGTGGCTAGGAATTTTAACCTATGGAAAGCCTTTTAACTTTTGGCACAATGTATATTATAAGGAAGTTAGATGTTTTATATACGTTTTTATTTTATTTCCAATAGGAATCGCCCCTGCTTAAAAAATTTATTATGAAGGAATTTGGCATTCTTTGTTGTCTGCTTAAGAATTCAATGTAAGAATCCACTTGGTTTTCGGGTTTTAAAATCGTAACCTAATATTCTTCGAAAATGTGATGTTTGTAGATAGGTAACTGATGTAGTACATAACCATGATGTAGATGACACTGATATAGGTCGAAATAATAGGTATGTGTTTAGGTTGTATGATATGATTGTTTTGGTGTTAAGTGAAGAGCAATTTGTGAGTACTAGTGTAAACAAATAGAAAAAGATCCATAAGGCAGATGATGAGATTAAAAAAGATATAATTAATAATCATGATGGTACTGTCCATGATACTAAAATAGAAAAAATAAAAGCATGTGCAAGTTGAAAATTCGAGATCTGCTGATTCCTTGTATATGCAATCCGAGAAAAAAGAAAAGCATGTGCAAGTTGAAACTGTAATTGAAAACTTCAAGATCGAGCCGCACTCTAAGGATGAACCAGTTGAAGATTAGATGTGTCCAAACGAAGGAGCCAAATGTGAAGATTGTCAAATTGAGAATAAAAATTGTGAGACATTTTATACAGTTTCAGTGTTAAAAGAATTGCATAGAATTAAAAAAAACATGGAAGATGAGAATTTGAGTCTGTGTACCGGTTCTTTTGTGTTGAAGAAAGCATTACTAAACATTATAGCAGAAAGTGAAAGTACGAAGAATTGAAAAAAGCACCAGTGGCCTCTACCGAGAGCAAATTCAAGGATGAGAAATTGAATCATGCTTCGTTTATGAAGGAATGTCATGTACAAATTAGCCGTGAAGAAAATATAACAAGCATGATAGGAACAAAGTTGACTTTGAAGAATGCAACTAAAGAGTATAATAGTGTTTATCGAGCACATCATGAAATGATCGTTTTTTCAATATTGGCATTTACAGAAATTTTTGAGTTTTTTCCTCCCGATTGATTTTATTTCTTTTCTTTAACCAAACTCGAGGACCAGTTTTTTCAAGTGGGAGAGATTGATGTAGTACATAATCATGATTAGTAGTTTCCTACTACAATTGTGATTTATATTTTCCAGTTTCCTTTTATAGTTTTAATAGGTTTTATCTTTTTATTTTTATTTCTTGTATAGAATATGATTTTTTTCTTTATTGATTAAAATAGGATTTCTAATTAAATTATAATGATATTAGTTTCCTTATTTTAGTTTCTTATTATTAGTAGAAGTAGGAAATAATTTTGCCTATAAATATAGAAGTATTGTACATTTTTTCATAACGTTAATTATTATTCAAAGTTTCTCCATTCTTCTTAGTTATTACATTATTCTTATTACAAGAATTTCACATAACGCTTCTGCACCTGTAACACTTCAAGGGTGAATAACTAGATAACATAAGAATTGAATCCATTTAGTAGCTGAAGTTCATAAACATCTAGGGCCTAGCTTGTCTTTGGTTTAGTGATGTTGCTAAAGTTGTAGCTGTGACTATCTTGCTATAACTTATTTCTTTTACACTGTAAAAGCTTTGGTAATAAAGCATGCACACTCGCTGTGGCTGATTGTTTACAGGGTGGTGGAGATCTGGAGGTTTCTGGATCACCAACAGAAAAGGCCATTCTTCAGTGGGGAATTAATGTAATTCAGTTAATTCCATTTTGCTTGTTACTAGATTCTTTTGTTCTCTTCATCGAATTGATTTGATTAATCGCTATGCCTGCTGTAGCTTGGGATGGATTTCAATGCTGCAAAATCAAATTCAGAGATAATTCATGCCTTTCCATTCAACTCTGAGAAAAAGCGAGGTGGTGTCGCTCTGAAACTGGTAACTGGAGAAATCAAATCAGATGTTATATATATATTGCATTTTCTCTTCATGATAGTTGATACTTATATAAGCGAAATATTGGTTGGCATGTGGGCAAAAGACAATAAAGGAAATTTATGTTGAAGATATGATATTAAGTGATTAGATAATAAACAAACTTATTTTTATCACTATAGTTCCAGAAGCTGCATTAGATGATCAATCACAAATGTCTTTATTTTATGTTCTCTCTAACTAATTATGAGACTTGAAGCACATTTCTAATTGTATCCGCTAGTTTATCCTGTACTGTGCTAGTCCTTATGTTGAGGTTTGTAGTATTAAGTTTTAAGTTGTACTCTCATTTTGTGACGTATAAATGGGGGAAACACTTTCCTATTATATGTTGGCTTCATGCATTTATTTACCATACATCAAAATCATTATATTGCAGTCAGATTCTGAAGTTCATGTGCATTGGAAAGGGGCTGCAGAAATAGTCCTTGCATCTTGTACAAGTTACATTGACGCAAATAATCATGTGGCACCAATGGATGAAGATAAGGTTTTCTGATACAGTTCCTTTTCTTTGTTACATAGCTGTCCCTTCAACCCGCTCTCTCATCAACTTCTATTTTTTGATAACAAAAAACTAAGGCAAGCTTATCTTGAAGTGATGAGAAATGTACTTGTGATAGATTGTAGCAAATCATAAGCAAAACGTTTTCTGGAGTATTGGTATTTTCTTAAATTTTTTTAACTTGATCTCTGCTGTTAAATAAACTTATTATCATCTACAGTTATTGCTCTTTAAGAAAGCAATTGAAGATATGGCTACCAGAAGTTTGCGGTGTGTTGCTTTTGCCTACAGGCCATATAAAATGGAGAATGTTCCAAGTGATGAAGAGGAACTGTCGAGTTGGCAGTTACCAGAGGGAGACCTTATTTTACTGGCCATTGCTGGTATCAAGGTACTGATGAGTTGTTCTCCCTGTCATAATAATTGAACTTTTGCTTTTCTAATAAATAAACTATTTGCTTAAAAATGAATGTCTGGTTTTTCATTTTGGAAATCAGATTCTTAGTGTTAGGAATGATTTATTTTTTCACCAATTCGGAAAAGAACTTGCTGTTTTCACTAGATGTCTGTTCTTTAGCTGCACATACTTGTATATTTAGTGAGAAAAAATCCCTTAAGATGGTACTTTTGAATATGAATAATCAATTTAAATATTTGGAAAATGAGGGATATACTTGCTGGTCAAAAGATTTCTTCTCACAATCAGCAGATTCTCCGTAGCGGTTGTCTGACCATTACTATTGACGGAGCCCATGATCTCAGTCTTAAAAATGTAATTCCATGTAGTTCTGGGAGGTCAACATTGATGGTCTTTATTAATTTTGCTTATGTTTTGGTGCCCGAGTATCATACATCTCCCGTAATTATGTTATCATATCTTATAAGGTTATCCTTTTTCTCCCATTTTTCAGGGCAATACATCTCTTGATCAATTTTTAAACGTCAAAAGCACTTCTTTCATGTATAAAATAGATCTGTATAAACTTATATGCAAGTCTATTATATTTTGGTACATTCATGTTTATTTTACTTGGTCAATAAGTGAGTTTATCTCTGACGCAGGATCCTTGTCGTCCTGGCGTGAGAGAGGCAGTTCAACTATGTATTAATGCTGGTGTTAAGGTATATACCTCTCAGTAGCACATTCATGTCAGTTTTCTCTTATATTTATGTTATCAATTAGCATGTTTCTATCCTTGATAATATTTTGTTTCACACATTTTTGCCCCGTCATTTCCTCCTTTACTTTGGCTTTTCTTATAAGCTCAAAGGATCAACACATCAGTTGCAGATAAACCATCTTAAATAAAAGTGTTTGTGCAATAAGTCTAAACGTGATTGCTACCACAAATTTTGTGTCCAATTTGAATAAGGGCAAATTGGAGCTGTTTGCATCTGGGAGTAGACAATTTTTGTCAATAATTTTGCTGCTTCCATTTAGTTTTAGCACTGGCTGATATTATAGTATTGTCTTCCTTTCTACTCTTGATACTCCTGCAGATTTTAAGCAGAGCTGTTTTAATTTTCTACCATACTTATTTAGGAAAGTTTTTTATTTTTCCATGGCTTTTTAGCTGGAATATTTTTTCTTATAGCCGTCAAGTATTCTGATCTTGTGCAGAACTAGTTGTTCACACCCACAGTTCTGCTCCATTAGTTTGGATAACATTTCAAGAACTATTTTTCTGACACTAGAAAATTTTGTATAAATTGTTACGATATCAGACCTTGTTTATTGTCTTGTCCAGATAGCCCACAGACATTAGTGTGGAAATGATGGTTATCTTAATTTGAGTTGGACTAAAACTTTTATCTAATTGATTATGTCATGGCTTATTTTGACACTTATACATTGGTAGAGTTTAGCACCAGCGTCAGAAATGGATGCCTTTTCCCTCCCTGGTAGTTTTTTCCTTTTGTGAAATCTGGTCAGATCCAAATGGGATTTCTGGCCTTTGTACTGTGTTTATCTGTTGATTTCACCATGCAGCTTCTTAAGTGTTCCAGTTTTGTTGAATATTGTTATAACAATTTTATAGGTGCGGATGGTCACTGGTGACAATCTTCAAACAGCTAGGGCAATAGCTTTAGAGTGTGGGATATTAGGATCCAACGCAGATGATTCTGAGCCTAATCTTATTGAAGGAAAGGTGTTCCGTGCCTTGTCCGACACACACAGACTAGAAGTGGCTGACAAAATTTCTGTAAGAGCTCTAAATTAACTTGTGATCTAGATAACTTGGCTGCTGTTCGTTTGTGCTAGTTGTTGAGGGACACTGACTTCTTGTGTGATCAGGTGATGGGCAGGTCATCTCCAAATGATAAACTCTTGCTTGTGCAAGCACTGAGGAAGAGGGGACATGTAGTTGCTGTTACTGGAGATGGAACTAACGATGCTCCGGCACTACATGAGGTTTGATTCTTTGCTGGTATTACTGGTTCGAGAATGAGTTTGATAAGAAAAACATTAGTTTATAAGTAAATTGTAAGATGGCTTTTTTAAACTGTGACTACCTACTTTTTAAAATGTTATCTTATACGCTACTAAGCTCACCAGCTACAATGTGTCTGAACCATGTTCTGGTTAGGTACAAATTTCATATGTACAAGTTGACTTTTATTTGGTGGGATAAAATGAAATGTTATCTAGTCTACATTTTGTTTAGATTGTACAAGATGATTGATTTCATACTCACAATTCCTTGTTAACTTTGTATGTAACAACTGCTGGTATATCAGTAATCAGTTTCATTGTGCTAGCTAGACATGTTTATGGAATTCAGAAAAGATCAAATTAAATTGACTAGAAGTCTGAATTGTACTAACATGGAGATAAGTTCTGTAAATGAATGTTTGAATGCTCTGGGTTCATGAATTTCATTATAGTACTTGCTGTATAAAAGAATATCAGAAGAAGAAGATTAATCTGGTTGAAGACTTCTATGTTGCATTTTGTTTAGTCTTGTTTTTACTTCTCCGGTTCATATGATCTGATCTGTAATTTTATCGTGGTGTAGGCAGATATAGGTCTTGCAATGGGTATTCAAGGCACAGAAGTTGCTAAAGAGAGCTCAGATATTATCATACTCGATGATAATTTTTCAACGGTGGTAAAGGTCAGTCCCCATTTCACAATATGATGCCACTGATCATAATTTTCTCATCATAAATGAACTCTTAGCAATGCTTGTTCATATGCTTTTAAGCAAAAACTACTGCAATTTCCTTCAGTCAGGAACATGGATAATATTTCTTCAAATGAAATTATCATCACTCTTTCTGGATGCTTCAAGTTTTTCTTCAGCTTCCATGGAGTTATAAGAACTTTTCTCTCATTATCTAAATTTTAAACTAAAATATTCGAAAAAATCAATGAGATTGTTATCAGTTTTTCTATAATTCACGGATCCCCGACCTCCATAACAGGTGTAAGGATAGGGGCGTGAGGGTTTACAGGTTTTGCGGTTTGGCGTTTATTTTGCAGTGGGGGTAGATTTTTATCTACATGTCTAGTTAAAGACAAAGCATCTCAGAATTGAATTATTGTGATTTCTTAGTACATTTTTTACGAATTGCAGGTTGTGAGGTGGGGAAGATCTGTGTACGCCAATATACAGAAATTTATTCAATTTCAGCTCACAGTTAATGTTGCTGCCCTGATAATCAATGTTGTGTCAGCAGTTTCTTCTGGTAATGTCCCACTAAATGCTGTGCAGGTTCGTAATCTCTCGCTCCACCTGCTAGCTTGTATGGTCGTAGATCTTTCAGCTGTTTCTTATGTGGGGATGAGTACTTGTGTAGTAACTTTCACATTCTATTTCTTCTACACAGCTTCTGTGGGTAAATCTTATCATGGACACACTAGGAGCTCTTGCACTTGCAACGGAACCTCCCACTGATCATCTCATGTGTAGACCTCCCGTGGGTAGAAGGTTAGACTGACCACCTATGATGTGATGTTCTAAAATCCTTGTTTAAGTGAAATTTAAAAATTGGGTTTATTACGTACCATGTCTGGACAGGTTAGACTACTCTTCTCCCCTTCTGGCTTACCAAAAGAGAAATGATTAATGCAAAATCCTTGTTGGAGTGCTGCTTTTACATGTTAGGTGGTAATCATAGTGGACTATTGCCCATTGAGAAATAAAATTCCATCACAATTAGAATTCTTTCTGGATGTGTTCTGTGCAAGCACTGTGTTATTGGAGATATGTTTTCTTTGTATATTTATACACCTTAGTACCCATGTCATTCAGATATTTTCGTTGGAAACTGATTCTTGTTCCCTCTTAAAAAAGAAAAAGAGATGGAAAACATAAATAAGATATATTAGTGGCACTGAAAAAACCCTGCTGAGGCCCGCCTTGAGGCCAGCCTCACTGTGAGGCGTAACTTCTGTGCCTCGAGGCTCAATCTGTGAGGCAAAAAAAATGAGGCGCACGCCTCTACATCTGAGGCAAAAAAAATGAGGCGTGCGCCTAATTTGAAGTATATTTTTTTCAGGTTTTTGAAAAAGAATTAAAAAATGCCCTCTTTAAAAAAGTGAAGGGCCCATTTAAAAGGACATTTTGGACCAAACAAAATATTAAAATATCTAGAACACCAAAAGGCAACCAGACTTTTTGGTCCTCAAGTGCTGCTTCTATGTCTCTTTTCTCCTTTGCTTTTGCCTTCTTCTAGTGACTTACAATTTAAAATTGTTTCACTAGACTTTGCTTGACTTTTTTCTTGTTCAGTGCATCGACGCCAGATTGCACTTGTTCTGTTCGGCAGATTGCACCTATTTTGTTTGTGGTGAGGCTTACGCTTCAAAACGTTTTGAGGCTTACGCTTCGCCTCATGACAAAAAAACACCTCAGTACCCGTTTACGTTTTTTCAAACTATTTAGTGCAATAAGAACTCCACCGTCCTATCATATTATTAAACACATAACCTTAATGATCTGCCTAAGATTATAGGTAATCACTGCAAAATTCTGCAAGCTTTGCTTGGTTACCCTACTTCGATATTTAGACGTGTGCTCGGGCTCTGAAATAGAAACAGAATGGCAGCAAGTCTTTAACAATGTGGAACTGGGATGGGTTGCAGTTCATTTTTCTGTGATGTGAATTACATATTGAATCCTTGTTGATTAAGATACCGCTGCTATTTTAGGGAACCTCTCATAACAAATATCATGTGGAGGAACTTGATCATACAGGTACAAGTTTTTGTAACTATTTTATTACATTTTAGAGGCTAGGAAAAGAAAATTAGACGTTCTTTTTAGTTTTGCTGTAATCTCTATTGGTGGTTCAATAATTGCAGGCTCTATATCAAGTGACAGTTCTCCTCATCCTCAATTTTGGTGGAACAAAAATCTTGAATTTGGAGCATGACACGCATGACCATGCCTTCAAAGAGAAGAATACACTGATTTTTAATGCATTTGTCTTCTGCCAGGTAATTACACACTGTCTAGTTCATAAGTATGTTAAATCTTTGATTGCTGTTTTAGGATGTGATTTAACTGATACCGTTTGATGTTATATAATTTCAGATATTTAATGAATTTAATGCTAGAAAACCAGATGAGATTAATGTGTGGAAGGGAGTAACCAAAAATCGTCTATTCATGGGTATCGTTGGCCTTACTCTTGTGCTCCAGGTATTCGCCAACATCTTTGCTTCTTTCCAGAAGCAAATTTACCTTTCAGGTCTCTTCATCTTTGCTGATTTCATATATCTGCTCTTGTTATTCAGGTGATAATAATCATGTTTCTTGGGAAGTTCACTTCAACCGTTCGACTCAGTTGGAAGTTGTGGCTCGTTTCCATTGCAATTGGTGCTATCAGGTTCGTTTGTCATTGAAGTATGGGTCTCTGACTTTCTGTTTAGCATGCTCGTAATTCTTGTAGCTCACGTGAAATTTCTCTGTTACTTCTTGACCAGCTGGCCACTTGCAATTGTCGGGAAACTGATTCCCGTTCCTAATAGGCCTCTTAGCAAATTCTTTACAAGGAAATCGCGTCAGCAAAGAGGTAAATACTACTTTTTGTTCGCTCTTAGAGAAACATCCATCCTGGCTGGTGATGGGGCCTCGTGTTTATTGTCGGTAAGAAGCAAGTATTCATTTATTTAAATGTGTTTTCTCAGGTTGACTTTACTGCATGGTTTTCTTCTCCAGAGTGACTGACGTAGAGGGCTAACATTTTCATAGACAGAATATCAAGTTGTTGGGAGTGCTGAATATTGTGCTATCTATCGAGTTAGCTGATTACGTATATTATGAATGATCTATGTATTGTTTTTGTGGGATACCGATGAAGAAGTAACAAGTAATTAACTGACTGCTTTATTGGTTTATTCTCGTCTTGTGTGATTTTGTTTGTGTCATCTGAGATTGAGAACTTGTATCCAACATAATCTCTCCCGAATGCACAGTACACTTCTAGTGACCAGTATTTAGTGAGTTTTCTTCACAAGTATTTATTGAAAAATTCCAATCTACTTGTATTGTTTAGGATTGTTTTTTGTACGAGTCATGGGATTTTGTGTTTATTGATTTTGAATCACTCAACTGTGGAATATAAGATTTGCAGGCATTCTCTCTTGATAACCCTAAACCCGGGAAACCTCGAAAGCCAGTTTTGGGGAGATGACATTGAAGGACTGCTTGGTTTAGGTTGAGGTGGTTGCTGAGTCATCTGCCGAGAAAATAAGATCTGGGGTATGTTTATGATGTGGTTGGATCCTAAACAAAAAAATTAGTGTACCAAAACTTATCTGATCAAACGAAGTTGTAGAGCTATCACATCGATCATTCAATCAAGTGTATTGTAATTTGGCCGAAGCGAGGATTGTGAAAAATGCCCATCACAGAAGACATCATTCGCCTCGATAAAATACTTGTTAAGATTTTGGGTTCTATTTAAAAGATCAATCTTATTAAGATGAGTGTCCCAATTTTTAATAAATTGTTCTATGTTTTTATCTTTATTCGATGTCGGATTATATTCCTTAACATGCCCCCCTAAAAAATGGCGGCTACTTTGAGCAGACCAATCTTGAAATTCGTGTGCTCAATCTTAATCAGATCGTGTTGGGAAAAATGACAGCGCAATGCAGACTTCAATACCAAGCATAATATAGTTCTAGACTAATTTAATGACAGAGTTCAACAACAATTCCCAGCAGAATGTAATCAACATATAACAATGCTTAAAGGAATCACAGACAGAATACTTTATAAAGTTCACATTTGCATATAATCAGATTTCAATATGCTCCAATATCAAGATTAGCATATCAACCATAAATCGAAACTGGAACCTCATAACTGAACAACAACAGAGTTCCAAATAAATGGAGATAAAGTCAGAATAATACTCCCCTTTCTACCGACCGGAGAACGCCATGGATGCTAAGTTTCCACCTCCTAATTCGGCTGAAATGTAGGCTCAGGAACAGTCACCATGCACCGCAAAAACGCCCTCCAGAGAGAGATTAGAACCAACCACGAAACACCCAACACTTAGCTTGGGTCATCGACCGAACGGTCTACCCAATCAGCCAAGAAAAACGTCCAAATCAGACCTATCGAACCCCAGAGAAATCCAACCCCTTAACCACTATTTCAGGTCTAAGAGGACACAAGAAATTTCTTCAATACATAGGCTAAAGGTCGATTTACAGGGACAAGAGAATGGGAAGAACAGAGAGCAGGTTGGAGATCGAAGAAGGAAGAGAGGAGTCTCGAACAAGCCAAGCCCACGTGATATAGGTCAAAGCCAAAGAAAAATATCTCAACCACTATGATCTCAACCGTAGATTTTCATCCAACGGTTATAATAGATACCCGGCCCAGTAAAGTGTTAAAGAGAACCACTTACCAAGCCCAATAAGCCCACAAACTTCACCTTGGTTCTCGTAACACACTCTCTCGGTTGCGTAATTGCACATGGATGAACTGTTCATCATCATCGCCCACTACCTGCAAGAAAAATTAACCAGTGTCAATATGTAACAAAGATAAGCACAATTTAAATTTACCTGCAGGTAGAATTTTTGTTCCCACATCAGAGGGATTCCTATCAGTATGAATCTTAACAAGTTCGACTTCACCTTGAGAAAGCTTCTCACGTATAAAATGATACTTCACCTCAATATGTTTGGATCTCTCATGATAAACAGGGTTCTTACTAAGTGACAACGCACTCTGACTATCCGTAAACATAATAGGTGTATCATGCATGAAGTTCAATTCTTTTAAGATTCCCTTTAACCACATACATTCCTTAACCGCCTCGGTTATGGCAACGTATTCGGCCAAGATTACTAGACAGAGTCACTAAGGGTTGTATTTGAGATTTCCAAGTAATACAATTATCACATAGGGTAAAGAAGTAGCGGTAGTTGATTTTCTACCTGTCTCTATCACCAAAGAAAGTCCGAATCAACATAACCCTTAAGAGTCAACTCCTCGAGATCTTTTCTCATACACTAAGCCTATATTTAAAGTCCCAACCAAATATCTTAATAACCATTTCATACCCGCCCAATGCGGCTTACCAGATTGGACATAAATCTACTTAGAAGAGCGATGGAAAATGCAAGATCGGGTCCGGTAGTAATCATAGAAAACATGACGAGAACCTATGGCATTAGCATACGGAATATTTTCCATCTCCTTTAATTCGATTCGGATTTAGGCGAATGATCACGTGAAAAATTCATATGGCTAGCAAGAGGCACATTAACAATTTCTTGTCTTTCATTCCAAATTTAGTTACAACTTTGTTCAAGTACGCTTCTTGTGAAATTGTTAACTTGTTCTTAGCCCTATCCCTTGTTATCACCATCCCTAGAATCTTTCTAGCATTTCCTAAATCCTTCATATCAAATTCCGATTTCAAAAGATCCTTTAGTTCATTAATTTGAGACTTGCTCGGTCCAGCTAAAAGCATATCATCGACATAAAGCAACAAGTAGACTTCACAACCGCTCTTTATGTCATTAAAATACAAGCAAGCATCAAATTCACTTCTTTTAAACCCTATCTTCGCACATAGGCATCAAACCTCTTGTACCATTGTCTTGGGCTCTGCTTCAGCCCGTACAAAGATTTCTCTAATTTGCACACATACTCAGACTTACCTCTAGCCACAAACCCTTGTGGTTGGCTCATGAAAATATCCTCTTCCAACTCTCCATGTAAAAACGCAGTTTTTACATCAAGTTGTTCGAGTTCCCAATTGAATTGAACAACAAGAGCCAACATCGATCCCGATCGTCTTGTACTTAACCACGGGTGAAAATATCTCATTATAGTCCACACCCTCTCTTTGAGTATAACCCTTAGCCACTAATCTCGCCTTATACCTCACAGAATCATTAGGGCTTAAACCTTCCTTCAACTTGTAAATCCACTTACATGGAACTAATTTCTGATCTTTAGGTTTCTTAACAAGTTTCCAGGTTTTGTTATCACTCAAAGATTTCATTTCTTCCTGCATAGCTTCTATCCAATTTTTAGAATAATTTCCATTAATAGCTTCTTCATAACTAGCAGGTTCTATTTGTTCAAGAACTTCACCTGAAACTAATGCAAACTCAGTCAGACTTAGGGATTCGTACCTAGGGTTCGGCCTAATCTGCCGTCTCGCCCTATCCCTAGTGAGTTGATAATCTTGATTAGGTGGCTGATCATTAAAGTGTTCAACTTCAACTTGTTCAGTGTTATCTTGAAGTTCAGTCACCTGTTCAGGTTCAATTTCAGTCTCAGTTTCAAGTTCAGTTTCGTGATGTGTAGGGTCATCATTATCATCATTCCTAGGTGTCGGTGAATTAAGATTAGTCAGCTTCACCTCACCCGAACACTCCTCTCGATTTATTTGTTAGCTTCATCAGGTTTCTATTTTAGACATGGCATTTCAGATTCATTAAAGACCACATTCCTACTATTAATAATCTTAATGCCTTGAACCCCTAAAACCCACAACCTATAACCCTTCACACCCTCGGGATACCCTAACATCACACACTTGACCGCCCTCGGCTCAAGTTTCCCTTGATTGGTGTGCAAATGCGGCACATCCAAACACCCTCAAATGACTCGATTTGGAGGCTCCCCATCCACATCTCTGCGGGGTCTTAAAACCTATCTTCCGGACGGAGACCTATTAATCGATAAGGCTGCGGTACTAGCGGCCTTCAACCCGAACCCTTTGGCAAGGCCCGAGCTAATCAACATACACCTAACTTTGTTCATTATGGTCCTATTCATTCTCTCCGCGACCCCATTACGTTCGTGTGTGTACTTAACCGTTACGTGTCTTGTTATCCCTTTCGCTTCTGAGAAATTGTCAAATTCGAAATTGCGTAATTCAAGCCCATTATCGATTCTTAATGTTTTAAGTTTCTTTTCCAAGCGATTCTCAACCGAGCTTTAACCAAATTACGAATTTCCCAAAAGTTTCCGACTTAGCCTTAAGAGGATAAATCCAAACTTTTCTTGAGTAATCATCGACTAAGGATAAGAAGTACTTACTTCCACCAAATGTGGAATGCTTCTCAGGACCCCATAGATCAGCATGAATATAGTCCAATGGACTGCTGGTCCTATGAGAGCTAGCTTCAAAGCTAACCTTGTGAGATTTACCCAAAACACATGTTTCACAGAAGTCCATTGATTCAATATCATCTTTTCCAAGCAATTTTTGATTACTTAAAGATTTTAACCCTTTAAACCCAATGTGACCCATTCTGTTATGCCAAAGTTCGGTTTTGTTTTTACTGACAGCAAGAAGACTTGAATCAGGTGTTGTTTCAGTTTTGCCCTCTAGATAGTACAGCCCATTCCTCTTGGGTCCTTTCATAACTATCAGAGATCCCTTAAAAATTTTCAGAATGTTATTCCCGGACTTAAAAGTATATCCCTCATCTTCAAGAGTACCTAAGGAAATGAGGTTCCTCTTTAAATTAGGGACATACCTAACCTCCCTGAGTTGCCTGACAACCCCATCGTACATCCTGATGGCTATGTCACCAACTCCAACCACATTCTGAGAATTGTTATCTCCCATGTAGACCTTCCTAGACTCAATCTCTCGATAGTTATAGAACCAAGACCTTTCAGGGCACATGTGAAAGGTGCACCCCGTGTCTAGGATCCAATTGTTATCAAATTCCCCCTCAGACACATTTAGGACAAGTAAACTATCAAATTCAGAAACAACAGCAGCATTGTTTTGATCAGTGTTATTTAATTCTCTCTGTTTCTTCTTCCAATCAAAATAATCTTTCTTAAAATGTCCTAACTTTCCACAGTTATAACATTTTTTACCACTTTTGTCTTTTGATTTCGATCTCATTTTAGACTTTCCCCTTCCCTTTTTGTTATGGAAGTTAAATTCTTTCTTTTCAGTTCTCCCCCTAACAAATAAGGCTTCTTCTTTTACACTTGTTTTGTTGTCTCTTTTCAGTTCAAGTTCCCTCGATTTCAACGCATCTATCACAATAGACTGCGTGAGAGTATCCCTGCCATATTTAATTACATTTCGGATTTCCTTATATGATTCGGGCAATGAATTTAACAGTATGACGGCTAAATCCTCATCGTCGAATTTCTTATCATTATGAGCCAGACTTTTCACAATTATGCTATAATCGCTCAAATTCCCCTCTAAATCCTTCCCCGGGTCCATCTTAAAACTAAACAATTTTTCTAACAGATAAATCTTGTTAGGCAAAGTCTTAGTCAAGAATAAGGCATCTAAGGCAGTCCATAATGTTCTAGCGTCTTTAGCATGATCAAGTTGTCTAATGATGTTATCAGATAAGTGCAAGATTATGGAGCTATATGCAATTTCATTCATGTCCTCGATTTCATCAGGTTTAGCCTTTAACTCGTCAGAAAAAGTCAAAGGATTATCGAGAGCTTTAGCAACTCTGTTGGACCAAAATGGCCCTCATTTTCTGTTTCCAAATTGAGTAGTCCCCCTTTCCATCGAATTGCGATAATTCGACCCTCGAACCCATACTAGATTCTGTAAAAGGGTGGCTCGTACTCATGGACTAAACAGAAAAGGTTTTGAAAAATGTTTTCACAGATGATCAACACACGATATGAATGCAGAGTTAAAAGAAATGTCCAGAAATGAAACACGACACCGAATCAATTCGATCACATAAACTTTGATGTGATGTGTGTGCCGGTGTGATTCAAACTTAAGCAATGCACAGGTATATTGTACAAATAAACGTGCCAGGTATAAAAAATGGTAAAAGTACCAAACTTAACCTACGGAGAGTTTGGAATAATCTTACCAACCAACTGTTTGAAAAACAGTAAATATACCACCAAGTCCACCAAGTCCTCAGGCAGACCAAATTTCCAGAATCACCAGTCACCAGTCGGTCAACAACATGCACAACACAAATTCACAATAATCAGTATCGAATCAAAAAACCTAGAATGCCCAAACAATCAACCCTAATCAGTGAAGGATAAAATCGAAACCCTAGACCTAAAGCTAGCTCTGATACCAAATGTTGGGAAAAATGATAGCGCAATGCAGACTTCAATACCAAGCATAATATAGTTCAGACTAATTTAATGACAGAGTTCAACAACAATTCCCAGCAGAATGTAATCAACATATAACAATGCTTAAAGGAATCACAGACAGAATACTTTATAAAGTTCACATTTGCATATAATCAGATTTCAATATGCTCCAATATCAAGATTAGCATATCAACCATAAATCGAAACTGGAACCTCATAACTGAACAACAACAGAGTTTCAAATAAATGGAGATAAAGTCAGAATAATACTCCCCTTTCTACCGACCGGAGAACGCCATGGATGCTAAGTTTCCACCTCCTAATTCGGCTGAAATGTAGGCTCAGGAACAGTCACCATGCACCGCAAAAACGCCCTCCAGAGAGAGATTAGAACCAACCACGAAACACCCAACACTTAGCTTGGGTCATCGACCGAACGGTCTACCCAATCAGCCAAGAAAAACGTCCAAATCAGACCTATCGAACCCCAGAGAAATCCAACCCCTTAACCACTATTTCAGGTCTAAGAGGACACAAGAAATTTCTTCAATACATAGGCTAAAGGTCGATTTACAGGGACAAGAGAATGGGAAGAACAGAGAGCAGGTTGGAGATCGAAGAAGGAAGAGAGGAGTCTCGAACAAGCCAAGCCCACGTGATATAGGTCAAAGCCAAAGTAAAATATCTCAACCACTATGATCTCAACCGTAGATTTTCATCCAACGGTTATAATAGATACCCGACCCAGTAAAGTGTTAAAGAGAACCACTTACCAAGCCCAATAAGCCCACAGATCGAATCACTCGTTGGAGCTTAACGGATTATGATATTATATTAAGATTTTAGGTTCCAATTTTAAAGTCAATATTTTTAAGAGGAGTAGCTCAAACTCTTATAAATTAGTCTATATTTTCATCTTTATTCGATATAGGGTTCTGTCATTTAACAATACTCCGGCAAAAAGGTGATGCCATGCCTAGAACCCAAATTCTTATAAATTAGTTTATATTTTCATCTTTATTTGATGTAGGGTTCCATCACTTAACAATACTCCAGCAAAAAGGTGATGCCATGCCTAGAACAACACTTTCTGGGCAAGGTGTCCAATCAGGGCGGATCCAGCACTTGGCCAGCCCCCGTGGCCGCCCGTGTTGGATCCGCCAGGAGTTTCAGTAGTAGCCGCCGTCCGCTGGAGTGAAGAAGATGACTGCTGGATCCGCCGGGAAGTGAAGAAGATGACTTAGAATCTCTATTTTTTTTCTTTTGTTTATTTTCCATTGTTTGGGCCTTTTTTTTTTTTTAAAGAAATAAGGCCCAATCTATGGCATCTGGACTCGAGAAGTCACTGGACCATGGAGTGTTGCTTGCAATTGGAAATTGCAAATCCATTATCCACCAAAACCAATTGCAAAATTGAAACCGGCAGGGGAGACGAGTGAGGAGTGACGAGCAGAATACGCCCATGTGCGGACCTGCGGTCTGTGAGTGACTTAGTGAGGTGAGGGTGAGTTTGTGACGCCGATCGACGAGACCGGTGGACGGTGGTGGACGCATTGTGATTATAGTATTTGATTTCATAATTTTTGTTGAGGTTCTCCTTTTTCATCTGATATGCTCAAACATAGTTTTCGTTTGTTTATTTATGCTGATTTCTGAGGCTATTGTATTGATGCCCGTGTGCTAGCGTCTTTAAGTTGTCAGAGTTGTATTTACTGCAGGGAATTAATGTTTGGCGAAGTTTTGTTATCTGTAGACTTGTTCATTTACTAATTCATTATGTTGTTGTGATTAGGGGATGATTTTGAAAAGTTTGTTGTGTGGTAATATAGTCTTGACTCTTGATGAAGTGGCAATTGTATGTTGGCCCCATAGGGAGCTAATGAGGACTGGTAGTCTGGTAGCATGGCTGTTGATGCTGAGAATAATTGGACGTGACGGAAACTGGTTTCAGTAATTGAAGCCTCTCTGGTAGACTGTGAGTGCTTCTCTCACTCTTTTTTTTTTGTTTTTATCCTTTTAATTCATTGTTTAATTAACTTTAATTGCAACTGAATATTGGCATTTTGTTAATATATATTGCCTGTTTAATTGAAAAATAAATTAGGGCATTTTGCATATTATGGAACGATTTTATTTTTTTTTATCCGAAATGAACGTTCGTACCTAGTTCTAGTTCTAATGTTGCATCTTGTAGTCCGTACAATTTTTTGTATATTATTTAATTAAATATTAATAAACGACCCCTCTATCACGAACGTTGACCGTTGATAGTAAACGCTGGCGATCCGCCCTAGCTGAACTCGAACCCTAGATTCGCCCCTGTGTCCAATGACATGGTTTCATCGCCTCAGAGGGCACACGTGGAAGTGGCGATGCGCGACTGAGTGCTTATCTTGCGTGATCTCTTGCCTAGCTCAGTCAACAGATGGAGCCCGTCGGATTCAAAGGTCAATAAGAGCAAAACAATCATCTCAATGGTTGTAAGTTTCTATGATCTAACATCTGTAACTGGACTGAATTATGGATCGTTTCATGGTATTTCAGTCCGATTTTAACTGCATTGATTTAATCATGAAGGGATGTTATTAAAATTGGGTGATGCTACATGTACCCACAAACTTTCACACAATCTTTTACACTCCCCTCACATGGAGGGGGGCCCACGATTATTTTATTATGTGTGGACCCCCTTCCATGTGAGGGGGGTGTAAAAGATTGTGTGAAAGTTTGTGTACACATAGCAGTATTCATTAAAATTTACCGAACTTAAATGATAAATGTTGCAAGTTGTAACAGCACAACTCTGTCCATATCTAGAATGCGGTAATGCACATTTTGATTTGTTCAACGCTGCTATTTAATGCAAATAGCAGAAATGATAATGTTGAAGTTGACCTCGTTTCACGGGCAGCTATCAGTTCGAAAAATACGGCCGCTTTAATCCGAAAATCAATTTTATCACTCCTTCACTTAAAAGAGAGAATGTGAGATTCACTGTTCATTTTTGTCACATTGGTTTTCACATTGATCTGGTTCGAAACCGGTTTCGTACTGTTCAAAAAAATTGGCCGACTTCATCTGTAAAAAAAAATAGGAAACAAAAAGTTGGGGATCATTTTCCCAGATATTTCATATTATTTCATTTAATATTCTATTCAAGAAACAAACAAATTAGGAGTCAAAAATGTAGGCGCCGTGCTATTTTTTGTATTTCATATCCCAATTATGTACTGTTATTATCCCTACTATATGTAAAGAAAAGGGCAAAGAAAATATTTATAAAAAATAAAATAAACCTGCAAATCGACTTATTGCAAACCGTCAAATACAGTTGATATTTTATAAAGATAACGTATTGGAGAAGCAAATCAAAAATAAACATGCAAACCGACTGAAAAGATATTTTTTTAGTCGGTTGATTTTTGTAGTCGGTCGAAGAGATTATTCTATTTATATAGGAGAACTAATGAAGAAAAATTTATTCCATCATCGAGAATTTCTTAACCTTCGTTTCTGTTTACTGTAAGTATTTATTAGTTAGGTATAGTTAATTTTGTTTTTTGTATATTTAGAATGCAAATATCATTCATCTATAAATCTTGAAAATATTTATTTTACTCCATTATGTTCTTCAGCTTGTACGACTAAATTTTGAAGTTTTGGTATTGCAGCAGAACATAAACTTTCTTGTAAGTATTTATACGTAGAAGTTATTTTCGTTCATATTATTATTACTTTTGCATGTTTAGTATTTAGTATTTCTTTAAGTAAATATAATTGTATTCCATGTTTAAGATTTTTGTACGCAGTTAGGTATAGTTATTTTGTTTGTGTAGATTTAATATTTCTCTATATTTCACAATAAATTCTGAAGCATATTAGGTTAACTTAATAAATTTGTCAACATATCATTTTAGTATTATCAGTATTATTACTGGTTGTCAACATTAAATTTTTATTACAACAATTAATAATACTTACATACAATCGTATCTGAATTTATGTAGATAAAAAAATCGTTCAAAAATTGAATAAGAAAGATAATAAAAAAGAAGAAATAAAAAAAAAATAACTCGCCGTGTTTCTCCCCGTGCGCGCACGGGGACAATTGTCCAATTTCCCCGTGCGCGCACGGGGAAATCGAGTTTCCCCGTGCGCGCACGGGGAAACTCGGGTTTCCCCGTGCACGCACGGGGAAAACCATTTTCCGTGCGCGCACGGGGAGACCGAGCACGGGGAAACTCGGTCTCCCCGTGCGCGCACGGGGAAAAATGTTTTACCCCTGCGTGCACGGGGAAATAAAGTTTCCCCGTGCGTGCACGGGGAAACCGATTTTCCCCGTGCGCGAACGGGGACCCATATTTTTTTTTTAATTTTTTTACCTTTTTTTCCCTCTTCTTTTTTTAGCTAAAAATTCTACTATAAATATAATTTCGCTTATTACAAATTTAATTCAAAAATATTAGAAAATATTTCATTTCATACATACATGAAATCTAAATTCCTTTCGGGGGCGTTGCCCCCGAGCCCCACGAGGGGCGCTGCCCCCTCGACCCCCGCGACCTGACCGGGCAGGTCGATCCCCGTTGGGGGCGTTGCCCCCAAACCCCCACGAGGCGTGCCCCCTCGACCCTCGCGACTCGACCGGGCGGAGTCGATCCCCGTTGGGCGTTGCCCCCAAACCCCCACGAGGCGCCGCCCCCTCGACCCCCGAACCACTCGAGAGATGCCACTTCTCATCTTGATAAAAAAAATATGTGACTTTCTTCAATTTACTTCATATACACTTCGATTTTTTATTTTTATTATGATTTTCTTTATTTGCTTTATTTTTAGTCATTCATGATTTTGTCGATATTAAATTTGTTTCCAATTTTTTAAGTTACAAAAAAACCATTCTCAAAGTAAACATATTAAATTTTTCAACATCGATTGAATTGTGCTATCTTCAGGTATAATATTTTTTTTATTCTTTTCTAGATTTCGTAGAGTTTAATCTGTAATTAATCTTTGTATTTTTTTCCTTAAAGTTCCTATTATATTATTGTGAACTCTAATTCGTATTTATTGTTCTTCTGTATATAATAATGTCCAATTGTATTTTTCGATAGTGATAATTGACTACAGTAATACACTATACCTTCATTAATTTTTGTAATAAATTGTTATTTGTTTAACTTTCTTTATGCATACTACTTTTCTTTCATTTTGAAATATATTTTTAGTCATTTTTCACAAATTTCGATATTTCAACCTTTACTTTTGCTGTATATATGTTTTAACACAAACTTTTACTTTCTACAGCTACATTTGAGAATTTTAATTAATGCATTTTATAAATATTATACTAGAGTTTTATGACTTTCACCCATCATTTTTAAATCACGTTGTGCTAAAGTTGGTATTAGTATTATTTGTTAGTTTTTTGACTACTAAAATATTTTTTATTTTATTCAGATCGGTAGCATATTTATTGTCCTGATGAATTCTCTGGGAACTGGTAATGAGGAGCCTGAGTTTATTAATCTTGAAAGTATTTCCGAAGGCACGAGTAAATCATATAATGCTTTCATACGTCAACAACAAAATCAAAGACAAGCAGATAGGAGGAATCGAGTTCAAACCGTAAGTGTTGATCATCGTAAAAGGATAAATGATCCTATGTTATCTCAAAATAATAATTCTGGCGTTGCTTATGTGCATGAATCTTATTCTGAGGGTTCTACTTCGAATGAAGAATCGACTAATATTTTTGATTATGAATTATGTGGAAGTTTTAACCTTTTGAACATACCAACTACTGCATATGTGTTACCAACATGTACCTATTGTAAGTATTGTGGTGCGAAAAAATTTCATAGAGAAACAAAAGGTTTTTGTTCTTTGTGATGGAAAAGTTAAACTTTTCATGCACGATTCACCAAATGAATTGTATGATTTATTTATTTCTAAAGAACCTACATGTATGGAATTCAAAAACTTTCACGCGGATATAATAACCACTTTGCATTCACTTCATTTGGTGTAAAGTACGACAAGGAACTCTTTAAATCATACCGAGGTATTTACACATTCAGAGTTCAAGGACAGATATATCATTATGTAAATCAACTTATGCCACAGAATAATATGCCACATTATATGCAATTATATTTTTATGATACAGACAATGAAATTCAAAATCGTATAAAAATTTCTGAAAATTTAGTAGAACCTACTTTAACTCTTCTAATTGAAATCTTAAAAGGAAATCCATATAGTAAATTTTTCAGGTCTTTAAGTAATATAACGAATTTGCACGACCATCGAATACAAATAAAATGTCACCACGGACTCGATCAAAGAGTTTTCAATACTCCTTCAGCGTCTCAAGTAGTCATTGTATGGGTTGATGATGATGAAAATGCAAATAATCATGTTCGTGATATTACTATATATGGTCATTACGGTGATTCGCATATGGTTCATTATTATTATGGTTGTTATGATCCTTTACAATATCCTTTGCTCTTCCCATTTGGTGAATCTGGTTGGCATGAAGGCATTCAAAGATATAAGCACACATCTTCTCAACCTGAGAATTTAGCTGACCATGTTGCTATTCCTAAAATAATAAATTCTGCAGTTCAAATGATTGAAAAAGAAGCTGAAGGTTTACTTATATACTTTGTCATATATTTTCTAATTTTAAAAATATCGATGTTTTAGTTACATATATAAAAATTGTTTTATTCTTCCTCATGCAGTGCTTCATAAAATGAAGAAACGATATCAGGTTTCATGTCGTGAGTATTATGCATACAAGCTACAGATTAGGCTTACAGGTAAGTTTGTGTTGCTTCATACTGGTAGACTTTTTCAACAATATGTTGTAGATATGTATGTTAAAATCGAAACAGCGAGATTAGATTACTTTCGTAATAACCGAGAAACAAATTCGTGCTTGAACTTTATCAAGGTATTGTAGATAGTGTCGAGAACGGGAAACAAGAGGGTACAAAATTGGAAAGAAATTTGTTTTACCACGAGTCCTTTACTTGCGGACCTAGAGATATGCTAAGGAGATACTTAGATGCTATGGCTCTTGTTCAACGTTATGGAAAACCGGATATATTCTTAACTATAACATGTAATCCGAATTGGCCAGAAATTAAGCAAGAATTGAAACATAATGATGAGGTTCAAAATCGACCGGATTTAATTGTACGTATATTTAGAGCAAAATTAGAAGAGCTTAAAAATGATTTGTATAAGAACAATATTTTTGGTCTGTTGTTGCTCATATATACATGATTGAATTCCAAAAAGAGGGCTTCCTCACGCACATCTATTGATAATTTTTAACCGTGGCCATAAGATTTCTTCTGCTCAACAAGTTGATAGGATAGTATCTTGTGAAATTCCTGATAAAAACAAGTACCCTCATCTTTATTCAGTTATTGTGAAGCATAATATACATGGCCCTTGTGGAAATCTTAATCCCAAAAATGTATGCATGGTGACAAATAGTGGTTGTAAGAATAAATATCCAAGAGATTATTGTAATAATACTATATTTGGAGATAATTCATACCCATTGTATAGACGTCGTAATAATGGTATTAGTATTAAAGTTAGAGGTCAAATGTTAGACAATCAATGGGTTGTACCATATAATCCTTATTTAAGTGCAAAATTTGATTGTCATATTAATGTTGAAATATGTTCTTATATTAAAGTTGTAAAATATTTGTACAAATATGTATACAAAGGACATGATCGTATTAATTTTTTCGTTAGCAAAGATGAAAAAGAAAAAGATATTGATGAAATATCTGCTTATCAATCTGCTAGATGGATATCTCCACCTGAGGCTATGTGGAGGATTTTTTCATTCAATTTGTCAGAAATCTATCCAATTGTTTATTCTTTACAACTTCATACCGAAGATCATCAACAAGTTACATACAAAAATACGGATGATTTATCTACTATTATTGAGAATGAAAATACAAGGAGAACAATGTTAAGCTGAATTTTTCGATTAAATAAAGCAAATGAATTTGCTCGAACGCTTTTGTATCGAGATATCCCAACATATTTTGTTTGGAATGCAAATAACAAAATTTGGACTCCCGAGAAAGAAACAAATTGTTATCGGACGAATTGTCTCGGCGAATCCATCAGAAGGAGAACGATATTTCCTTCGCATTCTTCTTAACCATATTAGAGGACCAACATCATTTGACGATATAAGAACTTTTAATGAAACAATTGTTGGTACATTTCGAGAAGTAGCACTTTTACATGGTTTATTAAGTGGAGACAATCGTTGTGAAGAATGTTTATCCGAAGCTATTATTTACGAAATGCCTTGTTCTTTAAAACGACTTTTTGCTACACTTCTTACATTGTGCAATCCGAATCATCCAAAGTTACTTGTGGGATAAGTTTAAATCTTATATGATGGATGATTATGTACATCAAAATATACCTATTGAAGTCATTGAAATACGAGCTCCGGAGGATATAAGTTCTATTTTAGAATCCCTGGGTAAAAATATAAATGATTATGGAATTGTGCCATTTAATGTAAATATAAATGAAGATGAAAGGTTGACAAGAATGATTGCAGAAGAGACAATTAATTTGGAAATTCAAGAAACCTTTACTTGTGCCGCAATGTTAAATAAGGAACAACAATTTGCATACGATACAATTATGGAAAAAGTTGAATACGAATCAAGCGGTGCTTTTTTCATCGACGGTCCAGGAGGAACAGGTAAGACTTTTTTATACAAAGCACTCTTAGCTGGTGTAAGGTCTAGACATTTTATTGCTTTAGCAATGCATCGTCTGGAGTAGCCGCATCTTTATTACGGAGGTCGAACAGCTCATTCGAGATTTAAAATTCCTTTGGAAACAATAGGAGAAGTCAACTGCTCTATTAGCAAACAATCAGCTTTGGGAACTTTGTTGAAAATGTCTAAACTAATAATTTGGGATGAAGCACCTATGGTAAATCGTTGTACTATTGAAGCCGTAGATAAAATGCTTAGAGATATTATCGATTGTAACTTACCTTTTGGTGGAAAAGTAATCGTTCTTGGAGGAGATTTTCGACGAGGTTTTACCGTTGTACCGAAAGGAAAAAAGAAGACATAATGAAAGCTAGCTTGGTTTTCTCATATCTATGGCCTTTGTTTGTACATCTACCATTAGTTCATAATATGAGAGCAAAGTTCGATTCTACGTTCTGCGATTACTTGCTTAGAATTGGAAATGGAACAGAACAAGAACATACTTGTAAATGTATTAAGCTTCCAAATAGTATAATTTTACCATTCGAAGATGAAATCACGTCTATGAAAACTTTGATACATTGTGTTTTTCCAAATATAGAAGCTTATGCTGATCATTTACATGCCATGGTAAACCGTGTTATTCTTACACCTACAAATGAATGTGTTGACTATATTAACAAACTTCTGCTTGAACAAATTCCTGGTCAAATTTTCACATACTATAGTTTTGATGAAGCAATTGAAAAATCAGAACAGTGCGTGCAAGAAGATTTCTTAAATACTTTGACATCAAATGGTATTCCACCTCATGAATTGAACCTTAAAATAAATTGTCTGTAATGTTATTGCGGAATATTAATCCTTACGAAGGGTTATGCAATGGAACACGTCTTACTTGTCGAAAATTTGAGAGAAACGTTATTCTTCTTGAAATCACTATCGGCGAATATTGTGGAAAACATGTTTTCTTACCGAGGATCCCTTTTATACCATGAAATCTGATCGAACCACAATTCCATTTAAAAGAACTCAATTTCCAATTAGACCATGCTTTGCAATGACAATAAATAAAGCCCAAGGTCAAACACTTGATTTTGTCGGTTTGTATCTTCCAGAACCGTTTTACGCCATGGTCGAGTTATATGTAGCGTTATCAAGAGCAAAAACAAGCAAATCTCTAAAAGTTTCTTGAAACCATCAACCACGAGATACTTCGCACGACTCATGTAATTGAAAATGTTGTCTATAAAGAAATTCTTTCCTTTATACATTCATAGAACAACCTTCTCACAGGTATATTTATTTCGTATATTATATTTAAAATACAGTATTTTACTATGCATAAAATAATATTTTTCATTTTATATACAGGTTATCGAAATTTCTATTGATGTTATTCGAAAGTTCAAATGAATTCTCTACTGCATCTGTATATTTCACAGGTATGAATTAATTTAAAAATAAAATATAATTTTTTTATGAATATCTAATACACTTTCATTATATTTTTCCAACATTTGTATAGTTCTCAAAAAATAATTTTACATTGTTTTTTAGACTATCTGCCACATTTTCTTGGAAATAAAATATTAATTCATCAACAAAAGATGTCATATTAGTGTAAGTGGTGATACCATCTAACATGTTTTTTCTAAATAAAAACAAGTACACACACGTGTTGTATATAATAATCTCCGTATTTCTCTTATTCCATTGCCATATATGTACTATTATTTATCATTTCACAAATTCCTCCGAATCCATTTTTTGTGGTTTGTTCACGACACCTTTAATATAGAATCTTCCATATATGTTTTATAGGTACCTGATCTTTGTGATCCTCCATTCAAATTAATGAAACGAGTTAATATATTACCCTAATCTTTAAAATTTGCAGTTCAATATATTTCTCAATTATGGTTAGTCTATTAATAATGTTTTCCATTACTTTAGTAGAATATATTCATTGACATTTTGTTATATGATTGGACACAGGTTTTCTGTTATTAGCAAGAGTTCCATCTTCTCAAAGGCATTCACGATTATTGTATTTGTACAATTTTTAGTCTATCAAAATCTTTTAATGTTGTCATATGACATTTTACATAAAGCGTGTCTTCGTGGAGTACAAGGGAACGAAACAGAGAAATTTCTTTCTTATTTTAAGCCATGTATAATACCCCAAAGAATGTGGAGTTGCTTCAGGTTTGAAGCATATGGAGGCCAAAAAGCATAAAACATGTTGTATATATGCAAAGGAAAACACATTGTTCGTATGAAAGAGGTAAGTTTTATGTTTCTCACTCTTTGTGGTCATAATTCTTCATATAAATCTTTTTAGTAACAACTTCTTATATCTTTGACTTATGTGTTTTGCTTGATCTTCACTCAATCATGATAACATCTTTATTCTCGATACTAAATATGAAATCTTTCATTTCAACGAATCCGACTCATGTAGTCAAGAAAGGGCAAGAAAGGGCTAAAACACTGGAAGTTTTAGTGAAAGAACGGGAAGGAAATGATTTTTAAGAGAGGTAGACCATCTCCAATGTTTCTAAGATTTGGAAATTACAATGAGATGCCTGAGGATTCGGAACTGAGAAGACTTCTAGCCGTTCACAAACCATTACACCATTATTGCCATACTCAAACAAAGCCCGGACGCCATGAAAATTAAACTCTTCTCTCATTTTATTTTAAGTTCCAAAGACAAAAAAAAAAAAAAAAATAAGTATAAAAACAAACAAAAAAGTCAGTCTATAAATTGGTCTAAATATAATATATATGTTTGTGTAGAGTAACTTGGGTCCTTTGCACCTTTTTCTTTTGTTTCTTTTTGTCTTGCAATTTATGGAGGACCTTATGATATATGTAAGTACTTATAAGCTTTTTAAAAGTTTCAAGGGGACATTATGCCCCATTTTGTTACATGTTGTTCATGGTATTTGTTAGGGTGTACACTCACATGTTAATTAATAGTTAATCTTTTCAAGTATTTACACGATTATTTTGCATACCTTCACATATTCGCATACGTATGAAGTGAAAACACAAGAAATTGAACTTATGATCGTTTTCAAATATAATTTTGACAAAGATAATGACAATTAACCATAAACCACAGTAGTATCAAATTATCTGATTTTGTAATTTAGTTAAACATATTACACACAACACATTCACGAGAATTTCTTATGTTCGAAAGAAATTCTTAACATTCACAATGCTAATATTTATTTACGTTTAAAATAACACAACCTGTGCATTGCACGAGGCAAAAACTAACATGAAAACAAACTTCCCATAATAATAACACTACAACATTATGGAGTTTACAGATCTTTCAAAATTTAAGCTTCACCAGAAAACATATTTTGTTTGGATTATAATTTTGCTCTTTTTTTTGTAATATATAAAATTCAATCTTATATCTCTTTCATTCTTATTATTTTATTTTCTTTCTAAAATCATATATACTTGGGACTTCAACTTTTATTTTTTATTGTGTGTGTGTATATATATATTATGCATTCCATACTTCAGAAAATAGTATAAAAAAATGCAGATAATTTTTTTTTTTTGAACGCTAACATTACTTCCGTAATCACATTGCCCGTGCATTGCACGGGCAATAGACTAGTATATATAAACCCCCTTCTTTCACATATAAGAACTCTTACTTATCCCCACCCCACCCCACCCCACCCCACCCCACCCCTGATTTTTTCTATATCTATATTCATATATATACATACAGGCTCTGTTTGTAAGTAAAGATGATGTACCAGCAGCAACACTTGAAAATAGACATGAAGAAGAGGTCACAAGATAGGAGGAGAACAGTATCAAATGAAGAACAAAAGCTTGTAATTGTTGATCTTAGTGGGATGTCTTTTAGAGGCACTGTCTCATCCTCTTCTCAATCTAGGGAACATCTGCAAATTAGACCTTTCCAACAATAATCTGCAGGTACTGTGTCATTGAATAAATGTCGTGTTTACGACTGTGTAGGTTTGATCTTTCAGTAGATGTAATGATTGTTGGATGATGCATGCAAACGACATATGTTGCTGACTAAATGGTCAAGGTCGACCCTGATTATAGGCGACATATGTTGCTGGTTAAAACCTCTTAATAGGTGGGAGTCTCCCATAATATTAACAATATTATCTATCTTTCCTTAGACGTAACTATGGATGGACGATGCATGCAATCGAATTTCACATTAAAAGATCGACTTTCGTGTAACCACGGTTTTAGTACTATTCATTTTAGGGAAAATTATATAAAACCAGTGGTTTAATTTGTCATTTTTAAAAGTCAGTTTTTAAGTTTATTTTTGTAAAAATCAGGTAGTATATTAAAACCTAATTGTTAACCTAATTTCTACCCCAATTCCCGTCGCCTCCCCTTTCCTCTCCTCCCCCTCCCGCCTCTCCTCCCCTTCCTCTAATCCACAACAGCGTCGCGATTGCCGGCGTCGCGACTACGACACTGACGCTGTTTCTCCCCCCATTCCCCGTCCCCTCCCCTTTCCTCTCCAACGTGTGCGTCTTGACTCACAGAAATTAAACCAGTTTTCCATTTTCCCAGGCCAGGTTTCATTATTTTTTTGCAGGACAGATTTCATCTTCACATATGTGTGAAATTATTATTTAGGATGAAGAATAACTTTGATACTGCATATATGTACAGAATCACAGATGGTGGGTATTGAAGGGCACAATCCTAGTGGACACTGTCTAATTGCATCAAAGATTGTTGACTGTGTCCCCTTATCAGTTTCTTCGAATGATAATCTCCCTCCAGGAAAGAAACAAGCTATGGATACGAATATTCATTCAATAGATCCCTCTCAGGAAACAATGGAGCTCTCATTGGTATGTAAGCTTGCATTTCATATTAGAAAATGAAATACAATCAGCATTCTTGGTTTACATTTTCCCAGGGAAACTAATTGTTTCGGATGTGATTAGCACGGATATGTCATTGGTTTATACTTTAGATGCTCCCTGTGTGGATGTCCGTGACCTGGAAATTGGGACTGTGACTCGTTGAAATGGAGCTGTGACCTGTAAAAGTTTTGAATTTTTTTAGTCTGTGACCTATAAAAAATTACCTGTGACCTTAAAATTCTTGATTTGTGACCAACGAAGTTAACTGTGACCTATAGATTTTTTCATCTGTGACCTCGAAATAATCCGAGACCAATTAATTTGATAAGTTGTGACCTGAAATTTTTTCATCTGTGACCTCAAAATAATCCGAGGCCAATTCATTTGATAAGCTGTGACCTGAAATTTTTTCATCTGTGACCTCAAAATAATCTGAGGCCAATTAATTTGATAAGCTGTGACCTGAAATTAATTTTTAACTAATTAATAAGATACACGCTATCAAATTACACAATTAAATATTTAATTAATTAATAAAAAGTAGAAACCTGATTTTTACAATTTTAAAGTTTAACACCTGATTTTTTAAAATGTCAAACTAAATACCTGAGGTATAAACTTTTCCCTTCATTTTAGAACATAAAGATGTGTTTAATGTTAGTAGCCAAACGATCGAGGTTGACGACCCTGATTATAGGCGGCATAGGTTGTTGATTAAAGCCCCCTTATAGGCACTGGCAAACCGGGGGAGGGGGGTCACCTCACCCCTCAACTTTTCAGATTTTTTTTTTTTATAAAGTCTTGTTTGGTATCAATTGAAATCTAAATTTTAATTTAAATCAAAGTTAACAATTAATTTTAATAACATGAAATCCATAACTTTTCAACTTTTATCAAAATTTACTACAAATTCGATTTTAATCCCAACCAAATAGGGATTAAATCCCAATAAATTTGATTTTTTTTTTTTCCTTTTCTCTCTTACTCTCTCCCTCACGCCTTTTATCAAAACCTTAACCCTTCTATTTTTTAAAAAAATTTGTGCATAATTTCTCTATAAATTATCACATCTACTACAAATATTCACTATCCAATTAAATTTTCAACTAATTAGAACCAAAATTTTCGTTTTCTCCTATCAAATTGTGTCACTACAAAAAAAAAAAAAAAAAAAACCGATTTCGCGACAAACAAATGTTGTCGCAAAAATTGAGTTTTTGTTGCAAAAGTAATTTAGCGACAACAATATGTTCGTTGCGGGTATTGTCGCTCTATATGAGTCATAGAATGTGTTTTGCGACGACTTTCGTACATTCGTCGCAGTAACAAAATCGGTACACTATTTGTTTGACGCAGAAAATACGAAATGGCAACACAATATCTGTAGCCATAATATCGTCGCAATGTATATATGTCGCAAAAAAATTAAAGGGCGACAAGTGTGTTTGTCGCAACTAATGTTCCAATAAAGTTTTTATGACAGATATGTTCATTTCGAATGTTGAGTTACCGAACATATTTTGAGACAACTTTCGACCATTCATTGCAGTAACAAAATCGCGACACTATTTGTTTGACGTGAAAAATACGAAATTGCAACACAATATCTGTAGCCATAATGTCGTCGCAATGTATATATGTCGCGAACAAATTAAAGGGCGACAAGTGTGTTTGTTTCGAATGTTGAGTCACCGAACGTATTTTGCGACAACTTTCGACCATTCATCGCAGTAACAAAATTGCGATACTTTTTGTTTGATGCGGAAAGTATGAAATGGCAACACAATATCTGTATCCATAATGTCGTCGCAATGTATATATGTCGCAAAAAATTTAAAGGGTGACAAGTGTGTTTGTCGCAACTAATGTTCCAATAAAGTTTTTACGACAAATATGTTCGTTTCGAATGTTGAGTTTCCGAACGTATTTTGCGACAACATTCTATCATTCATTGCAGTAACAAAATCGCAACACTATTTTTTTGACGTGGAAAATACGAAATGGCAACACAATATCTGTAGCCATAATGTCGTCGCAATGTATATATGTCACGAAAAATTTAAAGGGCGACAAGTGTGTTTGTCACAACTAATGTTCCAATAAAGTTTTTATGACAAACATGTTTGTTTTGAATGTTGAGCCGCCAAACGTATTTTGTGACAACTTTCAACCATTTATCGCAGTAACAAAATCGCGACAATATTTGTTTGATGCGAAAAATACGAAATGGTAACACAATATCTGTAGCCATAATCTCGTCGCAATGTATATATGTCACGATTAATTTAAGGGCGACAAGTGTGTTTGTCTCAACTAATGTTACAATAAAGTTTTTACGACAAATATGTTTATTTCGAATGTTGAGTCGCCGAATGTATTTTGTGATAACTTTTGACCATTCATCGCATTAACAACATAGCAACACTATTTATTTGCCGCAGAAAATATGAATTAGCAACACGACAATGTCGTCGCAATGAATATTTGTAGTAAAATTAATTATGAGCATCCAGACAGAAACACATCACCTAAGAAATTTCTCAATCATTAGCTAAGCAAGATTCCTACTACTTACCAATAAACATTACAAAAAATAAATCACAGATCAATCATAGCCATCACCAACTAATTAATGACTATCACGGATCAAATCTAATGCTAAATTTTGCACAGTTCAGAATCCAAAATTTAACACAATCTACAATCTGCAATTCAATTTTATAAAAAACAAAATGGAAACTTGCAGTGTATACATAGCAAATAAAACAAATATCCTGATAATACAGAAAATGTGCCACCAATTACATAATTCTAAACAATTAATTGTTCAGTTGATCCAAAGTAAGACTAAGCTTTATAAAAGTTGCAATTTAAAACCAACTGCTTCTAGAGCTCAAATCTTTCAATTGTAATCTAAGACAACATAAAAAGGAAAAAGAAAATCCACTACACAACTTGATTACCTCCAAGATCAAAACAAATACAAATTTTAAGGTCGAACTACTTACAATGGTTCACCAAACTTGAAAAGTAGAAAATAGAACTATAAATATGGAAGAAATAACAAAAATATCACGGGACACCCAAACACCACAATAATATTTGAGTAATTGTTATAGTACAAGATCAACAATCATCACAATAAGCAATCAAATATATCTCAATAGTTAGTTGCTCTAACCTTAAATGTCAATAAAAAATCTTATCAACTCTCGGTAGATGCGTCGTCAGTACTCGAATCTACATAGGAAAGGAAAAATGTAGATAGTCATTATAAAATATAATAGAAAAACATTATGCAAAAAAAGAGCATGATTCATTGTACTTACCAATATCACTATCAGCATTATCATCTTCACCATCTAGAGATTTCTCATCTTCACTGTAATATTCATTCAATGCATCATCTTCATCTTCCTCTTCCAAATTATCATATATAACATTATTCATATTTTTATTTAGTGTTTCATTTTCAATAACATCTGGATCAACATCTCCTCTATGGCATACATGAGTATCAAGATCTTCCTGTTGTATTGCCAAGACAATATCTGATGATTCATTTTCCGGAAATATTACTTACTCACTACCCTCATATTTTTTTTCAGGAACGTCCCATATGCCTCTATGTTGTACCTTTTCCACTACCTTCCATTGTGGACCCAACACTAGATCATCCATATAAAATACCTGTTGTGTTTGGATGCCAAGTATGTAGGAATCATCCATGTACCATTTGCGATTCACATTGATAGAAGTAAAATGGTAATCTACGACTGTTCTTTTTTGTTTTGGATTATTATTGTACCAATTACACTGGAACAAAGTGACGCGATAGTCAAAAACGTATACCAACTCAATAACATCACATAGTATACAAAAAAAATTGATGTTCTCATCTCCCGGCACCATCACTCGACTATTTTGTGTTGTACGACAATCATCTCAATCTTTAACAAGGAATCGTACCCCATTAGCAATACAACCCGAATAGGAAAATATTCTAAAATCCGGTTTACATGCATTAGCATACAATTCTTTGCTCACAACTGAATCTTTTTGATTATATAATCTCGTTATCTGTGCTAACAAAAAAATATTAATCAATATACCTTCAGGAAACCATCCAGGAATGATACGTTGCATTAATAAATAAATAATACATGCATTATAACTTACATGTGAAGCAAACCATCCAGGAAACAATTCTTCTTGTTTTTGTTCCAAATTGTTATGATTTTGTTGTTGCAATAGCTCCATGTGTTCACTACAAAAGGAACATTCAATTAAATACTACAACACATTAGTAATTAATAGCAAAAAAAAAAATTAAAAGTTGATTAAGAACTCACTCTAAATATTGTCGAACTTCTCACAATTATTTAGGACATACCAATGGGCTTTATCAATTTCCTGTTTCGAAAGTAACTTTGGTTCTGCATGACCTAATAGTCTAGTATTTTGAGAGAAAACTGACAAGCTTGCAGATGGAGTCCCACCATCGTCATTGCGCTCAGGTCGATTAAATCTTGTTTCAATGTCTTTGAGATACATCGAGCAAAAATTTAAAGACTCATTAAAAATATATGCTTCAATATATGTTATAACACAGATAGGCAGATCACTAACGGTGAAGAGACAAAAGCATAACAGTAAACTTAGGTGCACATATCTTGGACTGCAACTGTTGAGGTGCTCTTCACAATTCGGAAATGCTTGTGACAATAAAAGCTTACCAATGTATTTGGAGTAAATCAACGTAATCCGTATTGAGACATTTAAGACTTTTCTCTACACTTTCCCATATATTAACAACATCAACTCGCACAAAATTCGCATAAGCTTCACATCATCTCGCGAGTATGATGTTTGCTCTGAGTAACCAGCAAATTTTGTGGCCAAAATAACCTTGTTGGAGAAAAGTTTGCAGAAGATTCAGTAGCCATTTGAATTAGGAAATGAACTTACAAATGAAGAACGCGACGAGAGTAGATATAAATTGAAGTTACGATAACCTGAATAATGAGCTTACTCATCATACAGTAAAATCTATTGGAGCCATCATAAAACTTACCCCTATTTGGTTCAAATGGGTTCAAACCATGTGGCATCAATGCTCATTACTAGCTCAAAAATTTCTTCAACAATAAAACGGATCTCACACACAACTGATGCAGATTTTCATATATTATATTCCATTTCTGGGTCGCTTGCACAGATCTTTACTGTTCAACTTTCAGCCTCTCAAAATGTCTCTGAAACTGCAGCTGGAAATTCAGACGCGAATCTGTTCTGGAATTTTCATATGGTAGTGAAATCGAATCTGTTCTGGAATTCTCATTTGGTAGTGAAATCGAATTTGTTCTGGAATTGAGAAAGCATTTGGAATTGAGAATGGCCGTTGGGTTTCCACTTAAATGAGAGAATGGCGTTTGGAATGTCTAGTTCCACTAAGAATGTAAAATTCTGTTTGAAACATTGTAATATCCAGATCAAAAGTCTAAAACAAAGTAACAAAAATATTTTTAAAACAAAGTAACCAAAATATTTTTAAAACAAAGTAACCAAAATATTTTTACCCCTTACATGAATTTATACTAAAGATAATTTACTACGGTAAATGCCTTTTGAATTGTCTCATGTAACTAAAGAAGGTTGATTAAAAACAACAAGCTATTTCTTGATGAAATGTTCACAGCTTAAAAATGCCGAAACACAAGATAAATATAACGATTTGTATTGCCATGTTCCGGGGACAATTCTAGCAGTGGACGAGGCAACTTGAGGAGGGATACTTCTCGGAGACTTGGAGATCACTAATTTAATCTGAAAACTACAAATTCAATTGAAATTCAACCTTATAGATCAATATTAGCTCCAATCCTGGGTTATTTTCATAACGGTTGGTCGTGTCTTGGCAAGTGTTAAGCAATCCACAACTTATTCACTGATAATGTTATGGGGGGTCGATGGCCGGGCAAGGTAACAATTCTTAGCATAGTGAGAAACGACGAATTGTCAATCTAGTGTTCGTCTTTGATTCCTATAAATTCACTATATCGGTATCTTTTTACTAGGTTTGGGAGTACGTCAAAGAATAATGAGTGTAATTGAAATGCACTTGTAACAAAAAATTGAACTTAAGAAAACAAACGTTTTTCTTATTTCATGAACAATCCTAGAAGACCTTTTAGGGTCTTCAATGCGAACACAATGGATAACCTACTGGGTCAGCAATCTGTTAATGGGTTGGACAACTGTTCACGAAAATATGTTTCGAGTTTGAATCACCGCAAGTGTACGGTTCGTTGACAAGTAATAAAGTGGAAATAGTAAAATTTCGAGTATCGTTCCCACGAGGATTGGTCTAACTTAATTTCTATGATTGTGACCTTAACCGAAACTATAAACTCAAGTGATAGTTTTTATGATTTTCCTATGAAATTGTAAATAACATGCAAATTAAACTAAAGTTGTGATGTAATTGTAAAACAACGATTGAATGCAAAGTTTGAGAAAATTAATATATGGAAAAACGCACTAGGATCCCGAATCACCAAACAAAATTTACTCTTAACCCCTATTTCACAATTTGACAACACAATGAATCGTTTGAAGAATCCATGTTTCTAACCTATCCAACAATCTCTTTCGAGGAGAATTGAACCTATCCTAGTATACCATTTGACTATATTTCTATGACAAATGCAATATATAAGAATGCATGAAGTTTTGTAAACACTTAGAGATTCACGTAATGCATATCGGTATATTTCTATCCTTTATGAACAAAACGACGATTTACACCTTGTTGAATTTATTTCCCTTCTTTCGAATGCATGAAATAAATCACCTAAACTCACACAATTATCGTCGACTATAATCACGGAGACAATAAGCGTATGTAAATCATTCAAAATCATCGAAGTATTTGAATATCAAATTGCAAAATAGAATTAAAGAGTTCACAATGCGAGGTTCATCGTTCACCTAGTACATGAAAAATCTAGCCTAGCATGATGAAATTGAAACAATGATAAAAATGATAGAATGAGAACATCACCAAAAATTTGAGTTTTGGATCTTGAATCTTGGATCTTGATGTAAAAACCCTTGCTCTAGCCTTCGATCTTGCTCAAAACTGTTGTTTTTCTCTCTAGGAAGGCGTAACCCTAACTCTGGACGTCCCTCGTATTATAAAGGAGTCCTAGATATTCTTTCCAAAGGAGTTCGAACCAGATAAGGAAACTGAAAATTTTCGCCCAGAAACCTTCCTTGCGATCGCAAGGAAGGATCCCTTGCGATCGCAAGGAACAACCTGTTTCCCCTCTTTTTCTCCCTGTTGAAGCTTGGGCGATCGCAAGGTATTACCCCATGCGATCGCAAGGAAGAAGGGGTTTTCCTTCTTGTTCATTTTGGTCCCCAAGGTTTTCTTCCGTTCGTCCTTGGTCCTGGTCCCTTCTCTCGCCACCTCCAGTCATCCATTTTGTTGGCAATTAGGTCTTCCATGGATGTTTGTGCTCGATTGATCATTCGGGTCAACTTCTGAGTATTTGCAAATTAGTCCCTGAACTTTCGTTGACTTGCATTTTGGTCATTTTCGCCTCTTTTTGCTTTCATTTCACTCCTTCTATCAGATTCACCCTACAAAAATAATATATAACTAATCAAGTTCTTTTCGAGCTTTTTGCAACAACATTCAATCTGTTTTGTATCACAATTACGTGTGTAAAACACACTTATCAAACAAAGTAGAATAAATATTTGGAGCGCTTAAATTGTGGAGGAACATGCGATTACATATTTGGAGCGCTTAGATTGTCGGCGCTCAAAGAAAGTGGCATAACTTTTGCATACGGTGTCCGTTTTGGGCCCATAACCCCATTTCGGAAAGCTCGCGACGATTCGGATTGAACTCACTGCTTTGCTGTGACATATGATGGATTTTGGGCATTTGACGTCGTCTTCCTAGTCAAAACAGCATTTTAAGTTTCGTAGTTCGTTAATTTTAATGTTTATTTGTTTTGCTTTGTAGCCCAGCCCATTTAGGGACTGTTGGCCCAGTAGGTTAACTGTTTTCTTTCATATTTAAAGCTCTCCAAACGTTTTTAGGTTTTTGGTTGTTCAAGAAATAAGAAAAGGGTGTGAGTTTCTTAGAGAGCAATCCATTTTTACGTTATTATTGTTGGGTTTGTAGTTTCGAACTACATCACGTTTTAAATCCATCATTCCGAATCGTTGCTAGCTTTCCGGCGTAGAACGAAAATTGGAAAACAACTTAAGAAGAACAATTTTATTTCAAAATGGAATGATGTTAATTCAATGATTAAGAGCCTTAAATAGTCTCCCGAAACCCTAACTTAAGCAAAAAGACGAAAATCGACATCCAATAAAATAAAATACTAAAAACGCAAAAACAGAAAAATTCGAAAAACTTTGATTGACCGCCGACCGATCTTTAACTGCGATTTTGAGGTTGAAAATGACCTCAACCGGGCAGAGCCGTCGCCATAGCATGGGGCTCCACTTCCCGTTTCCGAAAACATATTATAATAGAAATTCTGACGTTCGAACTGAAAGTTATGCCCGTTTGAAGTTAGCACCTGTTTTCTTGCCCCCTTTTCCCCATTTTCTTGTCCAATTCTCATTCAAACTCTAACGCCAATCGTCCTACATCAAACCTGATAAAGTATATTTCACTATACGAATAACAAAAATTAATACTGTTTTTGAATTATAAAATTAAATTTTTATAAAATAAAATAGAAATCTTATATCATTTTTCCCTCCTCGAAAAAAATGGGATTGTTATAAGTTTATTTTCCCTCCTCTAAAGTGGAAACCAAAAATGTTTTTCCTTTTAAATAAATCCATAAAAGAAGGGTATACCAATAGTTTTAAACATTTTTTCTTTTTAAATAAATCCAGAAAAGCAGGCACCTACACCAATGGTTAATCAATCTTGGCTTTGGAGGGAAAATTTCTGCTTCCCTCCTTATTTTCATCATCTCTATCTATAAGTAATCAAGTGTTGCTCATTTTTTCCTGCACGTTTTCAGCTTCTTTCATTTTGTAAGTTCTCGAGACTAATGATTCAATTTTATATTTTGTATTTTCGGTTTCTTCTTGATCTATTTTATTTTCGATTTCTTTATCTAATTTATTTTCATTTCTTGGTTTCATGTTGATTCGTTTGGAAATTCTCTTGGTCGTTAATCAAAGGTCGTTGATACAAAAATCCACGATCCAGGTAGGTAAACAAGTCCGTTTTCCCATCTCATGTTTATGAAGTTTTGTTGAATATGATTGATGATAAGAAGAATAAAACATTCGGAAATGATGAATAGATTTCTACCATTACGACTCTGGCGAATAAATTCATACTAGTTGCATGACGGTTATAACCCGTTGCTTTTTGACGAATAATCTGTTGCTTTTTGAATTTTATAACCTGTTGCTTTTTGAAGAATAAAACACTCGGAAATGATGAATAACCTGATGAATAACATCTTGGTCTGGTTTTTAGTTTATTGTAAATTTTTCTTTGTTGAGAACCAGATTCAGCAATGGAGTTCAGGAATTTTATTTTATCCAATTGTTTAATACTAGTAATTTTATCAAATATATAGGAATTTTCCTCATCAGAGTTCCCAATAGTATTTGGGTTGTTGTAAATGTGTTTGCTGTGATTCAGGGGTTGCAGGATTTGGGTTCTGTTAAGGAAAATTTCTGGTCCTATGTCTAGTCCTATTTTGAGCTAATGAAAATGAGTGTAATGTGTTTGCTCCCGTTAGTTCCAATGATTATCCTATAGTTTAACAGTAACCTCAACATTTAACTCTTGTTAGTTTTTTTTTTAAACTTGATCAGCATTTAAGGGCCTATTGCTGATAAAAAAAAATGAGACTCCTTCCACGTAAGACAGAGCTCGAAAATCTGGTCACTTTTCCTCGCTGTGAAAGTGCCGAAATACAGGTTGTTAGCTACTTGTTAACTGGGCCTGATTCTTTGATCTTCCCAGGCCTTGAGCTTTAAACAACAGAGCTTCAAAGAGCTCGAAATATGTGGCAACTCTCTTCAAGAGTGCTCAAAAAATAATGATAAAACACAAACACAGGGGAGTTTGCAGCTTTTTGGAATAAGTTTTTTTTGGCCCTTAATAGGAGTAATAATGTCCAAAGTATAATTTCAGTATAAATCCTGCCTCGTTCTTACTAATAATTTCCAAAGTATTGATATGTTAGGTTGGGTGGCACCTGAATACTTTGGAGGTTGTACTTTTGAAAGGAGTAAATTTTGCTATGTTCCGGTGAATATTTTGCTTTTGTTTTCTTCTTATTACATTGGCAGAAAAAGGTAGAAAACATAGCATATTTTGGATTTTTACTAAGTCTGAATACTTAAACATTGTTAAACAATGGTCAAGGTCTTTTTTTTTGGTTTGATAGATAATGGCTTCTCGAACAAGAATTGGCAGGAAAAATAGAGTGCTTAGTACATTCTACGAGCCACCTTCAGACGTTTCCTTGTCGAAGGCATCATGCAAGGGTCCATTACCCGAGAACACTGTTAATATCTCTACCTCATTGTCTCAGACAAGTAATGTCCAAGTTCCTACTCCATTAACTCGACCTCTTCAGGTTCCTGCCCCATTATCTCAGCCTCAGCCTCAGCCTCAACTTAATTCATCACAAGCAACCACATTGACCCATGAGACCATTCTCAATTCCAACGGTAATCATTTATCTTTATGTTTATGATATAAAATCATCCTAATGTATAGATTTAATTGATAGAATCTCATTTTTTGTTTATACATTCAATTGATATAAAATCATCCTAATGTCTATAGATTCCTATTCTTTGAAGAGGAAGGGACGTGGTCTTACAAGAGGCAAGGGCACTGATGATATCGTCAGTGCAACTGGAAAAATATCATTGGAGATTTCTAAAACAATGGGAAGAGCGATTGGAAATCAGCAAGCACGTGTAGCTAGTGAGTGTGGCTATGTCGTTCGATCATTTGCTCCACTCCGTTACAAAAGATGGATCGACATACCCAATGAAGAGAAAAATAAATTATATGATCGAGTTTTGGTATGTCATAAACAAATTAACGTTTTACAAAATTTTGTTGAATAGTTATTAGTTTCCCATATTTTAATAAATAATTTATTTATATATACACTTTTTCTTTTTTGGTAGGCAAAGTTCAAGCTTGATTTGACAGTTGAGCATGTCCATAAATGTGTGAACGATACTTTAGCGAGAAGATATCGTGATTATAGATGTAAACTCAAAAAGAAATATTTCAATGAGAAAACATTGGATGAGGCAATAAAGAATTGCCCACCTTTTGTAACTCAAGTTGATTGGGAATGACTATGTCAATATTGGTCTACCCCATTCAGGTAATTTTTTTTAAAAATAATATTTAAACTTGTAAATATGAATAATCACATAATTTATACGACATGTTAAAATAATTAATATAATGAAAAATAATAAATTATAATGAGTTAATTATTTATTTTCTATATGAATTAAATGTAGGCACTATCTACGCGTAATGTAGCAAGCCACAACTGCATTAAATATAATCATCGTGGTGGATCAAAATCATTTGTTGCACGTCTTGAAGAAAAGGTAATATTTTCTTTTGAATTTATAAATAAAAATATATTTATGTAACACGATACATATTACTTCAAACAGAGATCAATAACTAAAGACAACGCACACGGAGAAATAGAACTTTATTATGAGATTCATTATAATGAGAAGAAAGGCTGGGTAAATGATGAAGCACGAACAATATATGTAAGTATATTAACAATTTATTCATCTTTATTGAGATTTTATATATATTCAGTTATTAACATATATCTCTTCTTCTCTCTCCTTACTTATATATAGGAGATGATGCTTCAGATTAAAGAGCAACATGTTCCAGATGGATCTGATGCCCCCACTGAACTTGAGATTATGCAGCAAGTTTTAGGAAAATCTAGAGGTTACATTAGAGGACTTAGACATGGTCCAAAACCTGCCTCAAACCACTATGTTCATTTGACATCGGTTGATACTGAATCAATAGCCCTTCGAGAGCAAATACAAAAGCAGGAGCAAGAATTATTAGATATGCGTGCTAAACTTTCTCAATTTGAGACATTAATGCATAAGTTCGTATCGAGTCAAGTTGACACGTCTCCACAAGACCACAACAATCTGAACCAGCATCAATAGTTTAGCATGTCATCGCCTATTGATATTATATGAATTATGATGTATTTAATTATTTGCTTTAATTGTGAGACAACTATTTTCCTTTATGGATTGGTTTGACCGAGTAGTCCTTTTTTTTATGTTATTATGTGATTGAAAGTTTAATCGTATAATGCATTGTTCTTAAATTTTTTGGGAGTAAACTTTTTTTAAAGATATTTTACTACCTTTTTTTTGGCGACATTCTTTATTATTTGGCTCACATTTCACGACAAATTTTTTTTTCACCTTATATATTTTTTGGTACTTATTTTTTTATGACAAGAATTAATAGATTTTACACACAGAAAGTCCAGATTTGTCTTACCGGATTTCCTCTTACCGTATTTGAGCTTATTACACTAAAATCCGGTATGAACCTGAACTTACCGTATTTTTGACGACATTATTTGAACCTAAAATCCGGTATGAACCTGAACTTACCGTATTTGAGCTTTTTGTTGCAACTTCTCACATTTCACGACAACGTTTTATGTCGCCTTCTATTTTTTGGTATTTATTTTTTTCATCACAATCTTCGCGACACACTCTAAAAATGTGTCGCGTTAAGTCACTTATTGCGACAACGTTTAGAATTTTTGACAACAAATATTTATTATCGCGAAAACTAGACCCTATTGCATCACAAGCATTTTGTTGCAAGAAATAAATGTTTGTCGCCATAAGTTTCCCACCAAAAATATTTTGGCTTCCCTCATATTTTTGGCGACATTCTTTATTATTTGTCGCAACTTCTCACATTTCACCACAACTTTTTATGTCGCCAAACGTTTTTTCGTACTTATTTTTCTCATCACAAACTCCGCAACTCAAAAAATGTGTCGCGTTAAATCACTTATTGCAACAATTTTTTGTATATCGTGAAAAATCTTATCGCGAAATCACAATTACATTTTTAGCAACAAATATTTTTTATCGTGAAAAGTAGACCCTATTACATTATATTACATCACTTATCCCTCATATTTTTGGCGACATTCTTTATTATTTGTCACAACTTCTCACATTTCACGATAATTTTTTATGTTGCCAAACGTTTTTTGGTACTTATTTTTCTCATCACAAACTTCGCGACAAACTCAAAAAATGTGTCGCGTTAAGTCACTTGTTGGAACAACTTTTTGTATGTTGCGAAAAATCTTACGAAATCACAATTATAATTTTAGCAACAAATATTTTTTATCACAAAAAGTTGACCTTATTGCATCATAAGTATTTTGTTGCAAGAAATAAAGGTTTGTCGCCATAAATTTCCCACCAAAAATATTTTGGCTTTGGCGTCATTCTTTATTATTTGTAGCAACTTCTCACATTTCACGACAACTTTTTATGTCGCCAAAGGTTTTTTGGTAATTTTTTTTCTCATCACAAACCTCGCGACAAACTCAAAAAAATGTGTCGCGTTAAGTCACTTATTGCAACAACTTTTTGTATGTTGCGAAAAATCTTATCGCAAAATCACAATTATAATTTTTAGCAACAAATATTTTTTATCATGAAAAGTTGACCTTATTGCATCACAAGCATTTTGTTGCAAGAAATAAAGGTTTGTCGCCATAAGTTTCCCACAAAAAATATTTTGGCTTTGGCGACATTCTTTATTATTTGTAGCAACTTCTCACATTTCACGACAACTTTTTATCTCGTCAAAGATTTTTTGGTAATTATTTTTCTCATCACAAACTTCGTGACAAACTAAAAAAATGTGCCGCGTTAAGTCACTTATTGCAACAACTTTTTGTATGTTGCAAAAAATCTTATCGCGAAATCACAATTTGAATTTTTAGCAACAAATATTTTTTATCGCGAAAAGTAGACCCTATTGCTTCACAAGCATTTTGTTGCAAGAAATAAAGGTTTGTCGCCCTAAGTTTCCAACCAAAAATATTTTGACGCCTTGCTTCCCTCATATTTTTGGCGACATTCTTTATTATTTGTCGCAACTTCTCACATTTCACGACAACTTTTTATGTCGCCAAAGGTTTTTTGGTACTTATTTTTCTCATCACAAACTTCGCGACAAACTCAAAAAATGTGTCGCGTTAAGTCACTTATTGCAACAACTTTTTGTATGTCACGAAAAATCTTGTCGCGAAATCACAGTTTTGTTGTAGTGTGTATATAGAATGTGTTTGAACTAATTATATCCAAATTGACTTATATTTAATGAATTGTGTTTATTTGATTGATTAGTAGTTTTGAATATTGGTTATATGTTTTTCCTTTCAATTACTTAAATTGATTATTTGTATCAAATATATTATAAAATTTTTAAATGTAAATATGTATTTTCTTGTAATGAGCAAAATATTAATAAAATGTCTGTTTGAAATCAAATAGATGAAAATGATGAGTAAAATATTAATGAAAAAATATTTTTTAAATGTAGATCTGCATTTTTTCGAGTGAAGCATGAATCATTCAAAAATTAAGAACAAAGTATTTGATTTGTACAAGGTTTAATTGTGTTCTCTAACTCAAAATGTTCGTGTCCGCCCTGCTCATAGGTGAGAGTCTCCTATAACATTAATACTTTTAAAAATTTGTGTGTCTGTGTGTCTGTGTGTGGATTATTTGACGTCAACACATACATTTGATAGAATTATTGAAGTTAATATGGCATGATTATAATCAATATATTCGTTTCGTAATTATGTAATTTGTGTTGTGATATTATTCTAAAACCTTTTATCAATCTACTTTTGGGTATATTGGGACTTGACGATTTACCGGACGGTTTGGACTATACTATATTATATGTATCAATGATGCAGGCGTGCTTCCCTGCATTAGTTTCTTTTTTTATTTTTCCTCTTCTTCATTTGACTGATTATACAGGAGTCTTTAATAGCAAGGCTTCTGAATGTGGTCGTGTTGGACGTGCACTCAAATCAGCTCAAAACCCTCCCAAATTCAATAGGTTGTTTGCCGAAACTCAAGGTTTTGAATGTATCTGCAATCTTCTTCGATATCTTCCTAGGACCATCGAAAACTGTAGGTTTGTCATGCCTCTTTTTCCCTCTCATTTGTCACTGTATTGTGAAATTATCTACTAAGCAATAGTGACATGGAATATCAATTCAACAAATATAATTTAACTTTTGGACTCAATATGCGTATCCCGTCATGTCACTGTTGCTTTTATTTCTGCAATATTTCGTTCACCTGGACTTTTGTTTCGCCATTATTTACTATATAGTACTAAATTAAGTCATATCATCATGTTTTTTTGTGATCTTATCTTGATTCTCAAATGCTTGTCGATCGAAACAAACAAAAGTCAAACTATCGTTGTCTTCAATATGACTCTCTTCTTATTGTGTTAATCTTATTCAATTCAGCATACCAAATATGCATATTCATTATTATGTTCTATATGTAATTTTCATGGTGCAACTTGTCGATCTTGCATGAACTAACAGTTAGTAGTGTAATATGCAGATCATTGGAAGAGTTGAATGCAAACTTCAACCAGTTTACAAAACTGCCAGACACAATTGGATTTGAACTTCTCAACCTCAAAAAGCTTTCTGTAAACTCAAACAAGCTTGTATTCCTCCCTTCCTCCACCTCCCACCTAACCAATCTTCGAGTATTAGACGCCCGCCTAAATTGCCTCCGGTCGCTCCCCGAAGACCTCAAAAACCTAATCAACCTCCAAGTCCTAAATATTAGCCAAAATTTCCAGTACCTTTCAACTCTACCATACTCCCTAGGCCTCCTTATCTCTCTTGTTGAATTGGACGTTAGCTACAACAAAATTACCATTTTGCCAGAGTCGATCGGTTGCCTTAAGAAACTCCAGAAACTCAGCATCGAAGGGAATCCGCTGGTGTCACCCCTGCTCGAACTTTTTGAGCAAGGATTGCAAGTGGTGAAGGAGTACTTATGTGACAAAATAAATGGATCCCGGAAAAACTCCCCGAAGAAAAATTCATGGTTTGGGAAGTTGGTAAAATGTCATTCTATGATGCTAACATATCATATGATGATAGTGAAGGGTTCATAATGCCCAATTATAGGTCCATTGATGGACTGGCTTCGCCTAGTTACATGGGGATGTTTTCTCCAAAAAGACTCTTTTCTCCTAAGTCCTACCTTTCAAGATGGGGAATTGCAAATGGTAATGAAGTCTAAATTAATGCTTATTTTTCATTTTTTTTTTTTTTGGGTTTTAGGTTTTAAATCTGCATATTTGTGGTGTGTTTGTAATTAATAGTGGCTTTTCTCAGTTTGAATTTTCATGTTTTCTTTTAGCGTTCAGTTATGAACTATTCACTTGTTGTCGTTCAAAATGCAGGCAAGAGAGCAAATGTTCTACAAAATCTGTTGCTTTAGAATTATGTTACAAAAAATCGACTAGAAAAAATAAACGCAAAATTTTGAATGCTTAGTTTGATGTGAATTGTATAGTGAATTGGTGTGATTTGAACTATATGTTTTAGTGCTTAGCATCGATCTAAGTATTATTTAAAAGTAAAACGTTGCTGTTGCTTCCCTCCAAACACTCAAAATGTGGGTGCATCTTCCTCCCTTTTATGATAGATCTTCTCTTCTTCCACCCCCAATTCCTTATCTCTGCTAGACTTCTAGAAATCACTTGTAATTACTGAACGAGTGATTCGATCATTTTATCTTGGGAGTGATTGTCTAAAGAGGTCGTAGCAGTTAATGGCGGGAAATTTCACTTTAGGAAATCATGCTCCTTCACGCTCCTCGCCTGTGGCTGAAGCTGCCTTACTTCACTCTCCCTCTGCCATGACCATCTACTACCTCATCCTTCTCACCAACTTCATGGTCGTTCAGGGATTGTGTGCACATCATTGTTGAACCCACTCTTGGCTCCACTCAGGACCTGTTTACTGGGGTGTCCAACCAGTCATCTTCCTTTCAGGTCAGGTAAACAGGCAATATACTATCGAGGGCTTATCTTCTAGGTTCATGTTTGTGCAAGGTTTTGCCAACATGTTCAGAATGTATTGCCCCTGGGCATAGTAGTTGTTGAAAGAGGGCAGGAGTGTATTCTTCGCTGATAGACTTGATGATGACTAATGCAAGATTTAGGTGAAATATTTGATGGTATCAATATTTTGGTTGGATTAATCTATGTAATTCATAGGGGATGACATAATGTAAGTGGGGCTGGGCCCACGCTACTGTAGCTAGTAGCGTGGGCCCACCCCCACTCACATTATGTCAACCTCTATGTGTACATAGATGTGTACACCTATGTACACATAGTATGACCCATTTTGGTTTATGGCAACATGAGGTGCTAGTCATCCTATGTCAAACAGAAATTCTGGTTGCACTTTCTGCCCGAACCCAATGTTTGACTGTGCTTTAGGTGGTGACATTATCACATTAATGCTGCTGTATTGCACGAAGTGCCTGAACTTGTATTCGATGAGCTTGCAGAAGGCACTACGCTTGTTTAGGGTCGGTTAACTGGAAGCCAGGATTTATAGTAGCATCGAAACGCAGATAGATTAACATTTCCTTTGGGGGTTGTTTAGTTGCTGAGAAGAAAAGAAAATTAACTCAAGTTATTGGTGATTTTTATGCCATATTTGCTCTGTTATGTTCTTTCAATGTTCACGAATATGGAGTTCGATTGATAACAGTAATTGACTCATTGGTTATTAAGAAAGAAGGGGAAAATTAGGTCGAAAATGATGTGTTTTCAATCGATATGCCTGTTGTAGAAGTAACACGAAAACACTTGCACGGTCTTAAACATTAAACTCGCCTATTGTTATGTCACAGAGTACATGACATGACAGCATATAACATTCTTCATTGTTGTGTACACCGACTTTGAATCTATGCTAAAATTTCGTCTTTTCTCAAGAACCGGAAATATCGACAAGTTTTCAGGAATTTAATTCTTTGTCTTGATCTTGAAATGTAAGAAAGAAACGCCTGAGAGTGGTGTTGATCCGCGTTCGGGGTGTAATCCAAACAAAAGGGCATGCGATAAAACTTCATCTACTGCTTGATAGTGAGCTTTAATCGCGATGATTGCATAGGTGAAATTGGAGAGCCATCACTGCTCTGGGAGTCTGCTCTTGATGCATCCTGGACCTGGCTGGCAAATTGCAAATTCCACAGTACATCTTCAATAGAAGGTCTATCAACTGGATCCTTGTGCAAACACCTATAGCATATCTCCATCATCGTTTTTAATGATTCGTTCGAGCACGAGCTGTTGATCACTGGATCAACGACACTTTTTCTTGATGCATCATCGGCTTTTATGCTGGCGAGTAACTGAAAACAGTATCAAAAGACTGTGAAAATCATCATTATCTCAAATATATTAGGACAGATATACCCGCGAAGACAATTTGTTACCTGATCTTTTACAACCTCAACTTCTTTCCTCGAATTTATTGGCTTCCCTGAAATGATTTCTAGCAGTATTACACCAAAGTCATAAATGTCGAACTTGTCCTGATGTTTTACTCTGCAAATCAACAATCTCTAATTTTTAGTAAAATACAAAGCATTGCTATCTTCAATAGCTTAAGACCTAACAATTTCCAGTTCGAATGCTAATCAATGAAAACAAGAACTAACCTGGCACTCTTAAAATCGATTGATCCACTGAGAAAATTTTGGAGTTGATCCTGTGAGGTTGAGCAGATTTTATCATTGAATAAGATTCTTAAAGAAAATATATTAAAAATAAACCAGGGAGAAGTTCGAGTTCTTTCTTCATACTTTTCTCATATAGTCTGCTAGCAAAGGCAGGTTGTAGCTGCTAATTTTTGCAGCAAGGTTCTGATCCAATAAAATATCTGTTATTTTGAAATTATTCGAAAAGAGACCCGGTACAATTCCCGTATGCAGGAATTGGATACCCTTTGCTACCCCGATGGCAGCTGCAATGCGCTGTGCCCAGGTAAGTTTTCGCCTAACGTGTTTCTCTGCCAAATAAGACAGTGAACGATTGCAAACTGTTAGATACAAAACCATTTATCATTAATCTTGGCATATGATAGTAACAAATTCAACAAAGATGTGTAAATCTATGGATTTACCAGATATCCAGCTCCTGAGAGTCCCATTGGGCACGTACTCGAAGACGAGAAATACTCTGCTAACACTTGAATCATCCAAGTAATACTCAAAGCAGTGTCCGAGAGAGCTGACCAAATGGTGATGTCTGAGTTTTGACATTAATTCTATGTGAGGCATAAAGTGTTGAGTGCCGTGGTTACTTTTCATTTTCAGGCATCTAATTGTGACGAAGGAGCCATCCTTCAGCTGACCTCTGTACATCTGAGTCGATAAAAGAGGTAACTAGTAAGCGCCTTTTTACCAGCATGTCATAGTGTGATGTATAAATGTTGGACTTGATGAACACGAACAGATAAAAGTTACATGTACTTTTCAAATTATTCTGAATAGCTTATCAAGAAAATGAAAGAAGTTCGAGATTGATTAGCATACTTTTTGCTACGTAGTGATCTAATTAGCTTGACACTTGTGTAAAACTATTGCCATACCTGATCATGAGATCCTTCACCAATGAATGTCAATGTGTCAAAGTTGTTTGTTGCCTCCTCGAGCTCTTCTAGTGAAAACGTCCGGTAAGCAGGAAGGCCAAGTGCTCCTAGCTTAGTTGCTCGGGTTATATACCCTAGGACGAGGGATCAGGTGTTCCAATCTTAAAGAAGTGTAAAGGAAACAAATGGATAATTTCAAAATCAAAAGCTTACTTGCATCTCGAAGAAACTTTGAGGTGTAGCTAGTCGACGCACTCTCTTCTATATATCTTGTTGGGGGTTTTTTTTCAGCTCTCTGTGCAATAAAATTTCTGACTACTAAAAGGGCAATACCAACTAGTGTAATTGCACCTATAATTCCTCCGGTTATGCTTAAAGCAAGAGCTGTTTTGGAAACTTGTTTTCTCTTGTCGTGATGAGGTAAGATTCCCACAGCTAGAGCCTCATTCTTACAGAACGAAACTGGATGCTGATTTTTATCTCCTGTTACCAAACAATTCCCAGAATATGACACAACCATATGTTCGGAACCTGGAACTAAACAACTCGGCAATTTTCCAGACAACAGATTCGAAGTCAAGTTCACAAAATCGAGACCGGGATTACAAGGAAGATCTTCGAAAAGCATGCCCGTGAATTTATTATCTGCAATATTTATGTAAGAAATCGACGGTAGGGACAGCAAGGAAACTGGAAATGGTCCCACAAATCGGTTGGACGATATGTCTAAGTGCTTGAGTTGATTATAGGATTGAACTTTCTCTGGAATGCCAAATGTGAATTTGTTTTTCCTTAACACAATTCTTTCGATCTTATTACTAATTGCAGGGAATTGAGGACCCAGAGCATTATTCTCCAAATCAAGAATTTGAAGGTTTTCCAAACTGCTAAGATCAGGTACCTCACCGGAGAATTTGTTATTCGACAATGCAAGGACCCTGAGGTTTTCCAAACTTCCCAGTGACTCGGACAGAGATCCGTGCAAAGAATTGTTCTTCACACTCAACACAGCCAAAGCTGAAAGAGAATCCAGGCCATTTGGAAGTCCACCGGTAAAGTTATTCCCATCGAGTATTAGGGTCTGAAGGCGTGTCAATGAAGAAATTTGAGGCGGTATGGTTCCATCAAAAAAATTCGAAGTCAAGTTTAGTATTTCTAGCGATGATAACCGTGTAAGTTTAGTAGGCAACGGCCCCCATAAACCAAGAGATACCAATCTAAGGACTGTCAAACTTGGAAGCCTAACAAGTGTAGTAACAAAGGAATCAATGGAGAAACTCTGAGGTAATCGAGGAGCCCCCTCGTCTCCTATAATGTGCAACTGAGTTATGCTACCTTCGTAGCAAACGATAGTCAGACTCAACCTTGGTTCCATGTTGCAAAAATCTGTGACATTATTCCAACTATTCAAAAAGGGTGGATCGTTTAGAAGTTGTTGAATTCTCAAAAGGGTTTGTATTTGTGATGATTGAAGCTGCTCTGTATAGGTGACTAATATTAAAAGGACAAGCAAAACTAGAAATGTTATATGGCTGACTTTTTCTGCCATCAGCAAGAGACTACAGAGGTATAGAACTTATTGATCAATAAATTTGAAAAGTACGGGAATTCTGAATAAGAACTTGAATATTCTCCAGTGAAAGCCTGCATTTATCGTAAATTCAGAACAAATTAAGTTGAAAAAGGAAGATAATTAAGAAATAATTAGTGAAAAATCATGTTCTGTAAGAAAATCGCTAAAATTGAGGATCCTAAGAACAGATGAAATTCAGCAAATCAACATACCTTTATCCAAGTCTAATCCTCCAAGAAAATATTCTGAACAAATATCTGATGAATTACCTTAAGAAAATCAAAAGCAAAAGATTAGAAGAGTTAAAAACTGTATTAACCGTCAAATGAAGTAATCACAAACACAAATCTTCAAACGAAGTCTTGATTGACTTCACCAACTACTAAATTACCTTCAAACGAAGCAACCTTAAACTTCAATTCAGGGCTTCATACCTATTTCAAGATTCTCTGCATGCATTTTCCTCCTGCAAATCTAAAATCCTATTCGTTTCAAACCTTAAACTTTCCACTCGAAAATCTGATTTGTGGGCTTTCCCAGGATGTATCAGTTACAATTTAACATGTGAAAAATTTATAATGCACAGAGAAAGACAAGTTAGTGACATGGGTCTTATGAAATTCAGTGCCAAACTACACTTTAAGGTTTAACCGACAGAATTTTGCTTCCATTTTCTCTTTCTATCTTCAAGCTTTTTAGTGCATTATTTGCAATTATAGAGTGCTTTGAGCTTTAATGGACATGGACTGAACTATAAAAAGAAAAGTAAAATTATAAAGAAAGATTCCAGCTTAATACAACCCTTTATTCTCCATCTGTTTTTGTGGGCATTCAGATTTCTTATCTCCCACATGAGGACACCACTACTTTGTACAAGTTGAAGAATGGTCATTTCAAGATTTCAAATTTTCTTCCTTTTTTCCTGTCTGGTACGAATCGTACGATAAGCTTACAGTGAAATAATAAATATAATGGTTATTTGTCTTGCACAGTCAGCTTTCACTTTCTGATGAGTCGCCATCGCTTTTGGTTTTTAGCCTTTGGTTGGCTTAATAGCTGTGACCCTCTTCGTGTGTAGTGTCTAGATTTAATTTGATAAAATGCAAACCGACGAAGACAATTATTGAGATATTGACTGGCATTAATCAGATTGGCTTAGGTTGTAGAGTGGTGTCTGTGGTTGGAACCATAACAGATGCTTCTCGTGAAATAAATAAGTCGGTTCTTTTTTGTTGAAAATAAGTAATTGATAAGTATATTTTACTGTTTATTTGTCCTATTAAACTTGAATTATATTTGTAAACTTGAGTAGATTTTTACTTAATTTAATTTAAATATTGTTTTTATATTTAGGCCCTGTTCGGGAGCGATTAAAAGCCAATTAAAATTGAAAATATGGCCGTTATTGGGTCCCACTCGTCTAATAAAAGTCAACAATAACGGCTATATTTTCAATTTTAATCCGATTTTAATCCCTCCCATACAAGGCCTTAAAATCTGGACTTGGAGGCACTTGGAGCAAGAAATTGGATATGAGCAAAATTGGAGTTGATTTACAACATTTGAAGATTAACCAAATTGCATGAAATTTATAAGAAGTATTTAGAGAGCAATCGAAAGAAGTCTTTTAAGTTTTGAGAATGAAATTCGACTTTTGAAAAGTTTGAAGACTGAATTGTACATTTCTGAACTTGAGAAAGACCAATTTCAAATAATTATGAAGATTTGGGGATCAACATGGATGCTTTCTGAAGATATGGGATCAATATTGAAGATTAGGATGAAAAAAAATCGAACAAAAATCATTAAGTAGTTACCAAATTAAAATGATCTAGAAAGTTTAGGATTTACCATGGTTTTTTCTTAATATTTTTAAGGGATTTTGGCTGGTTTTTCGAGTAACTCTGAAGACACTTCTACTATTATTATAAAAAGACATCTTCTAGAGCAAAATATGGTTGAGATAAGGACTTCGAGATACATTTTTAAATAGAAAAATCAAGAAATTAGGATTTCCTAGATTTGGTGTGGTGTGGAAGAAAGCAATTCTTGGTGAAAATTTATTATTTTTTTCTCGATTTTCCTTCAAACCCGATGATTGCCGCAATTCTTTCTTGTATTATCCTTCTCCCATGCTGTGAAACTAAATGATTAAATTGGAATGAATAGTTGTAACCTAATTTTGAACTTTAACTTAATTATGATGTTTTGGTCTTCAATAGATATTTTTGTATTATTTTTTATTTTCATTCTTCATGATTTTGAATTACTTGATTACTAACTCATTGATTTGTGAATGGTAACGAGTCGAAATGTTAGTTATTTGTTTAGACCATACAGTAAAAATCAGGATTTTGGTAGAAGACAGAAATACACTTGTACTATATTTGCGGTCCTTATTTGAATTTTTTGGTGATTGAATGCTCTTAATTACAACATATCCTGATTCATATAGAGATACAATGAATTGATTTAATTGAGTAGAATTAGTTTGAACTCGGGAGGAGTAAATCAATTAATTTAGAAAAATTCGACCAGTTACACATGATTGATTGTTGTTAGAATTTGGTAATTAAAATTAAAGGACTAGTGATAAGTGTAGTTTTTATATTTATTCGAGGTCCTAAATAATGATATTTTACTGTTTTTTGAATAAAATACTACATAACTTGTGTTATATTTCATTTTATAAGTAAAACTCAATATTTGATGAAGAATTAGAGAAAATAATGCAGAGATAGCGAAAAAAGACTCAATTGTATCAAATACAAAGTTTGGAAACTGAAATATAAATACTCAAAAGTTACGTCGAATATCACGATGAAAATTTGAGAATATTAGGCATCAATTGGAAGAGGAAAGAAGCCAAAGGGATGAAATATGGTCCAAGTACTATCACATATCAACTTCCAACCGAAAAAGTTAGGGATTGTTCTCTTCGTGTTTCAGTTTTTAGTTTTGAATTCATTTTGAATTTTATGTTTTGAGTGTCCATTTTAAGATTGTTGAAAACGCGTTTTTTTTGTTACTTTGAAAAATTATTTTCAAAAAAAAAAATTAAATTTTGACTTGATTTTAACTGAAAACAGCCAAAATGACCTTTTTGGAGTTTTCCGTTTTCTTTGTAAATTTTAAACTTGTTTTTGAAAATTCGTTTCTGAAAATAGGTAAGTAAACATGTTTTCAAAAATTGAAAACTAAAAATGGCCTGAAAATGCTCGAATTGGAAAAATTATATTGTAAGATTTGTAGTTTTTTAAGTTATCTTTTCAACGCATTTTGAATGACCTCAATCAGATATCGAGAGAAAAAGATATGATCAAAATACTGAAAGCTGTCAGGGAAAAAGAAACGTATACCTATGCGGCCGCATAGGTCTAATTTGATGCGACCGTTTCATACATTCCATGGTCAAAATTGATGGTTGGACGTTCTTCTATGCGATTGCTTATAAATATAATATGTGACCGCATAGTACAAACTTTTGGCGAGATTTTGTTTCTTTTTTCAATTAAAACTCTACTTTGGTAACAAGATTTTAGATATCATATATATACCAAACTCAATCAGAACACAGGAGAGACCTTCTTTTGACCTAAAAATCATATATTCTACGTATTTTGGATGCGAAGAATGATGCGCAATCATCAACCAAAGGCAAATTATACAAATTTATTAAGAATATTCATCCATTTTCAAGATTCAAGCCAAGAAATTGGATTCCTCCACTTTCTTCATTATTTCTCGATTCGGATGATGTCTTTTCATTATTTTTTATATAGTTTAATAATTAGGATGGTTGACTAGGTTTTTCAATTGTATTGGATGAATGTTGAACCCTATTTTCATTTATTTTAATTCAAGACATCAAATTAGCAATTTCGTATTATTATTTGATTAATTTTACATACTCATTGCACTACTTATTGCTTGATCATCAATTAAATAGTTAGTTGCTTGTTGTAGTGTAGGAATGCTCACAATGAGTGTAGAACATGGTAAAATCAATATGTGTAGTTAGAATTAGGAATAATCTCTTTCACACATGCAATCTTGTTGATAATTCATCAAGCAAGAGCTTCGTCAACTTTCTAATTTAACAAGCTATCCAACTTTTGGTGTAACATTTGGTACATCACGGCATACCAAGTGGTGGATATGTATGTGGCACTTAAGGAGGTATGTCCACCATTTGGCAAATGGGATTGACCTCCCTTCCCTAAATTGGCATAATTTGCAAGAATGTTGCAACTTGATTTCAAATCGTTCTATGGCGACAAAACTTTGCGGAGGTTAGGCCTCCGGCATCGGATTAGGTGGCAAATCTCACGGCTAGTTTCTCCTCAAACATCCTTGTCTTCTTTCGGAGATAGCTTTTTGTTCAAGGTGAAAAATGTTAGATTCATGCATACAACGCCACTGATAACGGTCAAATTTAGAGAAATCACTTAGACTATTTAAAAGGTCTACTTGCATAGGCTAGGTGTTTTTTTCCGATGAGGATTTGTCGATCTTCTTTACAATGGGAGCCAATAGATGGTGGAGAGATAAAGACGCTAAAACCTTCATCAATCGACCAGATAACCATTCTTGTCGATTGACCATCTGTTTATGGTAGAATGACGCCTTATCAACCGATCATAATTCAATTTGAGGATAATCGATCAAGTACTTGCCTTTCTCATTTGGAGATAGAGCAAATCGGTTGATCGCATCGACATCAAGATTGATATTAATATTAGTATAATTGCAGAATAAGCAATTTTATATTGATAACTACTTCATAAAAAAATAAACACTATAATGTAATTGAAGATATGTAATTATGTATCAATCCAAAACTTGGTGGGACAACATGGAAAAGGAAATGTGCTGTTATGCACGGATTATCATGATGATTTTCTTATGATTTTGATAATAATTTTTCAAACGCTTGACTTTTCATATTTGTTATTAACTTTATGGTTGATATTTCCTTTTCAAAAGTTGGTGAGTCTTTAATTTTTCGCTTGGTGTTTCGTGCTCTTCTTGGATCCCATATGGTCCTTTTTTTTTTTGGGCCAACCCAACCTTTTCTTTTAACTTCAAATTTTCATTTGGGCCAAGAACAACATAAAAAGAGAAAAGGGCAAAAAAAAGGGAAATTACAAAAAATCAGATATTTAATTTTTTAAATTCAAAATTCAGGTGTGAATTTTATTTAATCAAAAATCAGGTATTGAATTAATAATTAAATATTATACCCACCAACCTAATCCCAAACAAACCCTAAATCATTTTTCTCTATCCTCATTCCTCCTTCTCATCATATTCTCTCTCTCTCTCTCTACTTTCACCCTTAGCCGTCGTTGCAGACGAAGTGCCCGCCGCATCGTCGCCATCGGTATCACTACTACAAGCAGCTTGGTCATTAATGTAATGACTCAAGCTCACGACCAGGTTGAGGCGAACCCGATTTTCGTGGGTATAAGTTCGGGGTCGGGTTCTGTAATGAACTTGAACGATTCTGTTCTTCCAGAGACAGAGAGCTTGAGTTCTTGGTTTAGGGGGCAAATACCACAAGCAGCTTGGTCACTAATGTAATGACTCAAGCTCATGATTAGGTTGAGGCAAACTCGGTTTCCGTGGGTATAAGTTCGGGGTCGGGTTCTGTAATGAACTCGAACGATTTTGTTCTTCCAGAGACATGGATTGTAATCTCTCTTGGTGTGATTCATGGATTTGTTTATTGAGTTCTTGGTGTGGTGGATTTGTGGTTGTGATGTGTGGATTTGTGTGATTCGTGGTGGCAGGGGCGAATTGGGAATTTTTTTTGTGGGGTTGGTGGTTGCAGTGTGGTATGGTGCGGTGTGATAGAGATGGTGGTGAGGTGGTAGTGGTGTTGGTGGTGTGATGGTAGTGGTGCAAGTTGTTATTGGTGGGTTGCAAAATGGCAGAGTGGAGGTGGCTGTGGCGTTGACGGAGGCGGAGGTGTGGGCGCATTTTTGTTGGAGATGTTTGGCATTTGTGACCTATAAAATAAGTAATATGCAAGTGATTGGTGGTGGAGGTGGTTGTTAGTGGCTTTGTTGGTGCTGTTGTGGTGGTGGCGGCGACGACGTGGTGAGAGTGGTTGAAAGTGGCCATAGTGGTAGTTGTGGTTGTCTGTGACCAAATGTTTGGTCATCTGTGACCAAATGTTTGGTAATTTGTGACCAACTACTCAACTGTGACCTAAAAATGTAATAATATGTGACTCAAAAATAACTAATTTAAAAATATGTGACCTTGAAATAATATGTGATCAATTAATTTTAAAATATGTGACCTATAATTACGTATATGTGACCACTAATTATATAACTGTGATTTTATTATATGTAATTAATAAATATTTTTAATTAATTAACTAAAAACTTGATTTTTGCATTAGTCAAACTTAAAACCTGATTTTTGAATTGTGTATAGTTAATACCTTACTTTTGAACTCTTCCCACAAAAAAAAAAAAAAAATCATGACTAGTAATATACTTTGAAAAACTTTGCATATATCAAGTCATAGTTAACTATATTTTGAAAAAATAATAAAACTTGTGAGTGATATTTATTCTCTTTCAATCGTTCTTCCATTGATTCTCTATTTTCCGCAACTGGATCCCAATCACAATCATAAATTTGAGGAGACAACTTCGGATCTAGTCACAAATACCTTAACAAAAGGTCACACGCCTGTAATAAACGGTCACAAATGATAGCAAAATATTTACCGAAGGTCACATGTGCTTTTACTAAATGTCACATACATTGTAACAGAGGTCTCATGCATGTACAAAATAGTCATGAAATAATAACATGGTGGAACATAGGTTACATGTAGTCTAAAAAATGTCATACAAAGTCTTCTATCATATTAGAGGAAAAATAAATTAAGAAGTCATACGAAACCACGTCTCTATTAAAATTATGACATAAAATGCATAAAAAAAAGTCGCTAATACAAGAACCAACATAGCTATGTCAAACCAAAAATTAAAAAAAAAAAAAAAAAAACATAGCTACTCACAAAAAATGTGACCATTTTGTACATAGCTATGTCATTTATGTGCTAGATCATTTAACCCCTGTTTGTTTACCATTATTCAAAAAAATTGTTACAGTAAGATTCTACACTACACATTTACCCAATAAAATATTCTACACACAAATTAATAAAATTACTTTAAATTTCAACCACACATTCTCCAAAAAATACTATTCATTACTATATTTTTCTCCCAATAATGGGAGACAAACACTCCCTTAACAAATTTGAAAATTAATTGATCAAATTAAAGTTTAGATACCCAATTGAAAATTTACCCAAAGTTTATTGACCACGGATGAAATTTACCCCGTACCTGTATTATCTCTGTCAATTCCCTAACCCCTCCACAGGGACACTATCTTCTCGTCAGTCGTCTCCTGTGCAAATTTTGCTTCTCTATCTATCTTCGGATTCACATGGTGTAATTTAGGTACAATTTTGCAGATTTTTGTTCCCATAAAATTTTCTTCTGATACAGTGAATAAATCTCCTTTCTTATGCAATTTAGTGTGTAAAGTAAGGATTATTATTATTATTATTATTATTATTATTATTATTATTATTATTATTATTATTATTATTATTATTATTTTGAATGAGGGTTCGCTGTTAACGTTACCGCCGTCGCTTAATCTATATTACCTCGTGTCCTTTTTTAGCTGATTTCATGAATGGAGTTTGATTATGCATCCTTTCTTAAAGGGGGGAAAAAAACCTTCTTGTGTCAGTGTCACTCTGGGAATAAGTAAAGCAATAAAACTGGTGATTTTTAAGTCCAGTGTAGGCCTGCTGGTTGATCAGTGTGTGTCCAGTTTACATTGGCTCGTTATATTTCGATTAGAAAAACTGTTTTTATTTTTTTCCCCGGGACATGAAGACTTACCTCAATCCAATTAGTAAGCTAGTGATAATATTTAAATGTTTAGCTGCTGCTGTGTATTGCTGGCTAATTGTGGCTGATGATTATGTTGGTTGTGTTGGTATTGGTGGTCTTCATGGTTGAACATGATGAATGACAGAAAATTGCATCTTAGAATGTTCAATTAATTTCATATGGTTAGAAAGTGAGTTTATAGTTTTAATCATGTCGGGAGTGGATAGTAGAAGTTATTTAAATTCAGTTTCTATTCAATATGGACACAAACTCTAAGTTTCTAACTAGTTTCAACATCGTTGGATGTGCAGTTAAATTTTAAGAGTGAGAAAACCGTAGGTGTTAGAACTTCAGGTGCATGAGAAAGTGACGATCAGATGAGTTGCATTAATATCACTGCCTGCGGCTGCCAGCCTTGTTTAAGTTCTGCATCTCGAGCACATGCTTTGCTACTTGATAAGAAATCCACATGGTGTTCAACTTACCCAGGAACGAAACTTCTTAAGATTTCCATGAAACGGACCTCTGCCACATTTATGCACCAGCGATCCACACCTGTATGTTTATTTGGTGGTAAAGGAAAGAGTGAAAATGAGGTAATGACTCCTCGAGATTCTCTTGATTTGTCTTTCAATTATTTTTAAGTTATTGCTTAAGAGAAAATGTGTTTTGTGAGAGAATTGGAATTAGAGTTTGCAGGACTGATTCTTTGAACTTTTGGCTGATTGCATAGATTAGTCCTTAACAGTTACCAGTCTGGTCGACGTTAATTTTCTTCTAGTGCTTTTAAACTAATGGGCTAGAACTTCACTTATTTTAAGCCTATCTGTACTTGTTTTCTTGACGGCATTGTGGCATGGACCGACTGATTGCACAGGGCAGATTTATTCTCACACTGAGTAGATAATCTTGCTTGCAAATAGTTCTGATTCATGTAATTTGCTCGATTAGGAAGTTCTTTTGACCTTATTGAAGTACTAAAGACCCTTTACAAGGTCCTTTCTTCCATTTTATTCTTCATGAACACAATGTTATTCCACTTTTTAGAGAGTGTGTTGTGCTAATACCATTGCTTCAATAGGTGGCTATTAGTTCGCATGCTTATATTGTTATGTTAATAGGGAATGATTGAGCGGGTTCAACTTATATTACCCTTGAGTTCAGTTTTATTGATCTGTTTCTTAAATTATGGCTGGTTCACCTCTTTCAAATGTTTTTCTCTTTTTTTTTTTTTTTTTTTTGTGTGCGCGCGTGTACATGCTATGCTAAGAAGTAAGAACCTTATAGAGCATAATCCTTTCACTTCCCATTTTTTGTTAAACTGGTTTTGTTATCATTGTTTCATAGTTCATTTCCTTTTGTTGCCATTGCAAAATTAAGAAGCCCATGAACTGATTTCTTTGATTGTTTAAAGTGTAATGAACCTTTTGTTTAATTCAACAATTATTGGTTAAGCATATGAGTTGGAAGAAAAAGAACTAACTGTGCAACATTGGTGACTATATGCTATATTGTAGGATGTCTTTGGTGATTATATGCTATGCTAAATTGTAGATGTAAGAGCATCTCCAAACACAAGACGATCTCTATTTTAAAGAGTCAATGCTTAAAAATGAGCTCCAAGGGACTCTATTTTAATTTTTTAAAATATAGAGTTGGTTTGACTCTTCAAATTTGGAGAGCCAAGCCTACTTTCTATTCTTAATTTACAATGATTGCATTTAGCCCCCATTTGGCCCCCATTATTTGCCCTTTTTTCTTCTCATTTTCAGAATTGGTGGTCCCCGCGCCTGTATATCTTGCTACATTTTGACATTTGGTGTTGACTTTTCAATGGATGTTTCTTCTCAATTTCCCAAACTACCCTTGACATGTTCTTGTGGGATCATTGCATCAATGATAGAGGGTAGTTGAGGGTAATTTTGTCCAATGCATTTTCAACGGTACAATAATGGGAAATTGAAGTATGACAAAACAACTCAACTTTTGTAAATTATTTTGATTCTTTTACTGTAGAATAATGAGATTTGGAAAAAAATGCCATTATCATATGCTCCAAACAGGGGATTAATGAGTTACAGCTTTCAATACTTTGCTATTTAAATTATTCAAAACACATTTGAATTGATTGGACATTGACATTAAAAAAAATATGTTAAATAAGAGATATGGAGAAATATATAAATGTTTTTTGAGAAAAGTAAAATGAAGAGTCAAAATAGAGAGCATAGTTGGAGTGCTCTCTAAAGTTAAATATGCTCTCTATTATACATAAGATGCTCTTTATAAATAGTCTCTTGGAGATGCTGTAATATGCTATAATATATTGCCTATATTAACTATACTTTATTGCATGTCTTTGGTATCGTAGGATTCGAAATATTGGTGATTTTTATGCCATATTTTCGCTGTTATGTTCTTTGAAGGTCCATGTACATGCAGTTTGAATGATAACAGGCATTGGCTACTAAGAAATAAGGGGAAAGTTAGGTCGAAAAATGATGTGTGTTAATCATTTAAGAACCTTACAAAGTGTGATTCTTTCGTTTCCCAATGTTTGCTAAACCGGTTTTTGTTAATCATTGTTTCAATGTCCATTTCCTTTTGTTGCCATTATGAAATTAAGAAACCTATGGACTGATTTCTTAAGGAAAATGTGTGCTCACTTATTATTAACATGGCACCAGGCTTCTCCATGGAAAGCTCTCGAGAAAGCCATGGGAAATTTGAAAAAGGAACAGTCAGTTGAGGATGTATTGAAACAGCAGATTCAGAAACAAGAATATTTTGATGATGGAGGCAATGGTGGAAAGCCTCCAGGTGGTGGTGGTGGTGACGGTTTTGGTGAATCTGAAGATGAAAGTCTTTCTGGGATGTTGGATGAGTTTATGCAAGTGATATTGGCAACTATTGGATTCGTGTTTCTGGTACTCTCTTTCCTCGCTCCATCCCTTAAATAGACTCAATTATTGACTCATAGTCCACAAGCAGAGACATTATCTAACCAATTGAAACTTAGCTCGAGTCTGGTGAATCTAACTATTTTATTTAATACTTGTAGTTTTCCGATATGATAGGTCATGAAATTTCATTTATTTAGGCTAAGAAAAATAAATATCCTCATAGTCTATCCATTAGATCATTAGTTTCATTCATGTATAGATTGAAACTTGAAATACGTTCCATCTTTCTCGATAATGTGCTCGTGCTTCGTAGTTATTTCTTCCCAAAATTAACATATCTGGTATGTCGTCTTGGTTTCAGTACATTTATATAATCGATGGAGCGGATATCACTGTATTAGCTAGAGACTACATCAAGTTTCTGTTTGGAGGACAGAAGAGCTACCGTTTAAAGCGTGCCATGTATCAGTGGAAGAACTTCTTCCAGATGCTGACAGAGAAGCAAGAGGACGATGATCCATATTGGCTTGAACGTGAAATACTTAATACCCCCACGTGGTACGATAGCCCCGATAAATATAGGCGTCTCAAGGCTTATCTGGATTCAAAATCTCGCGATTGACATCGAATTCTTTCTATCTTCTCGCTTTTTGTTTAGTTTTGCATTGATTTTGGCAGTGTGCTAGGATATTATTACATGACATTTTGAATATGAATCCTACATTTCTGTGGAAGTATGAAGAAAATAGTAACAGGCAGTTTGTCTACCTTCTGAGTGTGTCAAAATATGATGCATATTACAAACCTTTTGGAACAACCTTAAAATTATACAAATTAATGTAATATTTCATCGTTATGTTGATGTGTAAGATAATTTGGATATAATTGTTATTTTAATAAATTAATGAAGATAATTTCGTTAGAATTTTCCGTATGAGCTCAATGTAGCACTTTTTGAAGAAGCTCGAGTTTTGGGCTTATCGTTTCTTTTTCTTAATCAACAAGCGCTTCGAACTTTAATCAAATACACATTTTTTCGAAACCAAAATTGCTTTTGCCCTTTAAGAAGCTCTTTTGATATTTGTAAAAGCTCTTCCATATAAATTCTTAAAAAACAATTAAAAAAAATACGCCTTTTATTAATCTAAAGACACTATCGTAATACTCATTTTAACATTTTTAATTTTAGGGTTCATTAGCGATTATGTAAAAGATATGAACTTATAATCTGATGATCGATCGGTATAAACATCAACAGCTACGAATTGGATCAATCACATCGTAGTTGCTAACAATTTTCGTCAATTTAGCCATGTTTGTCAAAAGCTTATAATTTGATTATAAGTTGGTCACATTTTATTTTTATATGCACATTTCGTAAAATTCATAATTTATACCTACTTTTTAATTATACATTTCTTGAAACCCACTACTTATAATTAATTATAAGACAAATGGTTAATGTAACTATTAAAATTTAAAATTAAATTGAAATTCAGTGACAATCTCGAAAATTTCCAAAAACCATGTTACACGTGCCATACAGTTTCAACACGTGCCGCTCAAGAGCTACATGTATTTTCATTGTTCATTTTCGCCTTTTTTTTCCCAGCAGTGAAGAAAATGCAATAAAAGCACACAATGTCACGCCACAGCCACACTACCCATTCTTAAAACCCTAAAACCCTTTCATCGATAAAATTCCTCTCTCAAAGCAAAGCCCAAAGTTCTGATAAAAAATCAAAGATTTTGCACAATAATCATGCAGATTGATCGAGGTGAGGATGAAGACTCGAAAAAGTCCCAGGCGTTACGAACTTTCGCGACGAAGGGTCCGTTGCCCATTTCAATAGCGAAGCTTTCAGGCTCATCTCGAGGTATACCATCTGAAAGAGACTTCCATTTCTACAATAATTTTCAAGAATTCAAGGACTCCGTTAAAGAAACGGATCAGAAGTCGGAAAATTTGCTAAAAGGGATCGGGGAATCGGAGAATTTGTTTATGAAGCCAATAGCATTTCCGGACGATATAGACATTGAGTTAGATGATGACGTGGAGTACGATTGGCTGACGAATGTGAATGACGATATTTTCGAGAGGTGTGATGCGAGTTTGGACGAGTTTAAGAGGTTGCGGAAGAAGGAAGAGGAGAGTGGTGTGAGAATGATGAGGGTTGATGGTGATGATGATATGGAAAATGGGTTTCAGATGGTTCACGGGAAGAAGAATAAGAAATTGATGGTTGAGAGGAATGTGGAGGAGGGGGAACAGGGAGGGGTTCAAGAAGTGAAGGTGGCGGCAAAAGTGAAGCCCAAAGTTCCGTTTCATGTTCCAACTATTCGAAAGCCACAAGAAGAGTATAAGATCATTGTGAACAATTCAAATCAGCCGCATGAGCATGTTTGGTTGCAGAGGAGTGAGGATGGGTCTAGGTTCATACATCCCCTGGTTAGTATTAAATTTCTCATTTGTAAATGGTCCACTCATGCATTATATTTGGTTTTCAGAATGATCAGAAATGGGGGTTTCTTGATAATAGGAACAAGAAGAGTATGAATTGTGTAATGATGTATATTTCGGAAATTGTATTGTCACTGTGGTGAATGATGGCAGGTCGATTACTGTAGGACATTACTGAGCTTCATTGCTTTGTCGATTGTTTCTTGTAATTGTCATTTTGTACTACTGCCGAACAAATGGTTTAAGCCAGCTGTGTAAACTGATTTTAAGTATGGATAGAATATAATGTATAGTCTCTTGAAAGCATGGATGATATGAAGAACACAGTGGTACCTTAAATAATATACAATTTAAGCAAATAAAGCTTTATGGAAGGGAACCCCCCCCTTTCTCAAACACACACACACACACACACTCCTTGTAGAAAGAGATTTAAATTGTAAATTCTAGCGTGTCTAAAATTTGTCGTAGGCAGATAGATCTACAGAGATATAAGACTTTATTTTTACTCTTAAAACAACTTGTATTTGCTTTGGCATGAGAATAGTAACTTATGGATATTGTATATTCCTGTTAGCTTTTCTTTAAGTTGTCCGTAATTATTTGATCACTTATTATTGTCGCGATGCTGCTGCTCCTCCTTCGATTTTTACATAGTAAAATTATCAATTATGTCAAGTTGGATTGTGTACTTACAGGAGAAGCTCTCTGTCCATGAATTTGTTGATAAAAAGGATAACCTTGCTGAGCCTGTAAAGCCTTCTTCATTGGAATCTACACCATTCAAACTCGTCGAAGAAGTTAAGGATTTAAAGCAGTTAGCTATTAAGTTGCGCAATGTGGACGAATTTGCGGTAAGCTTTGAGGCATTATTTCTTCTTAATCTAAAGTAATGTCACGTGGTTGTTGTTTTGAACTCATACCATTAATTGCTAAACTAAACATGCGACATGTATGTTTAGAGTTGTGCTTAGAGATAGAGTTGCCCTTTTGCAAGTTGTCAATGGGGTGCTGTCACTCTAAAGCCTTTTTGCTATGAGGCCTCCCAAAAAAAAAAAAGTTAGCGCCTTAGTTATTTAGCTTATAAAAGCTGCCCTTTGTCGAAGAGCTCTCTGTTTGCTGTCTTTTATCAGGTGTAAATTTGCATCCCATCCAAGTAGGTTTCACCATTCTTTTGCTTATACAGATTATGAATATACTCCTAATATCCAAATTGTAGAGCATTCATATGTGATTTAACCCTCTGTAATTCAACCAATTTATTTTCTGTGCTTTATTGCTTACTCTATTTTGTAACCTTGTTTGAGAAGTTTATTTTATTCTTCTTCTATTATTGCAACTATGATTATCCTAATCTTCCCTCAAACTGCAGTTTGGGTACTTATATGATCATTCTTCAAGGAGTTTTTAGGAATTATATTGTGTTTGGAGCTAAATGATATATATGTCTTTGAAGACCAAGGTCTAATTCGTACATTTCTTTTTGGCTGTTGACACTGTGTAGATTGATCTGGAACATAATCAGTATCGATCTTTTCAAGGACTGACATGCTTGATGCAAATATCTACAAGAACTGAGGATTTTGTTATAGATACTCTGAAACTCCGCATTCATATTGGTCCATATTTGAGAGAAGTATTTAAAGATCCAACTAAGAAAAAGGTAAATTAACAGATCATTGTGCATTCTGAAAATGCAGTGGGTTTTCTTTGTCCAATATTGCTTGTTTTGATTAGGTGATTCATGGAGCAGATCGAGATATTATATGGCTTCAAAAGGACTTTGGCATATACGTCTGCAATATGTTCGACACCGGACAGGTTCATTGACTTGCAATATTCTTGCTTAATTGGGTGAACTTGAAATGACAATTTATGGGTCTATTTGGTTGATGAAATATGTTGAATATACAGAAGGACATCGTAAAATTATTTTAGTAGAATGGATTTAACTTTTTTTAGTGATGCTGTCTACCCTATATTTTAAATATTTCTTTTTTTTTTTACTTCTTGATCACAGTTGTTATATTACTTCCTTTAATGATTGAAACCATGCACTTGGAAATTAGTCAATAACACTTTCTTAGATGGGTTGGTGGGCATATAAAATGAGGAATAAGAGGCAGAAGCTTGGATTGCTGCTTCCTTGGAGAGCATAAAGTTTTGCAATTTTCATATGGTTGACTGTACTTATTCATACTCTCCCTCTGTGTGTCTGTCTCTCTCTTAGTGATGAACATTTTGTATTTACAAAAATCATCAGAGTCTGCATTCTGGTTTCTGCATTCTGGTTTATATATGTATTACGAAGCACTTCCCTGAAAATTTCCTGTACTTCATTCTAGTTCTGGGGTTGAGCACAAATTTCTTTTTTGTTATTAGGCCTCAAGAGTATTGAAAATGGAAAGGAACAGTCTCGAATATCTGCTGCATCATTTTTGTGGAGTTACAGCAAACAAAGAGTATGTCATCTTGTTGATAAGTAATATGGTAGTCTGCTTCATTGTGCCCCTCTGCCTTCCACCCCTCAATCTCCCCAACAATGAACATTAAAAACCAAAAATAAAAAATAGAGATATATGGTATAAGAAAAAGTAAGGAGAAAAGGGAAAAAAAAATTAAGAGAGACAAAAGGCAATTATTATGCTGACCAGACTACTCTCTCCAGATACCAGAATGCGGATTGGAGACTTCGCCCCCTGCCCCATGAGATGATCAAGTATGTGCTACTGAAACTTACTATGCATACATATCACTGTTCCATGTTTTTGTTTGTTTGGTGCTGTAAAAGCTGTGCAAATTGTGTAGGCCATCCTCTTGTTCGAGGTTGATTTCCCACTGATCTTTTAGAAGAATAAGTTCACCTAATTTCATCTCGTGTACATGTACATTCTTTTTCAAGAGGAGTCTTAGAAATCTGTATTGGATCTCTTAGAAACTTTCAACTTAGTCTTTCCAAATTTTGGCTCAAATTTCCAATGGAAAAAGAGTTGAGATCTTATTGTGTTCCTCTGAAACCTCTACTTTACATAGTGCTTTAACTAAGAATTTATAGCTCTGTCGGTCACTTGAACCCTGTTATGTTTACTGGAAATCATGGTTACCTTTGATATGCTGGAGGAGTATGCTTTCAGACCAAAGTTCCTCCGTGTTGAATATATATCCATAAGTTATTGAATGTTTTACTGTCTTCTTCCCATGTATGATTGACTCCCAATCACCAAAGATAGCCTTTGCAATGCAAATTTTATTGAACCCTTTGATCCTTGTATAATTACCAATTATGGCTTGTCATAATCATGTTTGAATAGGTTGTGATGATACCAATTATGTTTGAAATGCTTGTAAGAGTTTCTTATTATCTAATAATTTGCATTCATGATGCGATTGGCTAAGCTTCTTCCTCGTAATCTCACTACGTGTGTATGGACTTCTCTAACACAGATATGCCAGAGAAGACACTCATTATTTGTTGTACATCTATGATGTGATGAGGATGATGTTGCTCACGTCATCTGCAGAATCTGATAGTTCTGACCCTCCTCTTGTACAGGTAACTCTTCTTTTTCTTGAATTGAGTGAATTTGCAATTTTTCAGTAGTGTTTATAAAAAATAAATTTCCCGTTTATTATAAAAACTTATTAAAAGGTTTCAGTTCGACTTCATAGCTCACTATTTATGCATGGAAATCTACATATTTGAATTTAAGATTGTAGAAGAAAAGTCTGAAAAATAATTAAAGTTGTTGACTGAGGTAGAACCGTTAAAAAAATGTCTTTTAAAGTGAAAGATTTAACATTTTAGACCTCAAGGTCCTTCAGAGTTGCCTTTCAAGGTTTATAAAAAGGAAAATTGAAGAGGTGATTTTTTTTCCTAGACTTGACTGCGGAGGAACTTGGATGATTTGAACTGATAGATTCTATGAGTTCATCTGTGTTGATGATAGTCAAATTCAACTATGGGATCTTTTAGAATTTAATCAATCACATTGAAAGCAATGTTAGTACAGATATTTAAGTGACCTACACTTCGATATGATCCTGCATTTATGAATTCCTCTTGGCACTGTTGCACAGCCACTTCACTTTATCTTTGGCTATCTTTCATCTCTTTTTTGTAGTCAAGTTTTTACTTGTGAGCTGAGCTCTCACAACAAGCTTATAAGTGATCAGGTATTACTACACACTTCAAATTTTTTCGACCATTTCTACGAGTAGGATAGACACCCGAACAAAACCTTTGGTTATGGAGGAAGCTGATGCGACTATTTTGCCAAGTGTCCAGTTCGTATCACCTTACTCAGAGAACTGAAATTTGTTTAATTTTTATTCTTTGTTTTGACTTCTTAAGCATTACTAGGGTTGATAGGAAAGTATAAATATGATATATTTTGGCTAGACTTAAACTCCCACATAAACAGTCCTATGTGAATGCTTCCCCCTCTGTCCGACAAAAAAAAGAAATGAAAAACTGATAAAAAGAACTAAATTGTTCTTTTACCATCTTTCAGCCTACTGAGACCTTAATTTTTTTCTGTTTTGGCTTATTGAAGGTGGAGATACACCAATATTAACATTGCCTGTTGTGGTTGCAAAATCTAGCTGCCTTAGATTTTCCAATGTATGAAGTGATAAGTGAACAACTTGATGAAAAAGGATTCATGTAGCCAACTTCATATTCGTTGGCATGGTATGAAAAAACCCTGCTGAGGCCCACCTTGAGGCCTGCCTCACTGTGAGGCGCAGCTTCTGCGCCTCGAGGCTCAATTTGTGAGACAAAAAAAATGAGGCGCACGCCTCTACATCCGAGGCAAAAAAAATGAGGCGTGCGCCTCATTTGAAGTACGTTTTTTCAGGTTTTTGAAAAGGAATTAAAATAGACCCTCTTTAAAAAAGAGAAGGGCCCATTTAAAAAGACATTTTGGGCCAAACAAATTATTAAAATATCTAGAATACCAAAAGGCAGCTAGAAATCCTTCTACACGGCAGACAAAAATCTTCCTAGATGGCAGAACTACACGGCAGTCATACACGGTAGTCAGAAATCTTCCCAGAACTAAACGGCAGCCAGAAAACTTATCTTCAATCCATCGTTTAAAAGAGGTCCTCAAGTGCTGCTTCTATGTCTATTTTCTCCTTTGCTTCTGCCTTCTTCTAGTGACTTACAATTTAAAATTGTTTCACTAGACTTTGCTTGACTTTTTTCTTGTTCAGTGCATCGACGCCAGATTGCACATGTTCTGTTCGGCAGATTACACCTGTTTTGTTTGTAGTGAGGCTTTCGCCTCAAAACGTTTTGAGGCTTACGTCTCGCCTCATGAGGCTTAGTTTTTTGGTTTTCTCTTGTAACAGTTGCAGTCTTTGCAATGTGGTTTCTTTTACAGGTGTATAAACGCAGTTATGATATATGTATACAGCTGTACGAAAAAGAGCTTCTGACAGATAGTTCATACCTTTACATTTATGGGTATGATTTCTACTTGTCGATTTGTGATATGATCTTTAAACACCATGAACTGTGATATTGATTCTATCAACATTTATTTCAATTTGGATGTTTTTATATCTGCTCTTCGCATAGTTCATTTTTAAAAATTTTCATGCAGGGTGCAGGGTGCTGGTCTAAATGCTCAGCAGCTAGCAGTTGTTTCTGTAAGTTGCCCATCCAGCGCTCTGCTTGTTTGCTAATATATTTCTGAAACACATTTTGCTGCCTTTTATACTTTTGGAATATGCGACTTTCGCATTTGTTCTGAGCTCTTCTGGGTAAGCATATGGAGATTACTAGTAATCAATGTTACCTCGGTAATTTGTTTCTCATGATTTGCATTTTTCTCTGTATTTCCTGCATATTATTACTCAACTAGGTTGTCTAGTAACTATTGTATGACTTTTAGGGACTCTATGAATGGAGGGATGTCGTTGCTCGTGCAGAAGATGAGAGTACTGGCTATGTATTGCCGAATAGGACTCTTATTGAAATTGGTACTTGCTAGCCTGTCCAAATTTCAAATAGCTGTGACACAGTCTATTTGCTCGAATGCTTTATGCACTATATATGACTCATGGGTTCTTCTCGCTTTCTCCTCACCCATTTCCTCTCTTTCCCCTTTATCTTTGATGGTAAAAAGCTAAACAGATGCCTCTCACTGCAAGCAAATTGCGTCGGTTGTTGAAATCCAAGCTCCCATATGTTGAGCGAAATCTTGGTTCTGTTGTTAGCATAATAAGACACTCTATTCAAAATGCCCATGCATTTGAAGAGGCTGCTAGATATCTTCAAGAAAGGCGCTTGGAAACGGTAAGTTTTCAATTGATGAATTATCAACTTTCCTACTTTTATGCTCCATGGTTAGCTCGTTTCTTCCTCAGTATCAGCTATTTCCTGCTTGGAAAAGCAAATATTATTGTCTTGTTATGGTTGCTGATGAGCAAATAAGCTTCTTAAATGTATGTATTCTGGATCATGATCGATGCCATTGGTAATCAAAATTCTCAGATTGTTGCCAATGCTTAAAAATGTGTAATTGGGTATTGAGGCATTCTATAACCATGAGGCAAGGCTTAACGTCATTGTAAACCAAAAAAATATACAAAAAATATTAAAATACAAAATAAGCTCATAATAAATCATTAAAAATCTTCAAAATTCATAATAAAACAATTTAAAGCGTGCAAACTAACAAAAGAAAAATCTATTAACAACAAAAAAATGCTTTTAGTTGGTGGGAGCAGTGGACTATGAGTCTATTAGAGGGACAATTTTTTGATGTTTTAGTGTGCATTGGGATATTTCCGAAATAGGTTGGAATTTATATGTTTATGAATTATTTATAATCGATCAAATCACTTTTTATCCGCTTGTTTCAATGGGATCCACAAGTACTATCTTCCTATCAATCACTCATTTGTTTCATTTATAATTTAAACCGTTTATAAACAACTGAAAACATGCTTTTAGATTATATAGGGTTTTCAAATTGTATGGCTTCGGAACACTGTGAGCCTCTAGTTAAGAGAGAGAGAACAGGATATTGGTGTTTAAAAACTAGGGTTTTAGCTTTTGATTTTTTTGTTTTATATTCTGGGTGCCCAATGAAGTATGGTCAGGTAGAACATAATAATTTTTGGTACTCAAGGAAGTCGCAGTATGGCGGAATCATCAAAGCGAGTATATTTTCTGGTGGATCTTTTACAAACTCTTTTTTTGCAAACTGAGGAGTCAGTAAATAATCAAGAATAGGCCATGATGTCCTTAATCTTGTTTTCCAATTTCCTAGCGATACTTAAGTTCTTTTGGTTAAAGATTTGAGTGGACTGCACTGCACGCCTTACCGATTAATTGAATAAAGGATAACTCCATGGACGAACATTTTTTATTGGATCCTTTAATAGTTAGTACCAATATATGGTCTGTTTTCATTCTTTTTCACTTGCTATTTTTTATACCTTAATGTATGGTATTGCGTATTTAATGAAAGTAAGATTGTTTTATGCAGGCAATTGAAGATAACACTTTGGTTACTGAAGAATCTGATGCGTTGCCTCCTGAAGCTCCTGAAATAATAAACACCAGCGAAGAAGTTGAAAACACCAATGGCACTTTACCAAATGATAGCATTTCCAAGAATACACCAGCGTCTATGGAATGTAACGATGGGGCACCGATGATTGGAAGTTCCAATGACGGAGTACCCGTAAATGCTCAGGAAGGTTCTCATTTGCTTCCAGGGAAACATGGAGATGTAAAAAGTAAAACGGATGGCTGTACTGCTACGAGTCAAAGGGACATATCGAGTTTGTCCAATCCAGTGAGTTTTTGTTTTTCATTGCTATTTAATCCATATGTATACCACCCAATTTAGAATAATAGAACTAGTAAGTGCAAATCAAGCCCCCCAAACGCTCGCACCCCTCAACCCACAAGGAAAAATAGGGGGGGGAGAGAGAGAGAGTAGGCGCAATGATGCAGCTGGGTCCCTATTATTATCATAAATCTGCCCTCTCAAATTTTAACAAGCCAAGAGTGCCATCATAGTGGCAAGAATAGCCTACATCATTCTTGAAAGGCCGAAACTGTACTTTCCGTATGGAAATCTTTTCTGCTGATTTCTTGTGCATACATATTCATCGCCGTCTTTTCAAATTGCTCGCTGTTAAAATTGAATTTCTAGCTTCATTTTTCATGGAAAATCGATTTTCTTTCTTTATTGTGGTGATGTACCGTTCAAGTATAAAAATTTCTCTTCTATTTTTAGGCTGAAGCGACTGTTCAGGTGCTAAAGAAGCCAAGCCGAGCTTTTGGGACATTGCTGGGGAATTCAGCTAAGAGGAAGTTTGATCCTGATAAAAAAGTGAGTCTTATGATGATATTAAATTAAAATTCTCCTGCTTCACCGGCTTCTTATGGTAAATAATAGTTTGTAGCCTTGCAAGTGCTTGCACGTGGAAGCTATATGATCTATCCACCCCAACTGGATTTAGAATTTGACATGCAGTAGAATTTTGATACTTTTTGAATGGTCCTTGATTTTTGCAATACTTCCACGGATGGAGGTCTTTTGAGATTTCTTTACTTCCATGGATGAAGGTCTTTACTTGGTTTTCTTTTTCATGATCTTGAAAATTCTTTTTACATTGTATGATTTTTAGGGACAAGAAGAAACTAAACTGGAACAGATAAAATCTTCAGTGAATCTTCCATTCCATACATTCTCAGGCAAGGATGAACGGTTGCAATCAGATGTTATAGAATCTGCTAAGCCATTGGAGGTTCCACAACAGGCGGAAGCTGTTCCTACGAATACGACTGGCTCAAACTTGGGAGACGTTATTTTGTTGAGTGATGATTCAGATATGGAGGAATCAGGAAATGGCAACACAGAAGCTCCTCTTAATGATCAGCCGCAACAGCAGGAAAACAATACAACACGTTCCGCTGAGGAAATTGAGGAGGAAGATGTGCCCATGTCTCTCTCTGATCTGTCCTCCAGCTTCCAGAAGTGCTTTCCAGCATCAAATCAAACACAAGAATCCAAAGCGGCTGGTAAATCTCAACCATCGGATTTCCTGCAGGTGAAACCCTTCGACTTTGAAGCTGCACGAAAGCAGGTAAAATTTGGGGAAGATAACAGGAGAGGAAAGACGGAAGCCAATGATGGAGATGATAAGATTAGGCTTAACAAAGGAGATAAGAAAAAGAGTTCTGTTATGTCACAGAAGGATGAGGATGGAAATGATCTCCCACAGGGAAGAAGACGTCAGGCTTTCCCAGCGTCGGGCAATCGCAGTGCAACTTTCCGTTGAGTTTGGTACTTTGAGCCAAAACTGGCTTTTTCGTGTACCAACTTGGATGTAGAAATCTATTGGCAAAAGGAAAGGAAGAAGAGAAGAATGTTGTTCATTACCTTCATTATCATGATGATGAAAGTCATTTGGAAAAAAAAAAAAAAAACTTAAACTTGCTGTACTGATTGAAGTAATGAACTTAATCTTTCCAAATCTGTTTTGAGAATCTGTAGTATGAATTACAGAAATTAGATTTGGTTTAGTAAACAAATCTCACTGACCCTGAAAAATGTGTTTTTGAAGGGCCTGTTTTTGTGGATGGATAAATGCGGTTAAAGAACAAGAACTTTTACCCTAAAAAATCAGTTAAATTGGCATTAAGTACATGGCGTTCAAGCTTCAGTACAAGCTCATGAAGGAGAAACTTTTGTGGGGCAGTTTTATATAAGCATGGTGATATGATTATTTATATGAATCATGACATTTCGAATTTTGAATCACTCAATTGACGAGGGTGCATAAAATATAAAGCTTGCTATTTGACATTTTAGATTCCATTGGTTAAAATCTGGACGTATTCTTCCTTTGATTAGAAGTAAGGTCAAAATTCTTTTTGTTCGATTTCTTGTACGCATAATAAAAGAAAAATAATTGTTCATGTGAAAAGGTTGGCATATGTATGAAACATGAACAATGAACAATCACATTAAGAAGAGGTATGACACTGATCCCAACATGACTTTAGAATGTCTCGAAGATTGATGATCAACATGTATAAATCGAAATTGCAACTTCTTCTTAGCGTTATCATCTTTTTTGTGGGTAACTCGAACCATAAGATGACATGGATCTCATTTAAGTGTGATTGTAGCTATAACCATGTTACACTCACATCTTTAATGACTTGAATGTTTTATATGTTTGTCATTGCACTCGTGATTTAAAGATGTCATTTTTTGGATTATGTCTTTGGAGATATTGTTGCTTTGATTTAAGCCCTTGTTAGCTTCCATTCGATGCTACTAGCATTTTGTCGATTTGACTTGGTCGAGCTCCCTAACATTTCGTGTATATCTTTTAGTGATGGCGTGTTGATTTTAAAATTTTCAATTTAACTTAATTAGATATTATTACGTTCCGTCTAAAGTTTCTCAAGTGTCGAATTATTGTTTACAAAACATTAAAATAATTATCACAACTGAACTTGAGTTTTGACTGTATCAGAAAAATATGATGCCAATTAAAAAATTAATGTTTTATTTGTAAAATGGACTAGAATATTTCGTTACATCGGCGTCTTAAGCATCATAATTTCTGAAAAAATCTCAATCACATCGGCCAAAACCCGCAGACGGCGAATGACCCACCTCCGCCCCCACGCCTCGTCCTCCATGGTTCGCCTTAACATAGGTAATACCCGCACACACACGTTCTCTTTATTTATATGTATAATCTGCTGTTTTGTTAAAATTTGTTTATTTATAGTGAGTATTTACCAATATGATCACTATGTTTGGTAAAACCCTATGTTTGTACAGTTTGAATTCTACTGGTTTTGGTGCTCAATTTGTCGTATTTCTCGAATTGATGCTCTGTTAAATAGTTTTACCACACGCACTTGGGTGATCGAGCTGTAGTATTAGTTCTCAGCTATGGATCACTAGATGATTTAGTATTGTGGTATACTAGAGAATTACCACATGTCACAGAATTGGTCGGATATATATATATATATATATATATATATATATATATATATATATATATATATATATATATATATATATATATCTGTGTGTGTGTGTGTTTAAATAGATATGACCATTGATTTGATGATAGGATATAGATTTGACACACACCAGTCCTTAAAATTTTTAGGATTTGATATTATATTTGTGGGTTGAATTGTTTCGCTGTCTCAAGCACAAGCTAAGATTGCTTCAGTCAATTAGAGTAGGTAAATTGTGCATAAGAAGGGACTGTAATATGGCCAAAGACTCTTGCTTGGACTTGGACAATGGTGTAGATCTAGTTGTCTTGCATGTAAATCATCAAAATTTAACATTGGGGATTTGGTCAATACCATGCCTGGATACACTGTAAATTTTTACTTGAATTATCAAGCTAATATTAGTATGTTGTAAAGCGTTCTACAACATTTCACATAGAAAAGAAATGTTGTTTAGTTTTTAAGGTGTAATATCATAACTAATACCGTCATTGCCGCAAAATTATGCAGCATTTTCCGAAGGCTTGAAATTGCTTTGCGGTGATGGTTACAGAAAGGTCATATTGGAGAGATACTCCCTAATGGGAGGCTTGCAAGTGAAATGGAACTTGGTGCATATAATAGTATGATATTGAAAATTTGTGAGCTGATGTGCTAGGATGCGGAGTATGTGATGAAGTTCCTGAGGAGTGAGGATAAATGTTGCATTAATAAGTTGTCAAAATATTGCCTGAATTTTCTCAAGCTCGACTGGGAATTTGTTAGATGCAGATGCTATGAGGGCTGCATTACACTTCAAAACACCAAGAAGAAGAATAAATGTTGTATATGTCTGGAAACATTCTATTTTTGTAATTAAATTGTAGTCATGACGTAATTCTTGAGACTCATTGTATGAGTCTTGAAGTGTGTCTGTTTTTTAAAATCTGCACATGGCTTGAGTCCTTTGTCATGTCAGATATAGGTTCAATAGGTGTTGAAAGTGCTGGACAAACATAAACAAGCAAAATGAAGCTCTACATGAAACAGTTGAAAAGAATACTTCGCACCACGGATGATTCTTCCCTGAACATATAGTACAATACTTGAGAACTTAATCATTGCAATTTAGTCATTTGATAGTATATAAATAATGGTTTTATAGTTCACGGTGATCTATTCTCCACTACTAATAATTTTAAGATTCTCTTTGTAGGGGAGCAGGTAAAAAATAGGATTAGGTTTCATTTGGAGAAGATGTATGATTCAACATATAAGCTTGTAAGCTATACTAAAACAAATATGGTGCATAAAAAAAACAGAGTTATATTCAAATTAACTTCTTCTCTTCATATTGTAGCCAGTTTACTATTCATAATTTTTGTGATCAAATTTATTGTTGAACAAAAGTTGCTTATACTGATTTCTTAATATTTTTGCAACTAGAAGTTGATATGACAATGAGCTAAATGGTTTCACTAAGGTTATTTGGCATTGCAGCTTTCTATGCTAGAGTAGTTGTTATATGGATTATTCTATTAGAAATTTAATTCTTTAACTTTTCCCTTCTTAAGGAGGCAAAAAATTTTGCACAACAATTGATACCTTGACTCAGAGTGAGCCTGAATCGATGCTTGCTGCAATGTTCAGTGGTCGCCACACTGTCTGCCAAGACTCTGATGAGGTATACACTTATAGAAAAGCTTGCCTATACATGCATAAGTTATTTAGTAGTTGTATTTTCTAATGCTGTAAATTGATAGTTTACTACATCCCAGATACATCTATGTTCTGTATTAACTTGCATTGGCACATGCAAAGTTATTAAATGTAAATGTTTTGAAGATGCTTTTTAAAACTTAGTCAGGAAACTGATATCTAAATACCTGCGAAACGTGAAAATATATATTTCTGTGCTACATAAACTTCGTTATGCAAACTATTTGATATATGCAGGTCTTACGTCCATATTGTCTAAAATGTTTCTGCCTATTTGTACACAGGGTTATGTTTTTGTTGATAGGGATGGGAAACATTTTCGGCATATTTTGAATTGGTTGAGGGATGGTACTATTCCCACCCTTACGGATTCTGAATATTCAGAGCTTTTACGAGAGGCTGAATATTACCAGCTTATTGTAAGGAATTCATTTCTCTTGCTAAAAGTTTCACTTTCTAGCTTGTTGTTTTGTCAGTATCCTTATATTCCCTTAAATATTTGAGATTACCGATGGTTGAAAGTATGCGGTCAAACCTTGTCTATGGTAGGAATGTGCTGATATCATTTCACTCAATTTCTCAATATGCATGTGGTATTCTTTTGCTTGTTCTCATGTTCAATTAGCCCAAAATTGTTAGTCAGAAGGTCTTTGCTTGGTTGGAGGTCATTCATTTTGAAAAATTGTTTGATAAAACTCACTTATGTTTAATATCAGGGATTAATGGTTTTCTTTTTCTGTATCAGGGATTAATGGATGGAATTAAAAATGCTTTGAATAAGAGGAAGGAGGATGAGGAGATGGGGACTGAATTGACTCGCATTGATATTATCAAATGCATACAGTCTGAAAAAGTCAGATTTCGAGGTGTCAATCTTTCCGGCATTGATCTTTCAAAATTGGTACTCACTCAATGCATATTTTTCATATTCGTTAACTGTCATATACTCATATGTAAATTGATGGATATAAAGTCTTCAGATATGTTATCATTTTTACTTCGCAAATTCATTATTGCTTTTATAAATTCTTAGAGGAAGAGATGCATACTTGGAAAAATGGAAATATGAAAAATGAAAAGGGTAAAGAGTTCCTCCTCTAAGATTTTGGCACGTGGCTCTTGGTGATATCTCTACCTATACCTAGTGTAACTATTACTTTGAGATGGCACCACAACAGGTTTTCTACAGGTTTAGGATATGTTTACGTATGACTGTTGAATATTCTGAGCATGAGTTTCTTTCTCACACTTCTAATTCAAAATTTTGTTCTTTCTAGGTTGACTTCTTACAGTACATGTTTTATGAAAATGCAGGACCTGTCATTTGTGGACTTCAGTTTTGCGTGTCTTAAAAACGTATTTTTTTCACGTGCCAATCTTCAGTGTGCAAAATTTAAGGTGAGTTATTTTTTATGATTTTTGTTCTCTCTCCCTAGGAGATCATTGAAGATCATCGTGATGGTTACTGCTCGATTTCTCAAAATGTATACATAGTATCAGTGGCGGGTTTACAATAGGGACAACTGCGCCCACTTTACTCTTGTATATTGCTGGAGAAAGTCTACTTTATTACCATAGTCAAAGTTGTTTTTCAGCTTTCACCTTTTTGAGTGGCTTTTAGTGATTAATTCATGCTTTTTAAGAAGTGCTTCCTTGTACCAATAATTATTTTACTTTCTTTCACTTCCATACAGGAAAAGTATGTTTGAGGACAATATTCTATCTACCAAAAATATGTAACAAGGATCTACCAATTGACATAGCAATGGTTGATTGGATTTTAATGCTATGTGACCCGACAAGATTTTTGACAATCAATTTTTGTTGCCACCTAAGATTTGTATGATTCTTTGGTATAAAAGAGTTTGGTACATTTAGGGTGTGTTTGAGCCCATCTTTAGGGAAAAATAGGTTTTGTAATACTGATTTTTTTTTTTTTGAGATTGTATGGTTAAAAAATAGGAAAATGTTTTTGGTTTACGATAAAATTATTTTATTGGGAGAACGTATGATTGAAAATGAGTTTAAAAAAAAATTGGTCTTGATAGAATTGTGCTCAAACAGGGGCTTAGAATTACTCAATTTATTCCACACACTCTCTAGCACATACTAGTATTGATTAAACTCAAAGTTTGTAACATACACTAGTCTTATTTAGCTAAAATAGAACAACTTAGCCCCCTGTTTGGGCTCCATTTTTTCAGAAACTCATTTTAACCCGACATGGTCCCATAAAATAATTTTACCCAAAAACCCAAAAAAATTCCTTATTTTGAATCACTCATCCTCCAAAAAAATACTACTCCAAAACCCATTTTCCCCAAACATGGGCTTAAAATGTGCTACCTGTTCTCGTTTGGTTCCTTCTTTTTCCCTAAATAGTTATCTTTAAATGCAAGCCACTACAACTTTATATTTGTTTAGGATGCTTAGGCTTGAGAAATAAAACATACACGTCTATCAGGTAGGCTTGTGGTATGGAATTTAGGATATGCAAGGTTGGATGTGTGGACTTGACTTGCATTTGATTTTGCCACACTAAGATAAAATAATAGATCTACCGCTGCATAATGTACCCAATGCTATGGGTTTTTCTGATTTTCTAACAATTGAGATACTTGGATAGTCAATATAATTGATCGGTATTAAGTGTAAACTTTTCAGATAATATATGTTGGTAATATTTCACATTTTTCCACATGCCCTCATTGGAAAAGTGGATCATTATACATATTTATTGTTCAATTTTCCCTGATAAGGACGTGCGCAAGATTTTATTTACATCGATATTCATTGCTTTGAAATTCACCATTTATTACAAATTGAATGAAATTGTTGGAAAGTTATGACAGACCTTGATTATCATAGTATGTGTATTTTATCATTAAGATCAACACACGTTACAAATTTGAGGACAAATCTGTGTCTTAAAAGAGTTGTTTATAATCTGTCTGTAGAGCATTTGGGAGCCAGAACTTTAGTTTAAACAACTGAATCTAGGGGAGATTGCTTTTATAAACTTACTGTTCTGGTCTCAAGGGGCTTATTGTCGTGTCCAAAGGTCTGGGGCCACATCACATCTCATTTTAAGCTAAAATTTATGCATTTGATGGTAATCACATTGAAGCTTTTTAAATTTTGTTACAGGATGTGGATGCTGAAGGTTCCATTTTTCACAATGCAACCTTGCGTGAGTAAGATCTTGTCTATCTTAATGCAGTTTTTCTTTGACTATCCTGTTAATTATTCTCAGACTTCCTGGTATCATAGATTTGCACGAACTCGTATGTACTAATGAAATTAGAATATTCTGTCCTCATTGGAGCTGCTTCTTAAACCTTCTTGATTTCATATATACATTTTATCGTTGTATTATCTTATCTAATGAATTCATTTTCCCTAGCGAAGGTGTGAATTCACAGGAGCTAATCTTCGTGGAGCTCTCTTAGCTGGGGCCAATCTCCAAAGTGCAAATCTACAAGGTAATATATCTTTGATCTCTTCATTTAAATGTTAGTTGAAAAGTGAATAATTTATTAATGTTTCAAAGAGTGCTTCCTTTTATGAATATCATTCTTTATTTCCTTCTAAATGTCAAAGAAAAGAACTAGAAGAAGCTTTGTCAAGTAGAATGAGCAAATAATGTCTTATGTCATTGTCTTCTTTTACTAAAACTTGGTTTCTATAGTTACAATATGAATATTTTGTCCAATTGCAGATTCTATTTTGATAGATTGTAGCTTCTGCGGAGCTGATCTACGTTCTGCACACTTACAGGTTCAACACATTCAAACTTTAAATTATGCATTTTTTGCTGTCTTTACATGGTCCTTGCTTTTCTTTAGCATCCAGCTGCAGATGTAACTGTCTCATTCCACATTATTGATTATAGTTAGTTGCATTTCACTGACTAAGCTCCCGTTTGGGCCACCTTTTTATCTCATTAAAATGAAAAATATGACCGTTATCCATCACATCAACATTTAAATTCAAATTTTCTATCTCTTGTGTGGGCCCCAATAACGGCTATATTTTTTATTCTCATTCTACAATAAGGTGGCTCAAACAGGGCCTAAGTATCAAATTCTTTGAACAATTTTCAGACAGCTGATCTTACCAATGCCAACTTGGAAGGAGCTAATCTCGAAGGAGCCAATCTGAAGGTAAGATCAAGCTATTTTTACCACTTTTTCCGTGTAATATTATAGATGAAGATGCCATGAATATAAAAATCCTTGTTACTGTTTTCATTTTGTATCAGACATGACCTTGCAGTCATATCCTTGGCAATACTGAATTTTATCTTTTAATTTTGATGGTTGATGTTGTCTTTTTACAGTATACGTTTTTATCACTTGAAAATAGTATCATCTATGTTCTAGGAAAACTGAAAATATTGGTTTAGTTGAGTAGTCAATTGAATTCTGTAGTATCAATTTGATCTCTGATTTATCTATAAAATTAGACATTATGCCATTCCTTGCTCGATAGGTTTGAATTTTTGAATTAGATCATAATCCCTGTTTGTTTCTTTTCAATTGTTTTTTTTTTTTTTTTAAATAGAGTACACCGATGGCTTTGGAATTAATTTTGGCAGTAATGCTGATCTATATCATTATTATAAGGTTATATCAATGGTGATATATACACATATCATCAGATATAAAAAAAATTCTCACCTGCGAGCTTAACTATAACTTCATTGATTTTTGGTTCTTTTTTCCAGGGTGCGAAATTAACTAATGCAAATTTAAAAGGTGCAAATCTTCAAAGAGCTTATCTGCGGCTTGTGAATCTTCGTGATACAGTAAGTTGTCTAGTTACTACCGAAGATATTTTTATTCTTGTCCATGTAACAATCTGGAAAAAAAGGTGGGCATGGGATTATAAGTGTGTGATAAGGCAACAATGGCCTCAGCATTTACAGTTTTTTATCCCTTCTAATGAGACTAGTAGTTACTTCATGGCTACTAAGTTCAGGAAACATACAAGGCTCAAGGAAATTATTCTCCTTCATAGCTATTTTGTGATACTTAGCTTTCATTTGCTTCGTTTGCTCCACTTATTTGCTTTTGTTTAAATGAGAACAAAAAGAAGAGGAAATTCAGAAGAAACGCAAAATAAAATTTACTAGAACTTTGAGGTATTATCTTGTAATTTGTGCTGTGGAGAGGGACATACTTTTTATTAGAAGGCTTGACTGTAGACAGCCTATAGTTTGTCTCCATTCAGTCCTTATAGTGGGAGATCTGTCATTTTGTATAGTCAAGTAATCTAGTTTCATAGTTATATCACAATATAGTCAAACGTCCCTCAGAAATTTGTTCTTTCATGTCCATTCATCTATAATACCGTACTTACACAATTACTACGAGTACTAAGATGTACCAAGTCTGATGACATTTTCCTACAGCTCTATAAACAGGACCAGACTGCTGGTTTTACCTATTATCAGTGATCTATATTGGCGCCCAGTTTACTTTATGTTTTAGTTTTTCAAATGAAATCCTTGAATACTGTCATTCTGTTTGTAAGTTGGTCACAAGCAAAAAGTTGAGATTGTTGAAGTACCTGAGAAAGTACAAATAACATAGCTATCAGGAACCTCACTATTCGATGCCGAGGTTACTGGTCCAACCGTTGGGTCATTGAGCTAGTATTCAAGAAATGTAGAAGTATGGGAATATTAATTATTCAATAAATATTGGATTGCATAATCCGGTAAGAAGTATTTATTTTTATGTGATCTTGACAAAATCTGGGAAACCATATAATCATTTTCAATAGGTACTCTTTCAATTATTTGAATTAAGAAAGGTACAAGATATCTTTCTAGGACAAACTATTAAGTTCTTATTTTATATGTACAGATTGGAAAATATTACCCAGTTACTTTAGAAAAATTTAATGTGAAATATTACATTCTGTGTTTTTCTTTTTCGTCGTAATTTTCTTATAAAATATAAGTCGAGTTTTTTATATAGTGGTAAAACGTTAAAAAGTTGGGTGGTTCAACGGTAGATTTGACTAACTAGTTCCTAAGCGGCCATTATTTGAACTCTTTTTTCTACATACTCATTTTCCACTAGACTTTCATACAATATTGTGCTGTGCACGTAAACTGAAATTTTTTACCTACTTTTTAAACACATGTTTTTCCTAAAAATCATTGTCTTTTCCAAATAATGGTCATCAAACAGGGGTAAGATTCTCCTCGTTGAGAATGCAACACTTGGGGTTGGGATTTACGTGTTTTCGAATATTTACACTTGTTTTCAATCTTGAATTCATTATTGTAACTTGATCCTACGTTAAAATTTATTCAGCTACATTTTCTGTCACAGCATTTGGAAGGAGCAAAGCTTGATGGTGCTAATTTACTTGATTCAATCAGGTGACAATAAGTTTCAAGGTGGAGCCATCCAGGTTATAATAACATATTTCCGTTCGTTACTCCTCAAACTTCCATAATAATTTAAAAAGCGGTGTGAAGGCTATAAATATACAGCAAAAATATCATGATTCTAGCTGTAATTTAAACTGCGGCTTCTGTGTTTAGTGCTAGAACTAAGATGGTCTGGTCCATATCAACAATTCGAGCTCCTTGCATCTTGTACTGATAAATCAATTTGTATGTAAATATGTATTTGGGGACAATATTGGGTTCCAAAGTCACATTTGAAATTGCATTTCTTTGTCATGTAAAATGTGTTTCATATACTATTTTTGAGTTTCTCACTGATCTTGTCGAATTCTGAGTGGTTTAGGACTCTTATTTTAGTAAATTATTTATAGAGTTGTGCTGCTGTGCCAGGTCTGTAAAAGACCTGGCACAGCCATGTGAGATAGGGTGGGTGGGTGTTTTAACATTTTTGGGGGGTTTTTTTAATGAGTTAGGTCCTCGGGACCCACCTTATGTGAGATAGTCTGTACAAAATCTGTGAACCAAAATCTGATAGAGTAGAATAATTCTTATTTATATTTCCTTTATTGATGACCGACCAATATTATTTTAAATGGAAATTGTCTATCATTGATAGTGTGAAAGAATATATAAAATATATAGCATTAGTCTACATGTTACTGTCCTTTAGCACCAGTTTATATAGTAAAAAATACGTTCAATTTAAATGTAAGTGTGTAAAACTTAGTTAAGTGGACTTCGAAGATTAATGCTATTCATTATCTGTTGATGATTTAATGTGGTAGTGAAGTTATCGTCACATTAAAATGTATTTTTATTCATGACAATTAGACTATGATTATCATAATGACAATGAATAGTATTGTTAGGGATTGCAACGGGGGTGGTCGGGGCAACCTCCCCCGCCATCTGCCCCGCCAAGCAATTTCTCGTCCCGTCCCTGCCTGGCCCCGTTACTCGTTTAAGGCGGGGCGGGGGGATTTTTGTATTATTATTTTAAGTTTTTAATAATTTATTTTATTGCACTCATTCATTAGACCGAGATTAATAATTTTAATTGCTACTTTCTATTAAAACTAATGAAATTTCGTGAAATTTTGCATTTAAAGTATTAAATTAAAAAAAAAATTAAATGGGGCGAGTCCCCCGTACCCGTTCCGGGGCAAAATTTCCCTCCCCGAATACTCGAATAAGTAGGTAATTCCTGTTCCGTTCGGGGTGGGGCCCCACGGGTATCATGTTTTTTGGCCATCCCTAAGTATTGTTCTTACTCGAAAATTATAGCGATGAACATCACAAGTGATAAAGAATGAAAGGTATTTTATGTGTGAACTTCAAATGTGAACACACTCAATAATCAATATATATATATATATATATATATATATATATATATATATATATATATATATATCGGTTTGGTAGAAATAGTCAAAGTCAATAATCAATTTTAACTACACATTTTATAGGATCAACAATCTTTAAATCACACATTTCATAAACTTTTATCACTATCAAAAGGGGGCAAACTCTTGTTAGGTATAAATTTTTCAACACACTTATATTTCATTACACATTTTTAATAAAATGATTTTGTACTTGAATGCGAATTTTTTTTACTTTCAATAATGTATTCTTCAATAAAAAAATTATTTTTCACAAAATTTATTCACAAAAAATTAATATTTATCATGTTCATAGTAAGATGGATTAGAAAATATGAATTTGTGTGCTTATTTTACGATTCATTTTTATTCAATATCGTAGCTCAAGTGGGTCAAAAAGTGTGAGCAATGGTTGTACTGTCGGCAAAGTTCCCGTGTCGACAACCCTTCATGTCTGTATCGAGGAGGCTCGGCCCGAATAAAGCTGAGACACTTGTCACGTTCCTTGTCGTGCCATTTTTTTTTTATTTTATTTTTTTTGAAAACAATTTCTTTTACAAGTCTTTGAAGGGATGATAAACATCTTTTTTTTTCTTTTTTTCCTAGATGAAAATTTCAGTCGTTTGACCATTTCTTGGGCAGGTTTGAAATTGATTGGTTATAAATTCATTTCAATTTTGTGACAAGTTGACGAGTTTTTGTTTCGTCATTATTTCTATTAATTTGACTTGATAAACTTCGGTGTGAGAATTAACAAAAAAACGAATTACAAAGTTGAGTTACGAAATTTGAAGAAAACCAGATTCAAGAACCATTTGCGTGCTATGGTATGAGTTTTGATTATAAAGTGTAAAATTGGCTAGTTCGAACCAAAATAGATTTTTGAATTCTTTTTGTATATATATGGAGAGAAAATAAGTAAGAAAAGGCGATTATTTCTTGGTACTCGGATGTATACACGTTCCATGAAGCAGCGTGGGCCCACTTGATTTTCAATTAAATTGTGGGCATCTCATTTGAGGAAGAAAATAGTAATAAATAATAATCTCTCTTTATACCTTGTTGAAGTCACTCCCTATAAATAGGTTACAATCCCTTTACATTTATCATTAGATCAGATCAAGAATCCATTTCATATTGTTGCATTCAATTTTTAGAAGAAACAATGGCAGGCATCATTCACAAGATTGAAGAAAGACTTGGCATGGGAGGCCACAAAGAAGGCGAAGTACACGTGGGAGAGCATAAGCCCGAACACGGCCATGGAGAGCACAAGGAGGGATTTGGAGAGAAGATCGAGGACAAAATTCATGGTGGCGACGAGGGTGAACATTCCAAGGACAAGAAGAAAAAGAAGAAGAAAGATGAGAAAAAGCACGAACACGGTCACGAGCATCATGGTGACAGCAGCAACGACAGCGATAGTGATTAGGTACATTTTGAAGATGAAATTTATAATGATTAATAACTATAATATAAAATCTGGACATCGTAACTTAGATTGACGATAAGATTTTCCTATTTTCTTTGCTTTTAATTTGTTTTATTGCAGGTGGATTGAAGTGTCCTCATCCTGATCCATCAACCTAGAAATAAAAGGGAAAGATAAGAAAATAGAAAAAAAAAAAAAAAAAGGAAAAGGAAAAAGAAATTCTGAATGTTTTTATTTATGTTTGCTAAATAATATGATGCCTCATTATGCTATGTCTTTTTAATCAGTTTTTGCAATTAAATTAATCTTTATTATTTTCTAAATTTATTCATACAAATTGAAAATGGTGGATTGGATATTTAATTGGTTAACATATTGGGCAAGATCGTGCCTTAAAAATAGTGTTCTAAAAGGCGTAATGCGTGGCGATGCGTGGAGGCCAAGCTCAGTGCTAGGCGAGCTTAGGTGAGGCATATGCGTAAAAAAGCATAAAAATACGTTTTCTTATTTTAATTTTTAATCAATTAAAAATAATACTTATTAAACATCTAAAACAGATTTATAGGAACTTTATACATTTTTTCAAAGTTCTAACAAAAATATAAGTTTCAAATTTAAATATAAAAGAGTAAGTAAATAGCATATGAACTTAAATTTTATCTAACTCTTTATCGGACTCCAATTCAATAATATCTTTTTCATCTAATTCATCATCCGTGTCTTCTGATACAAAATCCTCTTCGAGAGTGTGCATTTTTATTTTTGAGTTTTGGTTCAAATTCGATAAGTAAATAATTTTTTTTAATAACTCGGGTGTCTTAAGAAATTATCTACCGTAAAAGATTCATTGGTCACTTGACTTTTGAATTCAAATAATTGTTTTAATTTTAAATTAGGGCAAACTGAAGAAATTAGCATTTAATAATTTTTTAGTACAAAAGAATTGTAAAAAAAAAAAAAAAAAAAAAGAGCGCCTCATTCCGCTTAGGTGCACATTAGCGGTCAACAACTGTCGTTGGCCGTCAAATAAGACGCTAACACATCAGGTTAAGCGTTTTGGCATGGCCTCACGCCTAGACGCTCCTTTTAGAACACTGCTTAAAAATAGAACAGATTCACATAAAATGTTCTAAGAAATTGGGATTGTGAATTTGGTAGGACTAAGTTAATGTTTGACATGTTTGGATAATTTCATGAGAAAAAACTGCTTGGCCATGGCCACATGGGTCAAGCCTATTGGTACTAGATCGCGATACAAAACTAATGAAGTATACATATTCCAATTTTTAACATTAAACCTTTTAATTTTCTGCTTAAAAATATGTCGATTCGACATAATATACATTCCATTTGGAACATCGAGATATTATCAAGAAGAGAGAAAACTGTCAGGGTTTATTCACGAGATCGAAGAAAAAGTTAGGTACAAAATTGCGAAAGCCATCCATATCACGAGGAGGAAGACTATAAGCACCATTGGGATGAGCACAAGCTGAAAGAATCCAGTGAGCTTGACGACAAGGTAGAGCGGCTGAAAAATATCGTGAACGAAGAAAGGAACATGATACGCGGTGATGGTCATGGTAAAAAATGAACACCATGTCGATGGCCATTAACACAAAGAGGGGGAGGGATACGAGCGCGAGGAAATGTTGGCCAACAAAAAGAAGCCATGCTCGTCTTCTCTATGTGGTCGTGCACATGTACGAGATACTGTTGTGAATTTATGGAGTTTCATCGTGTAGTTGGATTGAAGAGAAGCTAATAAGACTTAAAGAAAGTTTCTACGATTTTTGAAGCACTCTCCAAAAGGCAGTTTCAAAATTCTTGTTTATTTTTATTTAATTTATTGTTTTAGAGCCTGTTTGGTAGGGATTTTTGGGGAAAGAATTGATTTTTGAATAGTGACATGATGGAAAATGTGTGGTTGAAAAAGAAGAAAAAATTATTGATGTGATGGAAAATATTATTTTATTGAAGAATGTGTGGTTGAAAATGAGAATTGATTTACTGTAGAAAATCAAAATCTATACCAAACAGGCTCTTAGTATCTTTATCGTATTTTTGTAAATTATGTTTTCTATACACCAATAACAATTTTCCCCAACATTTTTTTTACTTATTTGTATATATGTTTGCATCTTCAACCTAGTAGGTTTCTATGATTGATTGGCATAATGGAATTGATTTTATTCTTCGTTTTATTAAGAATTTTGTTATTGAACTTTGAAGTACGTTCAGTAGGTTAAGATTAAATCGTATTCGACAGTACAATCGAAAAATTTTCGTAATGGGAAACCAACAAGATTGACTTTCATTAAATAATTTTTTTTTACTAAAATAAACTAAAAGTAATTAATTATAGCATGTCGCAAGCACTACGTTTTAGTACTTGAAACGTTGACTTCTTCAATTGAAATAAATTGGCCTTAAGACAGATTCTATGTACCAAAGTAAACTTGATGAGAACAAAAAATATTAATTTAACATAAAGATGTGATATTTGCTGCCTATAAATGTGTCCAGTTAGAAGATATTATCAATTTAAGAGTGGAAAATGTCGGGGATCATTCACAAGATAGAGAAAAAAATCGAACATAAAATTACGGATGCCCTTCACATCGGCCACAAGGAAGAAGATAAGCACCACAGGGACGAGCACAAGCCCGATGAGTGTAAGGTGGAGAATGGTGGCCATGGTGAGCAGTTGAAAGAGATCATGCACGAAATCAAGAAGAAGATGCATGGCCGTGGTCGTGGTCGTGGTCATGGTAAGAAGAAACACGATGGCAAGGGCCATCATCATGAAGAGGGAGAGGAACACGAGGAAGGTGAAGAGGAAGAGGAAGAGGAAGATGAAGAGAGCAAGGAAGAGGAAGAGGAAGAAGGTGGTGAATTCGAGTTTGACTTTTAGTATATTAAGCATATGTTTGGCTCCCATTTCTTAAAATATATTTTTTCTTAAATTTATTTCAATCACATATTTCGTGAGACTTACAACTTTTATCAACTTTTCAACCACAAATTTTATTATTATGATTTTTAATCAAAATTTACTAAAAATCTCAATTTTAGATCCACATAACTAATTTGATGCCAATATTTGAAGAAGAATGGACAACTATTGCAAAGGTGTTAAACAAGCCAATTCGTGCTCGCGAATGGGGCTCTATTAGCTCTATTGCTAAAGACAACTACCAATTAGGTTTGACTTTTATAGTAGTAAGGCGTGGTGAGGATAGTCATGGCAACGAGCCGAAACTCGAAGTTCGGGTTCGGCTCGAGCCAAAAAGGGCCGAACTTTTTTTGGTCCGAGCCGAACAAAAGCTCTGCCAAAAAATCGAGGCTCGATCCGAGCTTTCGGCTCGAGCCTTAGCAGGCCGAGCCGGGCCCGATTCGAGCGGCCCGGCTCGAGTTTTTTTTTGTTTTTTCGTGCAGGTAGCTTGTACCGGCCAGGCCGGCCTTGGGCTTTCCGGGCCAGGCCCTGAGCCGACTGAGCTTTTTTGCCAGGCCCGGATCCTTCAAGCACCAAATTTTATCAGCTACGAAAAAACCTTTTGGTTTTAGAGAAATAGTCATAGATCTGACATTTTCTATGATGAAATTGTAAATATATTTTATTTCTTGTTAGGGTACATAAATAGCTTTACTTATGGACAGTGGTGTATACAAAAATATTTGTGACATATTCTTTTGTCCCTTTTTTCCTCTTCTCTACACAATGCACTGTTTATATTTTGGCCAAGTAAAAGGCACTGTCCCCTTCATAATATTCATATTCATTTTAATATCTAAATGATTATTAAAAAAGTACTTTTCTTAGCTTATGTATTTTTATTAAAATGTGATTGAATGAGTTGTGTTCATCCAAATGAGTTATATTTTCTTATTAAATTCTTCGAAGTTTGGCATGTAAGGTTAAAAAACATTCAAGAACTAATTAGGATAGTTTTTGTATTCAAAACCTTTCTATCTTATAGTTAATACTAAACACTAAGAGGCGTTCTCTTTGGCGTTTTCGGATCGTTTTCTGTTTTCGATTTTCCAAAACAGTGAAAACGCGTTCACTTTCCTATTTTCAAAAATGCGTTTTTGAAAACGAAAATTTTTTTGTACACAAAACGAGAAAAACGTTGTTTTGGACGTTTTCAAGCCAATTCCACGAAAACACCAAAACACGGGAAACAGGTAAAAAATGCTACTGTTCCTTCTTCAGCCAAACCCTCCAAACTCCGGTCACTTTCCAACCCTCCAAACTTGGAGCAGCCACCTTCCAACCCTCCAAACTCCGGTCATCCTCCTCCACCACCACCGGATTTGCATACCATTGTGAAGCCCTCGATCTCTTCTTCAATAACCACACAAACCACTACCCAAACATATACCAAAATCAATCAAAAATCATCCTCCAAAATTGAATTGGCCATAACTGCTTCTGCCGAAATCTCCAGAAATCGCCACCACCGCCCTCCAAAATCGTCACCAGAAATACACCTACTGCCACAGCCAAAGCCAAAGCCAAAATCGCCACCAGAAAAAACCACCATCGCCCAGCCAACATGGCGAACCAACCATCACAAAATCGTACTAGAATCGTGACCCAACTACAGCCACCGCCTGCACCAACCACCGCCAAGTCGCGACGCAACCATCGCCGCAACCCAACCAACCATCGCATCAAAGACCAAAAAAAAAAAAATGAAGAGGGAGATCGCAGGGAGCGTCTAAACCCAAACCACCACCGCCCGCTCACAGGGAGACCGCCGTTCACATGGATCGCCGTTCGCAGGAAAAGAGAGAGAGAGAGAGAGAGGCGACAACCAAAATGAAATGGAAATGGAGAGATAGAACACGTTTTGGTTTTTTTATTTTCGAAAGCAATTTTTCAAAATGTCAAAAAGAACACATTTTCAACAATTTCAAAATGGACACTCAAAACACAAAACACAAAATGAATTCAAAACTCAAAATACAAAACTGAAACATAAAGAGAACGGCCTCTAAGTGTCCGTTTGATTGTAAGAGTGAAAAATGGGTGGAAAGAAAATGAATTCCAAAAAAATAATTGTCTAGAATTTGTTTTCCTGGAAATTGTTAATTAAGTGTGTTTGATTGGTATAATTTTCCATCTGAAAAATCTTAAAATTTTGGATCTTTTTGTATTCGTTTGACTTTGTTTTACATGAAAATTGTCCATTAAAGTGATAATTTTTTTCATAATTGGTTATAAAATTTGTATCCATTGCCAAAAAGAAAAAAAACAAAATTTTTTCCTAAAAAAATCATTTTTTTATCAAAGTTTAGTGTTCATTTGACTTCGTTTTACATGAAAATTGTCCGTTAAAGATTTGAAGTGAAAAAAAAAATAATTTACAATTGATTATGAAATTTGTTCCAATTGCAAAAAAAAAAAAAAAAAAGGGCAGGCTGGAAACCAATTCTCACCAAAAAGGTGAGAATTGGTTTTCACCAAAACACATGGAAAGATGGGCGCATGGCTGAAAATCAAGAAAATGATTAAACTAGAAAATGTTGCCAATCAAACATGCATTTTTTGAAAAAGATGGAATTTAATTTCCAATTCCATGGAAAAAAGGTATTAACAAACATGGCCTAACTCAATTTGAATAGAATAAAAGAGAGGCCAAATAGATGGCAAACCATACTTGAGGAATAATTTACTCATTTTTCTCATTCTATTTTTAATTGGAATAGTGAATTCTATACAAAATCAATATTAGATCTACATAACTAATTTGATGCCAATATTTGAAGAAGAATGGACAACTATTGCAAAGGTGTTAAACAAGCCAATTCGTGCTCGCGAATGGGTCTCTATTAGCTCTATTGCTAAAGACAACTACCAATTAGGTTTGACTTTTATAGTAGTAAGGCGTGGTGAGGATAGTTATGGCAACGAGTCGAAACTGTAAGCTCGGGTTCAACAAGTTTGTTCTTAATAGAGAAATAAACACCTCATTAGAAGTTTCAACTACAGACTCGTGCTTTAAATCATTTGGTTATCGATAAAGAAAGTTAAAATAAACTCAACCCATATAAGGTCATTCTTTTATGAAAGAACAAAATTACAAAACAATTAAACGGACTACTTCTACTTTACTCGCCCTTGACGTGGATCTACCACAAATTTCCAAGTACAACAAGATCAATGTTATATAATTTTATCAGCTACGCCAAAACCTTTTGGTTTTAGAGAAAATTGAGAAATAGTCATAGGTTTGACATTTTCTATGATGAAATTGTAAATGTATTTTATTTCTTGTTGTTAGGGTACATAAATAGCCGTACTTATGGACATTAGTGTATATAAAAATATTTGTGGCATATTCTTTAGACCCTTTTTGCTCTTTCCTACACAATACACTGTTTATATTTTGGCCAAGTAAAAGGCACTGTCTCCTTCATAATATTCATATTCATTTTAATATCTAAATGATTATTAAAAAGTACTTTTCTTAGCTTATATATTTTTATTAAAATGTGATTGAATGAGTTGTGTTCATCCAAATGAGTTTGAGCTATTTATAATTCAGGGCTTGTATGACGAAGATTTTGATAAAAGTTTTATCGATTTTTTATAAAAGTTAATAAAATATGTAATTGACAAATCGATAAAAAAATATGGGTCCTATGCAGTGGTGGCAAACGAGTCCATCAGTTTGAGCGGCCCGTGATTCAACTCAAAAAAAGCTTGAATTGGTCATGTTTCGTTTGTACGAGTCAAGGCTCAAGTCAAACCTCAAAAATGAGATTTGGCTCGAGCTTGGGTTGGCCCGCGAGCCGCTCGAGCCCAAATACGGACCAGCCCATATGTGGGCTCGTGCAGCGAGCTTTTTATGCCTACTTTTTGTAGTTTGTAAAAAACGACCCATTTTTCGTATATTCGAGTAAAAAATAAAAATTGAAATTGAAAAATTCGTGAGCTGGCTTGGCTTGATAACAGCTCAAGCCAAAGCCCATTTTTTGGGGACTAGCCAAGCTAGGCCTTGGCTTGAGCCCAAAGAGCTCGAGCCCTTTTTTTGCTAGCCGACTCGACTCAATGCCACTACTAGTCCTGTGAAATATGGGGTTGAAATTAGTAATTGATTTTGACCTCAATTTTTTATCAACTTTATAAGTTATTTCAAACAAGCATACTTCAAAGGAAATGTGTTATTAGAATTCCTATTACAATAATTGCGTTCTTCACTTGTCATGAACTTTTATGACATGTTCGGTAAATGGATTGAACAGGGTAATATTAAAAAAAAAAAAAAAGAAACTAAAATTTTGACTTATTGTAAAATTCGATCATTTCAGTAATGTAAGTGAAACACGCCCCTAATATGCATTTAGTACGTTGAAATTGAATTAGATAAATTTAGACAGTATTGAACTAGAGAATGAACGACGAAAAGTGAAGCTTGTGTAGTAAAAATATAGTAATCATAATATTTTTTATATATAGTGTTAAGGAAACATTACCTTAACTTAGGGCATAATATATTTTAGCTTACTCTCAGGATATTACAGCATCTATTTAATTCTAGTTTCCTTTATCAAAGATTATGTAAATATTGTAAACTGCAATATAAATAGAAATCACTCACCACGTTCATTGTGTGGTGGTTTTGCTCAACCTTCACATGGTATCAGAGCTTGCATCGGATTAACATCCTTGATCCACTTTCTGCCATGGCTGAAGAAAACACCCATCTTCTCCCCTTTAACACATTAATTCACATGGTCACCATCAAGCTCTCCTCCTCCAATTATCTCCTATGGAAGAGCCAATTACTTCCTTTACTTGAGAGTCAGGAACTATTAAGCTATGTAGATGGCACTCTTGCAGCTCCTTCAAAGTTTGAGCCTCCAACTTCTCAGACACCAAATCCCAAACACCTGGCGTGGAAGCAAACTGACCAACGTCTCTTAAGTCTTCTCCTCTCCTCCCTTACTGAAGAAGCAATGGCTGAGGTCGTGGGTCTTTCCACCTCTTGCGAAGTTTGGCTTGCTCTCGAAAACACCTTCAGCCATCGCTCCAAAGCTAGAGAACTTCGTCTCAAAGATGACCTTCAACTTATGAAACGTGGCACTAGAACGGTCACAGAATATGCCCGTAACTTCAAGTCTCTGTGCGATCAACTTCACGCCATTGGACGGCCAGTCGACGACACCGACAAATCTCACTGGTTTCTCCGCGGTCTTGGGTCTGCTTTCACAGTTTTTTCAACAGCTCAGATGGCTCAAACACCGCTGCCTTGTTTCACCGATTTGGTCTCCAAAGCTGAAAGTTTTGAGCTTTTTCAGCAATCTCTTGAACCCACTGCTCCATCTACCGCCGCCTTCACAGCCACCAGCCACGGCACCTTGCGATCAAACCAGAGGAGCAACTCCTTTCGCTTTCCACACGGCAATCGAGGTGGCCACAACACCTCTTTTTCAAATCGGGGAAATGGGCAGCACCGCTTCGGCCAGGGACGCCGTCCACCACGCTGCCAGATCTGCCGCCAGGAAGGACACTATGCAGATCGATGTGACCAGAGGTACACTGGAGGAAGAGGAGATTCCACAGTTCAATCCCACCTTGCTGAAGCTTTTAATTCATCTTGTGCATTAAATGGGCCTGAGCCCAATGCGTGGTACTTGGATACTGGAGCATCGGCCCACATGACCACGGACCCTTCTCATTTGGATCATTCAACTAACTACACAGGAAAGGATAGTGTAATTGTCGGGAATGGTGCTTCCCTACCTATTACCCATACCGGTAATATTTCTCCGACCCCCAATCTTCGTTTATTGGATGTAGTGGGGCAAATGAGCCGAGCGGCTCGTCGGCTCGCCCACTCGGCTCGTACTGTTCACGCCCACGAGCCGCTCGGGCTCGTAAAAAAACGAACCCGAGCACGAGCCGAGCGGGCTCATGGGCTAGACGAGCCGAGCGGGCTCGGCTCGTCACTGTTCACGAGCGGCTCGGCGAGCCGCTCGTGAGACGAGCCCACGAGCGGGCTCGTGGGCTCGTCTTAGACGAGCCGCCAGGCTCGTCTTAGACGAGCCCACCCAAGTAAAATAAAAAAAAATAATAAAAAAAATAAATAAATTTAAAAGTGACCAGAACGGTCATCATTTGAACCGATATTGGATTCTGCAGTCACACAAGTGACCAAACGGTCACTGGTTCAGTGACCGTTTGGTCACTGTTTATTAAAAAAAAATTTTTTTTTTTTTTTCTACTTTTCTCCAATTCTTCTCCTATAAATACCCAACCCATTACAACATTTTTTTCCCACCAAACTTTCATTCTATACTCTCTACTCTACAATTTACAATTTACAAATCATTATCAACAATTCTATAATTCTCTTCTACATTTTTTTACATTAATATTATCTTCATTTTACAAATTCACATTTCTACATTTCTACATTTCTACATTCTATTTCAACAATTCACAAATGGATCCACGAGCATTTGTTGAAAACTTGTTCGGTATGGAAGGTGAAACACCTGCCCAAAATCAATTTGGGAATGAATTTGCCGGTTTCAACCAACTACCAATTCCAGAAGACATTGACGATTTCGACGTTCGTGAAGGCGATGCCGATCCGATTGATTTGGATGACGTTGATGTTGATTCCGGTTGTTCCTATTGATTTGGAACAAGATGAAGAACCATCACTAAATATTCCCGATGCAAGAGGGAAGAGAAAGGGGAAGAAGCAGGCAAAATGTTGGGACCATTTCAAATTGGTTAACACTGGTCGTGTGATCGATGGAGTTCCAGAAAATAAAGCAGTATGTAAATACTGTCAACAACGACTGGCATGGCAAAAAAAAATTGGAACCACTCACCTCAACCGTCATTACAAAGCATGTGCGGCCAAACATTGGCTTCTTGAACGTGGACAAACGCAACTACAGTTTGGTACTAGTAGAGACGGTGCTACTACTTCGCCACTTTCTACGTGGATGTATTCGGAGGAGGAAGCACGAAAGGGAATGGTGAAGTTCGTTGCCGCGGCGGAGTTGCCACTAGCAATAGTGGACAACGAACATTTCGTAAACTACGTCAAACAATATCTTCAACCAAGGTACGTTGGGGTAAGTCGAAATACTCTTCGTTCTAATACAATTGAATATTTTCTTAATGCAAAGCGATTATTGATTGGGGATTTAGAAAAATACGGGGGTGTCATATCTTTAACTTCGGATTTATGGGAAGTGATTAATAAGAGAGGTTATATAGCTGCAACTGCACACTATATAGACCCACTTTGGGTTATGCATAAAAAAATTATTGCTTTTAAAATAATTGAGTATCCTCATAATGCTAACACTATATATAATGCAATTATGTTAATAATTAAAGAATATAAATGCGAGAGTAAAATTCGTTCTTTTACTTTTGACAATGCTTCTGTAAATAAAGTAGTTATCGATAAATTGCATAGAGTACTTCAACCCGATTTTGGTGGTTATTTATTCCATATTCGATGTGTGTGCCATATTTTTAATTTAATTGTACAAGACGGTTTAAAACATGTGAAGGACGAAATTAGTCGAATTAGGAATGCACTTACGTATATCACGATTACACCTAGTAGAAAACAATCATTTGAAGAATTTTGTGAACAAGCTGGGAACTCTAATACAAAAACTTTTATTACTGACGTAGGTCATAGGTGGAATTCAACTTACTTATTATTAAAATCATGTGAAGGTTTTGAACCGTTTATCACTGAATTTTATAACAATAGGCATATTAGAGACGACGACGATGATATCTTAAATGAATCCGATTGGAATACGGTATTTAAAATTAAGAAATTTTTGGAAAGTTTTTATACGTCTACGAATATATTATGCAGTGTTTATTATCCAACTAGTTGCATGGTTCTTGAACGTCTTTATATAACTGCTAGGGCTTTTAATAGATATCAAAATGACCCTGATTTGCAAGCGGTTATATATGCTATGGAATTAAAATTTAGAAAATATTGGGAAGAATTACCTATGTTATTTCCTTTAGCATGCGTCATGGACCCCCGATATAATTTATCGAGTACTAAATTTATAATTGACCAAATTTCAAATGCTTTAACTTTTAATATGCCTATTACTTATAGGAATTTGGAACAAACGTTAACTGAGATGTATGAATTATATGCTTCAAGAATAGGTACACAAGTTACTCGTGTACCTACTCCTACTCCCACTAATATAAACGATGACGATTTGAAGTAATTAATTTATTAGAAAACATAGACTCAATTAGATATGATTCAACCGCATATGCATATGGTTCCTCTAGTAGTAGTAGTATGTCTTCCACTGCATGTACTCAAACTTCGAGTAGTAGTCAAAATGCGTTGCCATCCGAATTAATTGATTACTTTCGTTATACTATGCCTAGTAACAAATCGGTTAAGAAAAGTTCGGAAGATGTAATCGAATTACGGCGAAATAATGAACGTCGATGGCCAATTGTTTCGCAATTGCAAAAGATCTACTAACACCTCCGGTTAGCACTGTAGCTTCGGAGTCTGCTTTTAGTGCAGGGAAGAGGGTTCTCTCTGAAATTCGAAGTCGACTAAAAGAAGATATTTTGGAAGCGTTAATGTGCGTGAAGGATTGGGAAGACGCTAATTATCGAATTCAACATAAATATGCCGAAATTGCATGTAATCAAGTAAGTGATATTTAATTTCAATACATTCATTACAAAATTTTATTTTCATACATTTATAATTTTTTTAAAAAAATTGTACACGTAAAAAGTTTTTCGTGTACAATTTTAACTCCGCCTACACGAAATTGAAGTAGCCGGTCCCAAGCCCGGATAAAGGAGGAGGGTTTATCTTTTTTTTTTTTTAAAAATAAATGTATATTTACTATTTTAAAAATTATAAATGTTTTGACGAGCCCCGATAAATGTTTTGGAAAATATATATTTAAAAAAAATAGAAAAAATAGACTTGTAGTAGTAGCGTTATTTATTTATCATAAAAAATAAAAATAAAAAAAATAAAGGCGAGCTCGGGCGCGAGCCGAGCTCGCCCAAACGGCAACGAGCCGAGCTCGCGCTCGGCTCGTTGCCGACGAGCCACGAGCTCGGCTCGTGCGAACACGAGCCGAGCTCGTTCGTCAATGGGCCGAGTCGGCTCGGCTCGGCCCATTGCCACCACTAATTGGATGTCTTAGTCGTTCCCCGTCTAACCAAAAATCTTTTGTCCATTAGTAAATTAACGTCTGATTTTCCTCTTTCTGTTACATTTACTAATAATCTTTTCCTTGTTCAGAATCGTCACACGGGAAGGGTGGTGGCAACCGGTAAAAGACAAGGTGGCTTATATGTGCTGGAGCGCGGAAACCCTGCTTTTATTTCTGTTCTTAAAAATAAAGCTCTTCATGCCTCATATGATTTATGGCATGCTCGTCTTGGCCATGTTCATCATTCTGTTATTTCTTTTTTGAATAAAAATGGTCATCTTTCTCTTACATCTTTATTACCATCTCCACGATTGTGCACTACATGTCACCTTGCAAAAAGTCACCGCTTACCTTATGCCCGTCATGACCATAGGTCATCGAATGTGTTGGATCTCGTTCATTGCGATATTTGGGGCCCTTCACCCGTCAAATCGAATTTAGGTTACCTCTATTATGTCATCTTTATTGATGATTGTTCTCGATTTACATGGCTTTACCCCTTAAAATTAAAGTCTGAATTTTTTGACATTTTTCTTCAATTTCACACATTTGTCGAAAACCAATTTTCCACCCATATTAAAACTTTCCAAAGTGATGGTGGTGCGGAATTTACAAGCAATCGCTTCAAAACACACCTTCGCGCCTCGGGCATCCATCACCAACTCTCATGCCCTTATACACCTGCTCAAAATGGTCGCGCTGAAAGGAAACATCGCCATGTGACTGAGACGGGTCTATCCCTTCTCTTTCACTCCCATCTTCCCACTCGTTTTTGGGTTGACGCCTTCAGCACTGCAGCTTACATTATCAACCGCTTGCCTACACCGCTTCTTGGAGGTAAGTCGCCTTTTGAGCTCCTCTATGCTTCCTCGCCGAACTATGAACATTTTCATCCCTTTGGTTGTCGTGTGTACCCTTGTTTGCGTGATTATGCTCCTAACAAATTCTCTCCTCGTAGCATCCCTTGCATTTTTCTGGGATACAGCCCTTCCCATAAAGGATTTCGATGTCTTGACCCCGCCACATCTAAGCTATATATCACCCGTCATGCCCAATTTGATGAAAATCATTTTCCCTATCTTCCTAGCTCTCAAGCTCAGTCTCTATCTTCACTCGATTTTTCCAATTTTCTTGAACCTAATTCCGCTGCTGCATCTCTTCCTGCCACCACGCACCATACCCCACCTTTTACACCATCCCGGTCTAACCCATGTATTATTTGTCCTGACCCAGTGGATAAGTCTGTGCAGGTTCCACCCTCTCTTGCAGGTGACTCCTCTCGACCGGTGGACCCTCAGCCGCTTGTGGTTGAGCCTACTGTTGATCATTCTGATCGTTCTGCTATTGCTCATGCCCCTATTCCAGCATCCCCATTGGGTTCTCATTCTATGATCACACGAGCTAAGGCTGGTATTTTCAAGACCCGTCACCCGGCCAACCTTAGTTTTTTGGAATCCTCTGGGCTTCTTTCAGCCCTTCTTACATCTACTGAGCCTAAGGGATTCAAATCTGCTGCTAAAAATCCTGCCTGGCTTGCTGCTATGGATGAAGAAGTTCATGCCCTACAGAACAATCGCACTTGGATCTTGGTCCCTCGACCTCTCGCTACCAACATTGTGGGTTCCAAATGGGTATTTCGGACCAAATATCTACCAGATGGTTCTGTTGAGCGCCTCAAAGCTCGCCTTGTTGCTAAAGGCTTTACTCAGGTACCTGGGCTAGACTTCACCGATACTTTCAGTCCTGTTGTCAAGGCTACTACTGTCCGTGTTGTGCTTTCTATTGCTGTCACCAACAAATGGCCTCTTCGTCAATTGGATGTCAAAAATGCCTTTCTGAATGGTACCCTGATTGAAAATGTTTATATGGAGCAACCTCCCGGGTATGTTGACCCTCGGTATCCGGATCATGTCTGCAAATTACAGAAAGCTCTCTATGGCCTCAAACAAGCTCCGCGTGCATGGTTTCAGCGTTTCAGTTCCTTTCTTGTTACACTTGGTTTTTCCTGCAGCCGTGCTGACACATCCCTTTTTGTCTTCCACCAGAAAGCTGACATTATCTATTTACTTCTTTATGTTGATGATATTATCATTACTGGCAACAATTCTTCTCTTCTTGACAGCTTTGCTCACAGACTTAATTCTGAATTTGCCACCAAAGACTTGGGCTCTCTCAGCTACTTTCTTGGTTTGGAGGCTTCCTTCAGTGCTACTGGTCTCTTTATCAGTCAACTGAAGTATGCCCGCGATATTCTGTCTCGCGCTCAGTTACTTGACAGCAAGCCAGTTCACACTCCTATGGTTGTTTCTCAACACCTGACTTGTGATGGCCCCTCCTTCTCGGACCCCACTCTCTACAGATCTTTGGTTGGTGCCCTGCAATATTTGACCATCACTCGTCCAGACATTGCTCATGCGGTCAACTCTGTCAGTCAATTTCTACATGCTCCCACTACAGATCACTTTCTTGCTGTTAAGCATATTCTTCGCTATGTCAAAGGCACACTTCATTTTGGACTTCTTTTTCGACCATCTGCTGATCCTGGTGCCCTAGTTGCTTACTCTGATGCTGATTGGGCTGGATGCCCTGACACTCGTCGTTCTACCTCTGGCTACTCTATTTTTCTTGGCGATAATTTGGTTTCTTGGAGTGCCAAGAAGCAACCTACTGTTTCTCGCTCCAGCTGTGAATCTGAGTATCGTGCTCTTGCTACCACCGCAGCTGAACTCCTTTGGCTTATGCATCTCCTCCAGGATCTTCACGTCTCTATCACTACGAAGCCACTTCTTTTATGTGACAATAAAAGTGCTATCTTCTTAAGCTCTAACCCCGTTTCTCACAAACGGGCGAAACATGTTGAGCTCGACTATCATTTCCTTCGGGAACTTGTTGTTGCAGGGAAACTTCGGACGCAGTATGTGCCATCTCACTTACAGGTTGCGGATCTTCTTACTAAAAGTGTTCCTCGACCCCTTTTTGAATTTCTACGCTCCAAGCTTCATGTCTGTTCCAATCCGACGCTCAGCTTGAGGGGGGGTGTTAAGGAAACATTACCTTAACTTAGGGCATAATATATTTTAGCTTACTCTCAGGATATTACAGCATCTATTTAATTCTAGTTTCCTTTATCAAAGATTATGTAAATATTGTAAACTGCAATATAAATAGAAATCACTCACCACGTTCATTGTGTGGTGGTTTTGCTCAACCTTCACATATAGGATGAACTTTTATGGGTAAAATAGCATTTTCTCATGCCATGGATATGCAAATATTTCATGTGATATTTTTTCCTTTCTATTTCCTTTATCATAGACTAATTTATTTATTTTTTTAATATGTTTCCCTGAAAATAGTGTTGCACGTCTTACATGTGATATTTTAACGAAAATTTCAACAATTTTAATTCGAGACGAGGTATTATATTAGCTTAGTAAATTAAGGTCGAGTTGGGGTGCATGATTGAAGATGCATCGACACTAAAATTGAGAGACGAAATCTAGGGAAGCGAATGAGATTAGATACCGCAGTAGTCCTAGCCACAGACGATGGATACTAGGTGTTGTATCGTATCGATTCATACAGTATTATAGTTAACTCCTCAAGTATAGTCCAATAGACTTGCCATTCCTTCGAAAATCCTGCCAATTCATGGGAAAATCAGCTATATGAATGATTTTAAAGCTTTGATGGATAATTTGAGCACCTTCAATCACAAGTGGAATGGAATTTACAAAATGTTCGAAGAAGATAACGGCATATGATTGGAATTCTATTTGATCTTTACTTGATTTAAGCAAGATCGCGTAGATATTGTATTCCGTTCCATACAATATTATCTAATTCAACATACCAATGAATTTTCAAATTTTCGATGTCCCCGAAACCGTATCGTTCTATGGATCTACAGTACTAAAAAGAATATAATTGTTTAAGGGAGAGAGAGAGATGGAAAGGTACCTGGACGTTTTCTGCTGATGATACACGAATAATATAAATTATGGAATATTTTTGTACTTTCTGCTGCTTTGTAACATTGAAAAATACTTCAAAAAATTCCATGAAAATGATGTTTAGAGATTACACAAGTGTGCCTTTGGAAATATGCATGTCAGACATCAAATAGAACAAGTCCTCATTGATTTTAACACCACCAAGTGGCACTTCCTCATTAGAGCCGGCCACATTATTCACGCTCATATATTCACACCTCTGCTTCTATTTCTTCAATCCTTCCTTTAGTTCTTGCTCATAATTTTAGTGATTTTCACAAAAAAAATGTTAAATGATCATGAAAAATAAGTAGAAAAAGTAGAAGGTTGAGAAAAAGAATCTACGTAAAAGATGGATAGACTTATAAGTTTGGAGCCATCTAATGTTGTGACAATCAGGATTGAAGCAGGGCAGAGGTGTTATGGGGAGCTGACTTTGCGTAACGTTATGTATACGATGCCTGTGGCGTTCCGGCTTCAACCGGTGAACAAAACACGATATGCTATTCGACCTCAGTCGGGGATAATCTTGCCTCTTACGACACTTACTCTGGAGATAACTTATCAGCTGTCGCAAAATTCGAGCCTTCCTGATCGCTTCCCACACTGTGATGATTCTTTCATTTTGCAAAGCGTGGTGGCGCCTGGTGCAGCGATTAAGGATATTTCATCGACATATGATTCGGTTCCGAGTGAGTGGTTTACCAATAAGAAAAAGCAAGTGTATTCTGATAGTGGGATAAGGATCATGTTTGCTGGTTCCTTAATCCTGGCTCAACTTGTGACCAAAGGCTATATGGATGATATTAGAGAGGTGCTTGAAAAGAGTGATCCTGTCTGGAAGGCTGCTGACTCTGTTGATGCAGATGGTCAGTCACTTCTTCACTTGGCTATTGCTCAAAGTAGACCAGATTTGGTCCAATTACTTCTCGAGTTTGGGCCGGATATAGAGGCTCACAGCCGAGCAGGATGCAGCCCTCTGGAGGCAGCTGCAGCCTCCGGTGAGGGATTGATAGTAGAACTCTTGTTGGCACACAAGGCCATTCCGGAAAGATCAGAATCCTCCACTTGGGGGCCAATTCACCTTGCAACAGGAAATGGACACATTGAGGTACTAAGGCATCTTTTACTCAAGGGTGCTAATGTGAATGCCCTTACGAAAGATGGGAATACGGCTTTACACCTTGCGGTCGAGGAGCGAAGAAGGGACGGCGCAAGGCTACTCTTGGCTAATGGTGCAAGTACTAATATCCGAAATGCTACTGATGGCGAGACACCGTTGCATATTGCGTCCGGTTTAGGCGACGAACAAATGGTCAAGATTTTAATCCACAAGGGAGCCAATAAGGATATTAGGAGCAGACAAGGAAAGACAGCATATGATGTTGCAGCAGAGAATGGACACACTAGGCTTTTCGACGCGCTTCGTTTAGGGGACAGCTTATGCGTGGCTGCTCGCAAGGGGGAAGTGAGAATGATCCATAGGCTTATTGAAAATGGCGCGTCCATTAATGGGCGTGATCAAAACGGCTGGACAGCACTCCATCGCGCCTCATTTAAAGGCAGGATTGAGGCTGTCCAGGCATTGATTGAGAAGGGGATTGATGTTGATGCTAAAGACGAAGATGGTTATACAGCCTTGCATTGTGCAGTGGAATCGGGACATGCAGAAGTTATCGAATTTCTTGTAAAGAAGGGAGCTGATATTGAAGCAAGAACAAACAAGGGTGTTACTCCATTGCAAATTGCTGAATCATTGAGTTATTCAGGTATTATTCGAATATTGGTCCATGGAGGTGCCACAAAAGATGGTGTTCCACAGGTTCCTAAACAGAACTCAGTGTCATTTGGAAAGGGAATTGGTGCTAGAGAAATGGAGTTTGGGACAATCAAGAAGAAGACTAACCTCACAAGAATCCGTCGAAGTAGCTTCGATCGCTTTGCCTCATTAGCCGTCATCTAGAAAAAAAAATGGTACCTCGAACAGGAGAACAGAAAATACTTTTTCCTTAGACGAAATTTGCAGAAAAATTAGCGTTGGAGCTTGCAACTATTGATTGTTATCTTAAACCAGATAGAAACATTAAATTCCCAGAAATCATGTGTAAGCATTGTTCCTCTTAGGCAATTTGTGTAATGATATGAAAGATGTAGCTTGTGTAAGTTAAATTGATTTTCAGTTCAGCTACCCCGGTTTGGTTTAGCTAAAAATAAGTAATTTTGATAAAAGTTGATCAAATGTGTAGTTGAAAATGAGAGCTTCAACTATTGATTGTAATCTTAAACCAGATAGAAACATTTAAATTTCCAGAAATGTGTAAGCATTGTTCCTCTTAGACAATGCAATGATATGAGAAATGTAACTTTTGTAAGTTAAGTTGATTATCAATTTAGCTACCCATGTGCTTTTGATTTAGCTAAAAATCAGATTTTAGGAATTTTGATAAAAGTTGATGAAATGTGTAATTGAAAAATAGATAAAAATCGTGGGTCCCGTGAAATGTGTAGTTGAAAATGAGTTTTAAAAAATGGGAGATAAAAGTTGTACTGTGTGAAGAGGCATATATTCCTTTTATTTGTTTGAACGTGCCAATGAAAATGTCTAGAAGGACGAATGTACCAATGCAAAGTGGCAACAAGCTACCTAAGTTTCAATTTAGCCTTATTAATGAACTTTTGTCTTTTGAGAAAAGACTAAAATAGTCGATCAAATCTTGCCATTTAATTCTTTTAAAGTCGTCAAGAGTCTCACGGCGATTTTGTGTTTGAAGAAATTCGCTAAATTGTACATAACTAGGTAGAAAAATAGACAAATTTTATCGTGTTTTATCTAAGTATAATTTATTAAATATGCCAAATAGCCAAGCAACAACATCAAGGTCATTGAACTTCAATTGTACTAATCGAGTCATTTAACTTCAATATAATTGCTATTAAATCATTGTGTTTGGATTCCTTAAATCCATGTAATATATATATATATATGTTTAATCAGTCGTTAAACTAACGTACGAGGACATGAACATTCGAGTGGACTTACTCGCCATATCCACCGCATAGAGTAATGAAACTTATGAAAACCGTAAGTTAAAACACTTGATAAAAAATATATTTAATGGCAAGTTTTTTTTGTTTTTTTACACTTTCACTCTAAATCAGTCGACCATTCATTTGAAAGGGATTGAAGAATGGAGAATTATCTCAAAATAACTGTTGTATATCATTATGAAGTTAAGTGACTCGATTGCAATTGAATCAAGTGATCCAATTGTGACCTGATTGCTGTAAATGGAAGTTCAATGACCTAATGACATTTGTCGTGAAAATTTAGTGACCGCCAATACAATTTTATACAATTAACCTGCCACATAGTCGAAAGCATCGAAGTGCTTCTGGTGGTTGCCCCTTATTTAATATGTCGAACTTTAATTTTGAACTACACATTTCATGAGATTCATATCTTTTTATCATCTTTCAACCACACATTACATTAATTTTTATCGAAATCTGCTAAGAACTTTTATCAAAAACTTTGTCGAACAACTCATAAGTGTAGGGACAAACATCCTAAATGGTTAGATGTACATGTTTTGTCGGAAATGTTTGACTTTCTCTTGTACATTTTAAAAGATGCTCCCTTCTTCAACCCTACGACCTTATTGGCTCCTAAATTTCAACTATGAGAGTATTCTTTAACATACAAAAACAAATTATTTGTCTACAACTACTTTCTTCCTATAATTGAGCTTTACCAACTCATTTGACCTACGAGAAAAAAACCCTTCATTGCATCTTTGCTTAAATTTAAATACCATCCCCATCATACCTCAGCTGTTTGGATTATATTATTCTCTTTTAAGGTATAAATTATTGTATTTCCAAGTTTATATGATCATCTCTCAAGAGATATTGGAAGTAGGAGGCTGTGGCTTTCAATAATTGATTGTAAACCTACCCACCCAACCACAATTCAATAGTGTCTTTTATTGATTGCTTATAAAGCATGATCTTAGATGGTGAGATTCTAATGGTATTTTTGTGATAATTGAAGAGTTACATAGTTATTTGACCAAGATTCAATGTATTTGCAAAATTTGACTTGAAAATTGAGGAAATCGTTGACTTTTAGTACATTGACATTTATGCCATTATTTGATTCGGATAAAAAAAATTAATTAAAATATAAGTCAAAATAAATAATTAATTTTTACCACATCTTTCTATATATAAAAAGTGCCTATTTAACGGAATTTGTTGGTTTAACGGAAAAACTAACGGAATTTGTTGTTTTAACGGATTATGTAACGGAATTTCTTGTTTTTAATAGGCAGATGCACCTTCCTTCAATGTTTTTATCATAGCTTTGTATTTCGATGTTCGATTGAGACGATTTAAAATGCGTTGGAAAGCTAACCCATCTGGCTACAACTTTGGTTGAGACATCATTCTCCAATTCGATCACTTTCTATGCCAAAAATATGTCTCAATATAACGGATTATGTAACGGAATTTTTTGTTTTAAACAGGCAGTTGCACCTTCTTTCAATATTTTTATCATAACTTTGTATTTCGATATCCGATTGAGGAGATTTAAAATGCGTTGGAAAGCTAACTAATCTGGTTACAACTTTGATTCAAACATCATTCTCCAATTCGATCATTTTCTATGCCAAAAATAGGTCTCAATATAACGGATTATGTAACGAAATTTCTTGTTTTAAACAGGCAGCTGCACCTTCTTTCAGTGTTTTTATTATAACTTTTTATTTTGATATCCGATTGAGGCGATTCAAAATGAGTTGGAAATCTAACTCATCTGGCTACAACTTTGATTCAGATATCATTCTCCAATTCGATCACCTTCTATGCCAAAAATATGTCTCAATATAACGGACTATGTAACATAATTTCTTGTTTTAAACAGGCAGCTGCACCTTCCTTCAATGTTTTTATCATAACTTTGTATTCCGATATCCGATTGAGGCAATTCAAAATGTGTTGGAAATCTAACTCATTTGGTTACAATTTAGTTCAGACATCATTCTCCAATTCGACCACTTTATGTGCCAAAAATAGGTCTCAATATAACGGATTATGTAACGGAATTTCTTGTTTTAAACAGGCAGCTGCACCTTCTTTCAGTATTTTTATGATAACTTTATATTCCGATATCCTATTGAGGCGATGCAAAATGCATTGGAAAGATAACTCATCTGGCTACAACTTTAATTCAGACATCATTCTCCAATTCGATCACTTCCTATGCCAAAAATAGGTCTCAATATGAGACTAAAACACCGGAGCATAACTTTTCGGTTGGAAATTGATTTGTGATCATCTTTTGACTAAATTTGATCCCCTTGACATCTTCCTTTATCCCATGGACTCTGAGCACTCTCAAATCTTCATCGTGAGATTCGGCACAACTTTTAAGTATTTACATTTTAGCCCCCGAACTTTAGATCCCTTACAATTTAGCCATTTCTCCAAATTTGTCTATTTTTGCTTATTTTCTTCAATCTCACCAACCTACATCACAATATCAAAATCACACATCTAATTATTTATCAATTACATAAACATTACATCATTAATTATTTATAGGGTGTCTGTTTCTGCTTTTCAGCAGAAATCAAGCAGTGGCAACACAATTCATGCCGTTGGGAGCCGCAATTTTGGACCAATTCTCTCACTGTAGGGCTATATGTTTGAAAAAAAAAAAAGGTAATAAAATCAATTTTCCTTCCTCCTTGCAGTGCGCCCAGACACGCCCTTAATTAACCAAAAAAAATTACACTTTTATTAATAACAAATTAATTATTAAACAAAAATATTAAATATAAAATAAGCAAACGTGCATTGCACGTTGTTTGCACCTAGTATTTCATAAAATCCACAACTTTTCAACAACAAAAGTTGAACCTGGGCATAGTTCAATCCAATCTAGTTCGAATCCAAATCCAGTAAATAAATGAGGAACTTCAATTTTTTAACCTCTAGCTCGTGTCATGAAAAATTCAATTCAAAAATTTTAAAATAGTCCACAAATAATCTGTTCAATTTCAAATTGACTATTTTAATTTCAGCTAGAGATGACAATGGGGCAGGTTCGGGGCATGGCATGGCAACGGGGCGGGTTCGGGACCATCACTAATTTCAACCTTGTCAACGTAATTTCCTTGATATGTCCCATGCATGGAACAACATAATTTTTGCATATTTTGTATTTGAGTCCAACTTGTAATCGACGAAAATTTTATTGGTGTACGTAAAAATGTTACATGGCGAGCTTGCCTGCAAAGTCACGAAGTTAACTCGATCTTCGTTTCATGCGATTAACATTAGTGCCAATTTCTATAATCTCAACATGCGTACTGCGTGTGTATATTATTATTATTTTATTTTTTTGTTCATTCTGACTTGTGTGGCTATTAATAAAGACAGGAGACAAATCAATTTTTGGGGTAATGAGTAGTGGCCAATATCATCGGCACGTACGAAAATACTTAAAATGGTCCCACTTACCTAATTTATCTGTGGGGACTGCAGTCATTTGAAAGGGTAATTTTGGAAATCTAGTAGACCAAGGTTGCAAAGAGGCGTGGTGGCTACCAATCGCCGCCGTACCAACCACCAATTCTTGGCTTTTGCCACCGTGAATTGTACTTTTTTGTCAGAATTGCCCCCACCAACCACGCCCGTGAAACGCACTTTACCCATCATTTTTATTTGTTGCTTCATATTCTATTAATAATTTCCATACAGAGAAAATAAATTTTAAGCAATTTAATTGCTTAAAACTTATTTATATGAAAATTATTAATTAAATATATTTGATTGATTTAATTTTCGACTTAAAAATAATTATACTTGTCCATTTTTTATTAATTGGTAGATGAAAGAGAAAAAAAAAGTGAATTATATGGAAAATAAAATATCTCCCTAAAGAAGATATATATATATTTTATTTTTGAGGAAAATATGGTCAGATGATCAAAAATTGAATAACGTTTTTTAAGAAAAAAATTGTCAATTAAATACCCCAAAAGTAAAAATTTGGAAAAAATGACTTTTCACATGAAATATAAAGTCAGTCAAATACAATCTTAAAGGTTTTAATATTTACTTATTGTATTATTTATGTTAACTTCTTTCGTCACATTTTAATCAACATTCTAATAATGAGCAGATCATGTCTCTAATAATGATTTCAGTCCAAAAAGTTCGCTAAGAGTGCGTAAGCAAGTTATTTTCTCATCGTATTGTTTGAAAAATAATTAAATGTAACTTGATACGGTTTCTTCCAAAAATTCTATTAAGAGGACGTAAGAAAATGTATGCATTTTTCATATCATTAAAAATCGAAAAAATAAATATAAAAATGAAAATAAACACTTGGCTTTAATGAAAAATTATATGTACTAATTAATGAAATTGAAGACAAGAATACCCAAAAAAAAAAAAAAAAGGAGTCATTTTAGCTGAATGATATAGAGTTTGTTCGGTAAGAATTTTTGGGAGAAGAATTGATTTTTGAATAGTAATATGATGAGAAATGTGTGATTGAAAAAAAATAAAATTTATTAATATGATGAAAAATATTATTTTATTGAAAAAATGTATGATTGAAAATGAGAATTGATTTCAATTCCCAAATTAAAAAAAACACCCCCACAAAATCATAAAACTCCTCACAAGGATTTCCCACTTTCACGGGGTTGGTGAGCACACCAACTTCTCCGTTAACTACACGCGCCTCGGGAAGCGCGTAACCGTCATCTCTACCTCTTACAATTTCACTTTAATCAGCAAAATGCACAAAATTCAACTCTCTCAGATCTACCACGACACCCACCTTTCTTCTCTATAATTCTCTATAAATAAGCACATTCATCCTTTCTCCAAACTCGCGTCAGCCCATTTCTCTCTATCTCACTAACAGAATCTCCATCTGTGACCACCGCACACACCCTAAAGGTACGGGTTCCCGTCCCCTCGTATTTTCTCACGTTCTTCAGCCTCCACTCATTTGGATCCCATTATGTTAGTTTTTTCTTTTGAAGTTTGTTAATCTGTAGTTCTTGGACTGCCCTTTTGAAATTTTTGTTTCATATTGCTTAGATCTAATTGTAAGAATTTCTACTTGACAATATGACGTGATCTAGTGTTTTTCTGTTGTTCCATGTCCATTTCAGTGCAGTAATGTACAATTATGTTCTTGTACTACATGGCTTGTTATGTTAGTATATTTTGGGGGAGGTGGGTGCATGTAATTTTGGTGCATACGTTCTGTGGATAAACTTTAAATGGTAGATCCAACGCACGTACTGGGGGAACTTGTAGATCTGTGTTTAGGATCTTTCATCTGAATAGATCTCATATGAAGTGGCTATCGGGGGTATTTAATTCTGTTCAATCTGTCTGCGTTGCTTTGCCCTTCCATGTTGTAATTAAGTGTTTTTGTTCACTACTTGGATCTGGAATTTCTTTAGTTTAAAAGTTGCTGGATCTGATTGAATAGATATACTGCAGATTTTAATGTTTGGTTAGTCCGGGCTATTTCATTGTAATCAAGTGTTATCGTCTTGAATTTTCAATCTATCACAATTTCATTTCTTCAGCATGTCCATTTGATTTTACCATAGTGTGATTTAAGGCTATGTTTGGTAAAAATTCTCATTTTCAATAGTAAATCAATTTTCATTTTCAACCACACATTCTTCAATAAAATAATATTTTCTATCACATCAATAATCTTATCTTCTTTTTCAACCACACATTTCCCATCATATCACTATTCAAAATCAATTCTTCCCCCAAAAAATCCCTACCAAACACACACTAAATCTAGCGAGCCCTGTTCTGGATAGCGTCAAAAAGACTGTACAAAGAAAGACAAGGATCATCTTAGTAAAGAAAGACAAGAAATAGAACGTAATGACAGATATACAATAGTGTTGTGACAAATGAAGTTAAGGAACTTTTTGGTTTCTGAGATCTCTATTTGATCAGTGATTAAAATTTGATTTAAATGGATTCATGAATATTATCTTGCCTTTTGTTTTGAGTTAAGGGTCTCTAGCAAACAAAGTTTTTCACGGTCCACTAGCCTGTGATTTTTTTGAGATGTAAAATTTAATATGTTTGCACTGTCAATTTTTATTGTTTCATGGTTCTAATATTATTTGATTGTTTAAATTTGATGAACCAGAAAGATGGCATCTCATATTGTTGGATATCCCCGCATGGGCCCAAAGAGAGAGTTGAAGTTTGCTCTGGAATCTTTCTGGGATGGAAAGAGCAGTGCCGAGGAGTTGCAAAAGGTGGCAGCTGATCTCAGGTCATCCATCTGGAAGCAGATGGCTGATGCTGGTATCAAGCACATTCCTAGCAACACATTCTCTTACTATGATCAGGTACTCGACACAACTGCAATGCTTGGTGCTGTCCCTGCAAGGTACAACTGGAATGGTGGCGAGATTGGGTTTGACACTTACTTCTCCATGGCCAGAGGAAACGCCTCTGTTCCTGCTATGGAAATGACCAAGTGGTTCGACACCAACTAGTAAGTGAATGGTTAAACCTCTCAATTTTTTTCTTCTTTCTTTTGGTCCACATTATACCTGTGATATTGAAGTACTGACTAGTGTGGTTCATTTATTAATTCAGCCACTTCATCGTGCCCGAATTAGGACCTGATGTTAAATTCTCCTATGCTTCTCACAAGGCTGTGACTGAATACAAGGAAGCTAAGTCGGTATGTTGTCCGCAAGACACATTGTATATTTATGCTACTTGACTAGCCATTGTTGTCTCGTCTGATCCTATATAGTCTTTGAACTTGGTGGCACTAAAATTTTAAGGTCTGATAAGAAAATGAAAGATGTTCGGAGTTTTTAAATTTGTAATAGTGTATCCATGAACCTTTGACCACCCCCTTATGTTATGAAAAAATGCGAATAGTGATATTGTTGGTTTTTAGAATCTTCAATATCTTACATACTATCAACATAATGTTGCATTGTGCCATGTGTTTTTGTTATATAAATTAGTTAGATCTACAATCTATTTATTGGAGCTTTCAATTTGACACTTCCTGTATGCAGCTTGGTGTAAATACAGTTCCAGTACTTATTGGCCCTGTCACATACTTGCTACTCTCTAAACCTGCCAAGGGCGTGGAGAAAACTTTCCCTCTTCTTTCTCTTCTTGACAAAATCCTTCCTATCTACAAGTAAGAAATGCTCATCTTTTCCAGTTTTATTAATGGTGTTATTCATTTTACTTTCCGGAGTTAGACATTAAAATGTATGATATGCATATAGGGAAGTAATTGCTGAGTTGAAGGCAGCTGGTGCCTCCTGGATTCAGTTTGACGAGCCCACCCTAGTGATGGATCTCGAGTCTCACCAACTGGAAGCATTCACTAAGGCCTATGCTGAACTTGAATCATCCCTTTCTGGCCTTAATGTCCTGGTTGAAACCTACTTTGCTGATGTCCCTGCTGATGCTTTCAAAACCCTTACTGCCCTGAAGGGAGTCACTGCCTTTGGTTTTGACTTGATTCGTGGAACCAAGACTCTTGACTTAATAAAGGGTGGACTCCCTTCTGGAAAGTACCTGTTTGCTGGAGTGGTTGATGGAAGGAACATTTGGGCTAATGATCTAGATGCATCTCTCGTTACCCTGAAATCTCTGGAAGGAATTGTGGGAAATGGTACGTAGCCCAAAGTTGTGTCACTAGTTCAGAATTTAGCTTCTACAGAGAATCATTTTTCCTCTGTTTTTTGATCCAGGCAAGCTTGTTGTCTCCACCTCCTGCTCGCTTCTCCACACTGCTGTTGATCTAGTTAATGAGACTAAGCTGGACACAGAAATCAAATCATGGCTTGCATTTGCCGCCCAAAAAGTTGTTGAAGTAAATGCTTTGGCAAAGGCACTGGCTGGTCAGAAGGATGAGGTATACATCTCTTTTCAGTCTATATTAAATTTGCAGCAGGGAGGCAAATGACTGCACTTGACTGTTGCTCTTTTCCTTTCAGGCATTCTTCTCTGCCAATGCTGCTGCTCAGGCATCTCGCAAAAACTCTCCTAGGGTCACCAATGAAGATGTTCAAAAGGCTGTAAGTGATTAATCTGCATGGTTTCTTCTTTAAAGTTTCGCATTTCTGCTGCCGAAATGCGCTGTCTTACTGACCAATACTACTTGTGGTTGCCAGGCTGCAGCTTTGAAGGGTTCTGACCACCGTCGTGCTACCAATGTTAGTGCTAGACTTGATGCTCAGCAAAAGAAGCTTAACCTTCCAATTCTCCCAACCACCACTATTGGTTCATTCCCTCAGACCATAGAACTCAGAAGAGTTCGCCGTGAATACAAGGCCAAGAAGTGAGTGGTTTCTACCTGTGTTTCTCTGTGTAGTTGATATGTTCTTTTATGTCATCGTTTCTAAAAATATGATTCTATCTTTCAGGATCTCCGAGGAGGAGTATGTTAAGGCCATCAAAGAAGAAATCAGCAAAGTTGTCAAGCTTCAGGAAGAGCTTGACATTGATGTTCTGGTTCATGGAGAGCCAGAGGTAAGCGAAAGTGTCCACAAAACTAATAAACACAAATCTCTTACTGTGTGTCAATTCTATAATGGTTACTTTATTTATCCTTTAATAGCCAATCTCAACATCATATACAACCTAATATCTTTACCATTTTGGATTTCTACATTTTAGAGGAACGACATGGTTGAGTACTTTGGAGAGCAGTTGTCTGGTTTTGCCTTCACTGCTAATGGGTGGGTGCAATCTTATGGATCTCGCTGTGTGAAGCCACCAATCATCTATGGTGATGTGAGTCGTCCCAACCCAATGACTGTCTTCTGGTCCACTGCTGCCCAGAGCATGACCAAGCGCCCAATGAAGGGAATGCTTACTGGCCCTGTTACCATTCTCAACTGGTCTTTTGTCCGAAATGACCAACCAAGGTATATAGGAACTACTCGATACCTTTCTGTCTATCACCCTTAGTTCTTTTACGGGAGAAATTGGATGGAACACCTTGGTCTGTTTTTCTAATGATTCAGAAGAAAGTCAACTTGATATTTTCTTGGTTTGCAGATTCAAAACTTGCTATCAGATTGCTTTGGCCATAAAGGACGAAGTGGAGGATCTTGAGAAGGCAGGAATTAATGTTATTCAAATTGATGAGGCCGCATTGAGAGAGGGGTTGCCTCTTAGGAAGGCCGAGCATGCTTTCTACTTGGACTGGGCGGTTCACTCTTTCAGAATTACCAACGTTGGAGTACACGACACCACCCAGGTGATTTCCTTGTGTCCTTTCTCATGCATTACCTATGATTCAAACTTTTTGTTTCTTTAATTAGGTTATTAATGAGATCATCTTTTGTGACCAACAGATCCACACCCACATGTGCTACTCAAACTTTAATGATATCATCCACTCTATCATCAACATGGATGCTGATGTCATCACCATCGAGAACTCTCGTTCTGATGAGAAGCTCCTTTCAGTCTTCCGTGAGGGAGTGAAGTACGGAGCTGGAATTGGACCTGGTGTATACGATATCCACTCCCCAAGAATTCCATCAACTGAAGAAATTGCCGATAGAATTAACAAGATGCTTGCTGTGCTCGAAACCAACATCCTGTGGGTCAACCCCGACTGTGGTCTTAAGACACGCAAGTACGCTGAAGTGAAGCCAGCACTCCAAAACATGGTGGCTGCAGCCAAGCTCCTCCGCACTGAGCTTGCCAGTGCCAAATGACTCGTTTATGGCTCAGCAGCAGTTTGAAATCTTGCCCCATTTATTGTTTTCTTATATTACAAGGAAATATTTCTAATGTTTCAATAATTGTGGTTCATGATAAAGTTAAGTAGGTATAGTCTAGCCAATGGCTCCGTCTCACTCCCTTTTTCTTTTTTTCGCGTTTTTTGGTGTTCATTGCCATCAATTTGTTTGATATGCTCCTAGCTCTCTGATTAATGTACCTCAATGAATGAAAGTTGAAGAAATTCTTCAGATTGTGCTTGTTTAGTAGTGTTTTTAAGCATTTATAAGAGGGCATTTGGGCGCCATTTTTGCTCATTATTTGAAAAAATATAGTCGTTGCAAAGTGAAAGTTCAAAAAATGGGGGCTAAGTGGGGCTCGTAAACGGTAACAGTTCTTCTAAAAATGAAGTAAAAAGTGGCAAACAAATAGGTTGTAATTTATGGATCCTATAAGTTGTGTGAATAATAAGTAGGTAAAAAGTTGTGTGGCAATGGATGCATGGATAGAAAATACAGCTTAATCCTCTTACAAGCACTTGTAAACTTTGCCAAATATGAGTTGATCTTATTTTGGGCCGCCTATTCTGAAAACTTGGACATTACTGGACCTGGATCTTCGTGGGCCACGATTTCTTTCAATAATAGACCATAAATCAAGAGAGAGCGCTAATAAATTTCAATAAAATCTTTTAAAATTTAGACACCTTCAATAACTTATGAATTTATAAAAATTTAATTAACAAAATGATTTCAAGATGGATGAATTTAAGCTTAAAAACATACATAATAAACTCTTTTAAAAATTTCATCATTTTTAATGAGATTCAATGGATTTCAAATTCACAAAATTCATTAAAAATTGATAATCTTTTAAAAATTCATTAAGTTTTAGGTGAGGACACTTTTGTATATTGTCCATCATTGTGCAAATCAATCAATGTTGATCACAACAATCTCGATAAAAATATGTATCTGAAAATCTTACTATTTTTGCCTTCAGCATATAATTTATAGAATTTGATCAGAAAACATGTGATTATTAAGTTTTCGTTTGGTAAAGATTATTTTTAACTCATTTTTTTCAGACTCACTTTTAACAAAGTATTTTTTTTCAATAAAATAATTTTGCAAACGGACCCATGACTTTTTAATCGTACAATCTCCAAAAAAAATAATCTTTTACAAAATCTTTTATCAGAAAATTTATATCAAACAGGTCCTGAGAGTATTTCCAAGTGACTCTATTATAAAGAGTAGTAAAAAATTTTATACACTTCCAACATAATGTTACTCTCTATTTTGACTCTTTATTTTACTTTTTTTTTTTAATAAACATGCATTGTTTTCTTATCTTTTATTTATCAAAAAATATAATCTAAATTTTTGTCAAAATCAAAGTCAATAATCTATTTTAATCACATATTTAATGAGATTCACAACTTTTTAATTACAAATTTCATTAAAATCTGTTAAAACTTTTATTTTAAGACTTAATATATTTTTTATAAATATTAATTGCCAGAGGTTAGATTTAGAAAGTGTATTGCTTCTGGGCCTGGCTCAAAGCCAGGCCCAGAAGCACGGCTCTAGATTTAAAATCCGAGATTAGATTCTTCAAACGTCAGTTTTCTGTACTTGAATATGGCTATGTCCTAACCTAGAAGAAGTCACCTAAATTCTTCAATTCAATTCTTGTTTCCCCATTTGAGTGAAAATGTACAAATGCAAACTGCAAGAATTGTGCCAGAAGAGGGGTTGGAGTTTGCCGGAGTATACAACGGTAAGAGATGGCCCACACCATATCCCTCAATTCAAAGGCGTTGTGAACGTTAATGGGCAACCTTTCAAGACTCCAAATCAGTGCAAGTCTTCCAAGGAGGCTCAAAATCTGGTGGCACAAATTGCTTACCACCACTTTATTGACCAACCCTCTCAGTCTGGCCAACACGAGTATCTGCAGCCCTCCTCTTCTAGCTTTACCGCTCATCCTGAGGCTGATGTTCAAGCCGTTGTTCCGATTCCGCCATGGGAGAAACCTTCAATAGCTGCTACAGTTCCTGGGGTTGTGCAAAGTGCTGCAGTTCCAGTTTCGGAAGCTCCTCCGGTAGCTGTAGCTCCATTTCTCCAGATTTCAGTTCCTGAACTTCCGCCGGATTTTGTAATTCCGCCACCACCCATGCCACCTGCTAGTAAGTTTTGTCCGTTTAGTTTAATGTTATATGATTTACAAAACTAAACTCGTGTGAAATATGTCGTGTTGTACTTAGTGGGTCGATTGTTGTACGTTTCTATGGAGTGTGTGTAGGTCTGGTGTAGGTGGTTCGGGTATGTGGAAGTTTGTAAATCTGTACATGCATACTTGCATAAGAAGTATGTTTCACTCCTATTTTGTGTTGATATGGACTTGCTTTGGCATCTTAATTAGGCGACAAATATTAATTTGCTTGACTGGCCTACAATAGTCGAGCTTGGATCAAGTTCTTTTAGGACAGCATTAATTATGGATGCTTACAAATACAATTATATTTATGTTATCGTATTGATTGTCCTCAAACCCTATCGAGTTTTCTCCAATGGATTTTCTACAACAACAAACTCAATTAAGGTGTTGGGCCTGCCCAACAGTTGCCCTTCCAGTGGGGAAATACATTGAAAGAGTAATTGAACATGACTCGTTAATGATCCCTTTGAAATCCTGCATTGACTTTGGATTGATGGTGTAGATCATTTTGATCCTGAGTAATTTGGGTTGTAGATGATCTTGGTGAAAACCTGGATTAGCCATAGCATGAAGATGGAGATATTTTAATCTTAAGTACCTTGGTTTGCTGTTGGTTCGAACCTAGTTTGAAGTTGGAGTTCGTATTGATTAGCTTGCATAATTGGTAATCATGGTGAAAACTCAGATCAACTATAGTGTGAAGTTGGGGGATCATTTTGATCATGAGTACCCCAGGATGTTGATGATCTTGTTGAAAGTTGGAGATCATTTTGATCCTAAGTATGCTGAACCATCGATGGTCCTGGTGAATATTGATATTGGTATTAGCTTTTCACCAAGTAGCCGAATTGTTTGTCTCTTGGTGACAAACTGAATAGATCTTAGCATGAAAGTTGGGTAGTTTTGCTAATTATTTTAAAAAGCACCCGATGTTTACCCTTCGGGGCTCACCTCTTGTAAGGCTTATGTCGTGTGCTTGTAGCTTACGCCTCGAGTGCCATTTGCTAGGTTTGTGCCTCGACTTACTTAGGTACAGGCCTCGAGGTATAAGCCTCTCGCTCATTTGTCTTTTGTTTTGGGGTCTTTTATTATTGGCCACAGTTTTGAGTTTTATTTTTTATAGCCTAGAACATTTTAAGAGGTTTTATGGGCTATTTTTAACACAACCCAACCCTAAAAACTTTAAAACAATTGCAAAAGTGATCAGAAAGCAAGTGTACCAACCTCCTACAACTAAGTTATAAACTCTGTCCCAAGTGATTATATGGAAGACTTACAGGATTTTCTACTTCTAATAGTCAGTAGTGCAATTTTTTTACCTGGTTACTATTTGATCTATCTTATTTTTGTTGGCAAGTTAGACTTCTAATTTTGTTAAATTGTTTAATTGTGGATTTTCAAGATGGTTTATAGTTTATCATGAGCATATTTTTGTAGTTTTATATTTTTTGGAATTCTTTTATTGGTCTGTGTGGAGGTTTACGCCTCAAAACGCCTAGAGGTTACTTATGCCACGGTCTTTGTTTGAGCATTTATAAACATTTGTCAGTAAGAACTTCTCTATGACCTCTTGAGTATTTGTACTTCATGCAAGGATTTGTTTCCAGGGCGTAATATGCATATTTTTTAGGTGCATTATCTTAGCGTGATGGAGGGAGATTATGGGACTTGCAGTAGTGTTTACCCGTGGCCTCCTTTTCCTCTGCCCTGTTTGCCAAGCTTTTCTGTTTAAACTGGATGTGGGATCTTTACTTATGTCACTCGTTGAAGTTAAACCGTCGAGTATTAATCAATTTTTCTATTCTACCTGGAGAAATATTTGGCACCTGTTTGACAACCATTAAAACAACTCTTCTTTTCTTAAACTCTTTTTCAACCACACATTCTCACAATAAAATATTTTGCATGTAAATTCAAAACATTTTCCTACTTTTTAATCACACATTCTCCAAAAAATCATTATTCTAAAACTCATTTTCCCCAAAAAAATCATTTTAATGGTTGTCAAACAGAGGCTTAGTGTTACTTCTAAAGATGGTTTTAAAGCTCATCACTTGTCATCATCTATGAACCCTCTTTCCCCACAAATAAAAAGAAATAAAAAAATGAAAAGGGTATACAACTGTTTAATTCAAGTGCTGAGATGTGGGCTTGTTTTTGATAATTCTTAAACTAAATTCTGAAGCAAGTTGCTGAATAGCGTGCTCTGCCCCATATTTATATTATGGGTGTGAGCATAATTTGATTTTGCTTTAATAGTGTTGCACTCATGTTTGATCACAACTCTAATAATTAGTTTTTGCTTTTGTTATTATGTTTTTTGGTAGCTATTCATTTATAAGCATCACTGTTTCGCTAGGATAAACAATCGATAAATATATATGACATTTCACAATAGGGTTTGGAAATTTCATATAATATAGAATATTGAAACTTTTACATTGTTTGTGCAGGATTTCTTACCGCGAAAACTAAGTTGGATGTCCAATCTGCTAACAAAGAGATAATGCAGTCAAACTATGAAGATAATGCTCAGATTTCTATGACTAATGTGGATGTACCGGCCAACAAAGAGATAAAGCTGATGAACTATCAAGATAATGCACAGATTTCTATGGTTGATACAAGTCTGATACTTTCCAATGATAAGATTTCTAAGGGTTAGAAAAATAATGTTTTATCCTTATTTTATTAGGTTAACTCTTTATTTAAAATCTCATAACTGTCAAATTTCTGGATTTGCTTAACTAAATGTTTTATTTTGTGAGCAACATCTGAGTTCTTTTGGTGAAAAATTTATGGTTGACATTTCAATATGCATTGGGCCAATCTCCATGTTAGATGACATGGAAGTGAACGACTTTATGACAAACTAATACGGTTTTGTGTTCATGTTGGATAATGGAGATGATATGTAAAGTTTAAGAAGCAAGAAACAAGATGACTTGTATAAAGCTCAGGCATGAACAAATGCCAATTTTTTTATAGATACATTTGATGCCAAAATGAACCAAGAAATGAGAAGGTCCATAACTCATTCTTAATTAAAAAATCATTGTGTAAATTATTTAAATGATTAAAGCGACAATGCCAAGTTATGCTTAAACAATGATGAACAAGCTGGATATTAAATGGTCACTAGATTGTTACAATTAGGTCTTAGAGAGTAAAAAAAATGTTGCATAAATGGAGGAAGTGTGTTATATCAATATGCCTATTTAGAAGAACAAAGGAGATTCTCTAGATTGTACAAATTCAGAGGTATTAAGGTCATGACTCATGAGCCATGCTATGAAATTGTTAGTGTGATGATTGATTACAAATAAAGGTGTAATTAAAAGGTATCAAAGAATAAATTTGGCTTTAAGTGGGAAAGATCTACAATGGAAGCCAATTTTGTGCTTAGGAGATTGATGAAGAAGTATAGAAATTGCATATAATTTTTACTGATTGGAAAAATGTTTTATGATAGGGTGTCTAGGGATTGTCCATGGTGGGTGCCACATAGAAGGAATTTGTAATAGATTATCGATGTTCTTAAATCTATGCATGATAGAGCAGGTACAAGAGTGAGATATAGTGGTGGTTATGCTTTGAGTCCTTATCTCTTCACTTTAGTCATGTGTAATGTTACATTTTAAGAAGAGGTTCTTTGATCTATGTTTGCTAATAGCATAGTTTTGGTTGATGAGACTAGCATGGGGTTATATCATAAGCTAGATGTTTAAAGCAATAATTTGGAATCCGAATGGAAAAATTAAAGTATAACCAAGATATAGGACATGCAATGTCATTTCTCTTCAGCTATAATTTATGTTTCCAACTACTGTAAGTCACAATCTCATAAATGACTATAGTAAACATTATAACGGTTATTATCGCCTGCTGTTCTTCTTTATGTTATCGCTTTGTTGCACATATATGCTAATCTTCTTTATGTTGCAGATGTGTTGCACATATATAAAAACCGATTGCAACAATATGCTCAAAAGAGAAGTCTTAGTTTGCCCGTGTATACTTTCGAATTCGAAGGCCCTCCTCACTCTTGCCGCTATAAGTCAAGTGTTTCTTTGGATGGAAAAATATATGAAGCACCAGCATTTTTTCCCACAATAAAAGATGCTGAACATGCAGCAGCCAAAGTTGCTTGTCAAGCATTGTCTATTTTTGAGATTCAGGAGGCCAGTATTCAAACCAATTAATTTTGATATAGTTATCATTATTGATTTTTCGTTGTTGCATCATGTTTATGCATTTTAATTACCTCAGGATAAAGGTTTGTACAAAAATCTTCTACAAGCAATGGCCCAGAAAAGAGGTCTCAAGTATCCGATATATGAGACGTCCCCAGCAGGTCCTCCTCACAGGCCTGTATTTGTGTCAAATGTGGTGGTAGGAAGTGACACTTTCCAAGGAGCTGAAGCCAAAACTAAAAAACATGCAGAGATGAATGCTGCTGAAGTGGCTTACATTGCTCTTACTAAAAGTAAGAAACTAATTATTTATTGGGTTTGAGTTTGTTCTAGTCTCTCAAAACAACTAATTCAATTATTCCTTTTTTTGCTTATGTCTAACAATATGAAAGACTACCTTGTGTGAGTGATATGATGAAAAAAGCTTCTGGCTGATTACCCTTTCGGTACTTCACATGCTTTTTGAAAGCTAAACTTTATCTTGTTAAATTGAGTGGATATTGTTGGATCTAGATTTTCTCGTCATGGAAACCTGGGGCAATGGTTTCTAATCTACAGTTAAGTTCTATGATAGCAAAGATATAGGCATATAGTTCACTAATATATATGTACGCACTTTGGAGCTGTGGCCACTCAATAAACTGAATAAAAAAACTTCAATCTTCATTTAAATTCCATGTTAACAAATGTGAACTCAATGAATAGTTCAGTTGTACATATGCACACTGAAAAAAATTTCTTTTGGGGAGTGTCTGCGTTCTTTCAGTAGACTCCTTAAAAGTTTATTGGACTTTCTTGTTTTTACGATAAGTGTCCTGAAAAATATACTTTTACTATCTTCTTTTTCTAAAATTTAAGAATTTTCTTTGGTTCCTCTCAATTTTATATCTGTAATTTTTTTGTTGCATTGAATATCATTTTGTCTATTTGTTCTGGGATCACATTTTTGTGAGGTCGTGGTTCATGCCTTTGGCCCTTAGCATACCTATAGTTTTACCCGCCTTGTCAGTAGGCTATTTAGACATTGAGGAACCCAATATTTATCTTTGTATAAGGGCCCTTTGGCATGATTTTTGCTTTTGCTTCCTATAGAAGAGCTTTTGGAGAAAATTATTTTAATTTTTATTTGAAAACACTTTTTATTCTAGAAGTGCTTTTAGAGGAAGCCACAATGGACCAACTTCTTCTAAAAGCTCTTCTAAGTACCGGAAGTACTTTTATAAAATTAGTCAAACGTGTCCAAAAGCAGCTCTCGGGTCTCAAAAGCTCCTTTTGGCTTTTCAAAAGCCTTGCCAAACGAGCCCTATAGTCAATACGCAAAATGTTGATACAGGTAAACTTGTTGAGATGGGAGACTAAACAATAAAGGTGATAAGTAAATAAGTTTTACTCGATATGATGCCTTAGCTAATGTGCTTTACAACTTGGTGTTTTTGGGATATGTTGACATGGATAAAGATGTAAAGTTTTTGTCTTCTTGGTTAGTTTAATGATCAGAAATTGATATAGATCATTTCTGTTAATTAAAAGTATTTTCTGTTATAACTTCCCCCAAAAAAGTTCATGTTGAATATAATGTCCCCTATTATTCACATATTCTTTGCAACCTTTTATGTTAACATGTTGTATTTTATGATTCATCGCTAAAAAGTTGAAAATCAGGAGTGGAAAGAAAATATTATTCAGGGCTACAATCTTTTAAACAGAAGCTTTCCTGAATTAAAACTGTTGAATCCTTCTTTCTGTCAATTACTGACCTGGTCTTTCTGAAAACTTATTGCATTTACCTCCTCGTATCTCAAGTCCTGTGTGCAGAAGCTAGTATTAAAATATCTGCTCTAGAGCTTTTATTTCATGTGCAGTCTCCCTCATTCCATTCTTTAAATTGTTCTTTATACGAAGAAATGTTACCCATATATAATTTAGCTCATGGCTTAATGTTGATGCATTGGCCTAATAATAAACAGAGCTGATGTTCAAGATTTATATTTAGATTTCGGTTTTATTTTTTTTGGGTGTGGTCAACAACAAATATACTGTCTTCTCAGGTTCTCCGGAGAAGGGAGTCTTGGAGGTCTCATCCAGCATGGGATCTACTGCTGCTAATGATTTGAAAGTGAATATGCAGCCTACCGCTGTACTCAAAGATGAAAATGATGCTAAAAATGAAGGTGAGAAACAAAGCCCTACAAATATTAATATACTCTTCCATATTGCGCACTTTGTAATGCAAGTGTCAATAGGAATGCAGATCTAGACTGCTCAAGCAAAATGGAAAGCAGAGGCTGTAGTTAATTCATTCTTATTTGCATGCTGCCTCAGTTTTACAGTATAGTGTTTCAGACATAGAAATGTTCTCCATGGATAAATATTTTGCATTTGTTACCAGTGCATGGATATATATGTTCTTGACAAGGCCACAATGGGCTTGGGTAACCAATTTGCTGAAAAAGGATGAGAACGAGATTAAGATTAAGTCAGTTTCTAAGATAGACGAGTTTGGGAGGCCATATGAGCATGTAAATAAAACACTATGGGCACATTTGATACACCGTATAGGATTAGACGGGATAGGATTGGGAAGGATAAGATTATGGAGGATAGGATTAAGGTGGATTGTTCTAATGTAGCATTTGTTGCTAGTATTAGAATGACGTACTATTGAAAAATGGATTAATTTCACAAATGGTCACTGAAGTTACCTAAAAATCACAAAACGGTCACTGAAGTTTCATGCGCTTTCACAAACGGTCACTGAAGGACCGTTATGATTTAAATTCAAAATTAAATGACCAAAACACATGAACATAGAACAGTAAGGACCTCAAGTGCAAATTTCATCTAAAACCCAAAACCATTCCCTTCTCAACCCACCACTTTTGGACAACTATAACTCCAACCTCCGGCCATCTTGACCGCCGAACCAATATACCACCTTGAAGCCCTCGCTACCCTCTACGTAACCCACCCAAGAATCGATCCTAACTCCATCGGATTTCGCCGGAATTTCGTCCCAAAGTCGGCAGCTCGCATAGGACAACACTGCCAGCCGCCACTTTGGAACAATATTTCACCACTTTCCGGCCACCAAAACCACCGGACCAACACACCACCTTGAAGCCCTCACCGTGCTCTACGCAAACCACCCAAGAATCTCCCCTAAATACGTCGGATTTGGCCGGAATTTCGTCCCAAAGTTGGCGACTCGCACAGGACAAAACTGCCAGCCGCCACTTTGGGACGAAATTTGACCACTTTTCGGCCATCAAAACCACAGGAAAAACACCACCTTGAAGCCTCCCTGTCCTCTACGTAACCCACCCAAGAATCGTCCCTAAATCCGTCGAATTTGGCCGGAATTTTGTCCTAAAGTGGCGGCTGGCAGTGTTGTCCTGTGTGAGCGTCCGATTTTGGGACGAAATTCCGGCCAAATCCGACATAGTTAGGGGCGATTCTTGGGTGGGTTGCGTAGAGGACAGCGAGGGCTTCAAGGTGATGTGTTGGTCCGGTGGTTTTGGTGGCTGGAAAGTGGTGAAATTTCGTCCCAAAGTGGTGCCTAGCAGTGCTGTCCTGTGAGAGCGGCCGACTTTGGGACGAAATTTCGGCGAAATCCAATGGAGTTAGGGTCGATTCTTGGGTTACGTAGAGAACGGGGAGGGCTTCAAGGTGGTGTGTTGTTCTGGTGGTTTTGGTGGCCGAAAAGTGGTGAAATTTCGTCCCAAAGTGGCGGCTGGCAGGGCAGTCCTGTGAGAGCCGCTGACTTGGGATGAAATTCCCGCCAAATCCGACTGAGTGGGTTGCATAGAGCACGTCGAGGGCTTCAATGTGGTGTGGTGGTTTTGGTGGCCGGAAAGTGGTGAAATTTCTCCCCGAAGTGGCGGCTGGCAGTACTGTTCTGTGCGAGCTGCCGAATTTGGGACGAAATTCGATGGAGTTAGGGTCGATTCTTGGGTGGGTTACATAGAGGGTAGCGAGGGCTTCAAGGTGGTATATTGGTTCGACGGCCAAGATGGTTGGAGTTATAGTTGTCCAAAGGTGGTAGGTTGAGAAGGGAATGGTTTTGGATTTTTAGATGAAATTTGCACTTGAAGTCCTTACTGTTCATGTGTTTTGGTCATTTAAGTTTGAATTTAAATCACAACGGTCTTTCGGTGACCGTTTGTGAAAGCACATGAAACTTCAGTAACCGTTTTTGCAAGTTTTAAACTCCAGTGACCTTTTTGTGATTTTTAGGTAACTTAAGTGACCATTTGTGAAATTAACCCATTAAAAAAGTAATAAAATATTTTTTATTTATAAGTAGTTTTTCTTAGTTGTACATAAATTTCCTCATAAGTGATTTTTATTTATAACTAAATTTTTGACTTATAAGCTTATGCTAGTATTAGAATAATGTACAAGTATTGAAAAATTAATAAAATATTTTTTATTTATAAATAGTTTTTCTGACTTGTACATAAATTTACTCACAAGTGATTTTTATTTATAACCATAAGTTATAAACCTTATAAGGGATTTTTATAACTCGTAAGTAAATAGTTTAGTACATGTAAGTTTTTTATTTATAAGTGAATTTTTAACTTATAAGTAAAAATATACTTATAAGTGACTTTTTAAATTAGTTGTATACTTTTTACTTATAAGTGAATGCTATTAAGGACCTGTTTGCTTTTCATTATTGTTGAATGAGAATGAAAAATATAGTTGTTATTGGGCCCCACACAAGATATTGAAATTCAAAATTGATGGCTCAATGTGATGGATAACGGTCATATTTTTCATTTTTATGGATGAAAAATTAGAAACAAATGGGGGCTAAAAATTAACTGATATGTGAATAAATTTTGCATGTTTGTTTTTGTAACATACTTAAATGTGAAGAAATTTTATCATGTTATTGTGTGTTAGCATGTGAGCGTGAGGACTGGGGTGGGGTGGGGTAGGGGTACAGTTCCTAACAGTAGCATGTAAGGGTGTGGTGGGGTGGGTTGGAATTAGTGTATTTAAAACTTGTGTTAGCACATGACCACATATTTATCCTGTCTTAATCCATCTATTTATAGGGATTAAATTTATCCTGTTGGGTTAAGGTAGGACAACTTGACCAGATTAATTTAATCTGGGTACTATCTATGCCAAACTCCTGATACGATAAAAATTATCCTTATTCGGTATAAAACAGCTCACCCAACGCACCCTATGTTTATATCGATATTTGGTTTTTGGTGATTTTTACAATTGAAAATTCCTCAGTAGACTTTTTGACATGCTAAATATATACAAAATGTAACAAGGCACTGAAATCATAATACTTTTGCCGAAGAGGAGAGTTTTTGACCGTGTTTTGAAGAGGAGATATGGGCGTTGAATGGAGTCTAATTTGTCAAATGATCGGCAGCACCTGTCATGAACAATCATGAATTGTTCAATTGATGAATTGAAAGCTTGAAGTTGTGAATTTAGGCCAAGAAGTTCACAATCTCCTTAATTTGACTGATCTAGAGCACTGATTCCCCTCAACCTATGAAAAGTAGGTCACACAGGTCAATGCTAAGCTCTTAGACTAAGGAAAACTGAAGTGCAGTTTCAAGGATGGTTTGAAGATTATAAAGGTAAATTTGATGTTTGAAAAAGCTATTTACTGAATACAAAGATTTTAGTTCCTAGTACTTGATACTATCTGGTGACAGTTTAAGAAAGGGATTGCGCATTAGGTGGTAAAGTTACAGCTGTGGTTTGATGTGATTTATCGTGCTCATATTCATCCAAGATGTGGGTATTTTCTTCTCAAATAGACTACTTAGATTTCATTAATCTCATGAGGAGACCAGTACTGGGTAGAATCACATATATTGGTTGTTGGTAAAAGGTTTTGATAGGTAAGTTTGCCTTGGACTGTCCATCGGAGGATGATGACCAGTGTCACTCTTTTATCCATCAGCTTAAAATGTCTTCTATGATTATGCTTTTTCTAGTCGACAACTGGTCTTATATATTTCTCTGCTTCTTGTACAAGATCCCATGTGAAATTTCTTTGATCTGCCAATGATTCTCGACTTTTATGTCCTGTATCAAGTTGTTTTCCTTGCTTACCTATCTGGTGATGTACGTTTGCATGTGATCATTATGAAGTTTCCACACTGCAGAGTGTCAACATTCGACTGTATGTCTGTGAATGTTCATACTCTTAGTTTTTTAATTTTTTACTTCTCATTTTAGACAATTTATCAATAACTTCAGTTTGTCTTGATCTCCAGAAGGCAATATAGATGCTAAAAGACAAAAGACTTCATCTGAGAATGTGAATGCTGATATGACAGGTTCATCGACTCATAATTCCTCATTTCATGGAGCATCTTCACCCTCTATACCTGTTGAGCATCCAGTTGTCATTGAATCTGTTACTAAGCAGTCGGTTGAAGGCACACACCCATCTCATAGGAAGACTGTGGTTTTTCCGCGCAGCACCAACATGCCAATCCCTGATAGTGCCACTGTGATGTCCTATAGTGATGATCAATGGGTCGCATATAAATTGGGATGAATCAGTAACTAAATGCGTCTACATTTGGCTCTGCTTTGTTGAAAACTGTTAGCTATGCTTTCTTCTAGGATTGTGTGTTGACTTATTAGCTGGTCTGCAGATAATGTATGCTAATGTTCTATTTATTCCTGATTATTGATGTGCAGATTTTGACAGCCACTTGGGTTGTCCTAATCCAATATGAATATTAGCTGATTATAATCGAAAAATATGGTAAATGGTTAACAATTTGAACTGCTTGAAAGAGTTTTACAAAGACATGACATTTACAAGAGCATGTAATGAACTGATGTCAATTGTCATTTCTGCAGAAATTTTCACGAACCTCAAATGGTGCTGAGAAATTTTGCATTCTCAGCACCATCTTGGTTCTGCTAAATGCTTCCATCAATCTGTAAGACTAATAATAACTATATGAGGATTTATGGTTGATGTGAACAATTGAAGAATTATTCTTATTCATAATAATGCTGTACAATCTCTAAATTTATATACTTACAGAGAATAAATAAAATAGGAAACTTTCCTAACTTAAATCCCTTTAATTAAGGGGCTGTAATATTCCTTTAATAAGGGATTGTCACATCTCCTAAATTATGGAATTGTATACCATAAATACAATGATTCCCTGGTTTCCTTATTAAGCAGATTTTCCCACACTCCCCCTCAAGCTGGTGAATGAATGTTATCCATTCCAAGCTTGCTAATCATCTTTTGAAATACCACACCAGTTAGTCCTTTGGTGAGCACATCCGCAACTTGTCCATTAGTAGAAACAAAAGGAGTACAAATCAGACCACTGTCTAGTTTTTCCTTTATGAAGTGTCTGTCAACTTCAATGTGTTTGGTGCGATCATGTTGTACAGAATTATGTGCTATGTTGATGGCTGACTTGTTATCACAGTAGAGTTTCATTGGTTTTTCAATTTTTACCTTTAAATCTGCTAGAATGATCTTCAGCCACAATAGTTCACAAACCCCTAAAGCCATTGCTCTAAATTCCGCCTCTGCACTAGACCTTGCTACAACATTCTGCTTCTTACTTCTCCACGTCACAAGATTTCAAATAAGAAAGGTGCAATAACCCGATGTTGATCTTGATCAACGGGGACCTATAGTCGAAATCAGGTAGGCTTCAAGAGTCAATTTTTCTCCTTTCTTAAATAGAATTCCTTTTCCCGGAGTTCCCTGAGGTACCGTAAGATTATTATGGACAAATTGAAGGTGTACCCTTTTTGGATTGTGCATAAATTGACTTACGACACTAACGCATAGCGGTCAGACATGCAGTGTGTAAGATAAGTAGATTAGTTTCCCTACCAATCTTTGATAAGCACTTTTCTCAATTGGGGCATCCTCGGGAGCTTCTCCGAGTCTCGATTTAATTCTATTGGAGTCTCAATGTGCTTACACCCCTAGCTTTCACTGTTTCCTTCAAGAAATCCATCACATATTTACTGCGAAATAAAGATCCCATGCTTTGAGTGAGCAACTTCAATCCCAAGAAAATATTTCAACCTACCTAGCTCTTTTATTTCAAACTCTTTAATCAAACACTTCCTTAAAGCTTCTCTCCCTTCCATGTCATTTCCCAGTTATCACAATGTCATCCACATATACCAACAAAGCAGTTACTCCACCGATGCCGAGTACTTGACAAGCAGTATGATCTCCTTGACTTTGTTTATACCCCATTGCTAACATAACTTTAGCTTGAATCGCCCAAACCAAGCTCGAGGGATTGTTTTAGACCATATAGGAGCTTTCTTTAGTCTCGCACACCGTTTTCCTCGTGAGATTTGAACCAAAGCCGGAGGAATTTCCATGTAGATTTCTTCATCAAGTTTCCCATGTAGAAATGCATTCTTGACATCATATTGCTGTAAACTCCACCCAAGATTAGCTGCTAAGGATAATAATATTCTTATAGTATTCATTTTTGCAACCGGAGCAAAAGTTTCTGGGTAATCAACTCCATAAGTTTGAGTATATCCCTTAGCTACCAACTTGGCTTTATATCTCTCAAGTGATCCATCTGCTTTTTACTTAACAGTGAACACTCATTTACATTCTACTGGTCTCTTTCTCTTGGGTTGTTCCACTAATTCCCAAGTTTTATTTTTCTCCGGAGCTTCCATTTCAACCCTTATAGCATCTCTCCATTCATTATGACCTAAGGCCTCAAGCATAGTTTTGGGAATTGTTATAGTGTTCAGATGTGTAAGAAAGATTTTGTGATTATGTGATAATTTCTCATATGAAACAAAGTGAGATAATGGATATAGTGAATTTTGGGTACATTTTCTTGTGCCTTTCCTAAGAGCAATGGGAAGATCATCACTAGCATCATGAGAGTTAGAAGTGATTACCTCATTACAAGGAGTTGGTTCAGAATCTTGAATTTGCATAGGTTGGATGGGCACCTTTTTCCTTGAGTAAACCGACAATGGGCAAGTAGAACTTTGAACCTGATTATCTTTTTCCAAAGTTTGTGTTTTTGATGTGGGGAGTACAGGTGACTCGAGTACAGGATATGAAGGAATAGGAAAATCAACTTCTAGTAAAAATAAGTCATTGCCCTTATCTTCAATAGATGTTGTCTCCCCCTGAAGATAATGTTGTGAAAAATAACTCTCTCTTTAACAAATGTTACATCGGCTGACACATAGAACTTTCGAGTTGGAGGATGATAACTCCTGTATCCCTTTTGAGTAGGTGAGTATCCTATAAAAACACACTTAAGTGCTCGTGGATCTAACTTTCCCCCGTTATGAGAGTGGATATGGACAAAAGATACACACCCAAAGATTTTTGGAACAAGATTATTAGTATTGAAGTTGGGAAAATGTTTGGTCAGAACTTGTATGGGACTTTTGAAATCAAGGACCCGAGAAGGCAACCTGTTTATAAGATGGGCAGCAGTTAGAACACCTTCTCCCCAATAATTTTTTGGAGTGTTTTTCTGAAATAGGAGGGCTCGAGTAGTGGCTAACAAGTGGCCATTTTTTCTTTCGGCCACCTCATTTTGTTGGGGGGTATTGACACAAGATCATTCATGTATTATTCCCTGTTTCTGGAAAAAAATGTGATAGAACTTGATTGAAGAAATCTTTCGCATTGTCTGATCGAATTTTTTTTATCCCAACCCTAAATTGATTTTTTACCATACTATGAAATGTGGGAAACACTGAGCTTACATCAGACTTATTCTTTAGGAGAAAAATCCATGACACACGAGTACAATCATCAATAAACGAAACAAACCAACGAGCCCCAGATATATTAGGAACATTAGAAGGTCTCCAGATATCATTATGGATGAGTGAAAAAGGAACTGATGTTATTTTATTGCTTATAGGAAAGGAAGCACGTTTATGCTTTGCAAGTTCACAAGTATTACAATGAAGAAGTTTCTCATCAATTCCTTTAAATAACAATGGGTGCATAACTTTAAGGATGTCCTAGACGAAGATGATAAAGCCAAATTTTGTCTTTATTTGAAGGTAAAAATTCAGAAAGCAATGATAAAGATAAGCGATTCTTAGTTTCATGTTGCCCACTTGATTCTTCAAGATAATAAAGTCCATCTTTCTCCCTAGCAAGTCCAATCATCTTCTCCGTTCCCTGGTCCTAAAAAACACAATTTGAGGGAGAGAAAGCCACGTTACAATTCAAATCTTTTGTGAGCTTATGTATGGATAGGAGATTAGTGGATAGTTTTGGAACTTGAAGAACATTGTCAAGTTTCAAATTCTGGTGTATTAAAACACTTCCTCGGCCAAAGAATCGTGATTAATGAGCCATCAGCTGTGGTTATTTTCTTATTACTAGGACATGGACTATAAGAGGTGAATTTGTGTGAAGAATAGGTCATAATGATCCGTGGCCCCCGAATCAATGACCTGTGAATGCGGAGAAGAGGTTATGCTTGACACTAAGGACACAAGGGGAGAGGATACTTACACGAGAGTGATAAAGAGCAAGCACCAAGTAAGTAGTAGACTTTTCCAAGGACCCCAATAAATTCCTCAATTTTACGTATTTCACTTCTGATCGAAGTCACCTTGCTCTTGTGGCATGTCCTCCTCCCCAGGTTGTGAGTAAGTCACATGAGTCGCCTTTGTTGTCCATCTTTCATGGTCCAATTTTTGTTTGATAATTTCGGCTTTCCATGAAGCTTCCAACAATGATCTATCTTATGACGAGGCCTTTTACAGTACGTACACCATAATTCATCTTTCTTTGTGGTTTTAGACATGTTCAGTTCCTCATTCATGCTCATAGTTGGTTGGTTAGGACGGTGATTTTTAAAACAGTCACTTTTGAGACCATAGCCGATGTGCTTCGACGACTGTGGTTCCACCATTACTCCTCTTCGTCCTTCTTCTGCTCGGATTATCGCAATAGTCTCATTTAATGAGGGTAAATCATCCTTTCCAAGAATTTGGACTCTGACTGGATCAAACACCATATTTAGACCTGCAAGGAAATCATAAATCCTGTCTTTTTCTACCAGTTTTTTCACCATGGCCGCATCATCACTGCATTTCAGTTTAATGCATTGATAATGGTCCATTTCTTGCCACAGATTTTTCATGAGATTGGCATATTCAGTGATAGTTCGTTCTCCTTGCTTGGTGGTTGAAATTTTGATCTTAATTTCATAAATCTGAGCAGCATCATGAACCTTGGAATAGGTTTGTCCAACGGAATCCCAAATCTCCTTTGCAGTTGTTAGGAACATATATGTATCGCTAATCTCCGGTAGCATTGAGTTCCATAGCCAAGTCATCACCATAGAGTCCGCCTCATCCCAAGCATCAAATCCAGGATTTCCTGCTGCAGGTCCTGTACCGAGCAAGTGACTCATCATGCCTTTCCCTTTCAAGAATGTTCTAACCAAATTGTGACCATTTTAGGTAATTCTTTCCATTCAATCTATATGTCGCTCGATTCAGAACTCTCCTAAAGATGAAGCAGATTTTGTTTCCACATTCTGCATCTCAGAGGAGTTAGTGCTGTCTATGATTTCTGCCATGGCTATTGGGAAGATCACAAAAGAGATGTGTTTAAATCAAGAATAAGAGTGGCCAAAGAAAGGGAGAACAAAGAACTTAGAATTATCAAAATAATTTAGAGAGAAAAGAAAAAGAAACAAAGAATGAATTTGAACAAAATACTGGGCAATGAAGGCCAACAAGCGGAAAAAAAAGAGTAATTCCCAGAAAGCTTAAAGCTCTGATACCATGTGAACAATTGAAGAATTATTCTTATTCATAATAATGCTGTACAATCTCTAAATTTATATACTTACAGAGAATAAATAAAATAGGAAACTTTCCTAACTTAAATCCCTTTAATTAAGGGGCTGTGATATTCCTTTAATAAGGGATTGTCACATCTCCTAAATTATGGAATTGTATACCATAAATACAATGATTCCCTGGTTTCCTTATTAAGCAGATTTTCCCACAGTTGACTGCCAGGATGGTAAATGCCTTGAAAAAAAGGTGAACAGTTGCATCTGAGAAGAGGTTTAGCGAGATCAACCGGAGAACCTTTCCCTGAAATGCTTGAATTAGAAATTTCAGACGGCAAAGGTGGTGAAGTAAACAAAATGACCGAACGTATTTCGTACAAGTAGATATATAAGGATAGCAAGTTATATTTCGAGTGTCTAGCTAATGAGAGAAGATTTATTATGAGAGTCCTTCAATTTAGATAATTCTAGGTTAATTAGTCTCCAACCATATTGTTCTATTCAATTAGAGTTAACATTAATTAAAATCGAATTAAGTAGTTGATTCTCGTGGGATCGATACTTTACTCTCTTTATTTCTTGGCTATGGTACTGTACATTTACGGAATTTTTGCGATCACTATGCTTCAGTGGGGGGATGAATATCACAAGTAGAAAAACATTTCTTCTTATTATCTTTCAAGTTAATGGTGGAGTTTCTTGAAAAATGTAACTCTCATTGGAGACGAACCAAAAATAAAAAAAGAATAATGCTGATTTGTAACCCTTGGTGTACATTCGGTTTGACAGCCCCTTTACATGAGGGTGGAGCTAGCATGAAACTTGCAATCGCTAGCCCCACCCCCATGTGAGGGGTTGTCATCCATGATGTACGCCAAGGTGTACATCAAGCATGGTCAAAAAAAAGTGTTACATGTATATAAATTTATACATAATGGTGTCCATAATTACACGTGGCACTGGATCTAACAATTAATTCAAATCTCACACTTTCACATCAACATGATTTTGTCCACATCACATTATGGACACTATTATGTACATCTAGACTTTTCCAAAAAGAAAAAAACTTGTGGCATTATCCAAACAAACCCCAGGTTTAGGAAGGGCAATATGGACATTTGCTCTAACGACTACAGCGACAGCAGTTGGAATCTTTAACTCCAATAACAAGAAGCAAAGTAATATATTATCGATTAATTCTTAATAACAAAACCGAAATTTAAGTATAAAGCAAAAGTGATTTTTCTTCTATCTCCTGCAAAAATTATATGCACAATTACACGAAAATTGAATTCGCAGGCAATGCAGGTAAAGTTGTTTATACTATATATATATTTGATTTATTGAGGTGAATGATTGTTGCTAAAATTGGTATGATTTGTTATTTAATTTTGGTAGACAAGAACCGTACAAGTACAGCGAGTATCAGATCTAGCAAGTGAAAGGGAACTCCACGAGTTTTTCTCTTTTTCTGGTGAAGTTGAAAACATTGAGATCCGCAGGCACGCTGTTAATTTTCTTTTTCATTTAGAGATGTTATTTTATTATAACTGTTTATTTATGTGTGTGAATGGTATTAATAGTATTGATTTTTGAATATTTGCAGAGAGCCATGGCAGTCAAAGACTGCATTTGTGACTTTCAAAGATCCAAAAGCCCTCGAAATTGCTCTGTTGTTGTCGGTAATTTCTTGGGCCTTTTATTTTGGTTTATTGTTAATAGTCCTTTATTTTTATAGTAGTAATAATTTTAGCACTATATGATTATGTGGAAGTACGCTATGATGATCCAGAGAAACGTTAGCACTATATGATTCTCTGACACTTTAGTAATTTTTGTTTTTGTTAATGCTGAATGCATAAATACAAATAATTAGAGAAGTTTTTTCCACAAATAGAGCGATACACCATACTCACACATGAAATTAGGAGTACTATGACAGATAATAATAAATTGAATCGCAAGACATTATTATTGTTGTAGAAGCTATGCAGCGTATACGCAAGCTTTCAGTATGATGTTTAAAATCCAGAATGGGTTATAAATCCGTATAGTAATGAATAAAATGGTTTAATTTCACATTCGAATTAAAAAACACATTGCCCTGGTGCATTCCTACTTGAAGATCTAGTTATGGGAAGATGCCACCAATATGCCTTACTGTATTGAGGACTAGTCCCTCTCTAAAATGTTACTTTAAAAGCTATAGACGATCAGTTTAAATTGTTGTGGCATCGTAAATTTGACAACTAACAATTATCATATGAGATCTTAAATCTTCATTTTGTTGATTGAAATGGAATTGGGTTAACATCTTGTATGGGTTAACATGTGAGGAAAATTGATTCTGGAGATTGAAAACACTACCATTTGTGTGCATTTGCAGGGAGCAACAGTTGTCGACCAGATTGTTACTATAGTGGCCGCAGAAAACTATGTAGCACAACCTTTGGTTCAGGTAAACTACGTACAACTTCAAAAGTTTTTTCCACGCCATTATTTAAATCTAACTCTTTGATGTTGTGTATTTAGGAAGTAAGGATTGTTGACAATGCCTTGAGCATGTCTCAGGAAAATACTTCTCCAGTAGCCGAGGTAATCAAATCTAATGAATGGACCTTATGTCTCAAATAAGTATCAGTATGGGATATCTTTTAAGTGACAAATTTTAACTAGTTCTGATTCCATAGGCTCCTGCTGATGGTATAGAAATGATGGAAGTAGGAAATAGGCAAAATATTCTTTTATCCATACTTGTAATGGTTGATGGTGAAAGATAATTAAGTTCATCTCTCTGTTACAGGATATTGATATCTGCTATATCTGATACCAGGGAAAAACGAGTCCAAATAATGGGAGCGTATAAATTATAGCTTGTTTGGGAAGGATTAAAATCCAATTAAAACTGAAAATATAGCCGTTATTGGATCTCACTCGTCTAATGAAAGTCAACTCTAACGGTTATATTTTCAATTTTAATCTGATTTTAATCCCTCCCAAACAATCTCTTAGTAAAGTGCAAGATGTTGTCTCGAGTACGATTGCAAAAAGTTCAGCTATCAGACAAGATGCCGTGAATAAGGCCGAAGCATTCGATGAGAAGCATCAGCTGACAGCCAATGCATCTGCCCGAGTGAATTCTTTTGACCGCAGAGTTGGGCTGACAGAAAAACTCACTGTTGGAATTACAGTTGTAAATGAGAAAGTTAAATATGTGGATCAAAGATTTCAACTGTCCGATAAAACTGTAGCAGCTCTGATAGCAGCAGAGAGGAAATTAAATGACACTGGATCAGATGTGAAATCTAACAGGTTTGGTATTCTTCCTTGTGTCTGTAATTTGTCTTTATGTTTGTCTATCTTTGACTAAGAAAGCAATTCCCTATTCATTATGTTTTTGTTTTTATCTGGACGTGTACATGCTTATTTGATGGCTTTTGATTTCTATTTACACAAGCAAGTTTCAGACAAGAAATCTCTACATTTTTTGTCTTTCCTTTTCAACATGTGGAGTTTTTGCTGTTTATTAGATTTTTAGCTACACTGTAAAACTGTGAATCAAGGATTTGTGGAACATTGACTGTTGACTTGATGATGTCCCACTTGGCTGGCAACTAATGCATAATTTGAGTTTTGTTCAGTTAAAATCTATGAAATTGACTATTTGGAATGATCAGGTATGTGACTTCTGGAGCAGCTTGGCTGAATGGTGCTTTCAATAAAGTAGCAAAGGCTGGACAGGTAGCTGGTACAAAAACTAAAATGAAATGGAATTTAGCATTATCTAATTTGACTGCAAAGGTTCGTGTTCTAGCCCACTTTTTGTTTGGTTATTGTGAAGGTTTCTGTGGCAATAAAAGAAAGGAAATAAGAACAGAACAGGAATTTTGGAAGATGCACAATATCTTTAGATTAATTTGCTTCTCTTGGATTCTATCAGCAGAAACATGTTCTTTATGTCTCGAAAGAAAAAAAAAAACATTTGTTTTCATTTTTCAAAAACAACATTGTTACTAATGAACACTTCCATGAAAAAAAATAATAAAAATTCTTCTTTACGTTTTTCAAAGAAATATTGTTACTAATGAATTTAATATTTTAAGCTTTTTTAATTTGATTGTGTCAAGACTTGTGACCTTAGCTGCCAATCTGCCATAGTCTCCCTAACTGTCTGATGTTCAACAGGTCTTGTTCTGCGCATTTATTTTTAGTGCTAGTTACAGTTACCTTCTGCTCCTGTTGACCCAAATGTACCAATCCATTATTTCATTTCATTTTTGCATGTGCAGGATCGTCCTATAGCTGCATAAAACCAGACGCTCGAAGTCACATAAGAATGCTTGTTCTTAGTCCGACAGTCTGTTTGAGAATGATTTAGAATGGATTGGACAACGTGGTACAACTCTCTGTCAATAAACCCGCTAAAGTCGATTGTATTTAGACTACGATTCATTCCATTATTTTGATTTGTTTGACTTTGTTTCCCAAGAATAGTCTTGTGTGTCTTGCTTCTCTGTAACTAGTCCGGGTGTAACGTTTTGCAATAGAGAAAAATGAATTCGTATATGGCATTGCATTAATCTTGCCGCAATCCAACACTCCCAACTCGTGCAGTTATGGGGAACTTCATTGGTTCAAAAACATTAAATTCTTCTGTTTCACTCAATTAATCCAGCATATGGGAATGCATTGAGTGGGTGTTTGGTATACATTATAAGACTGTCCTGATAGTACTATAGATCATAATTTTTCTAGCATCTTTTTATTTCATTTGAATGTCAAGTCTTTTGATATGTAAGAATGTATGGTTAAAGAGTTGTGGATTCTTTGAAATGTGTGGTTGAAATGAAGTTTGACCAATTAAAAATCATTTATAATTTATCAAAACGGAGGCTTAGATCTTAAAACATAATGTTATCATCTTTTTAAGGTTGTGATTTGTAGGACTGATGTTTGTTAATTGTCAGGAGTTATTCTATATTTCTTCCAATATATTATTCATTTCAGTTTTAAACTACCAAATGTCTCATTTGAAGTTAACACCAAGGGGTGGCTCAAGTGGTCAGACATTGGGTTTGCTCCTCAATAGTCATCAGTTCGAGTCTCCTCAGGGCCATTGAGGTGAGTATTGGGCCGTAAACTTCAGAGCCCCGTGGAATTAGTCGAGGTGTGCGCAAGTTGGCCTGAACATCCACGGTTATAAAAAAAAAAAAAAAAGTCTCATTTGATGTTGTACATAACAATCTCTATCAGCCTCTTGATTTGATTGTTGAAGAAGCAAAGGCTACGAAGAAGTGATCTGGCCATTTCATGTGCATCCGAATTATTTATTTTGAGGTTTTGCTTTAGAGTTTTGTATCATTAGTTGGCATTGAATTGTCACCTTGTCCAGGCTACGAAAAGGGTTTCTTTAATGTTCATTGTTTGTCAACCATATTATATTATATTAGAATGTTTCGTGTTTATCATTTCTTGTGTTTGACATAGAAATTTGTATGGCTTATGCCACTTTATAATTTAGATAAAAAAAATCAATTTTTTTATAGTATATTTTGATAATAGTAATTATGTGGTTAAAGAATTGTGGATTTCATGAAATATATTGTTAAAATTTATAGTTGACTTTGACTTAAATTATAATCAGCTTATTTAGTTGATCAAAGATGGACTACATCTATATCACTTTGAATGAAAGAAGTTCAAAAGGAAAATATATATAAGAGACAAATGGAAAAACGAGGTAAACATATCGTACTATACACTTGAAACATAATTCAGTTCAGTATCATACAATATTTTTGTTTGTTTTGCATGTGCATTCATAATTTTTCCTCATTTTTTACATTCTCCAAGATACCACTTCTCAAGAAAATCAAAATCAAATAAGGGCTAAATCTATATAAATATCTTAATTTTCTATACCAATATTAACAATATTGATGTTCATAGTAACTAACTATTTGATAAAATTAATAATTATCTTTAATTGAATCGCATAATTTTATCTCAAATTGTTTCACTTAAACTCATGTTGCAGTGAAGCCATATAACATTGTTCATAATATTATAGTTGTAAAAAGGTTTCCACACAAAGGAGACGGAGAATAAGCCCCCGTTTGTTTCTCATTTTACATCTATAAAAATGAAAAATATGATCGTTATTCATCACATCAAGCCATCAATTTTGAATTTCTATCTCTTGTGTGGAGCTCAATAATGACTATATTTTTCATTCTCATTCTATAATAATGAGAATCAAACGGGCCCTAAATAAAGAACAAACACAAGAACACCGAAATTAAAGATGAAGGCTTAAACACTTAATTCGTCATCCCCAAATAATATTTGCCCCATCTCGAATTGAATTTGATACTTAAATGGACATTGACAAATGATTAGTAGGATTAATCAAATCTTGCAATAATAAAAAAAAAAAAACACTTAAAATCTTAAGTACTTAGTGTTTTCTACCAAAATTTCAAGAACACTTTGAAGGAAATTTGAATATGAAAGAAGGAATATAAATTTTATCTTTCGGAATGAAGACTTGATCTCAAATTGTTTGAATTATATTATTTTTGATGTGATAATCTATCATGTATTTATAAATTTCAATCAACACTTATCAAATAGTGCCAAAAAATTATGAAAATTTCTAAACTTTTCACCAAAAGCCACCAAGAATTCAAACAAAAAACAGTTTTAACGGTTATTTTTTTTAGTTCTATACGACCGCATAGAACAAACCTATGCAATCGCGTAGGTTGATCACTTGCAGGGCATATAAACCCTGCATATCTTCTCTGATCGCAGGCCACAAAGGCCTATGCAGTCGAGTCCAAAGTTTTGGCCTCCAAATTCTTTCTTCATTCCAAAGCTTATTTGATTGATTTTGAACAATATTTTCAACAATTACATTCAAAAAGTAACGTCCAAAGTAATTTTCAATTAGATGTTAAGATCTACAATTCATAATTTCATATAATCCATACAACAAATAATCAATTTAGTAGTTTGGTGGGAATATTATCTGTTGACCCCTAAAAATCAATCAACAGATGTCGGGCCCACTCACGTCAAGTCAAGTACGATTCCGGCACGTTCCTACTGGAATGATGACTGTAGTAGTGAGGAAGTGGACGCGGGAGGTACTTTGTGGCGAGAGACAAAATTGTTCGAGTTCCGGCGGGTGGAACGAAGACAACCGCACTAACAACGATCGCCGGATTGAAATCAAACTAATCTATGTAATCACAAACAATAATATGTGGAAGGATAGATGAAATGTTCATATGCTTCTTTCAAGAGCTCAAGTGTATTTCTTAAATATATGATTATACGTCATTTCTTTTCACAATGATTCAACCTCCGCCCTTAATTACAAAGAGAACCTATTTATAATGCATTGGACGACGTGGTAACCGTTGGATCGGAACCACATGGCCTCATCTCCCTAATTAAGACTTCACATCACTATCTATTCATATAATTAATACATTGATAAAGGGTCAACTGCCCTATACAATAGACTGACATACTGAAAAACTATATTACAAGTGTTACATCAATCACTTCTAATAGATCTTCAAATCTATTACAAGAGACAGTGTCGGGTTCATGAGTTTCGGATGAGTTTGAGAGCCTCAGAGAGATCTTTTGAGGTGGTTCTCTAAGTGGAGAGCTTCAACTCCTTTCTTTTCTTCTTTAGGCAGTGCGTTAGCAAGCACTTCGGCTTGTAGAGTAAGGACCTCTGTTTTTGACTTCATGGGTCTTTGTTTGACTTTTTTGTTGACTTTCTGCTTACGTGGCTTGTCACGAAGGACTTTTTCTTTGAGCCTCGAAGGCGAGGCGTAACATTATCATTAATTTGTGCCCTACTCTTTATAGGGAAAAAATGCTTTCATGTTTCCAACATTGACCGATTTGTTTGGTATAAATCAATTCCTTGTCTTTCTTTACCTCTTGATATAGTGTTGTACACGACTATTGAAGTTTCACATAATAAATAGTTTCCAATGTTAGAAAATATTATTAATATTCATATTGTCAATAAAAATAGATAACGTCATTCTATCTGATGATAAATATTTAGATTGAAAACAGCTACTCTGAAAGTTCGTTGGATTTTATTTTCCAAAGCTCGCTTTTTGAATAAACCTAGTTTAAACTTACTCGAATTAAGATTCTACACAATCTCAAATAGCTTGCTTCTTTTGTGTATTTATTTTTTATCAGCATGACGATTTTGAATAGAACAACTGAAATCCTAATTGTTTTGATAACTAACTTTTCAATTCCAATATTTTAAACAAAACTCATCGGTTTTAATTTTAAATTTAAAAACTACTTAGAAAGAGTGCGTATTTTAGTATAAATTAGATTTATCAAAAATATACCTCCTCATATTCGAAAGCAAGAAAATTCAACGACAAAAAAAAAAATTAAAAATCCAAATAAGATACAAAGACGTACACAATTTTTTATTTTTTATTTTATTTTAAAAATAAAAAGTCAAAAAGGACAATTTGAAAATTCCACTTATATCCACGTGTCTATTCATTGGCATTCCACTTCACTGTGAATATGATTCGAGAAACTATGGCCGCTGAGAAAATCTATTTCGTCCTTTAAAAAGTCCAACTTCATCGACTTGTACGGTTGTTCATCTTTTTTTAAAAAAAAATTAATTTTATAGTAACTAATCACCTAATCATACACATAGATACAGCCTAGTATTTACATTTAGAGAGAGCGAGAGAGAGAGAGAGAGAGGAAGGGGCAGTTTGCTAAATTTGCAAGCTTTTTTCTTACGTCATTGGCTTGTGCATTGATTCGTCTCAAGTGGTTGATTTTCCTCCATACTTCCGAGGTTATTTTCTTAATTCAGTTATGGTTTCTTTCTTATGTATACATTTTTTATTTTTTGGCTGTATTTGTTTTTTTGGATTGTTTTGTGTTTGCGTGCTTTTTAAGCTACCATTTTAGTTGGGGTAGGTTTCGGCTTGTGTCTGTTTCAATGATTTCTAGGAATCTAATTTAAATGGCATTCTTGATTGCAATTCACACTTGGTATATTACAATGTTTTTTTTTTTTTCCCGATTTTAACACGGGTGTGAACATCGTTTATGAACATTTAATGCTTAAAGGTCCGATCTTTTTGTTTAATTTCATCGTTTAGATGCTGAAAATGCTGAATTTTTCTTTAAGATTGTCATTCACGTCTATGATTTGTTAATCGAATTGAAACGGAGATCAGAGATCATTTTCTTTTATTGGCTTTGAAAGTGAACTGATAATCAAATCCAATTTGGTAGATTACTTTTAATCTCAATATAGTTTGATATGTGGTTATTCAAGTGCCTCCTTGCTTGTGTCAACTTTGCCTGTGTCAACTTCGTGATAGTAGTTGCATCAATTATTGGTTTGATTTCTATTTTCAACCAACTTTACCAATCTTTATGCTGTGGGGAGTTAGAAAATGGAAAAATATATATATGTGTGTGTGAGCATTTCCATAATACAATCATGTTTCAGGAGAATTTCATATAAAACATGATATTACTTATTTTGTGAATGCACTTTAGTACTTTTTATGTTGCTTATTAAAAATACAACGTACTGACTGAAGGCTAAAAAATGCGGAAAACTTCTTTTGCTTGTTCTTCAAGATCTTTTAAAGATCATGGTGCAAACGTGAAGACTGCCTACTTGTTATGCTATTTATTTAAGGTGAAAATGGATGACAAATGTGCTAGTCTCAGCATTACCTGAAAACTCTTTCTCTTGAAATTATTTCTGATAACAGATTCGTATTTAGCACTGAGGAATAGTAGTGGCAGATATAGATTACAAGTTCAGAAAGTAGACATTCATGTACATTGTTGAATGGAGGAATTATTTTTGCCTCCATGTCAGAAGCAGAACGTGCACACTCCTAGAAGATGTGTATCAAGCAGTAAAGATTTGTGGGTTGCTGTGCAACAGGGGTCAGTGTCTGTTGTAGACTCAACATTGGCATGGATGAAGAAAAATGGGGGAAACATCAATGCAAGGAATTCATTTGGTCTCACACCTCTTCACATCGCGACCTGGAGAAATCACATACCTATTGTTAGAAGGCTGCTTGCAGCTGGTGCAGACCCGAATGCGAGGGTCTGCTAAACCCTCTGATCCTTTTACTTTTCTACTCTTTCCGTTTTGATACTTCCTTCATACCTAGTCGCTTGACTCTGTTAATTATCAGATTGTGGGGTTTTCCTCTATCCTTCAGGTGTTGCGCTTGCGATATCGTGTTATCTTATATGTTACATGAAATTCAATGGTTTTGTGATTAATTGGCAAAAAGATGCAAAAATATTGGAGAGAGCAGAAATAAATTTAAACTTACAAGGTTTCTTAGTGCATAAATAAGAGTCCTACTTGATTGTTGAACTTGAATGTTTTTCTGCCATTTATCATGACAACAATTCCTTGAACAAATTAAATCTTATATTAGTATATAAGAATGTCAGAATTTGAAACATTCTATGTGTTGTCCTAAGAGTGGAAAAGTTATCTGGTATAGAGTTGAAGAGAGTCTTAGGAGACACTACTTTGGTCTCTTTGTGGTCTCACTTTACATTACTACTGATTATAATTTATACTATCAAATAACATGAAATCTTGTGGCAAAATTGTAAATTTAAGCCACATTCCAATTGCAATATGCTTAATTTATCGTTGTTGGGCCTCTCAGAGCTATGATGTGACTAATTGAAGTTTGTTAATTATATAGTTTCTTCATATAACTGTTTATTCTTTTCCCCAGCTTTATTGATATCCGCTCCCAGAAAATTCTGAGGCTTCTTCCTTCTCTAGATAGGAAACTTATGTTGTAAAATGCTTTATCCTCAGCACCGATTTGAATGAGGACAGAATATGTATTGCTAATTTCTGTCTTCCTATCTTTCTAACAGTATTGAAATATTATGACTGACAAATGGATTAGTTGGAAATTTTCTTGTATGATTGTGCTAATTACCTTTATCTTTGGTTGGAATTTTGTTCGAGAAGAATCTAAGAACAAGAAAAAGAACCTGTCTTATTGTTTGTCTTTCTAATTTTCCCAGTAATTGATAATTGATATGGCCACCAATTACTGCCTTGTGAACACAGTTTATATATTCAAGTTTATTCATGATGTTTTTAGGTAGGGTGATGCTACATGTACCCACAAACTTTCACACAATCTTTTACATCCCCCTCACATGGAGGGGGGCCCACGATTATTTTCCCAGTGGTTTTTGATTGTGTTTTCCATGCTGTTTCTGGATGATTTTATTAACAATATTATTATTATTATTATTTTTTTTTTTGTAAACCGTGAAGAATTCCCAGGAGAAATCATTTCAAATGGCACGAAATGTTTCTGTATAACAGCTCCCTCTTTTGGTGGGAGATGACAAGGGCTTCAACTGTCTATGATGCTTCAAAATCTTGTTCAGCTTTCTTAATGCAGAATATGTTCCATCCTTTCTGAATATCAGTTGATTTTTATTTTCAGGATGGTGAATCAGGATGGAGCAGCCTTCACAGAGCTATTCATTTTGGCCATCTTGCAGTTGCCTGTGTCCTCCTTCAGTCTGGTGCTTTTGTCACACTGGAAGACTTGAAATCTAGAACACCGATTGATCTCCTCTCCGGGCCTGTTATGCAGGCTGTTGGGAAGGGAACGGGTAAAGATTCTGGTATCGATTTGTATTCTGCTTCTATTTCCTATAGATAACTGAAGTAGTTGAGAGCAGCTTTCAAAACCATATTTTGTTTGTCAGTTGCCACCGAGGTCTTCAGCTGGGGGAGTGGTGTCAATTATCAACTTGGAACTGGGAATGCTCACATTCAGAAGTTACCATGCAAAGTTGATTCACTTCATGGCTCATTCATTAAATTGGTTTCTGCTGCAAAGTTCCACAGTGTGGCTGTTAGTTCACGCGGAGAAGTTTACACCTGGGGATTTGGAAGGGGAGGCCGTCTTGGGCATCCCGACTTTGATATACACAGGTAAAGGAATCACTTTAGCCGTTTTCAGCCATTACTGGAAACAAAAATAGTTTAGCCTTGTTTAATGAAGAGAACTCAAAATTTAAGAACTTGGAACCAACAGTGACTTCGGTTTTGGCTTAATGATTGTGATTACTTTCCTTTCTTTTATTAAATATTTTCAGATTTGGTTTTCATCGTCAATTGTCATGCTCCTGTTTGAACTTAATTAAGTGTATTGGTGTCGATGGACCTGAATAATAAAAGGTTATATATTTCAGGTTTCATTTCGTCTGCTCCACCTTTTTTTCACTATTCTGTGGCTTTTTGAAGGGAAGTGTTAAGAGAAAAAATATGTCCATCTCTGAAGTGTCTCATTTCTATTAAATTTATTATGAAGAATCAATGTCCGAAAAAAGGATTTTTCTTGCCCTACTCCGGTGTCTGGAAGGAGATGATTTGTCTAGTTTTTTAAAATCTTAGAGTGGGTTACACAGTCAGTTTCATCATTTATAAACGACATTTCCATCAGTTAAAGTAAAAAACGTGCTTTAAGAAAATGGAGAATGCTTGAATTCATTTTCTTTGTATTTTCTGGTACAAATTTTTGAATGATTTCCATTTTTGCAGTGGTCAAGCAGCAGTCATCACTCCACGTCAAGTGACTTCAGGTTTAGGTGCACGTCGTGTAAAGGCTGTTGCTGCAGCTAAACATCACACTGTTGTTGCAACAGAGGGTGGGGAGGTTTTTACATGGGGTTCTAATAGAGGTAAAATTGTATTGGTTTTATTTATTGTATTGTTCATGTTAGCCTCTGTAGTTCTCATTCTAAGGGTATTCACCTCCTTGTTCATTGATCAGGCTGAATGGGAAATGGATTAGTTCTACAATTAGCTGCATTTTAGTTGGTTTTTCCTTTTAGTTCAATTTGTATGTAGGGCAACATGCAATTGGTGGAATGGGATAACCTTTCTTGCTACAGTTAATTTTGTATCTGATCTTTATGGTTTTTACGGAGTTGACTCTTTCTAACAATATGTTGTAGAGGGCCAACTTGGCTATACTTCTGTTGACACCCAGCCGACACCTCGGAGAGTGAGTTCCTTGAAGTCAAGAATAGTTGTTGTTGCTGCAGCAAACAAACACACTGCTGTAGTTTCAGAGGCAGGTGAAGTTTATACATGGGGTTGCAATAAAGAGGGCCAGCTTGGTTATGGCACCTCTAACTCAGCATCAAACTACATCCCTAGAGTGGTTGAATACCTGAAGGGAAAAGTTCTAACTGGAGTTGCCGCAGCTAAGTATCACACTATTGTTCTAGGATCTGATGGAGAGGTATGTCAAAAATGTTCAACTATTTCTCTTGTTGTATTTAGTAACAAGGCGAATTTTCTATGGCATATGGTTATTGTTGTTGAACTCTATCTTTTGGCAGGTGTTCACTTGGGGCCACCGGCTTGTTACTCCAAGACGTGTGGTCATTGCGAGAAATATTAAAAAACTTGGGAATACTACACTAAAGTTCCATCGCATGGAACACCTTAATGTAGTTGCTGTAGCTGCTGGGATGACACACAGCATGGCTCTTACAGATGATGGTGCATTATTCTTCTGGGTGTCCTCCGATCCTGATCTTCGATGCCAGCAGGTTTTATTTTATTTTACTATATGAAGTGTGGCTTTCATTTGTTGGAATGTCCGTACTGAACATGGTAGTATTTTGTTTATATATAGGTATATTCACTGTGTGAGAGGAATATCATTAACATATCTGCTGGGAAGTACTGGACTGGTGCTGTTACTGTTACTGGTGATGTTTATATGTGGGATGGAAAAAAAAGGAAAAAATGAACCACCTGCTCCGACTCGGTTGCACGGAGTGAAGAAGGCAACTTCAGTTTCAGTTGGCGAGACACATCTACTGATTGTTACTTCTCTCTATCATCCTGTCTTTCTTCCCAGTATAGTTGGGGGTACTCAGATGCTAAAAGTCCAGGATGAATTAGATGAACTGCATGAAGGTTTTACATTCAATGATTTAGAATCCGAGGAAGTGTCCTTCGCTGTGGAAAAGGTTGAAATTAGGAATTGCGCAGGACCAAGTTCAAGAAACTTTTCTGTGAACAGGACAGCTCCAAGTTTGAAAAGTTTCTGCGAGAAAATGGCTGCAGATCATTTGGTAGAGCCACGAAATGCTATACAACTGCTAGAAATTGCAGATTCACTTGGAGCAGATGATCTCAGAAAACATTGTGAGGTATACATGCAACCCATCTCATATTGTTAGCTGCATTACCTTGTAGTGCTAAAATATGAAATAAAAATTCTGGATGCAATTCATGTTTCTGGTTTTTTGGATTCCTGTTGGATATGTTAAAAAATCTAGCTGCACTCATTCTCCTAAATTCTACTATGTATTAAAATATGATACATGTGTACTACGATGTTTTGGGGCAAGGTTGACAATTTATAGAGACTCACACCCCCACTGCATGACATTCTCATTGCACACTTTCACATTATCATCAATTGTGTTAAAATGGAAGGCCGTGACAATTGGTGAGTAGAAAACCCTGCAGGATTAGTAGCATGCCCATTGTCTTAGGGCACGAGCCATTTTTTAGAAACTTGTTGATCACTTCAGTCCACAATTTTCTTGGGTCTTTGCCTAATGCGGTTTTATCTTGACACGTCATTAATTGCAGAAGACCTTGCTGCTAAGAGAAATAGCATTACCTTCTTAGTGAACATCATTATCATTCCTCTGAAATTATATAGGTTGCAATTTTACTTTTGGAAGCTAATAAGATAATAATCATGAATTTCTTTATACTAAAGGACGTGTGAAATTGCTGCAGGATATTGCCATCCGGAACCTTGATTATATTCTTACAGTCTCACCACAAGCTTTTGCCAGCACTTCATTGGATATTCTGGTAAGTCTCGAGAAACGTTTGGATATGAAGTCGTCAGAACCATGGAGTTATCGTAGACTTCCAACCCCCACTGCTACATTTCCTGTCATTATTAATAGTGAAGATGAGGATAGCGAGAATTATTTACTTAGGACACGTGACCACGGTAAAAATAAATCAAGCTTTAAAAATGAAGGAGCTCAGAAATCAGAGAGCTTTCTACAACCCTATGATGTTGCAAAGGAGGGCATTTCCAAACAAGTGCGAGCTTTGAGGAAAAAGTTGCAACAGATTGAGTTTCTTGAAGAGAAGATGTTCAAAGGACAGCCCCTCGATGACCAGCAGGTTGAAAAGCTTCTGATGAGGTCAGCATTGCAGAGCTCACTTTCTGAGCTTGGCATGCCTACTGAAACAGTAAAGACAAAGGCATATTCGTCCTTGGAAGAAAAAGATGGTAGAAAAGGGGCATCTAGAAAGCAAAGGAGAAAGAGCAAACTGAAGGCAGCACAAATGGATGAGGTGCCTAACAATAATGAAATATGTTCTGAATCAGACCCCATAAAAGCTTTCCTAGATATTGAAGTTTCACAAGTCACAAACAAGGTAGGGATTTCAATATATCCTCGCTAATCTTTTGATGAGCAAAAGTCAACAACATTCATCTACTATCTGGCTTATTAGGGTGGATCTACATTTATATTAAATTTGCTTGAGTTGACTGTTTGTTGTGAGATTTATAACTTTGAATAAAGCAAAACAAGTGACATCAGCTATGACTGTTTTGTTGGGCTACTTTCATATTGGTTTATATGAGATTTTTTGGGAAGTTTTTGAATAATGAAGTCAGAGGACTTCTAATTCCGTTTGTAACATTTTTACTTGTTCAGAAACTGTAGAGGAACGAATTAATTATTCACTACTACCGCATTATTTTATATCTGTTGAAAGTGTGTTTATAACATAATGCATCTTATTCTGAAACTTTTTCTCAGAAAGGTGATGTAATTAACAAAAGTTGCCAAATATTTGAGTGTTCATGCTACAGTTAATTCAATATGATTGAGTAAATGACCCTGAATTGATCATATCCCTACTTGTCATTCAGGAGAAAGATGCACATATGAAGAGTGCTGAGGCCAGCCAAGAGACCAAAATTTCTGAAGTTTGCAATAAGAATGCAATTGCAGACATTCCAAAAAGTAAGATTGCATCTCCTGCTTCTTCCAAGAGAAAGAATAAAAAAGGTGGGCTCTCAATGTTCTTGAGCGGTGCCCTTGATGATGTTCCAAAAATTATTGCCCCTTCTCCAATGATACCCAAAATTGAGGGTCCTGCTTGGGGTGGTGCTAAAATTTCAAAGGGATCTCCCTCACTTCGTGAGATACAGGATGAGCAGAGCATAACCAGGGCAATTAAACCTACACCAATTAAATATCAAGTGGAGGAGCTTTCTGATGGCTGTAGTGTTGGGAAGCTTCAACTAAGTTCATTTTTGTCTTCCACCCCAATTCCCGTGGTCCCAGGAAGGACGACTCCAGTATCTGAGGGAGAAAGAAATACTCCTCCTTGGGCTGCATCCGGAACTCCACCTTCTCTTTCCCGTCCCTCTCTCAGGGACATCCAGTTGCAACAGGTGATTATTTTCCTCTGTTTCATGGTAACATGGAACCCTGCCACGGTGCTTGTGGTTTTTTCTTTTTTTTCCTCTGCACAAGTATCAGATGTGAAGGTAAGGGGCTACTTCCAATTTCTGAGGTCTTTGTGACATTCGTGTTGCAGATATCTCATGTATTCATTTAAATGGGAAAGAATTTTAAATTCTAATCCTCTCTAAGACGCATTCTGTACTGCTTTTAATTTTTCATTTTGCTGTTATCTTTTAGCAGTGGCTAATGCTTTTGCATGTTGGCTAGTAAATTAGTAATCCTACTACTATATAATGTGTAAGTCTAAATTTTGTTAACCCCCTTTTCGCTCTTCCTTCTGAGGTGAAGGAGAGAGAGGAAACAGAGAAAGGTCTCGTCTTGTGTTAGTTCTTTTTTGCCTGTATTCAATATCCTGCTGTTCATTTGCTGAAATTTATGTTTTATCAAATTACTTTTTCTTATTACTTGTTTTCTTATATAATGTTGCAGTTATCTTTTAGCAGTGGCTAATGCTTTTGCATGTTGGCTAGTAAATTAGCAATCCTACTACTATATAATATGTAACTCAAAATTATGTTAACCCCCTTTTCGCTCTTCCTTCTGAGGTGAAGGAGAGAGAGGAAACGGAGAAAGGTCTCGTCTTGTGTTAGTTCTTTTTTGCTTGTATTAAATATTCTGCTGTTCATTTGCTGAAATATATGTTTCATCAAATTACTTTTTCTTATTACCTGTTTTCTTAACAACTTTTCTCCAGGGAAAAAAGCACCAAGGTATTTCTCATAGCCCAAAGACAAGGACCACTGGATTCTCTGTGATGAGTGGTCAAGGTTCACCATCAGAATCTGGGGGTGTGAACCGCTGGTCCAAACCAGAGATTGATGCACCATCATCAATTCGTTCGATTCAGATTGAGGAGAGTGCCATGAAGGACCTCAAACGCTTTTACAGCAGTGTTAGGATTGTAAACAATCAGCCATAGGGAGTTCAGCAGTAGCAAGTTCTTCCTCTTCCTGCTTTTCAGGTAGGACTTTGCCGTCAATGACTGTACAGATAATCTCGACGTGCATCTAATTTCTCTCTTTCGAGGTAGTTTTCTGATCGTTGTTCAGCTTTCACCTTTATTTCACTACGTTCCAACATAATTATGCATCCTTGGATGACCAATGCACAGAAGCATGAAGAATGGCTCCATGCTTTGCACAGGCTTGATTTCTTTTCAACCCTTTGTAGAGTTAATAAATAAGCCATTTGATTTTTGTAATGTATAATAAAATTGACGATGCCTTATTCATTTCCCAAATGACGACCTGAGGAGTGGTGCTGGGTTTTTGTAAATCCTGCAATAGCTTTAGCAGCACGTTGTCGTTCATGCTGATGTGCTTCCTTCGGCTTAAGTTTCTGTATAATCTATTCATCAACAGTTTCTGAAATAATCACTTCGCAATGCCACATCTCGACCTTGTAACTTTTGTCGATATCATATGCAAACAAGTGATTTCTTATTCAATATTCTTGTTAATAAAGTTTCTAAATGTTGAGCATGGACACAGTAGTTGGTTACTTGTGGCCTTGTTGCTATATTCTCGCAATGTTTCGTCTTTTGTATCTACTTTATACAGAATTGGGTCGACTGTATGCTACACATAAATACATGTATTAGACATGAATGCAGATATACGTATGTATCACAAGCGAGTTTACGCTTGTATATGTGTGCAATAAATACTTATACGTAGTGTGTGTGTGTGTATAGATTGGTAAAAATGTGCCAAAAGTGTGTAAATGTGTTAGGTTTGCTCTAAACATGAAAATAGATTAATCGACACTAAAGTAAATCAAAACGAGGCATCTATTACTGCTAAAGCATAAGCCGTAGTAATAGTAACGGTCTACATTCATATTACCATTGTTTTGGTACAGGTTGATTCTGACACAAGTTTCGAGGAACTTTGATGAGAACTAAACTCTTGTTTGGTATGATTAAAAATCAAATTTTCAGTAAATTTTGATAAAAATTAAATGTATGGTTACGTTACACCAAACATGGATATATGGTTTGTCAGCATAGAAAATTTAACTCTTGACCAGCCGTGGCACTCCCACTTTCTAAAGCTTGATTGAGCTAATTGACCTTTCATTTAGAGGTTTAGCATCGTTGCGAAGTTTTGCCCCGAACTAGCATCAACAAAGTTGATGGTATATTGCTATTTTCTTGTTATATAACTTAAAAGCAATATGTTAGAAAAGCGTTTATAAACTATTTAAATTATAAATAAATAAAATTGAACGGAGGATAAGTCTCAAAATATTGAATAAAAAGTGATTTGACTATTTAAAAAAATAAATAAATTATAAGCACGTTCCAAAAATAAGCGTAGCAAATAACAAGTATGCAAGTTCTTGTCCCCCTCTCAGCATGCTTAATTCCTTGGTCTTCCCATTATTTTCAGTGCTAATCTCCTCTCCACGAAGATATAACCTAAAAAGCCTCTGCCCACTCTCTCTCTCTCTAAAAAAGCCTTAGAACAAGACAACACCATACCTCAAAAACCCACAAGCTTTTCTTTATTTTAAGCTTTATGTGACCTGTCTATCATGTGCTTGTCGGCATAGATTCATTTTCTTCTTCTTGTTTTATATAATGTACCCCTCTCTCTCTCTCTCTCTCTCACCATTTGAAGTGTGAAATTGAGTGCCTGCAGCTTTTTCTTATGTAGGGTTTTGATTCCACCTTTCTTTTGTAGGGTTTTGATTGCTCAATCACAATTCACAAGTCCACAACAAGCAGAGATAGAGAGAAGAAAGTGGGGTGTTTGGAGTGAAGGCTGTTCCAAGATCAACACCAGCCAGTTCCATTATTTTGCATGTTCTTGATTACTGATAATTAAAGGAATTAATGGTCTCGGACCAGGCTTCATTCCTCACGCTTCACTTTCCATTAATGGATGAACAAGAAACTACCTTCAAAAGCTGAACTGATCCTTTGATCAAATTATTCGTCCGTTAATCTCTCGTTCAGATCAATAAAAAAACCAAGAAATTCGAAGGTAAACTTTGATCTTCTGGTTATACATTAATTATTTTATTAAGATGATAGCTAGGTCTGGTAATCTAACTTTTTTTATTTATTAGTTTATATTTTTCAAAAAAGTTCATTCTTAATCCAAGTCTGATAATCTTCTATGTGAATTGTGTACATATTGATAGATTTAATTTTTGTTCATTTTTAAGAAAATAGTTATCTCATAGTATTTCCTTAATTTGTTTTGTCTGCTGAACTATATGTCGATTTCTTTTTTTCTAATTTTTCTTGAGCATTAGTTAGTAATTTCTGATCAATGGCAGTTCATTGTTTAATTTATATATAATTCCTATTTTCAATCTTCAATCCTTATAAATTTATACAGCTCGCTAGATCTTACCACTTCGCTTACTATCAGCTATTTGGCTGTACTTAAACGTGTGCTTTTGTTGTGCTAACGTGAACATTAAAATCGAAAAGAAGAAGAACAATATGATCGCCGCATAGAAATTTAAGTGGTTCGTCAATGCACGTGCAAAAATCCACTAACTTCAAAGAAGGGTTGCATAAAGTTATTTGTACAGAACCCTAATCTTGAAATTACCCCTACAATACCTTACCACACCGTACCTAATGTAACCCTATCGGCCCCTATATACAAAAATATGAGCCACCTAATCAATAGTCATGTGTTTAGCTATTTTTCTCAGCAATATGTCTACAAGATGCCCATAAAACAAGTAAGTTTTAGGTTTCAATTACCATTATCAATTTTCCTGCAACCTTGGTAAATCAGATTGAATATTTTTGCTTTTCTGTACTCTGTTTACAAGCCCAGAATATGCATTTCTCGTACAGTCTTCCCTATTCTCTCTTTAATTTGAAGTTGGAAATGTACAAAATTAAAGAAACCCCAGAATCCACATCTCTAAGATCTCTTTGTCGTGGACTTTCCCCACATAAAAGTCTGTTGATAGGACATGCACAAGTCCTTTAGGAACAGTTACATTTCTGAAAGACTTTGATTATTATAAGAAACAAATCATTCGTTAATTGTTTTGTCTCCCACAGTTAACATATATGTAGCAGTGTAGTTTCCGATGATCCTCTGTACGCTGAGGTTTGTACTTCCAAGGAACTGTGCAATATAGTGAACCAAATATTATTAGAGATTCTGCTGAAAGACTTAGGCCCTGTTCTCTTTACTGTTTTCAAGTCGTTTTCTGTTTTCGATTTTTCAAAACGGTGAAAACGTGTTCTCTTTTCCGTTTTCGAAAACGTATTTTCGAAAACACCAAAAAAAATGCTGAAGAAAACAGAAAACAGGGAAAATGTCGTTTTGGGCATTTTCTGTTGAAAACTCGAAAAAATTGAAAAACGCGGGAAACAAGTTTCTATCAAAAAAAAAAAAAGTTAAAAAAGGAAAATCCTCTTCATTTCTCTCTCTCATTTCCCACTGTGAGTGAGAGAGAGAGAGAGAGAGAGAGAGAGAGAGTGACGGGAGGGAAGGGGCTTCGCCCCCTTCCTCCGATTCCACCACCACCGCCGACGGCGGTTGGTGGCAGCGCCACCACTTATGGTAGTGGTGGCGCTGGTGCAGTAAATTTGGCGCGGATTGAAGGCTAAACCGAGGTGTTAGGGGTTCGAGCTTTTGGGTTTATTGGCTCGGATTCTTGGGTTTTTCTGGTAGTGTTCGAGCTGCAAATGGGTGGCGAAGTGAGGTAAGTCCATGGGTTTTCATGTTTTCTTGGTTTTGTGGTTGATTGTGTGATGCTGGTGAGGTGAACTTGTGGAGGTGTTGCAGGTGGTTGTCGATTTTGGAGGTGAAGATGGTGGTGGTTTTGGAGTTCGAATTTGTGACTGTGGCAGCTGTGTTGGAGGCTGTAGCTTGGGGTTTTGGCTTAGTGCAGTGTCTGGGTTGAGGTGAGCTTCGGTTTGGTGGTTCGGGTCGATGGCCGTGCGGTGTTGTTGGTCTCGTGAGCTGGAGGTAGTGTTGTTAGTGATGGTGTAAGCTGCTGGTTGTTGGTTTGGTGAGTTGGGGATGGAAGCTGAGGCTCGAGTGTGTGTAGCAGTTAGGTTGAGGTCTCGTTTTTGCAGCTTGGTGGTCTTTTGCAGTGGGTAGTTTGAGGTGGTTCGCATGACTTGGTCTCCGTTTTGGTGATGGTGAAACGGGTGGAGTCTGCTGGTGAAGGTGGGGGTGTTGAGCTAAGGAGATGGTGGTGTTGATGCTATTTTCTAGCATCACGCTTGAATCGAAAAATTGAGGGAGGGGAGAAACTTACCAAAAATAGCTGCTGTCAAATTATGTGTCGAAAATCTTTAAAGACAACTGGAGAGCGGAAGATGTTGTAATAGATTTGGACAGTGATGCGGTTGAATATTCAATCAGTGATGTTGCTGATGATGACTCTTGACTTCAATTAAGAATAGTAATTCTTGTAGTTCATTTTAGAACACAACAATCTATACTTGGGAACTACCGAATTTCGTTTATAGCTGGTGAACTTGCTTGCTTCGAATGAAAATGCAACTTTCTCTAATGTTTCAAGATTAAATCAGTTGGGATTGGATTAATGCATTGCAGAGTTGTAATAGCAAATTCAGTATTAGATTCCTTACCATCGTTGATTCACATTCTTGCTTAGGATGGTAAAACATAAAATTTACATATATTTAATTAAATGTGTTTTAGATATTTTTTGAATCATTGGAAATGATATTAGTAGTACGAAAATAATACAGTATAGGAAGTATTAAGGAAGAAAAATGATCTGAAATATTCCTAATAATATTGTCCATTTTTTTTCAAATATTGAGTATCAAACATGCACCAAATGAATATGACACCAAATGTCATCAATATGGATATCTGATCTCGATAAGATTGATTTCAAAATATTTATTATCATGTCAACTTGAGATTAGTGCTCCTTTTTTTGCAACTTGATTAGGTTTGGTTGTAACCTGGTGCTGGTTAATTTTTGTAACAAGTTATGTACAAGGACAAAAACAAGGACTTGCCAAATTTAATTTAGGTTTTATTTTTTATATCTAGAAAAAAATATTTTATTTCAAGATTCACCAATTTCAAAATGTAAATATTATTTAATACTATATTAACATTAAACCATTAAAATTTATTGAATAATCAGATTTTTTAAATAAAATATTATTTTAAAAAATTCTCAAAATTTCAAAGTAAACGCGTTTTCCATTTTTACGTTTTCGAAAACAGTTTTTCAGAACAACAAAAAGAACGCATTTTCAAAAATTTCAAAACAGACACTCAAAACACAAAACACAAAACGAATTCAAAACTCAAAATACAAAACTGAAACACAAAGAGAACGCCCCCTTAATTTCTTTCATGTTTTGGTAAATTTCTATTACTGGTGTGGATGAAAATGACCAACACATTTAGGGGATGTTTGAGCCCTTTTTTTTTTAAACTCTTTTTAAACTACATGTTCTCCAATAAAATAATATTACACGTAAATCGAATTTTTTCTTAATTTTTAATCACACAATTTTCAAAAATGACTATTCAAAAATGTATTTTTTCTCTAAAAATGGGGTTCAAACAAGGGCTTAATTACCAGGGAAATAATATGCCGTTGGGAAGTTTGTTTATTAGTACTTACAAAATTTATGGATCTCAATTCCGACTTTCCGATATAAAGTTGGTATCTTTTTCCATTAAGCTCTTCATTCCACTTGGAAATACAGGAAGTTTCCATCTTTACGTGCTCCAGGAGAGTTCTGAAGATGTTTCGATGTCTTGACAATGCTATTTGCTTAGAAAGCTCGGTATTTCATTGGTGAATTTCATAGAGTAGTGTGTTTTTAGTCATGTATGGAACCTGTATTCCTATTTCCTTCAATCTTTTATCTATCATGGTATGTAATTGGTACGAGACTTTTGGTCATCGTGGATATGGTTATTGTGCACAAGATATTGAAGAATGTTTTACTTATGAAAGAGATCTTCATGATGTTGAGATTGAAGAATCTAGAAGACAATTGCACCAAATCCAACCAAGTTTGGAGTAATTTGAACTATTTCAACATGTTAATCCTTGAGGATACAAATTCTTGTTGTTGGCCAACAAATTGATTTTGGTTAGAATCATTATCGGAAATAATAAAATGATTTTGTTGATACATTTGAGTAATTAACAACTTGAGAATTGATGTCCATTTGAATTAAAGGAGCTAGCAATCACCAATATGTTCATATTGGTGACTTTGTTGTGATCAAAGAAGCATTACGAAATATGCCTCTAGAAAAATCAGAGTTATAGCTATTCGTACCTTTAGAACTGCCCCGAATCATGCCGATCATCTTATACAAGACTTTTATGATGCAGTACACATACTCAACATTGCGACTATTTTACACCCATAGCATCTCTTCCAATCAAGTCTGCATATAGGATGAGTTCAAAGGAGCATAAGGAACCTCAACAAGAAGTGTTGGACTATGGACACCACATATCTCTATATTAGTATAATATTGTTCACTTTGGGCCTAAACTCTCATGGATTTCCTTTTTAGCTTTATCCCAAAAGGCCTCATACCAATGGAGATATTATCCATACTTATAAACCTATGATCATCCCCACTTCTAGCCAATATGGGACTTTAGTCGCACGCCCAACAATCCTCCCCATGAACAAAGGACCACCGAGCCTCCCCTCAAACGATCATCAATCCGTCAACTCGAGAGCTTGCTCTATCCAGGTCAACTCCTCTTCACCGTGTTGGGGTCAAGACACGTCCATGAAGTATCCGGAGAACACCGCCTGTCCAATAAAGCTCATCTACGGATCTCATCACGAGCAGACCGAGGCTCACCACCTTCGTTAGGCATTTCGAGGAATTCATCCACATGGCTAAGTTTGGGGCTTGGCTCTGATACCAAATATTGGACTATGGGCACCACATATCTCCACATTTGTATGATATTGTCCACGTTGGGTTTAATCCCTCATGAATTTGCTTTTGGGCTTTATCGCCTCGTACCAATGGAGATATTGTCCGTATTTATAAACTCATGATACTCCCCACTTCTAGCCAATGCAGGACTTTGGTCACACACCCAGCAAGAAATTAATGAAATCTTGTTAAATGAGCAAAAAAAGTCGAGGTCAAATTCTTTTCTTATTCTCAATAAGAGGAGTGATGAAGGGACATTGTATTTTAATCATAGATGATTAGACAAGTCATGATTAGACTAGTCAATGATGTGCAGGGACGGAGTAAGGATTTTGGTTTAGGGGACCAACAATGGTGGACAATACTGCAATAGTCGGTGATCGACAATACTCGAAGGGTTATTGGAATTGAAAAAGAAAAAAAAAATTATATCTCAAATATTAAGTTATATGTCAAGTATATGTTGTCAACTTTACTAGTCCAAAAATTTACTCTGGCATCTCAAGTGAGGAAAATTTAATGCTTGTTACGGGCCTGTGTCAGACCCGCCACCTCGCCCGCCACATGTCCGTATACGTGGCCCAAGCCACGCGTCGGCCGAGGTGATTGAACATGGGCCGAGGTGATTGAACGTCGGCCGAGGTGATTGTACATGGGACGAGCTGATTGTACATGCCGAGGTGATTGCATGAGGAACGAACTGAACACGCGCCAGCGAATGAACCGGACTCATCCACAAGTACTCAGTGGATGCAAAGGCCCGCACTCCGCTTCTACAACGCTGCAACGCTTCACCTGCCACACCTCGCCTCTACAAAGATCTTTTGTACAAAGATCTTTCCAAAGTCAAGTTCCCGAGTGATTGATGGGACGTGAGGCAGGCTACAAACGGTCAATTCAGCTGCTATGTCAGATAGCGTTCAATGCCAGCCAACCTATGGATGGACAGATTGACGCCTAGGAGAGAACGGCCCTTCAGGATCTGAAGCCACGTGTCCTACCATCCGACGGCTCTCCTCTTCCCATGCTTAGTATAAATACCCCCTCTCCACAATGAAGAAAGGTTCCCATTCTAATCCTAGCATTCTAGTCTTTTTAACTCAAAAAGACTTTCAATATATTTATACACACTTGATCGACCACTTCCCGGCGAGTGTTCCACCGTCGGCGAACCCTTTTCCGGTTGAATCTAAAACTGACTTGACCGTCGGAGTGCTTGCGGCCGCTCTCACCCCCTCCGGGAGAGGCCACGAGTGACTAACGGCGTGCTACGTGTGCAGGAAGAGCTGACTTGAAGACCTATCATGTTGGCCACGTGTCCGAGCCATTTTTCGAGGTCAACAGATTGGCGCCGTCTGTGGGAACTTGCTTAAACCACGAGCTTCCCCACTAAAAAGTTGTTTGAATATCCGGTTGATATTCCCCATTGAAAAAGGGTTTCATTCTTGAAAGAAAAGTAAAGGCAATACACTAAGTATTGCTCTTGGAAGAAGAGAATTTGTAACTCCAAAACAATGAGTTCCAGCAATGAAGACGTGGGCTCAAGGAGGGTGATGAGGATCTCCGAAGAAGAGGTCATCCAAAATAATGCCACCCCAAAGGCCTTGTCGAAAGGGCAGAAGAACTGATGTGCGACAAACTACTTAGGTAGCTCAAATGCTACCAATATGAGAAGGATCATCTTGGAAAGTGAGAGGCCACTAAAGAAGTGGACTTGAATAAGGAAACTCCCTAAAAGGGAGGCCTCTGAAGAAGAGGCCATGAAGAGAAGAGCCCTGAAAAATGGGTCATATTTGAGGAATGTAAAGGCCTCATCCCGCCTAGGCACCTCGCCCTGCAAAAGGCCTCAACCTTGCCTAGGCTACTTGGCGTTTCAAAGGCATCATCCTTGCCTTCTCACTTCGGCCATCCAAAGGCCGCATCCCGCCTAGGCACCTCGGCAAAAGGCCTCGCTTTACTAGGCTACTTGTCGTTCAAAGGCATCATCCTTGCCTTCTCCCGACCGTCGAAGGCCGCATCCCTCCTGAGCACCTCGGCAAAAGGCCTCAACTTTGCCTAGGCTACTTGGCGTTTCAAAGGCATCATCCTTGCCTTCTCACTTCGGCCGTCGAAAGGCCGCATCCCTCCTAGGCACCTCGGCCTGCAAAAGGCCTCAACTTTGCCTAGGCTACTTGGCGTTTCAAAGGCATCATCCTTGCCTTCTCACTTCGGCCATCCAAAGGCCACATCCCGCCTAGGCACCTCGGCCTGCAAAAGGCCTCAACTTTGCCTAAACTACTTGGCGTTTCAAAGGCATCATCCTTGCCTTCTCACTTCGGCCGCGCAAAGGCCGCATCCCGCCTAGGCACCTCGGCCTGCAAAAGGCCTCAACCTTGTCCTAAACTACTTGGCGTTTCAAAGGCATCATCCTTGCCTTCTCACTTCGACCGCGCAAAGGCCGCATCCCGCCAGCACCTCGGCACCGCAAAGGCCTCAACTTTGCCTAAACTACTTGGCGTTTCAAAGGCATCATCCTTGCCTTCTCACTTCGGCCGCGCAAAGGCCGCATCCCGCCTAGGCACCTCGGCCTGCAAAAGGCCTCAACCTTGTCTAGGCTACTTGGCGTTTCAAAGGCATCATCCTTGCCTTCTCACTTCGGCCATCCAAAGGCCGCATCCCGCCTAGGCACCTCGGCCTGCAAAAGGCCTCAACTTTGCCTAGGCTACTTGGCGTTTCAAAGGCATCATCCTTGCCTTCTCACTTCGGCCGTCGAAAGGCCGCATCCCTCCTAGACACCTCGGCCTGCAAAAGGCCTCAACTGCCTGAGCTGCTATGGCGTTTCAAAGGCATCATCCTTGCCTTCTCACTTCGGCCGCCCAAAGGCCGCATCCCGCGTCCGAGCACCTCGGCTGCAAAGGCCTCAACTTTGCCTAGGCTACTTGGGCGTTTCAAAGGCATCATCCTTGCCTTCTCACTTTGGACGCGCAAAGGCCGCATCCCGCCAGCACCTCGGCCTGCAAAGGCCTCAACTTTGCCACAGGCTACTTGGCGTTTCAAAGGCATCATCCTTGCCTTCTCACTTCGGCCATCCAAAGGTTGCATCCCGCCTAGGCACCTCGGCCTGCAAAAGGCCTCAACTTTGCCTAGGCTACTTGGCGTTTCAAAGGCATCACCCTTGCATTCTCACTTCGGCCGCGCAAAGGCCGCATCCCGCCTAGGCACCTCGGCCCGCAAAGGCCTCAACTGCCAAGCTACTTGGCGTTTCAAAGGCATCATCCTTGCCTTCTCACTTCGGCCCGCGCGAAGGCCGCATCCCGCTCTAGGCACCTCGGCCTGCAAAGGCCTCAACACCTAGGCTACTTGGCGTTTCAAAGGCATCATCCTTGCCTTCTCACTCGGCCATCCAAAGGCCGCATCCCGCCTAGGCACTCGGCCTGCAAAGGCCTCAACCTTTGCCTAAGGCTACTTGTCGTTTCAAAGGCATCATCCTTGCCTTCTCACTTCGGCCGTCGATCCATCCAGATCCTCAGGCTTTGCCCGCAAAGGCCTCAACTTTGCCTAGCTGCCAGCGTTCAAAGGCATCATCCTTGCCTTCTCACTCGGCCGTCGAAGTTGTCGCATCCCTCCTAGGCACCTCGGCCTGCAAAGGCCTCAACTGCCTGGGCTACTGCCAGCGTTTCAAAGGCATCATCCTTGCCTTCTCACTTCGGCCATCCAAAGGCCACATCCCGCCTAGGCACCTCGGCTGCAAAGGCCTCAACTTTGCCTAGACTACTTGGCGTTTCAAAGGCATCATCCTTGCCTTCTCACCGCCGCGCAAAGGCCGCATCCCGCCTAGGCACCTCGGCCTGCAAAAGGCCTCAACCTTGTCTAGGCTACTTGGCGTTTCAAAGGCATCACCCTTGCCTTCTCACTTCGGCCATCCAAAGGCCGCATCCCGCCTAGGCACCTCGGCCTGCAAAAGGCCTCAACTTTGCCTAGGCTACTTGGCGTTTCAAAGGCATCATCCTTGCCTTCTCACTTCGGCCGCGAAAAGGCCGCATCCCGCCTAGGCACCTCCGCCAGCAAAAGGCCTCAACTTTGCCTAGGCAACTTGGCGTTTCAAAGGCATCATCCTTGCCTTCTCACTTCGGCCGCGCAAAGGCCGCATCCCGCCTAGGCACCTCGGCCTGCAAAAGGCCTCTACTTTGCCTAGGCTACTTGGCGTTTCAAAGGCATCATCATTGCCTTCTCACTTCGGCCGTACAAAGGCCGCATCCTGCCTAGGCACCTCGGCCTGCGAAAGGCCTCAACCTTGCCTAGGCTACTTGGCGTTTCGAAGGCATCATCCTTGCCTTCTCACTTCGGCCATGCAAAGGTCGCATCCCGCCTAGGCACCTCGGCCTGCAAAGCTCTCACATTGGCCTAGGCACTTTGTCTATGCAAGACATATTCTTCCCCTTGCGAAGGTGCATACGCCCCCACGGGCGGGGCCACCTCAAGGATGTCCGCTTCATCAGGGGAGGTGCGGGTGCCACTTCTGATGAAGCGAATCAGCAGTGTTCTCACACTGTGCCTTCCGAGTCCGGATCGAGATGCCATGGAAGAAGCCCTGCGAAGGTGCATACGCCCACGGCGGGCGGGCCACTCAAGGATGTCCACTTCATTAGGAGAGGTGCGGGTGCCACTTCTAATGAAGCGGATTAGCAACGTTCTTGCACATTCTTCCCCTTGCGAAGGCGCGTACGCCCCCACGTGCGGGGCCACCTCAAGGATGTCCACTTCATTAGGAGAGGTGCGGGTACCACTTGTAATGAAGCGAATTAGCAATGTTTTTGCATATTCTTCCCCTTGCGAAGGCGCGTACGCCCCCACGTGCGGGGCCACCTCAAGGATGTCCGCTTCATCAGGGGAGGTGCGGGTGCCACTTCTGATGAAGCGGATCAGCAGTGTTCTCACACTATGCCTTCCGTGGCTGGATCAGATGCCATGGAAGAAGCCCTTGCGAAGGTGCATACGCCCCCACGGGCGGGGCCACCTCAAGGATGTCCACTTCATTAGGAGAGGTGCGGGTACCACTTCTAATGAAGCGGATTAGCAATGTTCTTGCACATTCTTTCCCCTTGCAAAGGTGCGTACGCCCCCACGGGCGGGGCTACCTCAAGGATGTCCAATTCATTAGGAGAGGTGCAGGTGCCACTTTTGATGAAGCGGATCAGCAATGTTCTCACACATTCTTTAGCTGGGACTTCGCTCCTTCATACAACTTTCCTCAAAGTTGCCAATGCTCGTCACTTCGTCTGTCAGCTGGGACTTCGCTCCTTCAGCTAGGACTTTGCGTTGCTACAGCTTTCCAAAGAGTTGCCAACCCTTACCAATTCGGCCACAACAGAATCTGATGTTGCTACAGTTCTCCACAGGGTTGCCAACAGCTCATTCCCATGCGTCCCAACTCGGTTAGAATTAAAAGTCCTTGTACTATATAAATATTCATACACGGAGTTGCGGGACTATTGTTACGGGCCTGTGTCAGACCCGCCACCTCGCCCGCCACATGTCCGTATACGTGGCCCAAGCCATGCGTCGGCCGAGGTGATTGAACATGGGCCGAGGTGATTGAACGTCGGCCGAGGTGATTGTACATGGGACGAGCTGATTGTACATGCCGAGGTGATTGCATGAGGAACGAACTGAACACGCGCCAGCGAATGAACCGGACTCATCCACAAGTACTCAGTGGATGCAAAGGCCCGCACTCCGCTTCTACAACGCTGCAACGCTTCACCTGCCACACCTCGCCTCTACAAAGATCTTTTGTACAAAGATCTTTCCAAAGTCAAGTTCCCGAGTGATTGATGGGACGTGTGGCAGGTTACAAACGGTCAATTCAGCTGCTATGTCAGATAGCGTTCAATGCCAACCAACCTATGGATGGACAGATTGACGCCTAGGAGAGAACGGCCCTTCAGGATCTGAAGCCACGTGTCCTACCATCCGACGGCTCTCCTCTTCCCATGCTTAGTATAAATACCCCCTCTCCACAATGAAGAAAGGTTCCCATTCTAATCCTAGCATTCTAGTCTTTTTAACTCAAAAAGACTTTTGTTGACCTCGAAAAATGGCTCGGACACGTGGCCAACAGGATAGGTCTTCAAGTCAGCTCTTCCTGCACACGTAGCACGCCGTTAGTCACTCGTGGCCTCTCCCGGAGGGGGTGAGAGCGGCCGCAAGCACTCTGACGGTCAAGTCAGTTTTAGATTCAACCGGAAAAGGGTTCGCCGACGGTGGAACACTCGCCGGGAAGTGGTCGATCAAGTGTGTATAAATATATTGAAAGTCTTTTTGAGTTAAAAAGACTAGAATGCTAGGATTAGAATGGGAACCTTTCTTCATTGTGGAGAGGGGGTATTTATACTAAGCATGGGAAGAGGAGAGCCGTCGGATGGTAGGACACGTGGCTTCAGATCCTGAAGGGCCGTTCTCTCCTAGGCGTCAATCTGTTCATCCATAGGTTGGGCGGGCATTGAACGCTATCTCGACATAGCACTGCCGTTTAGCTTCACACGTCCCATCAATCACTCAGGGAACTTGACTTTGGAAAGATCTTTGTACAAAAGATCTTTGTAGAGGCGAGTGTGGCGCGTGAAGCGTTGCAGCGTTGTAGAAGCGGAGTGCGGGCCTTTGCATCCACCGAGTACTTGTGGATGAGTCCGGGCTCATTCGCCGCGTGTTCGATTCGTTCCTCATGCAATCACCTCGGCATGTACAATCGCCCGTCCCATGTACAATCACCTCGGCCGACGTTCAATCACCTCGGCCCATGTTCAATCACTCGGCCGACGACGGCTTGGGGCCACGTATAGCCATGCTGAGCGGGCGAGGTGGCGAGTCCGACACGAGCCCGTAACAATAGTCCGCAAGTCCGTGTATGAATATTTATATAGTACAAGGACTTTTAGTTCTAACCGAGTTGGGACGCATGGGAATGAGTCGTTGGCAACCCCGTGAGAGCCGTAGCAACATCGATCGTTGTGTGACGGGTGTAAGTGGCAACTCTTTGGAAAGCTGTAGCAACGCAAAGTCCTAGCTGAAGGAGCGAAGTCCCAGCTGACAGACGAAGTGACGAGCATTGGCAACTTTGAGGAAAGTTGTTGCAAAGCGAAGTCCTAGATGAAGGAGCGAAGTCCCAACTAAAGAATGTGTGAGAACGTTGCTGATCCGCTTCATCAGAAGTGGCACCTGCACCTCTCCTAATGAATTGGACATCCTTGAGGTAGCCCCGCCCGTGGGGGCGTACGCACCTTTGCAAGGGGAAAGAATGTGCAAGAACATTGCTAATCCGCTTCATTAGAAGTGGTACCCGCACCTCTCCTAATGAAGTGGACATCCTTGAGGTGGCCCCGCCCTTGGGGGCGTATGCACCTTCGCAAGGGCTTCTTCCATGGCATCTGATCCAGCCACGGAAGGCATAGTGTGAGAACATTGCTGATCCGCTTCATCAGAAGTGGCACCCGCACCTCCCCTAATGAATTGGACATCCTTGAGGTAGCCCCGCCCGTGGGGGCGTACGCACCTTTCCAATGGGAAAGAATGTGCAAGAACATTGCTAATCCGCTTCATTAGAAGTGGTACCCGCACCTCTCCTAATGAAGTGGACATCCTTGAGGTGGCCCCGCCCGTGGGGGCGTATGCACCTTCGCAAGGGCTTCTTCCATGGCATCTGATCCAGCCACGGAAGGCATAGTGTGAGAACACTGCTGATCCGCTTCATCAGAAGTGGCACCCGCACCTCCCCTGATGAAGCGGACATCCTTGAGGTGGCCCCGCACGTGGGGGCGTACGCGCCTTCGCAAGGGGAAGAATATGCAAGAACATTGCTAATCCGCTTCATTAGAAGTGGTACCCGCACCTCTCCTAATGAAGTGGACATCCTTGAGGTGGCCCCGCACGTGGGGGCGTACGCGCCTTCGCAAGGGGAAGAATGTGCAAGAACGTTGCTAATCCGCTTCATTAGAAGTGGCACCCGCACCTCTCCTAATGAAGTGGACATCCTTGAGGTGGCCCCGCCCGTGGGGGCGTATGCACCTTCGCAAGGGCTTCTTCCATGGCATCTGATCCAGCCACGGAAGGCACAGTGTGAGAACACTGCTGATTCGCTTCATCAGAAGTGGCACCCGCACCTCCCCTGATGAAGCGGACATCCTTGAGGTGGCCCCGCCCGTGGGGGCGTATGCACCTTCGCAAGGGGAAGAATATGTCTTGCATAGACAAAGTACCTAGGCCAATGTGAGAGCTTTGCAGGCCGAGGTGCCTAGGCGGGATGCGACCTTTGCATGGCCGAAGTGAGAAGGCAAGGATGATGCCTTCGAAACGCCAAGTAGCCTAGGCAAGGTTGAGGCCTTTCGCAGGCCGATGTGCCTAGGCAGGATGCGGCCTTTGTACGGTCGAAGTGAGAAGGCAAGGATGATGCCTTTGAAACGCCAAGTAGCCTAGGCAAAGTAGAGGCCTTTTGCAGGCCGAGGTGCATAGGCGGGATGCGGCCTTTGCGCGGCCGAAGTGAGAAGGCAAGGATGATGCCTTTGAAACGCCAAGTTGCCTAGGCAAAGTTGAGGCCTTTTGCTGGCCGAGGTGCCTAGAGGATGCACGGCCTTGCGCGGCCGGAGTGAGAAGGCAAGGATGATGCGTTTGAAACGCCGGTAGCCTAGGCAAAGTTGAGGCCTTTGCTGCCGAGGTGCCTAGGCTGGATGCGGCCTTTGCGCGGCCGAAGTGAGAAGGCAAGGGTGATGCCTTTGAAACGCCAAGTAGCCTAGGCAAAGTTGAGGCTTTTTGCAGGCCGAGGTGCCTAGGCGGGATGCGGCCTTTGGATGGCCGAGTGCGATGGCAAGGATGATGCCTCTTGAAACGCCAAGTAGCCTAGGGCAAAGTTGGAGGCCTTTGCGCCGAGGTGCCTAGGCGGGATGCGGCCTTGCGCGTCCGAAGTGAGAAGGCGTGGTGATGCCTTTGAAACGCCAAGTAGCCTAGGCAAAGTTGAGGCCTTTTGCAGCCGAGGTGCCTAGGGCGGGATGCGGCCTTGGATGGCCGGGCGAGAAGGCAAGGATGATTCCTTTGAAACGCCAAGTAGCCTAGGCAAAGTTGAGTCATTTTGCAGGCCGAGGTGCCTAGGAGGGATGCGGCCTTTGCGCGGCCGAAGTGAGAAGGCAAGGATGATGCCTTTGAAACGCCAAGTAGCCTAGGCAAAGTTGGAGACCTTTGCAGCCGATGTGCCTAGGCGGGGATCTGCGGCCTTTGGATGGCGAAGTGAGAAGGCAAGGATGATGCTTTGAAAACGCCAAGTAGCTAGACAAGGTTGAGGCCTTTTGGCAGCCGAGGTGCCTAGGCGGGATGCGGCCTTTGCGCGGCCGAAGTGAGAAGGCAAGGATGATGCCTTTGAAACGCCAAGTAGCCTAGGCAAAGTTGAGGCCTTTTGCAGGCCGAGGTGCCTAGGCGGGATGCGGCCTTTGCACGGCCGAAGTGAGAAGGCAAGGATGATGCCTTTGAAACGCCAAGTAGCCTAGGCAAAGTTGAGGCCTTTTGCAGGCCGAGGTGCCTAGGCGGGATGCGGCCTTTGCGCGGCCGAAGTGAGAAGGCAAGGATGATGCCTTTGAAACGCCAAGTAGCCTAGGCAAAGTTGAGGCCTTTTGCAGGCCGAGGTGCCTAGGCGGGATGCGGCCTTTGGATGGCCGAAGTGAGAAGGCAAGGATGATGCCTTTGAAACGCCAAGTAGCCTAGGCAAGGTTGAGGCCTTTGCAGCCGAGGTGCCTAGGCGGGATGCGCCTTTGGATGGCCGAAGTGAGAAGGCAAGGATGATGCCTTTGAAACGCCAAGTAGCTCAGGAGTTGAGGCCTTTTGCAGGCCGAGGTGCCTAGGCGGGATGAGGCCTTTACGCGGCCGAAGTGAGAAGGCAACGATGATGCCTTTGAAACGCCAAGTAGCCTAGGCAAAGTTGAGGCCTTTGCGAGTGCCGAGGTGCCTAGGCGGATGCGGCTCGGATGGCCGGCGAGAAGGCAAGGATGATGCCTTTGAAACGCTGGGCAGCTCAGGCAAAGTTGAGGCCTTTTGCAGGCCGAGGTGCCTAGGAGGGATGCGGCCTTTCGACGGCCGAAGTGAGAAGGCAAGGATGATGCCTTTGAAACGCCAAGTAGCCTAGGCAAAGTTGAGGCCTTTTGCAGGCCGAGGTGCCTAGGCGGGATGCGGCCTTTGGATGGCCGAAGTGAGAAGGCAAGGATGATGCCTTTGAAACGCCAAGTAGCCTAGGCAAGGTTGAGGCCTTTTGCAGGGCGAGGTGCCTAGGCGGGATGAGGCCTTTACATTCCTCAAATATGACCCATTTTTCAGGGTTCTTCTCTTCATGGCCTCTTCTTCAGAGGCCTCCCTTTTAGGGAGTTTCCTTATTCAAGTCCACTTCTTTAGTGGCCTCTCACTTTCCAAGATGATCCTTCTCATATTGGTAGCATTTGAGCTACCTAAGTAGTTTGTCGCACATCAGTTCTTCTGCCCTTTCGACAAGGCCTTTGGGGTGGCATTATTTTGGATGACCTCTTCTTCGGAGATCCTCATCACCCTCCTTGAGCCCACGTCTTCATTGCTGGAACTCATTGTTTTGGAGTTACAAATTCTCTTCTTCCAAGAGCAATACTTAGTGTATTGCCTTTACTTTTCTTTCAAGAATGAAACCCTTTTTCAATGGGGAATATCAACCGGATATTCAAACAACTTTTTAGTGGGGAAGCTCGTGGTTTAAGCAAGTTCCCACAGGGCGGCGCCAACTCTGTTGACCTCGAAATATGGCTCGGACACGCGGCCACCGTGATAGGTCTTCAAGTCGCTCTTCCTCCGCACACGTAGCGTGCCGTTAGTCACTCGTGGCCTCTCCCTGAGGGGGTGAGAGCGGCCGCAAGCACTCCGACGGTCAAGCCGGCTTTAGATTCAGCAGGAAAAGGGTTCGCCGACGGTGGAACACTCGCAGGGGAAGTGGTCGATCAAGTGTGTATAAATATATTGAAAGTCTTTTTGAGTTAAAAAGACTAGAATGCTATGATTAGAATGTGAACATATCTTCATTGTGTAGAGGGGTATTTATACCAAGCATGGGAAGAGGGAGAGCCGTCGAATGGTAGGACACGTGGCTTCGTATCCCGAAGCGTTCTCTCCCAGGCGTCAATCTGTCCATCCATAGGTTGGCCGGCATTGAACGCTATCTCGACATAGCGAATCGACCCCGTTTGAGCACCCACACGTCCCATCAATCACTCGGGAACTTGACTTTGGAAAGATCTTTGTACAAAAGATCTTTGTAGAGGCGAGGTGTGGCAGGTGAAGCGTTGCAGCGTTGTAGAAGCGGAGTGCGGGCCTTTGCATCCACTGAGTACTTGTGGATGAGTCCGGTCATTCGCCCGGCGCGTTGTTCGTTCCTCATGCAATCACCTCGGCATGTACAATCAGCTCGTCCCATGTACAATCACCTCGGCCGACGTTCAATCACCTCGGCCCATGTTCAATCACCTCGGCCGACGCATGGCTTGGGCCACGTATACGGACATGTGGCGGGCGAGGTGGCGGGTCTGACACAGGCCCGTAACAACTTTCAATATATTTATACACACTTGATCGACCACTTCCCGGCGAGTGTTCCACCGTCGGCAAACCCTTTTCCGGTTGAATCTAAAACTGACTTGACCGTCGGAGTGCTTGCGGCCGCTCTCACCCCCTCCGGGAGAGGCCACGAGTGACTAACGGCGTGCTACGTGTGCAGGAAGAGCTGACTTGAAGACCTATCCTGTTGGCCACGTGTCCGAGCCATTTTTCGAGGTCAACAATGCTGATGTTAATGGAAATTACGTAAAAATGACGAAATATGTAAACATGACGGTGGTTGAAAAGTTTGATTTTAAAGGTTGAAAATTTTCCATAGGTCCTAAAGGTTAGGGACTAATTACACAAAATTTTGAAATAAAAATATATTTTATTATGCTGTGAAAGATTTTTTGAATTCTTGGACAACTTATTCGATTGATAAACCAATTCGAGATTGGATTGGATTGTATTATTAATAAATATTTGAGTATTTCTTGAAGAAGTCATGTTTGGGGAGAGGAAAAGATAACTGGTCTTTCTTCACATTTATTTATTTTTTTTGGATAAAATTTAGTAATTCAAAAAGCTTTCTTGGTTTTAAGTTGTTCTTTCTCATTTATTCTTCACTCAAAGGGAGAAAAAAAAAGAGAGAGAGCAACTCAACTATTGGCTACTAATTCGAGTTGATCCTTAAACCAGTTCAACCTCGGAGTCAAGTAAGTTAAATTTACAAACAAAAATGGCAAAAACATGTTAGTTATTTTCATAAGGTTAAATTGAATATTCAACTTATCAAAAGGGCATTGTAAACAAGAAATTGTTAAAAGGTGATCCTTTTTATTTTTACGACACCGATAGGTACGTTAGGGATGGTTTTGTTAGTGGTGGGGTAAGATCACTCTGGACGATGCATTTGTGCATTCTTCTCATCCTATGGTGTGTCTTAAACTCGAGATTGAGATACAATCCACTCTTGATGAGATTCTTATTGCACATCAACTTGGTCTATTGGGTTTATGACGGATTCTTCTACTGCAGTTTATTACGTCTTTACTTGAAGAAGGTCCATAGTCTATCTAGGTTACCCTAGATTGGTTACTCCTTCGACTGTGATACTATTTCTCACATGTGAGTGAAATTATGTAGCTAACTTACTAGCTTCCCAGAGACTTTGCTCCTAGTACAAATTGATGGATATGAGCTTTCTATGTCTAGGAACCTTTAGACTTTTTTATTTCTTTTTTCAAATCTATGAGTGTGTTTGGTAGAGATTTTTGGGGGAAGAATTGATTTTTGAATAGTGATATGATGGGAAATGTGTGGTTGAAAAAGAAGAAAAAAATATTGATGTGATGGAAACTATTATTTTATTGAAGAATGTGTGGTTAAAAATGAGAATTGATTTACTGTAGAAAATGAAAATCTGTACCAAACAGGCCCTATATAATAAATAGTACTTCCTTTTTACTGTTTTCAGTTTTTATTCATTTGGTTGGAGGTTAGGTATATTTCGCCCTCCATCGTATTCATTTATTTTATTTATATCATAGTGGGGGAATTCGAACCGACTTTTATACCATCACGGTGCCTAAAAAACAAATCGAAAATGTGACCGTGCTTTATTAAAAAAATAAAAAAGGTGATCCTTTTTATGTTTTTCTTTTTAAATGATCATTTCCCTACTTTGACTATTGTAAAGTGACTATTTGATATATTGTCCCAAAAATTATAACGAGATGAATTTAATTCAACAAGTGAACTCTTCGAGTTCTATTTCCCTCGGATTAAGCTATTTGTACAATGATGGATGACAACCTTATTGACAATGTATGAATTGGCGAAAAATTGTTGGTTGAAAAAGCGACTTGTTGTTCAAACTGTTCAATGACAACATGCCACGTGACATGTTGTCAACAAGGTTGTTATTCAACATTATACACCAAACATGATTAATTTCCCTACACCCTTTCCATGTCTCGTGTTCTAATGAACCTTACAGAAAACTTTCCCCATTTCTTCGTATGCTCACAGTACCATGATTTTTCCTTTTCTTCTCATTCAATATGTTGAAAATGCATATTTTCCCAAAAAAATAAAAAAAGCATGCCAATATTAACATTTTAATTTTTAAAAGAGCAAGGGCGATACAAGAAAGTTAATATGAATAAAAATGCAAGAGAAAGTTTCTTATTATAGCATTAGACATAGACGTATAATAAAACAGACAGAAAATTTTTAAGTGATTTATAGACATCATAAGTACTAAGCTCCCTCAGCTGCAGCCGCTACCCCGTCTAGATCATTATCCTCTGAATCTTTGGTAATCTTAGTATGAACGTGGTTCTCATCCTCAGCTTCCTTTATCAGCCTCAAGATATCAACTTTTTTGTCCAGAAGAGCTTCAATTTTAGCATTGATCTTCTCTAACTTCTTCTTCAACTTGTCGAGATCTTTAGCATTGCACTTCTCTTCTAGTTTACGTTTCTTCTCATCCCTCATTTTCTTCTTGTCTTTCTCACCCTTCTCTTTGTTTTTATCCTCGGCTTCAACATCTGAGGTTTCCCCAGTTCCATCTATTTTAATCTCTCTAGATGTGACTTTGGCTTTAACTGCATCTTCATCTTTCTCATCATTGTTCTTGTGTTTCTTCTCTCTCTCCCCCTCTTCACCCTTCTTTCCATCACCCTCTTTGACTTTGGAACTCTTCTCATTGATTTTCTTCTCTTTCTTGTCCTTGTGATTCTTCTTCCCCTCTTCTTCGTCTCCAGTTTCCTTGATCGATTCTCCATGTGACTTGCCCTCATCTGAAGCTGTCTTTTCTTTATCCTTCTTGCCTTTCTTCTTTTCCTGTTCTTTTTCAACTGCCTTTCCTCTATCCTTCTCTCCCTCGGATTCCTCATTAAATTTTTCCTCAAAATCCCCTCCCTTCAATTTGTCCTTTTTGTGTTTCTTCTCCTTATCTTTCTTCTTTTCCTTCCCTTTACTTTCTTTTCCCTCGCTCTTCTCATTGAAATCTCCTTCAAACTCATCAGAGTCTTTGGATTTCTTCTCACCCTTCTTCTTTTTCTCATTCTCTTTCTTGTCCTTCTTTTTCACTACATCTTTCTCCTCCTTGTCATTCTCCTTTTTCTTTTCTTCTTTATCTTCATGCACATCTTTGCTTTCTTCACCACTCTCCTTCTCTTCAACAATTTTGTCCTTTTCATCTTCCTTGCATTTGTCCTTATTTTTCTGTTTCTTCTTCTTTTCTTTTTCCTTATCTTTGCCATTTTTCTTCTCTTTCTTACGTTCTTCAGATTTCTCATCGCTACAATCCTCACATTTCTCCTGTTTCTTCTTCTTTCCCTCCTTTTCTTCCTTTATTTTACGATCTTCATTGTTAGAATCTCCATCTATCTCTTTACTCTTTGATTTCGTTTCATCGTCCTCTCGTTTTTCTGTGTCTTTCTTGAGGCTTGGCTTTTCCATTTCTACTGACTTGGTTTTTAGTTCTAGTTCCACCTTAGTCTTTTCTTCTGCTTCGTCAGGCTTCTGAATATCAGTCACAACTTTGAAATGAAGCTTTTCCTCTCCCTCCTCTTCTTTCGTAAGGATTTTATCAGATTTGTCTTCCATTAACTTTCTGTCCACCAATCGACGATTCTGCCTCTCTTGCTTAATTCCGAGCTACCTGTTGGAAACACAGAGAGGTGGAACAAACTATGAAACTTTAAACCTGATTACATATAATACAAAGTTGATCACAATGTAGGAGTGGGTTGGCATAGTCCAGTTCATACAGGTTTAGCAAGAACCGAACTGAACTGGACAAATTTAGAAGCCAAAATGTTCTCAATAAAAGAGCAAAACCAAACCAAACTGGTTCTTTTAGATTTTGAAAATATCCTACATTAGGTGTGGGGTGTACATATAATTATTTGACGAACCTTTCCCATAATTTAAAAAGTAAAAAATTAAATAAACTCAAAATGAAAATTGATCCAGCAATTGGCTGATTCTCAGTTCAGAGAAAATTGTTTAAATGTAAGCAGTTCATGATACTAACATATCTTAGAAATGATTGAAGAAGCATCCATAAAAGCAGTAGAAACATTAGGCGAATTATTGGTGCAGCTCTACATGAACAAATTGTGAATAATAAATCCATGTCGAGAAATTCAAGCAACAGAAAGTTAACTTTTATATATAACCGCAATACGAAAGACAATTTTGATATTATTATGGAATATGCCATATGGATTTGGAATTACCAAGAATTGTAACTCAAAATTTACAAAACAGCGGAAAACACTACATAATGCAATAGACAACTTAAATCACAGTACTCAAAAAACAAATAGATTAATGATCCTTGTACAATATTGAATTACAACATTGGGTTACAATCTCTCACAAGGGAGGTAGGCCCCACGATTAAATAATAGTGGGGCCACCTCCCTTGTAAGAGGTTGTAACCCAATGTTGCAACTCATGTGTTGTACATGTAGCATTTCCCAAACAAATATTACACTCTTTTCCTTGACACCTACAATATCATCACCTCATAAACCTTTCATGTGATTTTTCGACATCTATCAACAGGACGACGTTGATTCCTTTGGAGGAAACAAGTGCAAAAATTTGTCAAAAAAGTATTTAGGATAATCACAATTTCAAGAACATGTCACATAGTTTTATGTGCTACAATCATTATTTCAATAATCCAATTAACCCAATAAAGTAACCATACAATGAGATCAAATCCACAGTTTTTTGAGACCTTAATTTCAATAGATTTTGAACTTTTTAACCAAATTCCCACATAATTTCTCTGTCAGGATTTGTTCTTGCATCAACAAATCAACACAACACTATTTTCATACTTCCCAAAACAGAACAATATCCGAAAATTTCAAACCAAACAGAGAATTAATAAAATATCATAAATCAATAAATCCCAGCAATTTTCAGCATGAACATATCGTCTAATTTCTTAAAAATGAATAATTTTTTTTTAATATAACATCATATTATAAAATAACTACAGATTCTGGCAAGATCAAATCATAGTATCTACATCCCGAAGAAAACATGGCGAATAGAATTCAGAGCCAAATCAAAATACCATACAAAATACTAGAATTTGAAGGGAAAATTAAATGAAAATGAAAGAATTATAATAATACCTTTGTATATCTGATTCAATTAACTAAGAATTTCCAAGTAATTTGTCCCCGAGTAGTAAAAATCTGGTGGATTCTTTAGTGAGTCTCTTCGAAAAATATAATAGGACATAGATTTTTCCAAATATGGAGCTTTTGGCTATTTATAGTAAACCAGGATAGGAGAATCGCTAGTGTTACCGCGTGGGAACGTTACACGGTGTTAACTCGTAACTCATAAATGTATAACGGAGTCGGTGACTTTCACTTAGGGATGTGGCCCACCGGTCGAGTTAGTGGGTGCTCGCTTGTGGGACGAATTCACCGCTACCCAAAAGATTTGTAGCTCGGCTTGCTTTATCGATTTGTGATTCGTACTTGCCTGTGGGACAAGCTGACGATTTGCTTCACCAACATGTGGCTCGACTTGTTTTATCGATTTGTGGTTGGCACTCACCGAGCTGAGCACGATTCGGTTCACTTCGCCGCCGATTTTTGGATCGGCTTACTTCGTCGATTTATGGTTGGTGCTTGCCTTTGGGATGAACTAAGTGCGATCCGATTCACTTCACCAATTTGTAGCTCGACTTGCTTCATCGCTTTGTGTTCGGCTCTATCCAATTTGTACATATCCATACACGTATTCTACATTATAAATTCTTTTAAGTATAAAACTCGATTGATGAAGCTCTTATTTGATTTTTATTTTTTGAGAAGTAATTCTATGATAAGTATTTATGAAAAATGTGTGATTAGAAAGTGAGAAAAATTATGAATTATTTTGTAAAATTATTTTATTGAAAAAACGTGTAATTGAAAATGAGTCGAGGAAAAGTGATTTTTGAAAAATCAAAAATGAAATTGAATTTAGAAAATTTATTTTTAATACAATTTTTATTTTTATTTTTAAATATAGCAACTAAAATTTATGAAAGCTTATTTATGAATTAAGTAAACCATTAATAAGCATTAAATAAACAGATTAATTAGTTTTATATGGAAAAGACCTGCCTGCCTTCACGCTCTTTCATTCAAATCTCTCTTTCTTCAACACAGAAGCACACTCTTTCTCTATCTTAATCCCAAATTCCCAATCAAATAATTAGAAAATAAAGGAGAAAAGAAGAGAGAGACAGTGAGAAAGAGAGGGAACTTTTCAGAGAAAATCTCTTTTCTTCTCCGGTCTCTCTTGAAGAAATTCCCAAGCTTTTCAATTTCCAAGATGAATGATCTTTTATCAGTAAGTTTTTAAAAAAAAATGTTGTGGAATGGAATGTGATGTAATTTATGGAATAAAAGATCTTAATTGATTAATTTGAAATTCGTGCATGCAAAAACGCAGCTGAAGATAAACGAAAATAAACGCTTGGTGGCCAATTTTGGATAGTATATCCAGAAGATAAAGGGAACAATAATGCAGAACGTGTTATGGATCTCTTATATGAAAATTTGAGCTTTTGGATTTAATATTTTGTATTGGTTTTGTATAGGCAAAGATGCTTACGATATATGGTATTTTATTATATTTAATGTACGTGGAAGGGGGTTCATGTGAAGAGTTGGGAGCTTGATCAACTTCTGCATTCACGACAATTTAGATTTGCAGGTTTTAATTCAATTTGAGGCTATTTTAGCTGAATCATTTGATAGAAAATCTAGCTTGGCCACATGGCTTGTTTGATATGATTTTATCAATGTCATTTTTATTGGCTATGTTGCATGTGATATGATTCAGCCTCTTTTAGTTACAGTTGTTATGCAAATAGTTTGTATGTTCTTTAAATGTGTTGCCATTATTCAAGCAAACAGGTGGAGAAATTAAATCATATTTTTGTAGAGTTTTTATTAGCCCTTATAATGACTTCAGTAGCAGCCTATAGGACTATAAGATTAAGTTGATTAATCTAGAATAGTATAAGTGATTTGTTAACTATCGAAAATGAAGAGGTAGCGAAGTACCTCTTAACAGCTCATTTTGGCTGAATAGAAGCTTTAAAACCCATATGTATGCTTCTCATTATGTACCTTGAATACGACTTTCTAATTTATTTATGAAGAGATATTCTGGTGCCCTGATTTCTGCTACTCACTGGGAGATGCACTAAACTTTTGGCTATAGCTTCTAAAACAGTGAATATTCGAGTTAGAGCTGTGTAAGATGTAGGATTGGCATGGAAAGAAATCATTCAGTTTCCATTATCTTGAAGTTTAAAGCAAAATGCTAAACCAGAGAATCCTGCTAACATACATGTCAGAATGATTACAGCATAAACATTTAACATAATTTTGTGAAAATAACAATCCCCAAGTCTTTTTATACACTTGGAACCTATTTCCGGCCCATGACAAAAATATTACCAGCAGTTTTCCTATTGACGTGTCTGACTGCTATGAACTTTCCATCTAAACATTCTGAAAATTGACAACCCAAAAATGAACTTTACATGAAAGACCTTGAAACGAAAGAGTATTAAAGACACAGGTAGGTAGGTAGAGAAGACCTAGGGATGAAAGATACTCTATCTAAGGAACCAGGTAAAATAGCCAGTAGTTCATGACCAGGTCCAATCTAAGTTATATGCTTTTTTTCACAGAATAGGATAGGACTGATCCTGTTATCAAATACCCTTTGAATTTGCACCATTCTTCAAAACATAAGTTTCAAATGAAACCAACTCTTATTTACTATTTGCTTTCTCTCACGTTATCTAGCTTACAACTACTGGATCTTCATTTCTGATTCCACTTTCTGTGCTGTTAATTGCTACCAGCTATGTACATTCCACTTGTCTATTTATTTTGGTGGCTTTATCCTCTGCATTAATATTTGATTCAACAAACTTAGATTGTGAGGTTCAAGCGGTGATTTTGGATGTTATGTCATCATGTTAGGTAATCTTCTATATTTATTTTATTTGTGTAATTTTAGAAATAAAAATAAAATTTAAATTAGTAGTGCCACACTTGGCTGAGAATCAGGCTGCATTTGTATTATTCTTATAGACATTATCTTTCTACTCAACTCTTCTTTCACTTTTAGGGGTAAATCATTACCTTTCTACTTTATGAATCTTGGAAAAGATTGAATTTGGGGTCTCTCCTCAGGCATGTCGGTGCCTAGTTTATAACCTGCAAATGTGAAGTGCACCTTGTAACTCCTTTCTTGGTTTCCAAATGTTCCAAATTAGTGTTTCTCTTGGCATGTTTGCTTAGAGGTTTGCTATCTAGAAGGCTAAGTTGTTTCCTTTTCTTTTGTGCTATTTTTTCAGGGTTCATTTGCGACCTCTAGGGATGGAACTTCCAGAAACAGAGATATTGAAATGGGAACAACGAGACCAATGAATTCAGGAGAACTAGGCCTGGACAGTTTCTTTAACAAGGTGTGCATCAGAGGATGACAAGTGGTGCATTACTTTATTTTGTTCAATTTAAAGTGTTGACTTTCCTCTTATTCCTTGTTGCTAGGTTCATGAGATAGAGAAGCAATATGAAAAACTCAATAAGCTACTCAAAAAGCTTCAGGTATTAGTTTCTCTCCTGCTCCGGTGGTCTTTCGACCCTTTCCTTCTTGGGATTCTGTGTGATTTCTACTGATATAATCACAATCTACTGATGTTGTATAGGAATATCTATCATGTGGATAAGAATGGACATCGTAATTCGTAAATTCTGTCATAATTTCACACTTGAATGAAGAGAAAATTTTGTTCTCTCTAAAGATTGGATCATCGTGACAATTATTAGCAGTTTAAGGCCAATACGTTCAGCATCTCATGTCCTCCAATATTTTTGGCTATCCTGTTTCCCTTTTCTTTTATTTTTGGGTAAATTATTTTGTGCTTTCTTCCTCATATGTCCTTGATGTACTAGGAGCATACCTCCAAGTGGCATATTGTATTCTTAATGATTATATGTGGTGAAACTAATCACATAAACAGAAGGTCAACATTTAATTGGAACTCCCGATGTGGGTTACAGAATGTTTAAGGCTGTAATTTTCATCTCATAATAACGATAAGATTTGCAATTTCACTGCAGGATGCTCATGAGGAATCAAAGGCTGTTACCAAAGCTGCTGCTATGAAAGGTAGCATGTTGTGGAAGCGTTATGCAATTCTCATAATGAAAATTGAAAATCAGAATTAGATTGGAATAATCTTGCTTTGTATTGATATATGATTGATTGATTAAAAAGTGTACAATACCCCTATATTTATAGGCAAAATTATCCCTAATCCTATTAATAAAAGGAAACTAAAATAAGGAAACTAATAAAATTCTAATCTAATTAAAAATCATATTCTAATCAATAAATAAAAGAAATCATATTCTAAACAAGAAATAAGAATAAAAAGATAAAACCTATTAGAATTAGAAAAGATAAATCACAATTATAGTAGGAAACTATTAATCATGATTATGTACGACATCAATCCCCTTCACTTGAATAAAACTCGTCCTCGAGTTTTCTTGAAGAAAAAATCAATCAATCCGGAGGAAAATACTCAAAAATTTCTGCAAATATCGATATTGAAAAAATGACCATTCTCTTGATGTGCTCGATAAACGCCATTATATTCTTTAGTTGCATTATTCAAAGTTAACTTTGTTCCTATCATGCTTGTTATATTTTCTTCACGGATAATTTGCAAATGACATTCCTTCATAAACGAAGCATGATTTGATTTCTCATCATTGAGTTCGCTCTCGATAGAGGCCACTTGTGCTATTTTCAATTCTTCGTACTTCTCACCTTTTGTTGTAATGTTTAGTGATGCTTTTTTCAATACAAAAGAATTGGTACACAGACTCAAATCCTCATCGTCCATATTTTCCTAATTTTTTTACAATTCTTTGACACTAAAGCTGTAGAAAAGGTCAACAAAATGTTTATTCTCAATTTGACAATCTTCACCTTTGACTCCTTCGTGATTGCAAAATTTAATTTCTTCATCTCCTATTGGACACTTCGATCGTCAACTTGTTCGTCCTTGGAGTGCGGCTCGACCTTGAAGTTTTCGATTGTAGTTTCCATATACAAGGAATCAACATGTCTCGAATTTTCAACTTGCACATGCTTTTCTTTTTCTGTTTTAGTAATATGGTTAGTAACATCTTGATTATCTTGAATTACTTCTTTTTTAACCTCATCATCTGCCTTATAAGCCTATTTCTCTTTGTCATTCATAAATTGTTCATCACATGACACCAAGACCATCTTTTTATCGTACCACCTAAACACATATCTATTATCTCGACTTATGAAAGTGGCATTTACATCATAGTACCATGGTTGTCCCCAAAGTACATGACAATTGTCCATCTCTACCACGTTACATATAATCTCATCTTTGTAGTACTTTCCAAGAGAAAATGAAATTTTGCATACCTCCATATTTTGAAATTCTTGTCCTTGTGAAGTTTGATAGTAAAATGAGTATTTTTCAGTCTCCAAATTTAAAACTTTCACTCAAGTTCTCACTAATCTTATGATTTATTATCACTTTGCATACTTTGTTGTTGATGGTGTATTGTGTTCTAAAAATTTTGTTGTGCTTCAAATTGGACTCATTTATAATTTCTCGATAGACTTCCGTTGAGTCCTTGATAACTTTTGTGTATTCAAATTTAGCTGGGACTTAAGGAAACTCTCTAACCACTTGTTGCCGTATTTTAATCTTGTTGAAGCATCCAACATTCATAGCAGTTAAAATCTGCAAGTTCTTATTAGCTTGCTTCTCCATGGATTTGCGATTCCTTTCAAGACTCAACGCAGTCACCATCTGCGTGATGTTATGAAGAATTTCATCGATCCCCTCGATTTGTTGTTCGAGTTTGTTGAGCTTCCGTTCGTCATCGATGATTCGACTACCATCAGTACCTTCGTTGGCCATCGGATTAAGGCAATTTTCTTACTCTGATACCAATTTTGGTGCAGAAGCGTTATACAATTCTTATAATAAGAATTGAAAATCAGAATTAGATTGGAATAATCTTAGTTTGTATTGATATATGATTGATTGATTAAAAAGTGTACGTTACCCCTATTTTTATAGGCAAAATTATCCATAATTCTATTAATAAAAGGAAACTAAAATAAGGAAGCTAATAAAATCCTAATCTAATTAAAAATCATATTCTAATCAATAAATAAAAGAAATCATATTCTAAATAAGAAATAAGAACAAAAAGATAAAAACTATTAGAATTAGAAAAGATAAATCACAATTGTAGTAGGAAATTATTAATCATGATTATGTACTACATCATGGACTGTTTCCATTTGATCATAAGTTTGATTTAATATCTGTTGCAGGAAATAAGTTTTACATAATATCTCGAAGCTTCAAATTTGACAAATATATATGATACTAAGAGTAACTTATTTTACTGCTAAGGTGACAAAATCATAGGATCGCCATTTAAAGATCGACCGAAGATATTACTAGAATGGAACATGTTAATTAGTTTGTTAATATTTGGCATCAAATTTATTATTTAATTTAATTTTTACTTGCTTTATTTTTAAATTTTGCTATCTCCCCCTATTTTTAGCTCTCACGTTCATCCATCAATTTCGGTGATCGTGTTTCTACCAATTTGTCTTTTAACATAGGTTATTGGTTGTTTGGGCCACTACTCTGTAATTATTAATTTCTTACAATTCACAGCTATCAAGCAGCGGATGGAGAAGGATGTTGTTGAAGTTGGAAAAATTTCCCGTTCCATAAAATCAAAAATCGAGGAACTTGATAGAGAGGTGAAACCATAAATTGCCTGTATTATTAAATTTTAGTTCTAAACAGTTCTTGATTAGTGATATATTTATTGTTCTTCATTCAGAATTTAGCCAATAGACAAAAGCCTGGATGCGGAAAAGGATCAGGTGTAGATAGATCGAGAACAGCGACTACAGAGTAATTTTTACTCCCCCATGATGGCTGGCTTGGTTATTGTTATTTCATACTATACTAATATTGCATGGTAAATGTATTAAAATTAGCTGTCATTTTGAGTAGTGTCACATTTTGTGTTATGTGTAGTTTATAGTATGGAGGATTCCTATACCCACTAACTCGAAGAAAATTGAATTGCTGACAACTCTGAAATCGTTGTCCCCATGAGTAGAAGAACTGAAACGCTTGGCAATTTGTTCTCAATAAGAAAAATTTGGTTCACCAAACAATAATGCTTGCGCTAGAAAAACAAGATGGATGTTAACATGTTTTTCTTTTCTTATTTTCCTCTTCCTGTTTCGTGGGAGAAAAATTGGCATAAAGCTATAGTTCTTTCCAATAACTTCTGTTAACGGACTTGTGTATATGTGTCCTTGCTTTTATTCACAAAATATTTGTGGAAACTTACTGGTAAGGTCATATCAATATTTGTGTGCATATTAAATAGTGCGTAAGGAAGTAGGACGATTGTGAAACTGATTAAGATTAAAATTCAACTAGAACTGGATAAGGTTTATATTTCAATGAAAACTTGATTATTATGGACCATATTAAGAAGGTCGAGGAAATCACTTAATGTGGTCCTCAGTCTCTTTTGTTGATTTAAATCTCTCACAGGACTTAAATTGAAGGCCTGTATTATGTGAGTGTATGTGAAGGAAGTGATTATATTTGAATGTAGGGCCTTGAGGAAGAAGTTCAAAGACAAGATGTCTGAGTTCCAGGTAAATTAGATGCACGATATAATGGAGTGGTTTCAATTTTTTCCAATTCTTCTTCCCATTTCTCAGTATCTCCTAATATATATATATTTTTTTTTTGTAGGCTTTAAGAGAAAACATCCATCAGGAGTATCGTGAAGTTGTCGAGAGGCGTGTATTCACAGGTTTTAAACCTTATTATACGAAATGAACTTGTGCAACTCTGTGCGATAGCTTCCTTTCAGTCTATTCAATTTTAACCGTTTCTTTTTACATGCGCCTTCAGTGACTGGAAGTCGAGCTGATGAAGAGGTAAAACCTGCAGCCGCATTTTAATTTCTAATAATTTAGAATGTCGTGTATAGGTTTCTCATTGCTCAAATGTTTTGCCTCAGACAATTGATAGATTGATCGAAACTGGGGATAGTGAACAGATTTTTCAGAAAGCAATTAGTGAGCAAGGGAGAGGCCAGGTTTGTTCTACTGTTCTAATTTTTCCTTCTTGTTTTTCTTTCCTCTACCTTTTGCTTATGCTTTTGTTATGTAAAATATGTAGAGAATTTTTGGGTAGATCACTTCTGATACCTACCTAAATATACAGCAACTCAGTTTCACCGAGAAATATGCTAAATTACACTGGGGGTTCTTTCATAATTCATAATAATCATGAAGCTCTTGTTATGTTTACTGGCAGATAATGGACACACTTGCAGAAATTCAAGAGCGGCATGATGCAGTTCAAGACTTAGAGAGGAAGCTTCTTGAATTGCAGCAGGTATTATGGTTTCTTAGTCCTTACAACCATACATGTATACCAATTTTGATGAAGTATATCAATCAACCACTTTGCTGCCAGTTTTGGGAACCTGGCTTTTTGTCCTTTTAATTGCATAGCAATTCTGAGGTTGATTTAAGAAGTTCCTATTGTTTCTTTTCATCATGCTTTTGCTTGCTTGTTTGATTTTCTACCTCTTCATGGTCTACCCACAATCAATCTTTTTTCTAATTTTGTACTAATACTTTGTAAATTAGGCTGTTTTGAGTTCGAATAGAGTCTGGCTTTGCTCTCAGCTGAGAAACCTGGTTTTTTTCCTTAGTGGAAAACCATCGCTTTGACCTATATCCAAGGATGAGCTAGCTGTATTTGAAAAAACATAGCATAAATCAGGAAAAGCTCTAGGGAGTATTATACACGGGTCGTCTGACGCCATAATCCTTTCCTCAGCGTCTGAATGTGCATGTGTGCACTCACTCACTCATGCGCACGCGTGCACAGAGAGAGAGAGAGAGAGAGAGAGAGAGAGAGAGAGAGAGAGAGAGAGAGAGAGAGAGAGAGAGAGAGAGAGAGATGGGGGCATATTATCCTCTTTGGTTGGACACATTGGCATGAAATCATTTCACAATTCAAAAATGTTGTGCCAGTTAGCCATTTTTTTTATGTCCCAAAAATTTTTAAGGTTTTGATTTTTATTCTGAACCTAGGTATTGACTTATTTATTGCTATATATGCTGCTTTCAAATCCTCTTCCTCCATTTCTTGATCTTCACCTCTCTTCCCTATTTCTATTTTTGCTGTCAAAGATTGTGCAATTGAGATGTTTTACATCGGCACAGTTGCCGGTGTAAATTGTTATGATATGCTTGTGCTGTGCACCATGTGTTCTCCTTGGAGGTGATTACTTGAGTAACTTTGCTGCCCTAGTTATGAAACTTTGAGCTAGAAAGAACGTGCCAGTGATGCAAAGAAAATGATGGCTGCCGAGTCTAATTCATTATGATATTGTCTCGTGCAGGTATTCTTGGACATGGCAGTGCTGGTAGATGAGCAAGGGGACATGATCAATAACATAGAATCACATGTAAAGAAAACTCATCCTCTCGAGACTCTAATTGTGTGATCTCTATTTTTATGGTTCTTTGATCGACTTATCTCTACTGCCGGTTTTCTCAGGTATCATCTGCAGTAGACCATGTGCAGTCTGGGAATGTTGCTCTTCAGAAGGCAAAGAGTTTACAAAAGAACTCCAGGAAATGGATGTGCATTGCTATCCTCATTCTTCTTATCATTGTTGCAATCATTGTTGTGGGTGTACTCAAGCCATGGAAGAGCGACAAGGGTGCTTAGTTCTTCACCTAAGAGTAAAATGTACGAATACAAGAAAACTATTCATATCGTTTTCTTATATACAATCTTAACTATTCTTTTACTTCTGGAGTCAAAACTTAGCTCGTACATGCAAAATTGTATTCAACTTATGCGTATTCTTTTACGTGTATAATGTTTTATTTTGTGATCTATGCACAGTTATTGTTTTAATCTGTACTTTGTATGATTGATTTATCATTCTGGAGGTAATTATATTTATTATTTATTATGCATTAATACCTTTGAGTTCATCTTTCAACATCCATCTGATTCTGGTAAGTAGATCTTGACAAGAAATGTTTGGAATAACCCGTTTCAATTCCAAAATAATTTATAAAATGTTTAATCTACTATTTTGTTTTCAGCTATATGTTAATAGTTATATCACTTATATGAACTACAATGATGCCACAGAAGCTGCAATAAAATGCAATTGACTATAATGATAAACTAAACAGCCTTTTTATAGGTACAAGCACGAGTTTTAGAACCCGTATAAAGATTTCTTCCAAAGCAACTCGAACATATTTGGTATGTTGAACTGGATAGGAATAAATATCTAATAGACTAGTTAAGTTTTTGCGTCTAGTCCAGTTCCTCCAGTTTTAATTTACCAAACATGTCCTCAGACTGTAACTCCTGAAGGACGTCTTCGGAGCTATAATCGTACATATTAACGTACCAAAGATGCCATTAGGCTGAAAATCTCAAAGAACTTCGTCGTAGCCATAACTCGTACATAACCATGTAAAATGCATCGTGATCAACTGGTGAAAGGTGCCACTGAAAATGTTCTCTCACCTTCAACACATTCCTTTGTAAAACTAAATGTTCTTCAATGCTTACACCTTTAAGGATTTTCTTCAGAAGAGGTATGTCTAACGTGGCAACAACCACCGAAAAACTCTGCCAGTTTAATATGTCCTGAAAAGGAAGATCATAATGGTTGGCTATTATAACAGGGACACAACCATAGTATAGAGCATCCCCAATACGAGCCGTATTGACTTCAAATCCTTTAACATGAAGGCAAAACTTGCTCGCTAGAAGCTCCTCAGCATACAATGTTTTGAGGTGACCGAAGTGGACAGATATCTCAGAATCATTTCTCCATACTTGAAGAAGCTTTTCACGTACTGGTGAGTTCATTGATCCCGCGAAGAAGGCCAACTTTGTCCTGTATTTATCGATATTAAGTTAGATATCTCCAGCCCATGTAGTAGAAGCTAGACAACAACTCATGATTTGGCTTTCACTAGCAGTCTAATATTGTATTTTTAGTTAACTACAAAATTACGTAGTAGTTATACTTTACATTCACATTGTGCTCTTCAAAGGAGTAGTTGATATCTCATACAGCCCAAATTACAACAAAGACAACTACAACGTGGAAACAAAAGTACTGTCCCAGAAACCCACTAAACTCGATTATGTGATGCTTTTACCTTACCAAATTTTAATTTTCTCGAAGACTGCTATTATCATGAGTAGCAATTGTTGAAACAAATTTGTACATCAATACACAGCTCTTATGTGGGGTGCATATCATTGTAAGTCATTCATTTCCAGACAGAAGTATAAGCCACATAAATTTGCACTCCAATGGAAAACTCAATAGAATTAGCAATAGATTGGATTTACAAGTTTCACGGTTCTCGTGAATAATAATTTTGACTTTTGTTATATGGAATTTAATTTTCTAGTAACCTCGACAACAATTAAAGTATCATGAAAGCTTTTCAGATGCCTAAGAAGCAATCTAATTGTTGAGCATACACAATATGAAAGATTGAGGTAATAGATTTAAACATTCTGATTTCATGATTAAGCTAAAACAAAATTTGCGGTTAATGCAATAAAACTGAGAAAAACATAATAGTAGCAGCGTACCTTTCACGAGCAAGATTAGGAGGATCTCCTTTTCTTGGCCAAATTTGTGGCAAGGATGCATCTTTATGAGCAACATAAGAAGAGAGGTAATAACTTGACGAGCATACGACTTGTATAGCATTAAGTTTAACTTCAACTGCTTTCTCCATGGCCGAACGTCCAATGGAGTGACAAGCTACATAAAAATGGTCAGCACCTCCAGTTCGATTCCAGTAATGGAATCGGTGACTAATGTTAAAAATATAATCTCGGACAAAGTCTTGGATACCGTCTATTCCTACTCGTGGATCATGTCGCAACCTTGCAATTGAAAATGGTAAAAAGAAGAGATTTGCTTTGGAAGGGTCCTTTGTGATGAAATGACTCTTTGTAAGAACCTTCTTAAAGTAACTTTCACTCGCATAATTACCCTCAGGTTCGAAATCCACAGGCAAAAGCACATTGGCAAAAGGGTCATCTCGTCCATGAGGATAAACATAAATCTTTAAGCTCCTATTCATTTCATTGTATTCATCTAGAAAGACATCTTTATCATGAAACAACTTCTTCTTGTCATTAACATATGTCCCTGAGCATAGAGTCAACAATTCCATAATCAAAAGGTTATCTTGAAAATCCACACTTTTCCAAACCCAGAAAACGGATGGGTGATCTCGTAGTTCCTACGGGTGGAGACGATGAAATTCACAAGATCCAAGAATTCATCCCGAATTGCACTAGAGCGCCGTCGAATTAGAAATTCTAGTTCCAAAATAGGGTCCTTTATATCACCATGGGTTCGGGCATAAAATACATCTTAGAACAAACAAAGGAAATACACGAATTTTGGTCAATTCATATGCATTAAGAGATACATCATAAATAATCTTTGTACAAATTAAGATCACACATTATCTATTCACTCTGTCACTTCCAAGGTCTCATCAAATTCTAAGCTCAGAAGGTTCGTTGTTGAAGTTTTGTATACCTTGAGATACTAGAACATGCAATCAAACGTCAAATTTCACATCTTGAATATGAACTTAAAAGAAATTAAATTAAACTGCAGTTATCAGTCCCTTCATAGTTCATACACACCCTACATATTTCCCCACAAGAATCCTTGTTTAGATAGTTTCAAGAATTCGATATTATCATTCCTTCTGTATGAGCCACCTATTTATTAATTTACATTTCATAAACAAAACAAATCCCCTATCTTATGCACATTTTACATCAAACGATTACGAGAACTAAAAACCTACACAGCTGAAAATGAGAATATAGTAATCTACATGCCCCTACTACTAACAAAAGATAATCAATAACAAATTACTTTCTCAATTGAAGTGAAAAATAAGTCTTTATCAAAATTCTACCAAATTCTCTTTAGTGGCTATCCTTTATCGATTACATAAACGTTTATTACACTTAAATGAGAAAAATTCAAGAATCAAGAAAGACCCGTAAGGCTGAAATACCTACCAGGTGAGGCCACGTGATTTTTCAATTTCTCTTGACCCTCGGTTTCTTCAAGAACGCCGCTATTTATGGCAAAATCAGAAATTCCGCTGGTAAAAACAGGTTCAGGAGGAGCCAAGGTGGAAATTTCAGGCGGGTTTTCAAGAATTACTAAGGGCGTAATTGGAGGGTGGGTGAGATGGAGACGGTGTGGATGAATGAAGAAAAGATTGGAAGTGGAAGAAATGTAAAGAAGAATGAGGAGAGAGGTGGCAAGAGCTAAGGTTGTGGGCATTAGAAAGAAGAAGGATTTGATTGTTTGTGAGTGAGAATTGGAGTCACGGCGGCGAGTGAGGATAGTTTGGAGCAGGAACAATGAAGAACTGGCCATTTCTTGCTATTTGATTGTGTACAGGGAACGTTAGATAGTACACAATCTATGGCATTCAACCTCAACGAGGACGAGGTTGTCTTGTTTCAGTGTATTGTGAGGTGAGGTGAGGTGAGGTGAGGTGAGGTGAGGTAGGGTAGGGTAGGGGTGGGGTGGGGTGGGTGGTAATTGACGTAGTTGAAATTTTGGGTTGATTGGATTTTGTTATTTCTACCTAAAATACGATGAATTATATAATATGACGTGAGAGAAAAAAGATTGGATAAAAAAGATATTTGTGTTTTAGTTTGACAAATGATAAAGTGACATGCAACATTATGTAATTCATTAGATAAATCTTGATGTAAGTATAACAATATATTTTATTAAGAATAACAAGAAGAAAAAATAAGCATAGTGCTTTTTTTTTTTTTAATTTGTACTTTTTTATTATGAAAATGCAGTTAGTAGCGATTCCAATTTCATGTTCTCGAGCTGCGGAGAACAATTTGGACAGAGGTTACCTTCAAGGATTCATCTGTCTTACAATCTTGCTTCCCATTGTAGCACGTTTAGAAATCTAAAAGGATCATGTGAATCAGATTAAAATTTTCAAATGAGTAATTAAATAGATCGAAAAGTTAAATTTTAACATTGGTATTCTTTTTAATATGTCACTTTTCGCGAGATATATTAAAGATAAAATTCCTCACCGTTTTAAAGATGAAAATAATAATCAACGTTGCAGTAACTTTATCAATTAACAAAGAAAAATACACAGCAAAAGTTATCAATTATCATGTCTAGTTTTCTAATTTTTGACGGTCCAAACAAGTCATAAATGTTAAGGGACAAGCTGATTGGCATATTCAGAAGAGGAATACAATAGAATCCCTAGTTGGCTTTGTTACAAAGTGTTTTAGCTTTGTATAAATTGACGTTGACCACAAATTTACTGAAAACTACCTCAAATAAATTTAAATTATAAATAAATAAAAATACGTAATTGATAAATAAATAGTAATTGTGGTCCCTCGAAATGTGTGGATTTTAGTTTGAATTTTAATAAATTATTTATAAACATTTGCCAAACAAATGTGGGCTATGTCATGTCCCTGAAATTCAGTAGTGTCCACCAAATGGACATAAACTACAATCACAAGAAGTAAGCTCAATCTATGTCTTTGAATCAAAAAGACATGAAAGTAACTATCTAATTCTCATTTTTGCTCTTAATCATTGTTACACAAAGATAAATAGTCCAACTGTACTCTTTCATAATAAAGGTTTGAATTGAAAACCTGATGCCATAGCTACGTTCAACTTTCACTATCTTCTCTTTTTTCCCCTTCACTTCCAATCCATTGCCAAGCATTCTGCTGTCCAACAATTCAACGACAAGCTTAAGGTCTAGTCTTATGGTTAAAATTTTTGCACGGAACTTGAGGTCGAGTATGATGGTTAAAGGTTTGTTGAGGAACTAGATCTCTTGTTTGATGGTCAAGAACTGGATGAGGAAGTTGAGCTGGGTTCTGATGGTTAAGAGTTTGTTGAGGAAGTGGATTTGCATTCTGATGGTTAAAAATTTGATGAGGGAATCGAATTCCAGTCTGATAATCGAAAGTGTTCGGAGGAAGTTGAGTTCCATCTTGATGGCTAAAAAAATGATAAGGATGTTGACTGAAATACTGATTGCTATAGCGTCTAGCAGCAGCAGCAGCAGCCACGGGTGACAACCAGACATTTGATCCCGGTCTTGCAAAGTACAGGCCATTAGCTTGTGTTGCATGCCATCTTCTGTTCCCATTGGGTGAACCACAAGACACATTTACTGTTGCTTCTGGCTTCTTTTTCTTTTTCTTTTTGTTGCGAGTTTTTGTTGACTTCTTGTTTACGGGGTTAGTTGCCACTTCTTTATCTTCGGTATTACCCGATCCTCCAACCTAAGAAAGTTCCAAACACGTTATTACTTGCTGAAGTTAACAAATTAACAAGTGTACGTCGTGTGTGTTAAGGGAGGAAAACATAGACTAATTTATAAGAGTTTGGGCTACTCCTCTTAGGGCATGTCTGTTGGAGATTTTCATCAAATTTTGAGTAATAATCCAACCGTTAAAGTCAACAAGTGGGGGCCACCTTAGAGAGGAGGAGTCAAATATGGTGGGCTGCTTTGCTGGGTAACGGATGGAAAATCAATTCTAATTGGTTTGAAAATTTCTATCAGACAAAGCCTTAATGAGGTTGACCTTTTAAGAAGGAACATAAATTCTTAACATGGTATCAAAGTCCATTAAGCTGCAACGAGCAATTCGATCCGATTAAGACTCAAAAAAATTGATCACATGGATTTCAAGACTACTCAAACGAGTCACCATCTTGCGATGACACGTTAAGGAATAAAATTTCACATCGAATAAAGATGAAAACATAGACCAATTTATAAGAGTTTGGACGCTACTCCTCTTAATAAGGTTGACCTTTTAAAATGGAACCCAAAGTCCATACACAGGCATGTATGAAAGGACAAATTGAAGCATATGCATATCCAAAAAACGTTCATGGCATCTCTAAATATGGACCACAAACCTCTGGAGACTTGATGCATTCTTTGGGTGGATGACCTCCCTCTCCACACTTGGAGCATACGGTCTTCAATTGCTCGTTAAATTTTGTGCACTCCTACACAGGCATGCACAGATAAGGATCGGGTCACAAAATATTATTTAGGAAAGAAAGATTGTAAGCCATGTCACTACAAAACCCGAGTGGCCCGACTGCCCACAGTTGAAACAGGAAACATGTCTAGGTCCTTCACTTTTATCGTCAACACAGCAGAGATGACCAAACTCTTTGCAAACATAGCACTGAACACCCTGTAAAGACAAAAGGATTTGCTTATACCATTAATTTATACAAAATGAAATTTTATAGTCACTTGCAACTTCATGAAGGAATAAGCTTCTAGTTTCAAAAAGAAAGAAGGAGATTTTTTCTTATTTAATTTTTCACGGAAGGGTAAGACAAATTAAGATTGATTCGCTCAACAGTAAAACAGCAGAAAACTTTACATCTATGCCTACGCAACAAGAAAAGTGCCGGATTTATTTTCTAGTAACTAATACCAAAACGAGGTTTACAAGTAAATAACATCATTATGGAAGCATGTTTTCCACATACAAGGTTAGTTTACAGTAAATAGAGATCAGCAAGATCAGATTGTACAAAAAAAAAATATTGTGTCTTGAAAATCAAATGCCAGAAAGATTTATTACACAAGGAAGAACAAGATAACAATTTTAAGAAGTTCACATGCCTTGAGATCCTCAGAACAATATTCATCAGTACATGAGAACATGTCGTGCCCAGGATTTCCGCATTTTACACAGAATCTATCCTTTTCTGGCTGGTCCATTGGACAGTCTTTGGCTAGGTGCCCTTTGTTAGAGCAAATAAAGCAATTTTTAACCTGAAATTTTTCAATAAGGCAAAGATGCAATCAAATTGTGCAATATTTTAAAGATGTCCAAGGAAAAGAAAAATGAAAATTTGGGTAATAATCACTAATCTAAGCATCCTCAACATTCATTAACAGGTAAGGCTTCCTCAAGAAGGTTTTGAAGATAGATTAACAAAAAAGTGACATGATTCAATTAATTTAAAATCGAAGTTCGCTTCTTTTGTCCAAGATTTTGCTGTAAACAACTTCAAGGATAATTAAGTACATCAAAGTGATTTTCTGCATTAATGCATCATGAGTAAGAAATCATGGTCCATTTTTGTTGTTCCGAGTGAATGTAAAAGTTTCCGAAATGGAAAATCCACCTTCTTTACAAACAAAAACCTTAAGGGTATGTTTGATATGTTCCATTTTTTAGGGAAAATGGAAAAGTTTTTCCAATTCTAGCTTTTTGTAGTGTTTGATGGGTTCCATTTTCCCTAGAAAATGTTTTCTTCCCAAACGACTGACGCGCCTACTTTCCTTGTGTGAGAGGAATATGATTTCCTTTGGTTTGGCTGGTTTTTTATTTTCTAGCTTTTCCTTCCTTTTTTTTTTTTTGTTTTTTTTTTAGCAATTGGAAAAAAATCCAGACATAGTGGTAAAAAAATTCTCGTTTTTATTGACAATTTCCATGTAAAATAAAGTCAAACGAATGATATTCGATATGGTAAATTTAATTTTTTTTCCCAGAATTATTTTTTTTTTTTACTTTTTGGGAATGGAAACAAATTTTATAACCAATTGTGGAAAAAATTATCACTTTAATGAACAATTTTAATGCAAACGAAGACCAAACGAACACAAAATTTAAAAATTTCTTATCAATCAAACATACTTAATTAACAATTCCCTGTAAAACAATTTCTAGGCAATTACTTTCCCTGAAATTCATTTTCTTTCCACCCATTTTCCACCCTTGCAATCAAACGGACCCTAAGAATTGTAATAAATAGTTCTCTAGATGTACCCTAACCCGTATCTTAATCAAAGTCACCAGAGTTAAAAGGATTTATGAACAACTGAGTTTTAATATTGCCGAATATGGACAAAAGAAGTTTTTTCGGTATTATGATTCACCAGAAAATTGTGGCATTATGTGACTAGGGAGCAGTAAAATAAAGAATCTGAAATAAAAGACAGGAAGGAACGACGAAAAATAGACACGTTGACACAATTCATGGAAAAAGTTAATGAAAATTTGAAGCACATGCTAACAAACCTGTTTGCAACGCTTTCCCTCATGGCCTAAATCTCCACAATTGTAGCATGGTTTTCTCTTTTTCTTCAGTTTGCATTTCCCTTTATGACTATCTCTGCTACATTTGTAGCATGCCTCCCAATCTGCGGACCCAGAGTATCGTGGAGCTCGCTGGATCGTTAGTCAATCAAGTTAATAAAGCAAAAATAAGAACATACATGAACACACTTAAAGAAATCAAAGTCGATATATTTTGAGATAAATTGCCGAATTCCACTCACAAGAAGCTTCTGAAGCACCATGTTTTCATTTCTGAAATCGGGTTCTCCTTCCACCATCAACCTTGTTTCCACACCTATACTTACTTCTTCCGGCTTATCTTCCTCTTTATCATCAATCTAAATCAAGTAATTTCACGGCATCAATACGATATTCGATATTTTCTCCAAAATCAATGCTTTTTCTAAACTTAATCAATGGCTACCCAATCTGTAATGTTTTAACAGAAGAGAATGTATGTTTTATTCTCATTTAGTGAAGTCATACGATCAGAATGTATATCATGCACAACAAAAGCAACACTCAACACAACACCGCATTCTTGTCCTACCCATCTGATACATTCTCCTAAATGGCAGCATATATCCATTTCTGCATAATGCTTTTGGATATGATATATAGAATGGGAAAAAATAAGATTTAATCAAGTGAACTGTACATTTCAAGAAACTAGTGATCCCAATCCAATTCAAAAAGTACTGGAACTCATTTTAAGCTTACAATGGACTCTAGTTCAACCACTTCATTTTCTGATAGCACTGCTGGTTTATTCTCCTTTGAGACATGAAAAACAGATGAAATCTTCGACAGAAAAAAAAAAGAGCGGAAATGAAAAAGGCATAAACAACCATGTCATCTGCTTGAAAAAATTTCTGAAAGAAAAACTTCGAACGAGTGGATACATAGACATTTAATAAACTTACCACATCAGATATCGACAGTGTCTGCTTCTTCATCTCCCTCATTTCTGCCTGATCATCATTTGTATCCTTGAAGAACTGCTCCGTTGATTCAATCCCAATGCCATTCTTGTTTGCACCATTCAATGCTTCATCTTCCGAGCAGCTATCTTCTACAACTACTTCCTTTTTCCCCTTTTCGTCCATTTCCCCTCTTCCCTCAGATAGTTCTGTGGACTGAAACTGAAACAGAGAGTTTGAGTATGCGGCTTGCATACGGATGCACGCCTCAGATAGCATTTATTTTGTGTAAAATCTTGGTGAGAAAAATCCAAGAACAGATTCCAGGTGGCAAAAAAGTTCGTTTCATTCTGACAACAAAAATCACTGACGGAACCCACTGAATTTGTTGATGCCAGATTACTGAATTCATCCACATTTACATATTTCTGGAAAGTATCATTTCAGGAAAATGGGATTTTTGAAAATTGAAGGTATGAACTGGTATTGGAAATGATGAATTCTTTCTAATGGCCATTCTCTTTGATTTGCGTTTTGCTTGTTGGAATATTCTTTGGGGCCACAACTAACAAATTAAAATGTTTAGTGCTATTATTTAAAGTATAGTCATTAAAGTGATCCATAAAAGACAAATTTTGACTTATGAGTATTAAAGTTTCATGGAATTAAAGTGTAGAGACCGGATGTTTGTTTTATATTGTTGAGGGGCCGATTTAAAACAAATGAAAGATAATGAATAGTCATTATCTTATGAATATATAAGTTACAGTCCCCAATTGTTAGTGGTGCTTCTAGATTCTCTATATTCCCCATCAATGGAGATCAAAAGGTTGTAGAGGTGACCATGAATCAATTGGAAGATCTAACCCCATCATGCAAAGAATCAGAATTTATGGTCTAAGGTATGTTTCCGCTTTTCTTTTGATATTCTCATTGATTTCAACATGGATGGTTAATTCGGTAATGTTTGATTATTGATGTTTTGGATCGATAATCACTTATAAGTTTTCTATCAAGTGGTATCAGAGCCGATCCATTGTTGAATCATTGAGAAATTGAATTTTGAAATTCTGAATTCTATGGATTTTTGATTTTATATTATGAATCTAGAATTTGGAAATCATTATATGGAATCAGCATGTAATAATTTGGGTTATTTGATCTTTCTGTTATGGATCTGGAATTTGGATTGTTATTACATAAATTTGGCATATTATGTTATGGATCTAGAGTTTTGGTATCTTAATTCATGAAATTGGCATGTTATTTTTATGGATCTAAGCATGATATTATGGATTCAAGCATATTATGTTATAGATCTAATATTTGGATTAATATTACATGTTTTTTGAGCATGTTATAATATGATTTTTGGAGATAATTATATAGATCTATGATTTCCTTCAAAATTCGGATTTTGGATCTGTTGTTTTTTGGAATTAAGGTTTCAGTTTTTAAAAAAAAAAAAAAAAAAATTTTGTGGCAGCGCGTCTTGGTGGCGACGGGTCATGGCAGTAACATCTTCACGCATTGCCAGCGACGCTGAAATTTCTCAGACAAGAGGCTGCTATCTGAGGAACACGCTGTACAGACGTGTAAACCAAGACGTGTGCGCCACATTGCTGGTCACAACTGGCCCGTTCAGTGTGCCGATCGGCTATGACGGTGGGAAGGGGGTGGGACTTTAGGGAGATGGAGAGGCATTTTTTTTCCCCATTAAAGCATTCCATTAATGCTATTAAGGTTTTTTCAGTTTTTTGGAAGTTTTGGGGGCGGGACCTCTTGTGTAAATTTGATATGTTAAGGTCCTTGTCTGCAATTTAAGGATTAGGGTTAAAATTTATGTTTTAGCCCCTAAGGTTTTAAGTTAGTTCAAGTTGGGCCTTAAGGTTATGGGTTTTAATTACTCAACCCCCTAAAGTTTAAAGTTCATCATATTGGGCCTTTTAAAGTTCTGGGTTTAATAATTCAACCCCTGGAGTTCTGGAATTAATTAATTTGGGCCATTTAAGTTCTGAATTTTGTAATTAAGTCCCTGAATTTTCATAATTGGTTTAAGTTGGCCTCTAAAGTTTCCAATAATTGTTTTTTGACTTCTAAACTTTCCAATAATTTATTATTGACCCATAAAGTTTTGAACTATTAAGTTTTGGATCCCTAAAGTTTTGAATTAATTAATTTTGACCCCTAAAGTATTGAATTATTAACCCTTAGGCCCTTAAAGTTTTAAGATAAATACAATTAAGTATTCCGCTTTTCAAATTTTGGTATAAAAGACTCATTTGAGTATATAATATTCAAAAGTGAATTGATTGAAGCAATATGTTGCCAAAGCAACCTCTCTTGTGGAAATTAATTAACTTAGAATATTAGAAGGAATTCGTGTGTATGCTTGTTCATGCGGATATTAGCCGGCCCAAAGGAAGGTTAATATTTGGCCGAATTGTATGCACATTTGTGGTGGTAAATGTGTGACAATTATAAGGTTTCCATGTGCATAATAAATCAATCCAAAGATGGGTTTATTATTTGACAGGAGTTATTGTCAATGTTTGATCACTACACCAAGAGTACCACTTACAGTTAATATTACTGTCCAAAGACTTGATATTAATGATGGGCTAGGTATCTTGAGATGTTACTTACCATTATTTGAATAACTTAATTGTTTATACGGATTCCAATGTAAACATGTTAATTGGGAATAAGTTCTCTATTCAGTTAATCCATCCACTTCTGCTATATCTGTCAACATCAACTCCATTCCAATGCTAATTAGAACAAACTTCAAGTATTGGAAAGAGAACATATTAATTGTTCTTGGCTGCAAAGATCTAGATCATGAACTCCGGATTGAGCAACCCGCTTTTCTTACGGAAGAAAGTTCATCTAATGGAAAAGGGAACTTTGAGAAGTGGGATCGCTCAAATCGCATGAGTCTAATGATCATTAAGCGCGGCATTCCGGAAGCCTTTGGAGGCACAATATCTGAAGAGGTAACTAATACCAGTGATTTCTTGCCGAAATGAGAAACGTTTTGCGAAAAACGATAAGACTGAAACAAGCACGCTTTTGCAAAGCTTGATTTCAATAAAGTATAAAGGTAAAGCAAATATAAGGGAGTACATCATGAAGATGTCTCACGTTGCTTCTAAGCTTAAGGCACTGAAGCTCGAGCTGTCTGATGACTTGCTTTTGCATTTGGTATTGATTACTCTTCTTGCACAATTCTGCTGATTAAGGGCAGTTACAACTGTCATAAGGGGAAAGTGGACTCTTAATGAGTTCATTTCCATATTATGTGCAATAAGAAGAAATGCTAAAGCAAAAATAAAACTGGCATTACTCACTTGGCAAGTACTTCTAAGGATAATAAAGAATAACAAAGCTGCATTCGGTTCGGTTTAAAATAAACAGCACAAGGCTGAAAATGATAAATTAAGTTGTAATTTTTGTGAAAATCTGGGATATATAAAGAGAGACTGTACTAAAAATCACGCTTGGCGTGTAAAGAAAAGTGCACTTCTCATTTTGGTTTGTTTTCAGGTAAATTTAATGTCAATAACTAGACACACACTTGGTGACTATATTTCGGTACTACTATTCAAATAAGTGTGTATATGCGGGGTTGTCTGATCTGCCAAAACCAATTGATGCTGAAAGATTCATCTATGTGGGGTGATGGCAAATCAGTTAAGGTAGAGGCTATATGGACTTTAGGTTATCATTAAAAGGCTGGTTATTATTTGAATTTGAAAGAGACATTTGCGGTACCGTCTTTTGGACAGAATTTGGTTTCTATTTCTACATTGGACAAATTTGGTTACTCTGTTCAATTTGAAATAGTCAGGATGATCTCTTTCTTACCTCAAATATTGTGGACACCCGTTCTTTATTTGGTAATAATAACCTATATCAGCTTAATACAGTTGCCTCTTATAAAGAAATCTTGTATATGAATCCGCATGGTATTGAACATAAATTAATCAATGAAAATTCTACTTTGTTTTGGCACAAGCAATAAGGTCACTTCTCTCAAAAGAGAATGAAAAATCTTGTGTTAGAAGGAAGTCAAAACAAACATAAGGAGATTAAGTGTCATATGACTTCGGACGTCTTAGAACTAATTCATACGGTTATCTGTGGACCATTTCCTTCGGTTTCTTGGAATGGTCAACAGTCATTTATTCATACGGTTATCTGTGGACCATTTCCTTCGGTTTCTTGGAATGGTCAACAGTCATTTATTAAGTTCATAGACGAATTTTCTCAATATGGCCACATATATCTCATTTATGAGGAATCCCAAACATTGGACATGTTCAAGGCATACAAGACTGAGATTGAAAATCAACTCAGTAAAAGAATTCATTAAGTCAGATCTTACCTTAGTGGTGAATACTATGAAAGATATGACGAATCAGGAGAACAACGTCCAAGGCCTTTTGCTAAAATTTTTAGAGGAATGTGGAATCATTCCACGTTACATCAGGATCTTTCTAGTAAAGATCAGTGAAGACTGCAGCTTAAATTTTCAACACAGTTCCAAATAAAGCAAATTTTTAAGGGGTTACAATATTTTTTAAAGATCCCACTATCAAGTTAATTTTCAAACGGGAAATGTTCAGTTCCTTGAGGATGTAGAGTTTGCGGGGGGAGATAAGGTTATAAGGTTTGTCTTGAATGAATTATATGTATATAATTCTTCTGTTGCAATTGACAATGATCAGGTTCAAGGACAAATTCTTGCTCCAGATCTTGTTCGAGACGCAATTTCGGATCAAGACAACATTATCAAATCCCCAATAAACAATCAAGAGATTGTTCCAAGAATTCAAACTCAACAACCTCAAGTACAAAGTCATTAAGGAAATCCACTATAAAAGGGAGAAATACAATTTTGGATGACTTTATAGTCTTTTCCAAGAAAATAAGGATGGCATGGATTAGTGAAAGAAGACCTGATAAATCAACTTTCATCAAATCATGCAAAGGAATTACTCTCAAAAGTGGATTGATGCCATGAATAATGAGTATTAGTCTATGCAAGACAATAAAGTTTGGGATCTTGTCCCATTACCAGAAGGTGCGAACCCATTGGTTGCAAATGGATATTTAAAACCAAAAGGGATTCGATTGGTAATGTGGAAAGATATAAGGCTCGTCTTGTAGCTAAAGGTTTTACTCAAAAGGTAGGTATTGACTACAAAGAGACTTTCTCTCCAGTTTCAACGAAAGACTCTTTCAGGACAATTATGACACTTGTTGCACATTTTGATCTTGAGCTACTACAGATGGATGTTAAGGCGACGTTTTTCAATGGTGACATTAATGAAACGATCCATTTGATACAACCAGAAAACTTTGTGTCAGGAGACCCAAAGAATATGGTTTGCAAATTAAAGAAATCCATTTATGGGTTCAAACAAGTTTCCCGTCAATGGTACCACAAGTTTCATCAAGTAATTATCTCATTTGGTTTCGAGATGAATGTTGTTGGTGATTGTGTGTATTACAAGTTCAGTGGGAGTAAACAAATATTTCTGATTTTATATGTTGATGACATACTGCTTCCCACTAATGATATATGCATGTTGCACGAAACTAAGAGATTTTCATCAAGGAGTTTTGAGATGAAAGATCTTGGTGACGTCTCTTTTGTATTAAGGATTTGGATACATCGGGATTACTTTCGAGGTATTCATGGATTGTCACAAAAGAGCTATATCGATAAAGTGTTTAGAAGGTTTGGCATGCAGGACTGTAAATCAAGTGACACCCCTATTGCTAAGGGAGACAAGTTTAGTCTCAATTAAAGTTTCAAGGATAAATTTAAAGAAAAAATGAAATACGTAAAATTCTCTATGTTTCAACAATTGAGAATTTAATGTATACTCATATTTATACAGATCCGGATAAAGCATTCTTTGTTGAAATGCTAGACAGATATTTAAACAAATTTCGAGATGGAAATTTGGAAAGCAGCCATAAGGTTATTCAGTATCTTTAGAGAACTAAAGATTACATGATCACATTCAGAAAAATCAGACCAATTGGAGATCATTGGATATTACGATTACGATCATGGAATATGACTGCAAAATATTGTCACTGGGCTGCATATTTTGAATGGAATTGAAAGACCATTTAAGTTAAGTTATTATGTGACAATAACAGTCTTGTATTCCAACGGGAACACGACGATGTCAAAGTCTAAAGACATTAAGTTCCTAGTTGTTAAGGAAAGAAATCAGAGTTGTCAGATTACAATAAAGCATATAAAGACAAACTCCATAATCATGGATCCATTTACTAAATGGCTACCACCCAAAGGTCTTTCATGAGCACAATGCTCACACGGGTGTTGCATCTATTGATGATATGCCAGTTTAGTGGGAGTTTGTATTTGGATGTTGTCTATTTTAGACACATATTTTTGTCCATGGATATTCGATTTATTTCAGAAATAAAGTATTCAATTCAGTTTCACTCTGATTGAAGTTTATGGTTGATCTCACTTAAGAAATAAGGTGGACCAGTTGGAAATAGACATGTTTGGATCACATAACATGTAATTTTCGTGCTACACTCCATGATTAATCTATGTCATTTGGTTGTATGGGTATGCGTGACCATTGATGGGTTTAGTCACGCTAAATGTGACGAAAACCGCTTTGATCCTATATCAATATGACTGATGGACGAGGTTGTTTGGAAATACCCATAATAACGATAGCAAAATTTCGAGCTCATAAGGTTATGCACATTTGAAATGTTACATGTATGGCCCAGTGGGAGATTGTTGGAATATTCTAACAATATTTGGGGCCACAAGTAACAAATTAAAATGTGTAGTGCTATTATTTAAAGTATAGTCATTAAAATGATCCACAAAAGACAAATTTTGACTAATGGGTATTAAAGTTTCATGGAATTAAAGTGTAGAGACCGGATGTTTGTTTTATATTGTTGAGGGGCCGATTTAAAACAAATGAAAGATAATGAATAGTCATTATCTTATGAATATATAGGTTATGGTCCCCAATTGTTAGTGGTGTTTCTAGATTCTCTATATTCCCCATCAATGGAGATCAAAAGGTTGTAGAGGAGACCATGAATCAATTGGAAGATCTAACCCCATCATGCAAAGAATCAGAATTTATGGTCTAAGGTATGTTTCCGCTTTTCTTTTGATGTTCTCATTGATTTCAACATGGATGGTTAATTCGGTAATGTTTGATTATTGATGTTTTGGATCGATAATCACTTATAAGTTTTCTATCATTGCTATGATCGGAGAAGTGAAGAAGAAGAATTAAGTACTATTTCTGAATTTTGCCTTTTGTACTTGAAAATATTGAATTTTCTTTGGATTCTTCCTTTTAACGCCTGGCCATTCCCAGTCAGCTGAGTTCACCCCCACGGAAAAGGCAAACTGCCAAACTCCACTCTCGCATCCCACGCCCCGCCTGAAATAATTTGGAGAAAATTTGCACTATGGTCTCTAATCTATTGTCTGTACTAGCTTGATCCCCCAGTTTTAATAAGGGAAAATTGCGGCCGCGGTCCTAAACCTTTCATTTTGTTGCATATTACACCCAAACCTTTAATTTTTGCGGCCGAAGTCCCAAACATTTTATGTAATTGCAGCGTTGGTCCCAAACCTTTAATTTTTGCTGCAGAAGTCCTAAATCTTTGTATGTAATTGAAGCGTCGGTCTCAAACCTTTGTATATAATTGCAGCGTCGGTCCCAAATCTTGAATTCCGTCCATAAAACCGTTAGTCAACGTTCAAACAGTAATTTTGACTCAGAAAATTTGCAGCTCCGGTCCCAAACTTTTTATTTTGTTACAGATTACACCCAAACATTTCATTTTTGCGGCCGAAGTCCCAAACCTTCTTTTTTGTATTAAGAGTACATAAACTAAATTTTGATTCGTTGTTCTTGTGTATTGAAGTGCTACTTACACAATAAGAAGTCGTTGTATCTTGAGAGTTGATTGCCATAAATCGTAGATGCCGTTACGAGGCAAATTCGACTTAAGGACAAAATATTCAACACTTGTCTCGATTTTGCATCCATTTGACGTTATTCATTTGGAGTTTCATTTCGTTGTTCTACCGAAATTTCAGGATAAGTTTGATAAAGATTCTACGGGTGTTTGTTTGTCACTCCTTACACCATATCCATCCAACAAAAAATTAGGGGGTCGTTTGATTCGTGCTTCAATTTTCAATTCATTTTCAATGTTATGTTTTTAGGCTTTAATTTAGGATTGCAAAAAACGCATTTGGTTTATAATTTTTAAAAAAATATTTCTTATAACGGAAAATTAAAAAAAATACATTTAGTTTGAAATTTTTTAAAAATTATTTTAGGATATTTTATTCTATAAAATTTGATTATTCAGTGAAAATAAAATAATTTTATGTTAATAAATTATCAAGTAATATATATTTTTTAAATTTGGTGAATTTTAGGATATTTTTTCTTGCTACAAAAGTAAAAAATAATAACAATAACTAACTGAATTCAAAACATAGTAAATAGAAATAAAAATTAATGACGTGGATTGAGAATATTTTCATCCATGTTCATTTAAATATTTTTTTAGAACTTTTATGTAAATAATCAATAAGGCGCGTTTAATTGCAAGGGTGGAAAATTGGTGGAAAGAAAATATTTTACAGGGAAAAGATTTGCATAGAAAATGTTTTGCAGGGGAAATGATTTCAAGTGTGTTTGATTGATATAATTTTTCACCCGAAAAATTTATAAATTTTCTATTCGTTTGGCTTTATTTTACATGGAAAGTGTTTGTTTTACAATATGAATTTTATATCTGATTTTTATTCCATTACTATCACCTTGTATTAAGAAATAATTATGTAATACTCTACGATAGATTTTCTATTTTTCTTTTCCAATTACAAAAGCTTGGAAATTGCTATATCTGCTGGCATTGTATGAGACCAATTCATAATAATAAATAAAAAAAAATCCTTTCCTTTCTCCTCGGCACGCAGGCTGCTATATTCGCAACTAAAGCACGTTGACTGCTAGTGTTGATTATTTAATTATTTTATTTTACCATGGTATAAAATCGAAGCTTCATTGTATATTCGATAGATTGATGTATGAAAATTTTCAATTTCTAATTACTTCATGCTCAACGTGTTCAAGACTCATATATGGTCTGCTTAAAAAATTGCAGCTCAAAATATAAGGATGCAAGTGGGTTGATATGATTGCTATAAAATATTTGTAGACTTTAGCCATTTGTAAAAAAAAAAAAAAAATCACCAGAATTTCATCAGCAGTGGGTCCCATCGTGTATTTAAAAAAGAAAAAAAATGTGCGGGCTCTATCTTTGTGTGAGTGTTCTGTTGCATTTCGTGTTTTTGTTTCTATACGTGCAACATATTCCATATTTGTATGACTTTTAATACAGTCAAATGGGTACTAGTAATGATAGAAATGATTTTATGTAGAGTTATTTTTATCATTGGACATGTTCAATCAAATTTAATCAATGGCTACCCAATCTGTAATGTTTTAACAGAAGAGAATGTATGTTTTATTCTCATTTAGTGAAGTCATACGATCAGAATGTATATCATGCACAACAAAAGCAACACTCAACACCACACCGCATTCTTGTCCTACCCATCTGATACATTCTCCTAAATGGCAGCATATATCTATTTCTGCATAATGCTTTTGGATATGATAGATAGAATGGGAAAAAAATAAGATTTAATCAAGTGAACTATACATTTCAAGAAACTAGTGATCCCAATCCAATTCAAAAAGTACTGGAACTCATTTTAAGCTTACAATGGACTCTAGTTCAACCACTTCATTTTCTGATAGCACTGCTGGTTTATTCTCCTTTGAGACATGAAAAACAGATGAAATCTTCGACAGAAAAAAAAAAGAGCGGAAATGAAAAAGGCATAAACAACCATGTCATCTGCTTGAAAAAATTTCTGAAAGAAATGTTGGAAATGGTAGCCATTTGACCACAAGTGGGCAACTTTGACCACAATTTTATGTGGGATCCAATGTTCGAATTGTTGAAATTTATGTTCAATTAAATTCTACGTTCCGAGTAGATGAGTGTAGAATATTTACTTGTGAAAAACCATTTCAATATGAATTAGAAATTAAGGTTGAAAGTCGGATAATAAATACGAGGAATAAATGAGAAAGAATTGGAAAAGTGTTCCAATCCCACATAGGTTGCAAACATAACCTTGAACCACTTTATAAACTCCAAGGTTGGAAATGGGTTTGGGCCCTAAGGGGTACCAATAGTCTTTGAAAAGGGGGAGTTTTAGACAATGTCTAGACTCACCAACGCGCCGCTGTCCGTCTGGCACGAGCTCGGGCTCGGGTCCTGGGCCTGGACTTGGGCCAGACCCGTGCCAATATTAATATTTTTGGATAAAATTTATTTGAATTTCTTATCCGAATTAAATTAATTCCCTCTTCTTCACGGTTAATTAACCAACCCATTAGTTGCTTAACTGGTGAGTTAAGTGGGCGTGAGTGGTGAAAACTGCTGCAAGTGGGGAGTTGAACGAAGGCTGAACCGTCAACTCCCTCCTCTATTTAAAGGGTCATCGAGCTTTCATTTGAACACACAACAAAAACACACGAATTCATACTGCACTGCATACATTGTCTTCTTGTCTTTTCCGTTTCTGCATTAGTCTACAGAGAGTTACTTCCGTTCCGATTCGCTGTCTTGCAGTCGACGTGCTACTTCTGCAAGTGTGATCGTTGTATCTTGGGAGACGATTTACCATATACCGTAAGTATCGTGTGACGGGGTAAAAACGTCTTAAGGACAGAGAGCATAATTCTCGCCTCGATCATCCTCATTCCGATTTCAGCAATTGTTTACAACTTTCTATTTTACTAGTTTCATGTTACTGTTTGTAATATTTTAAATTCCTACATTCTGTCCTTATTGTTTTCGCAAGTCGATTCTGGAAACTTTTATTTTCAGATACAAATTTTATCACCAACAATCTTAAGACGTTTTTAGGCGATTTTCAAATTTAATCAATCTGTTTCCAAATTTGTACTTGCGTATTTCTAACATTTGCATGTTCTTATACGATATTACTGTTCTGCAGAATTTTAATTCGTCAATTCTGACTTTTTTGTTGATACTGTTTTACAGAATTTTAATTCGAAAATTCTGACTTGTTGATCTTCTGTTTTGAAAACAGAAATGGCTAACACTGTTGGGACGAATGCAATTCCCTCTCATATGGCTGTGACTCCTACTGTGGCTGTGACCCCTACTGTGACGCCAACAGTGGCTGGTCCTGCTGCTTCAACTTATGTTCCTCATGGAGAGAAACCTGAAAATTTTAATGGGGTCGACTTTAAGAGATGGCAGCAAAAGATGTTGTTCTATCTTACCACTTTGAACCTGGCGAGGTTTCTCACAGAGGATCCTCCTTCTGTTCAACAAGGAGAAAATAATCGAGCTTCGGTTGTTGCTTTGGATACATGGAAACACTCCGATTTCTTATGCAAAAACTATGTACTGAATGGATTGAATGATTCGCTATATGGTGTATATAGCGTAATGAAAACTGCAAAAGAATTATGGGAATCTTTAGAGAAAAAATATAAAACTGAAGATGCTGGTTCTAAAAAAATTCTTGTAGGAAAATTTTTAGAATATAAAATGACTAACTCTAAATCTGTTATTTTCCAAGTTCAAGATTTGCAGGTGCTCCTTCATGATTTACATGCTGAAAAAATGACTGTAAGTGAGTCATTCCAAGTAGCAGCAGTAATTGAAAAACTCCCGCCCTTATGGAGAGATTTCAAAAATTACCTCAAACACAAACGTAAGGAAATGAACATGGAGGAGTTGATTGTGCGTTTGAGGATTGAAGAAGATACTAAGAAATCTGAAAGGAGGATCGGGGGACCAAGCATGGAAGTTATGGCAAACATGGCTGAATCAAGTTCAAAGAAGAACATGAAAAGGAAGCACTCGAACTTTGCTCCGAAGAAAAATGAAAACAACCAGAAGAACAAGAAGTTCAAAGGGGATTGCTTCAACTGTGGCAAACCTGAACATCGTGCAAGTGACTGTCGCAAGCCTAAAAAGCAAAATGACCATGCACATATGGTTGAAACTGAAAATCTGACTGAAGGCGTTCAAGAGATGCACTTATCTGCTGTGATATCTGAATGTAACAATGTTGGAAATCCCAGGGAATGGTGGGTGGACACTAGTGCCACTCGCCACATTTGTGCTGAGAAGAACGTGTTTTCAGATTACAAACCTATTGATGGAGAACAACTGTTCATGGGAAATTCCTCAAGCTCAAAGGTTGAAGGACAAGGAAAGGTGACCTTGAAGATGACATCTGGCAAGGAACTCGTCCTCAACAATGTGCTGCATGTGCCGGACATTCGGAAAAATCTTGTATCTGGTTCCCTTCTTAGCAAGAATGGGTTTAAGTTAGTATTTGTGTCTGACAAATTTGTACTAACTAAAAATGGAATGTATGTTAGAAAGGGTTACATGACTGATGGGATGTTCAAGATGAACGTCCTTACTATTGTACCTAATTTGAACAAAATGAATGAAGCTTCTACTTCTACGTATATTGTTGATTCTTCTTGTTTATGACATAAAAGATTAGGACATGCAAACTTTAAATCTGTGCGCAAATTAATGAACTTAAATTTGCTACCTTCGATAAGTTTCGATCCTAATCACAAATGTGAAACTTGTGTTGAGGCTAAATTAGCCAAAAGACAATTTCCTTCAGTTGAAAGAAATACTTTACCTTTAGAATTAATTCACAGTGATATATGTGACTTGAAATTCGTACAAACTAAAGGTGGGAAAAAGTATTTCATTACCTTCATTGACGATTGCACTCGGTATTGTTATGTTTATTTGTTAAGAAGCAAAGATGAGGCATTGGAAGTGTTTAAACACTATAAGAATGAAGTTGAAAATCAACTTACCAAAACAATAAAAATTGTTCGAAGTGATAGAGGTGGAGAATATGGAGTACCGTTTGAAAAATTTTGTTCTCTTCAAGGCATCATTCATCAAACTACGGCTCCTTACTCACCTCAATCTAATGGTATTGCGGAACGAAAGAACCATACGCTTAAAGAAATGATGAATGCTATGTTAATTAGTTCTGGTCTACCACAGAATTTGTGGAGGGAGGCTATCCTCTCGGCAAATCACATTCTTAACAAAATACCACACAAAGTAAAGGATGAAGCACCTTACGAGTTATGGAAAGGTCACAAACCTTTATATAAATACATGAAAGTGTGGGGGTGTTTGGCAAAGGTAGAAGTGCCAAAACCTAAACAAATAAAAATAGGACCAAAAATTGTAGATTGCATATTTATTGGATATGCTCATAACAGTAGTGCATATCGTTTCCTTGTGCAAAAATCAGAGATTCCTGATATACATGAATATACAATAATTGAATCAAGGAATGCAAGTTTCTTCGAAGATGTCTTTCCTCGTAAAGACAAAAGTGATGTAAGTTCAACAAAACGAACTTACAATACTGCAAATGATGATGAAAATGAAGAAGAACTCGAGCCTGTGATAAAAAGGACTAGAAAGTCTACGTCCTTCGGTTCAGAATTTCTAACGTACATGATCGAAGATGAACCAAAGACATTCAGTGAAGCAATGTCCACACCAGAGGCTCCTTTTTGGAAAGAAGCTATCAATAGTGAAGTTGAATCGATAATGCAAAATCATACTTGGGAGTTGGTTGATCTCCCACCTGGAAATAAACCTCTAGGTTGCAAGTGGATTTTCAAGAAAAAATTAAAATCGGATGGATCTATTGATAAATACAAGGCTCGTTTGGTAGCAAAAGGATATAGACAAAAGGAAGGTCTTGATTTCTTTGATACTTACTCACCAGTAACGAGGATTACTTCGATAAGAATCCTTATTGCAATTAATGCATTACATAACCTCGAAATTCATCAAATGGATGTTAAAACAGCTTTTCTGAATGGTGAGTTAGAAGAAGAAATATACATGGAGCAACCTGAAGGATTTGTCGCTCATGGACAAGAGAAAAAAGTTTGCAGACTCGTTAAATCTTTATATGGATTAAAACAGGCGCCAAAGCAGTGGCACCAAAAGTTTGACAAAACAATGTTGTCAAATGGTTTTAAGATTAACGAGTGTGATAAGTGTGTGTATGATAAAAATACACCGACATCATATGTCTTAGTATGTTTATATGTGGATGATATGCTAATTTTGGGTAGCAACCATGATATCATTGTGTCCACTAAGAAAATGCTAACAAAACACTTTGACATGAAGAATATGGGTGTAGCGGATGTAATTCTTGGAATAAAAATCTCTAAAACACCATATGGTCTTGTTCTTTCACAATCTCATTACGTTGAGGCTGTACTAAAGAGATTTGGAGTTTTTGATGAAAGTTCAGTTAAAACTCCAGTAGACACGAGTCTACACTTAGCAAAATATAGAGGTGAACCTGTACATCAATTAAGATATTCTCAGGTTATTGGGAGTTTGATGTATTTAATGAACTGCACACGTCCTGATATAGCGTTCGCAGTTAATAAATTAAGTAGGTTCACATGTAATCCAAGCAATGATCACTGGAAGGCATTGAATAGGGTACTTAGATATTTAAAACATACCTTAAAATTTGGATTACATTATATGTTATATCCAAAGGTATTAGAAGGATATTGTGATGCAAATTGGATATACGATATGAAAGATTCTAAATCCACAAGTGGTTATATATTTACACTTGGTGGTGCGGTACGTGTCCTGGAAATCCTCAAAGCAAACTTGCATAGCTCGATCAACAATGGAATCAGAGTTTATAGCTTTAGATAAAGCTGGAGAAGAAGCAGAATGGCTTCGTAACTTCTTAGAGGATATTCCGTGTTGGCCTAAGCCGGTGCCTGCAATCAGTATTCACTGTGACAATCAGTCGGCTATTGCAAGGGCACAAAATTGCATGTATAATGGTAAGTCTAGACATATACATCGTAGACACAATACCATAAAGCAGTTGATCTCAAATGGTATTATCTCCATTGATTATGTGAAATCAAAGGAGAATCTCGCGGATCAGCTTACAAAAGGCCTACCAAAAGATCAAGTATATTATCTATCAAAGGGAATGGGATTAAAGCCAAACATGCATGAATCTTAATGATGGTAACCCAACCTTGTTGACTGGAGATCCCAAGATCTTGGTTCAATTGGACAACTAAGTTATTAAGACTCAGTTAAGCACTTAACCATTCTTTTATTTAAAAGTAAAAGGTTAAGTTGTAACTTTTAATGATTCCTATAGCTTGGATAATCCGAGTGGAGTACAGCAGAATACTCTTAATAGGAGATCACCTATATAAGTGTGAAGTGGGGCCGCTTCTATGAGAATTTGGGGCTTAAAATTCTCTAAAGCACTTATGAATCCCGAGAATTGTTTAGGGCTAAAATGAACACAACTATGAGAACCTAAGAATTGAATAGAAAGATTATTGTGTGGATATTGTTGCCTTGGTTTACACCAACGGTTGAACAGTTCAAGATATCAGTTCACTGATTAGCCAAGTAAACTCGATAGTATTCCACTAAGGCAGGTTCAAAGCCAAAAGCTACCTCTCCTGATACAATAAGTCTTTTGCCTGTACTCTCTGTTCGTGTCTGCATTGCATTTGTCATGTTAATTTTCATTCATGTGGGGGATTGTTGGAAATGGTGCCCATTTGACCACAAGTGGGTCAACTTTGACCACAATTTTATGTGGGACCCAATGTTCGAATTGTTGAAATTTATGTTCAATTAAATTCTACGTTCCTAGTAGATGAGTGTAGAATATTTACTTGTGAAAAACCATTTCAATATGAATGAGAAATTAAGGTTGAAAGTCGGATAATAAATACGAGGAATAAATGAGAAAGAATTGGAAAAGTGTTCCAATCTCACATAGGTTGCAAACACAATCTTGAACCACTTTATAAACTCCAAGGTTGGAAATGGGTTTGGGCCCCAAGGGGTACCAATAGTCTTTGAAAGGGGGGAGTCTTAGACAATGTCTAGACTAACCAACGGCCACGTGCGCGCCGCCGCCGCCGCCACCGCCGTCCGACCGGCCGGCTCGGCTCAGCTCGGCATGGCACGAGCACGAGCTCGGGTCTTGGGTCGTGGGTCGTGGGCCTAGGCCTGGGCCTGGACTTGGGCCAGGCCCGTGCCAATATTAATTTTTTTGGATAAAATTTATTTGAATTTCTTATCCGAATTAAATTAATTCCCTCTTCTTCACGGTTAATTAACCAACCCATTAGTTGCTTAACTGGTGAGTTAAGTGGGCGTGAGTGGTGAAAACTGCTGCAAGTGGGGAGTTGAACGAAGGCTGAACCGTCAACTCCCTCCTCTATTTAAAGGGTCATCGAGCTTTCATTTGAACACACAACAAAAACACACGAATTCATACTGCACTGCATACATTGTCTTCTTGTCTTTTCCGTTTCTGCATTAGTCTACAGAGAGTTACTTCCGTTCTGGTTCGCTGTCTTGCAGTCGACGTGCTACTTCTGCAAGTGTGATCGTTGTATCTTGGGAGACGATTTACCATATACCGTAAGCACCGTGTGACGGGGTAAAAACGTCTTAAGGACAGAGAGCATAGTTCTCGCCTCGATCATCCTCATTCCGACTTCAGCAATTGTTTACAACTTTCTGTTTTACTAGTTTCATGTTACTGTTTGTAATATTTTAAATTCCTACATTCTGTCCTTACTGTTTTCGCAAGTCGATTCTGGAAACTTTTATTTTCAGATACAAATTTTATCACCAACAAGAAAAACTTCGAATGAGTGGATACATAGACATTTAATAAACTTACCACATCAGATATCGACAGTGTCTGCTTCTTCATCTCCCTCATTTCTGCCTGATCATCATTTGTATCCTTGAAGAACTGCTCCGCTGATTCAATCCCAATGCCATTCTTGTTTGCACCATTCAATGCTTCATCTTCCGAGCAGCTATCTTCTACAACTACTTCCTTTTTCCCCTTTTCGTCCATTTCCCCTCTTCCCTCAGATAGTTCTGTGGACTGAAACTGAAACAGAGAGTTTGAGTATGCGGCTTGCATACGGATGCACGCCTCAGATAGCATTTATTTTGTGTAAATCTTGGTGAGAAAAATCCAAGAACAGATTCCAGGTGGCAAAAAAGTTCGTTTCATTCTAACAACAAAAATCACTGACGGAACCCACTGAATTTGTTGATACCAGATTACTGAATTTATCCACATTTACATATTTCTGGAAAGTATCATTTCAGGAAAATGGGATTTTTGAAAATTGAAGGTATGAACTGGTATTGGAAATGATGAATTCTTTCTAATGGCCATTCTCTTTGATTTGCGTTTTGCTATGATCGGAGAAGTGAAGAAGAAGAATTAAGTACTATTTCTGAATTTTGCCTTTTGTACTTGAAAATCTTGACTTTTCTTTGGATTCTTCCTTTTAACGCCTGGCCATTCCCAGTCAGCTGAGTTCACCCCCACGGAAAAGGCAAACTGCCAAACTCCCCTCTCGCATTCCACGCCCCGCCTGAAATAATTTGGAGAAAATTTGCACTATGGTCTCTAATCTATTGTCTGTACCAGCTTGATCCCCCAGTTTTAATAATGAGATCAACTTAGCCTTCTCATATTTTATTATAGTTGTGCAATCTATCGGCAAACCTTCTCTTACGTTGTCAAGTGACTCTCTAGTGTCTAAATTTATCAAATTAGGTTTTCATTTTTTTCAACTTAAACGGTCATCTAGAAAAAATTTACGGAGGGCAGATTTCTTCACTCATGACCCACTCCCGTATTGCCCTACATCTTCACCTCGATTAGCAAATAGAACTGAGACGAGAAACATAGTGTTAGGGTTGGAAGTCAAGTGGTTCAGTTTGGCATTTCAAGAACTAGATCAACCATTAAATTTCGAGTATTTTGTAAATGGAACCATTTAATTCCATATAGTTTTTGGAATCGAACTGGAACTGACAGCAATTTCAATTCAATTCTAATTAAAATGCACACATCTATATGGTCTCTTGATTGAACTCTCTGACTCACTTCAAATCTTTTTATTTTATTGTATTGTATTTTGTTTTATATTTAAAAATAAATAAATAAAATATTAAACAAAAAATAATTAGTTAAATAGGGTGGTAAATAAATTTTATTTTCTAACCCTCTCAAAAATCTTTGACAGGTGAAAATGGTAATTACCTTTTTCTTTCGGTTGTTATCCCTAAATTCAAGTAAGACATGAATCAATTACCTTCTTCATTCATGTGTTGAACCTTGGGACCATTGGCAGGTCAATCACCACACCAGATCATAGATCCGACATTACACGAATTGAGAGAGTTTCATCCAATTTGTATTAATGTGTGTTCTATGTTTGAATATGTTGGGGTATTGCCAAAAAAATAAAAAATAATTGAGTTATTATTCCGAGCTATTATTCGCGAGCCTCTTTACTTGGAGGCTTCACAACGAGAATGGGGGCAGTCGACGTGATGAACACAATAATTGCTAACACTTCCAAGCAAAGCCCTGTGACACGAAATTTGTTACATGATTAATGCTCAAGAACCAAAGATTGACTATAACCAAGGTTTACATGTACAATTTCATAAGCAAAATAAGTGTATTTAGACATAATATTGTTCCAAAATGGACATCTATTTCTTAAGAAACCTCTTCCATGGCTGTTTAATTAGCCATCTCATCGTCGATCAAGCTTCTAAACTTAGTCCATGTTTGGCTCCCATTTTCTAATATTCATTTTTTTCAATCTCATTTTCAATCACAAGTTTCATGGAACCCACAACTTTTATCTAACTTTTCGACCACATATTTTTTCAACTTTTAAGAGCATCCACTAAATACTAAAAAATAGATATTTAGCTAAATCAACCAGGAGCTTAATGGTAACTCAGACTCTTATAGAGAAAGAGAATTAATTTAGAATATTTGTCTGGATCATGATGAAAGGGTTCATATTACCATTTGATCGTGACAAGCCCACGGCTAGAGATGGCAATGGGCCGGGTTCGTTGCGGGGCACCCCCATCCCGTCCCGTCCCGCCCCGCCCCACTTTAGACGGGGCGGGGCGAGTTCAGGGTGCGAACTTGCCTCGTTTATTTATTTATTTTTTTCAAAAACTTCCAATTAACTATTTTATGTTTTTAATTTGTAATTAATTATTTTTTTTATTTTTCACAGGGCGCTTCAGGGCGGGGCACCCCCTTCTCGCCCCGGTGCCCCGCCCCGCCCCACTTTAGACGGGGCGGGGCGAGTTCAGGGTGCGAACTTGCCTCGTTTATTTATTTATTTTTTTCAAAAACTTCCAATTAACTATTTTATGTTTTTAATTTGTAATTAATTATTTTTTTTATTTTTCACAGGGCGTTTCAGGGCGGGGCACCCCCTTCTCGCCCCGGTGCCCCGCCCCACCAACCCATCGGGGCTGGTAGCGGGGCGGGGCGGGTAGCGGGGCGAGGCTTGTTTTTTTGCCATCACTACCCACGGCTACCAACGACTACAAGATTAACATGTAATTCTTCTGCAGCTTGACAAATCCTAGCCTTTGGATCTCCTTCAAGAATTAAGGGTCTGTTCTCTTTACCATTTTCAAGCCGTTTTCTATTTTCGATTTTTCAAAACAGTGAAAACGCGTTCTATTTCCTATTTTCGAAAACGCCTTTTTGAAAATAAGTTAAAAATTACAAAGAAAACACAAAACGACAAATCATTTTGGGCATTTTAAGTTATAATCAAGCCAAAATTTTCAAAACGCGTTTTTGGTGTTTTCAAAATGCCAAAAAGAACACATTTTCAATAATCTCAAAATGAACGCTCAAAACACAAAATTGAAATACAAAGAGAACAGCCCTTAAACTTTCTGCTTTGATCTGAATGAAATTTTAAATTCATAAACCAATGAATACAATGTAATACCATCATAGATATCATGCAAGACTAAGATAGCAAAATGAAATTTGAAATTTAGGAGCAAGGAATTAAATAGTCCAACAAGGTCGAGATTTTAGGATGCGTTTGGAGCGCCGAATTAAACCATAAGAAATTTAATATAAATTATAGTGGTTATTACTAGGAAAATGATCTTTTTCTTATTCTGTCTAAACCCACCTTCAACCTCCACTTAATGTTATATAGTTATTGCAAATGACTATTTTTGAAGGAAAATTAAAGAACACTATCCACCTTATTCTACCTTCACACCATATACCTAGTACTATCAAGTATAAACTTATAATTCATAAGACATTCTATTAATTAGGTGTGCCAAACATAGCATTAATGTTTTCAAAAAGAGCAGCAGAGAGGGAAAAAAGGAAAAGAAAAATATTAATCATTTGAAGTGAGACCGAGCTCAATAATTTTCATTTAATGGGATCGTCACAAATCGAGCTAGCAGTCCACATTGGTTACTAGATAGCGAAAATTCAACATAATTAGTTTAGATCAATACATAATATTAAGGATTTTGCTACAAGTACAGGGGTGGGTTCACATGGAGGCACTAACATGCAAGGAGGGGGGTGGGTTTTTTTTTTTTTTAATACATGTGGGGCCTGCCAGTGTGAGAGACCTGGCAGGCCCCTGTGAAAATGCCTCCTGTACGTGAGGCATTTTCCTAATAGTGAACATTACCATTATCTTAATTCAATTCATAATTCTAAGAAAATAAATCGGCCTTTTTTTCTTCGCACATATGCATTGCACGAGAGAGTATATTAGCAGCATTTTGTGCTTTGGCTTGCTTCGCAGCATTGAACACTTCAGGCGTTGCATAGGGTGCATCTGCATCTGCTGAATTTTAGAAGAATCAAAAGTTTCAATAAAAATATTTCAGTACCCAAATATATTTAAATTTTGTCTTCTCGTATTATATAACCTAATAATTAAGTAATTCAAATCACTTTATTCTAAAAGAACTAACTTAGCAATGGAATAAACAAAATTTTAACTTTAGTTATATGGATTGTATCTCTTCCTTGCCATAGATGTTATTCGGTCCATTGCAATTAGTGTTTTTTCATAAAAATTTGCTAAAATTTTATGAACTTTTTATGTCTTCAAACTTTAGCCATGTTTGACTCTCTTTATTTCTCGTAATCATTTTCAACTACGCATTCGCATAATTAAATATTTTAAATTCAAAAAAATTTCATACTTTTTAACCACATATTCTCCAAAAAATACACAATTTTTCCCCAATTTCTTTTTATAATGGTCATCAAATAGGGGCTTAATTTTAACCACAACTTTTATCAACCTCCCAACCATATATCTCATCAAAAGTTTCTTCAAAGAATTTCTTAGTAACCCGTCAAACTTTAATTTAACCCACAACTTTTATCAACTTTCCAACTATATATCTCGACAGCGTTTATCAAAAGTTTCTTCAAAGAATTTCTTAGTAGCCCGTTCAAGATTAATACAAATATACAAAATTATGCATTTTCATCAACTTTTTCTAAAAATCTACTAAAATTTTAATTTTTTTTCAAACCAATTAGGGGCGGTATGTATCACTGACACTGAGTGCTTGCTTGGTCAGCTTAAAGACTCCATTTTTAAGAAAGTAGATAAAGTAGTATCCAAATAATTGCTAAGAACCCAAGTTTGTTTATTTTGAACAACAAAAAGTAGCGTGTCCCAATACTTATAAGCACGCCCAAACATGTGTCCAGCACGGTAAATAAAGAGTTGAAAGATTGGCTGAACATGAACCAAAGTGATCGTGTTGGGTTCCTGATCGGGCTGAATAGGATAACAAAAAAGGTGGTCTAGTGTCCACTTAAGTGCATAGAAACTCCCATCACTCTCATCCATAGCCACCAACACCTTCATCTTCTTTTTATCCTCCCCCGCCGCGGTCGACGGCTGACGCGCAGCCCCCTCTGCTTCTGTACTACTCGTCTCAGCTCATGTTGTTTCCATCTCTCTCTCCCCTTCACAGAAAGCAAACTTCTGCCAATTTTTGAAAAAAATTGAAATATACTTACTTAAAATCTATATAATTTGGTGTAATCCTGACAGGTTTTGTCCACGCATAAAACACATTCATTTGGCCATGCAGAGGAGGACAGCATTAGCAACTAGCAAGCCACGTTGAACCCCATACTCCCACTCCACTATCCTCTAAGTTTTAGCCCATGGTGATGAATGGTTGAATTTTTTTTACAATGACCAATAAATATGACCGCAAGACGTGGATGAATATTTAGCCTTTTGTAGTTAAAAATGTTGGAAATGGTTTAAAGAAATAAAAAAATTGGTTAGGTCTAATTTTGAAGAACTTTGAGTAGACTTGATCGGATGGTCAAATTACATATGCAAATAGACCAATTTGTTCTACTCGTCGAGTAGATCGTCATAATATATTTGGAATTCCGAAACCAATTCCGAATGAATGAGAAATTGTGGTCAAAAGTTGGAAGGAAAATAGAGGTAAAATTGGTTGGAAAAGTGACTATCTTCGTCGCTTGATTATCGCTCGAGTACCGCTCAAGCAAGGAAGCTGTCGTTCGAGCGACAATTGTTCTGTTTTTATTGCTCGAGTGAGAAGTCAGCGACAGCAAGAGTTGTTCGGAAGGTTGCGAGGTTTGGTTCACAACAATTCGCCCACCACTCCTCGTACTCTATAAATAGGACAACTGAGACGCCATTTTCGACACACCAATGATATGCAATTATAGCATAACATTCTCTTCTCTCTCTAAACCAACTTTTGCATATATATTGCATAAAATTCTGATTTTCTTCTTTTTTGTATTAAGAGTACATAAACTAAATTTTGATTCGTTGTTCTTGTGTATTGAAGTGCTATTTACACAATAAGAAGTCGTTATATCTTGAGAGTTGATTGCCATAAATCGTAGATGCCGTTACGAGGCAAATTTGACTTAAGGACAAAATATTCGACACTTGTCTCGATTTTGCATCCATTTGACGTTATTCATTTGGAGTTTCATTTCATTGTTCTATTGAAATTTCAGGAGAAGTTTGATAAAGATTCTACAGGTGTTTGTTTGTCACTCCTTACACCATATCCATCCAACAAAAAATTAGGGGGTCGTTTGATTCGTGCTTCAATTTTCAATTCATTTTCAATGTTATGTTTTTAGGCTTTAATTTAGGATTGCAAAAAACGCATTTGGTTTATAATTTTTTAAAAATTATTTCTTATAATGGAAAATAAAAAAATAGATTTAGTTTGAAATTTTTTAAAAATTATTTTAGGATATTTTATTCCATAAAATTTGATTATTCAGTGAAAATAAAATAATTTTATGTTAATAAATTATCAAGTGATATATATTTTTTAAATTTGGTGAATTTTAGGATATTTTTTCTTGCTACAAAAGTAAAAAATAATAACAATAACTAATTGAATTCAAAACATAGTAAATAAAAATAAAAATTAATGACGTGGATTGAGAATATTTTCATCCATGTTCATTTAAATATTTTTTTAGAACTTTTATGTAAATAATCAATAAGGCGCGTTTAATTGCAAGTGTGGAAAATGGGTGGAAAGAAAATATTTTATAGGGAAAAGATTTGTAGAGAAAATGTTTTGGAGGGAAAATGATTTCAAGTGTGTTTGATTGATATAATTTTTCACCCGAAATTTTTTTAAATTTTCTATTCGTTTGGCTTTGTTTTACATGGAAAGTGTTTGTTAAAGTGATAATTTTTTCCACAATTGGTTATAAAATTTGTTTCCATTGCCAAAAAGTTTAAAAAAAAAGAGGAAAAAAAATTGTTTCCTAAAAAATCATTTTTTATCAAAGTTTAATATTCGTTTGACTTAATTTTACATGGAAATTATTCATTAAAGTGAAAGTTTTTTTTTACCATTGGTTATAACATTTGTTTCCATTGCAAAAAAAAAAAAAAAAAAATTCGCCTATCAAACAACCAAAAAAATGGAAAGTGAAAAATATTTTCCTAATTCCCTGGAAATTTTGGCGTATCAAACAGGGCCTAAGAGTTTTAACAATTCTTATTTTTTTTTATATAATTTTTATCTTTTTGGAATTTTTTATAAATTTTTTTTTTCAAATTTTATTCTTTATTTTAGATTTTTAGATTTTTTTCCAAAATTTTTATTTTTATATTATTAAATTTTATTTTTTAGAATTATATATATATTTTTTAAAATTTTATTTAATATAAAATTTTATATAAATGTTTGTGAGTATTTTAAGAATTTTCATTGAATACAATTAAAACATCAAAAATATGTTTTGAGTTTCATGTTATAAATTTAGGATAATGCTAGAGGTACATAGGCATTTACATAAGAGTGTCCATAATACTGATGTGGCAATCATCCGATCATTGATGTGTAAGTGTCAGATTTGAATTAAAGGTGGGATCACATACCACATCAGCATTATGGACACCTTTATGTAAATGCTTATGTACCTTTAGCATTATCCATAAATTTAACCTTATTTTCAAAAATATATTTTCAGAAATATCAGACCAAATACGTTTTCAATGTTGTGCAAAACTGAAAACAACAAACTAAATGCACCATGAACTTTTAATAATTGTTGATGAAATATTTGATTATAAAGTTGTGAATCTCATAAAATGTGTGGTTAAAATTAATTTTTTATTTTAACTTAAATTTTTATGAAATTTTTAATCCACGCCAAATAGGGGTTCAATAAAAGTAGGCCCTCCATAAGCATTTCTACTGTGTGATTTCTCCACTTTCTGACATCGAGAGTCTAGAAGTAGGAATTGTGTTTACATGAATAATTAACTTGAACTAAACATTTCATGAGATCGACAGTTTTATATCTGAATTTTCAACTGTACATTTTATCACATTTGGTTGTACCGCCCATGTTTAGGCCTCTATATGTAATTGATCAAATAATATAGGACAAGGATGCCCTTCATTGAAAGTGTAGTTTATCAGAAGAGTCACGTATGAAATTCAATCTGAATTGTATTTATTTACCAATAAGGGCAAATATAGAGTTTTTATTGATGGAAAGTATAGATGTCTTCAATGAATTCAATTATCTATTGATTAAATTTATACCGAGACATAGGTTTTTATGTATCTTGAGTTTTGAGAGATTGATGCATGTAAATTGCTCCTACTATCAATGTGCGGATTGCCAAGTTTAGTGGTTGAGGCTGCATTACCTTGATTTAATGGATCGTTTTAGTTTTGCTAGTCGACAACTTGCCCATGATGTTTGTGATTGCTTGAAGCGTATCATTCCTAACTTCACCTCAAGGTTAATCTTTGTGGCTTAAGTTTAACGGAGAATGTATGGTTAAAAAATAAAAAAAAAGTTTTGAAAAATGTGTAGAATATTGGATTAAATCCACCAATTGCCACTGACTGTATATTTAGTGTTGTCATGGCCACCAAATTTAATTTTATTTCATCTTGATCACTCAATTTCATATAGCGTTTTACAATGGCCACCGAATTTTATATAACATTTCATCATAATCGCCCAATTTCTTTTCATCATTTTCACTTATTTTAAAAGACGAAAAATGATAACTTTGGACTAATATATATATAAAATAAATTTGAATAAAAAATCAAAAATAATTTTTTAAAATATTTATTTTAAAATATGTTTTTATTTTATTTTAAAAATGTTTTTTAAATAACTTTTTTTTTTCAAAAAAATAAATTTTATTTTATTTTAAAAACGTTTTTTAAATAAGTTTTTATTTTATTTTATTTTTCTAAGTAAATTTTTTTTAAAATAATTTTTTATTTTATTTATATTTTTAAGTAACATTCTTATTTTAAAAAAAATATTATATTATTTTATTTTATTTTTTAAGTAACGTTTTTTAAATAAGTTTTTATTTTATTTTGTTTTTAATTTTTTTATATATATAATGTAAAATTACCGTTTTATTCATTTTAAAATTAGTGAAAATTATGAAAAGAAATTAGGTGGTTATGATGAAACGTTATATGAAATTGAGTGATTATAATGAAACACTATATGTAATTGGGTGGCCATGGTGAAATTAATTAAATTGGGTGATCATAGTGACAATAAGGTTGTGTTTGAGGCACATTAGTTTGAAAGAATGTATACTGGAATAGTACATTGATGGAGAATGTGTGATTGAAAAAGAAGAAAAAGTTATTGATGCGATGAGAAATATTATTTTATTAAAAAATGTGTGGTTGAAAATGAGTAGAAGAATGAGAATAAAAAATTTAATGTGTACCAAACGGGGGCTAAGTATAAAGTTGGTGGTCTGACGACACAAAGTGTAAAATTGGGTGGTCATAGATGTATTTAAATCGTATAATATTTTATTGTGCAAATGTGTAATTGAAAATGATACTGAGTGAAATCATAAAATAAATTAATTGAAATCGAACATGTAGCTAACAAAATTAGGACACGAATAAATGACAAGAGATGTGTCGGCTAATCACGTGCGCCGTCCTACATCGTGCTCCGTTCGTGAATCAAAGTAAAAAGACGAAAATGGTGTTTTCCTGAGAAGCGTGTCTGTTTTCTATTAGCTGTTAAGAAACACAGCTCTAGACACGAGCACACCACATCCTCTCTCCTCGGACCTCAAACTTTCCACAAAATTTCCAATTATATCCCTGTCGGGAACAAAACTCGGAGAACCCAAGCGCTCTCTCTTCCCCTTCAAATAACAGTACTAATTTCGCTCTGTGATTAATCGATCGGACGACTGCATATATTCAACCATGACGATGATAACTCCTCAACCGTTAGATGTAACTCTCCGCTCCTTTCTGCACTCATTCTCACAATTTTACTCCATTTGTTCATACTTCAATTATATATATTTATCTATATGCATGTATATATCTATCAGTTTTATTTTTATTTTTGTAAATTTCTGCTGTTTTTTTAATAATTGATTACCCCTGCGTGTGTTTATGCTTGCACGGGACTCTCAACGGTTGTGATCGACTAGGGTTTTTGGGAAATAGAAAGGAAGGTTTATGTTACTGAACTGGAATTGAGTTTTGCCCAATTGCGATCAATTACTCTAGTGAAGAAATTCAGACTATATTATTTGGGACAAAGGCTAGGGTTTACTGGATCAAGCTTGATTTTTTTGTTTGTGTCCTGGAATTTTAGCAGCAGGAAGAAGAAGAGATGCTGGTGCCGCATTCAGATTTAGTAGAGGGTCCTCAGCCTTTAGTAGAAGGGCCTCAGCCTATGGAAGGTTTGACTTTCCACATCTACTTGAATTTTTTGCATCTGTATAAATGCATATGCATGCATGTTGGTGAAGTATGTTTGAATTGAATGGTTTTTCTAAACATTTTTGTTCATTGTTTTTGTCATTCTATTGTTGGGTTGGTCAAGTTTATGCCTTGTATTGGTGCGACTAATTTTCCAACAAATTGGGTTACTAGTGGGACCAGCAGAAAATCCTGGGACAGTGGAAAACCAGGCGAGCGATGAGCCGCAGGCGTCACGGTTCACGTGGATGATCGAGAACTTTTCTCGTTTGAATGTGAAGAAGCTGTATTCTGAGGTCTTTATTGTCGGCGGTTATAAATGGTAATTTAAAGATGTAAATATGGTTCCACATTTCTTTTCATCTGCATTACCGCATGTTAGAAAGGAAATTAAAAATATTTGTGGGCAAATATTAAGAAGTAAACTTTTATTTATGCTGTCATGTGTTATGGAAAATGTTTTCTTATATATGCTACTATGCATTAGGAGAATGACTTGATCACGTATTGGCCTTCATTGGTTTGGGCAGGAGGGTTCTTATTTTTCCCAAAGGAAACAATGTGGACTACCTATCAATGTATTTAGATGTGGGAGATGCAGCTACCTTGCCATATGGGTGGAATAGATATGCACAATTTAGTTTGGCCGTAGTCAATCAAATACATAGCAAGTACACAGTAAAGAAGGGTACCTCCTCACACTATACTAATTTCAATTTTTTCTCATGTGGCTAAAAGCTCGATCTTGGAATCCTATTCATTTCCTTATTTCCAAATTCTTTTACTTATCATTTATGTAGCTAAGTCTTGATTTCTACATATCCATTTTCAAGGCCTTAATTGCTATTAATGATTAATTTTTCATTATGGTTTTTTATTTTTATCAATTTTATCTAGGTATATGCTTGACGCCATGATTAAGTTGTTCCCCTACCCCAATTCTCTAGATACGAAGCTTTTGTGTTGCCATGTCTTGTTTGTTTTGCACTGCAAAACTATTTTCTGGGGATAGTGGGTTACATTTTTTGTACCTAGTGAATATCCGTATAGTGAAGCCTGAAGGTATAATCATGCAGTTTTCATGATTTTTCTCCTGAAAGAAAAATACCTAAGTTAGAAAATTGGGTTCCTGCTTTCTACGCAATGAATTGAGTTCCTACTCTACAAGTTTTCAGGTTTTGAGCAGAGTTAACAAAGTGAACTCTATGGTATTGTATTGATAATTAATATTTCCTTGGGCTCATTAGTTTTATTAAGTTTGACAAGTGGATTAAACTCTCCTTTTGAATGATTTACTTGATTCCTTGAGACATGGAACCTGAAATTTACGTATGTCCTCACTTTAAAGGAACATGGAAGTAGTGTTGTGAACTATGAACTCTCTTTTGTTGGTCCTACAGACACACAGCACCAGTTCAATCAAAGGGAGAGTGATTGGGGTTTCACTTCTTTCATGCCTCTCAGCGAGATATATGACCCCAGTAAGGGGTATCTTGTCAATGACACATGTGTTATTGAAGCTGATGTTGCTGTGCGTAAGGTCATTGATTACTGGACGTATGACTCAAAGAAGGAGACAGGTTATGTTGGACTCAAGAACCAGGGAGCAACTTGCTACATGAACTCTCTCCTTCAAACTTTGTACCATATTCCTTACTTCAGAAAGGTTGCAATGGGTTCTCATTCTTAAGCGAGTTCATGACTTGCACTGTTTCACTTGTGAGCTCATTTATTAGGAAAGGTCAAAGAAGTCTCATTTTGGATTATTTTGTGTCAGGCTGTGTATCATATGCCAACAACAGAGAATGATATGCCCTCAGGGAGCATTCCTTTGGCTTTGCAGAGTTTATTTTATAAGCTCCAATATAATGACACCAGTGTGGCTACAAAAGAATTGACTAAATCTTTTGGATGGGACACATATGATTCCTTTATGCAGCATGATGTGCAAGAACTTAATAGAGTTTTGTCCGAAAAGCTCGAAGACAAGATGAAGGTATTTTGGTCTGACAGTTCGCATCTCTTCCTGAGATATCTTTGATTTTCTAGTATCGATGTGAAAATGTAATACACGAGGTACTTACATATGTCTTGCTGGCAGGGAACTGTTGTTGAAGGAACAATACAGAAGTTGTTTGAAGGGCACAATATGAATTACATTGAATGTATCAACGTGGACTTCAAATCTACAAGAAAAGAATCATTTTATGGTTAGTTGTTTCCCAGGCGTTTCTCATTTTGTGTTGACAGATTAACTTATTTTTCGTACATGTTCTAATGGCAGATCTACAACTTGATGTCAAAGGCTGTAAGGATGTTTATGCTTCCTTTGATAAATATGTGGAAGTTGAGCGCCTTGAAGGTGATAACAAGTATCACGCTGAAGAACACGGTTTGCAGGTTGGTGCTCTAGTGATAGATAAAGCAATTCGAGTGGGTCTCTGTTTGTCATATGTTTGTTCTGAATGCTAATATATTGGAGCAAAAAGATTAGGTGGTTTGCGCAAGTTAACTTCATGAATGTTATTTATATGTTGTTTCCTTTTTACCTGTTATTTTTTTCCTTAGCTTGTACAGTATTTTTTCTTCTTCCTTCTTTTTTTTTTGGTGGGGGATGAGGCATCAAATAGAGTTTAAAGAAGAAAAATGGCGAGCATGATAAAAGGATCTATGGTGTATGAAAATGCATCATTTTCTAAGCCATACAGATAGTCCTTCGATCAATTACATGATCTATGGCCAGGAAAATGGCATCTTTTTCTATCAACAATGCTTGATTAAGCTGAAAAGTTAGGGTGTGGGTAGTTCCATTCTTCTACCCTATGCTGTTTGAAACATGATTTTCCACGACGTCTGTTCTTTGTGTCTGGCATACTAGCTGTGGTGGATACAATGTGTCTGGATTTTAAGTTTTCTGGCTAGTGGAAAAAATTGATAATTGTAAATTTGAGAAACATCAGCGAAGTTTCTTTCATGCTTTGCACTTCCGATGCCGTGTTTGTTGGTCTTCAATTTGATGCACATATCTCTTCACTTGAACAAAGTTCTCTCTCATTAAATATTAGTCTAATTTGTAATTTTTATAACCTTAGGATGCCAGGAAGGGTGTCTTGTTCATCGACTTCCCTCCAGTTCTTCAGCTGCAGCTAAAGCGCTTTGAGTATGATTTTATGAGAGATACAATGGTTAAGGTTAGCGACTAAAATATTAATAACCTTTCATTTATTGCTTGATTGTTGGATGTTTTGATCGATGTCTCATGTTATCGTTATTTCTTATGGCGTACTACGAGCTTTCCCTGGTTTAATATACAATAGCTACTATCTTCTTGTTTTACAGGACGATCAAATATTTGTGCCAACCATGTAAATTTAAAGCTTAAAGTTATAGGGTTCCAGAGCCAGCGTTTTGAAAACTCGTCTAAATTTAACGAACCCAAAATATTCCAGAGGATAACTATCTGAAATAAAATGAATGGTTTCTCAGAAGAAACCACACATTTGTCCCTTTTTCTCTATAGTGATACTCTGCACTTCAACGCTTAAAAAAAACTCAGGAACAGCCTCGTGCTTTGTGCGGGAGCATACCTGGACATCTATTAATTTCTTTTGCTAGTTCATTCATTGTTGATGATGTTGGCGAATTCTTACTGAAAATCCTTAAATTCATTTGTTGCATGATTTCTATGCAAAGAGTTGATTAATCATCCTTTCCATGTGTAATCTAAATTTTCCTGAAATGGCATATTTTCCCAGAAATAATCTAGAAGAAACATTTATATTTTATCTATATGTTTTATTTTTAGTGATTTGAGGTTAAGTCTGATAGTTTAGATAAAATAACCCTAATATTGATTTTGTTTTTGTATTTATGTATTTGTATTGATATCTAATTTTGACAAATCACTGAAAAATTGCTTTCATGATCAGATAAATGACCGCTATGAATTTCCCTTGGAACTTGACCTCGATAGAGACAATGGCAAATATTTGTCGCCTGACGCAGATAGGAGCGTCCGCAACCTTTACATGCTCCATAGGTTGATTGTTCTCCCTCTCCATCGCCACCTCCCTTTCTATTTCTGCATCTACTATTCTGAGTGTTCTTATTTTTGCGGCCATCTGAAATGCAACTTAGGAAAGAAACTATGTCAGTGTCACTGATGAAAAAGGTTTAGAAGAAAAACAGAGTGATGACTAAGAGATTTGTATAATAAAATCTCTTAATCAGAATAATCTCCTCCAATACTTTGTTCAGGAACTTGTTAGTCAATGAACTTTATTGTGCCTTGCCATGCACAATCGCTGACTTGAATTGGTAGATCTGTAAATTTCTTCTACTTTCTCATCTTCGTTAAATCTTCAAGTCGTATATATAATGTTGACTTTCAATTTTTGTCTTGCTGCTTATTATCTTAAATTGTTATGACATATACTCTCCTTCACCTGCTGATATTATATTACAATGCATCCCTGCCTCTTAGCTAATCAGTGCCAGATATCTGTATTTCCTGATGTGCAGATGTTGCTACCAATATATTATTTATTGTTTACAAATGGTCCGGTTTCTAGTATTCTATTCCTCATTACCAATTTCTGCTGTCACTATGTTATTTAGCTAAATATTGAAGATATCTTTGTAAATAGTTGCTTGTTCAAAAATCTTCTTTTCTATCGTACCGGAGCTTCTTATATTGACTTGGTAATTTCTTGGTTATGTACTCTGCTGCTTCTAGAAGTAGTTTTCTCCTATGCATTCAACTAATTTAAATCTCACATATGATATGGTGAAGATTACATGGCGTGAAAACATCAATTCTGCTTATATAAGCAGTATTGATATTTTTTTTTAGCACCCTTGGTGAATAATAGATAAGTGTTTCGTGTTCAAGGAGCTCTTTTTTGAGTACGACATTTTAATAAAAGAGATTGTGATCTTGCTTAATCACATTAAAATCTTAAACTAATGAATTTCAACCTGGTTGTTAATATGAAACTTATCATTGGAATCCTTTCTGATCAATGCAGAAGATATTTTTTCTGTTGTTTTGGCATTGGAAATTATCTCTCGACTTATGTGATCGTTTCGCTCGACTTTTTTAACAGTGTTTTGGTTCATAGTGGTGGTGTGCATGGTGGACATTATTATGCTTTCATCAGGCCAACGCTCTCTGATCAGTGGTATGTGAAATACTTCTGGGTATCAACACCCTACCCCCCCCCCCCCTACCTCTCACACTCTCCCATGTGTGTTTCTGCACTCTCTCTTGGAGAAAGGAGAAGGATGTCTTTTTAAATGAAGTTTCCAAATAATTGATTTATCCTGTTGGTGGATGTGTGCATGCATTTTTAAATATCATTGATTAGTTTAATCGGTCTTGCTTTACTTCTATGCATGTTTATGCTTTTATCTGTTACATCAAGGGAGTTTGAGCGTTAGTTGATGTTTCATCATTTTATTTGACACATGAGATTCGCCTTGTGGTTTTGTGATTCCCATCTTTAGGTACAAAATTGATGATGAGAGGGTGACTAAAGAAGATATGAAGAGAGCTTTGGAGGAGCAGTATGGTGGTGAGGAAGAGGTAATATTCCTCCTTTTTCCTTGGATCTTCTCGTATTCCCATTTTGAACGTGTTGCTTATCTTCATTTTATTTCAACAGTTGCCGCAGACAAATCCTGGATACAACAATACTCCATTTAAATTTACAAAATACTCAAATGCCTACATGCTGGTGTATATACGTGTGGGTGATAAGGATAAGATAATGTGTGACGTTGATGAGAAGGACATCGCGGAACATCTTAGGGTAAATTTGTGGACGTGGATCTGGAAATCATTCTATCCTGCTTTGTTGTGAGTTTAGACATAAAACATCACAAGCACTATGTATTCCAGATGAGACTGAAAAAAGAACAAGAAGAGAAGGAAGACGAGAGGATATATAAAGCGCATGCCCACCTTTTTACCATCATCAAGGTTATTGTTTCTAGAGTGCAACTTTCTTACATAAAGATTGATCTCTGTTTCCTCAGAATGAATGCTGATGCAATTTACCAACATTTACAGGTTGCCCGAGATGAGGATTTGAAGGAACAAATTGGAAAGGATATATATTTTGATCTTGTTGATCATGATAAAGTCCGCAGCTTTAGAATTCAGAAACAGACGCCTTTTAATCTTTTCAAGGTATTAGTTGCTTGTTCATCTTGTTTTTCTAGTGAAATGAAATGTTAGATTAGATTTTCTATATACAGTCAATAGAATTTTTTTCCATATATAAAATAGAAATCTGGAGCAAGTATGAAGATTTTGTAGCATTTGAGTACACAAGTGTTGTAAATACAATAGCATGAATAGCTAAAAACAATTAGAAATGAAATGTGTAAATTGTAAAATTAGCAAAGCAGCATGAGGCTGCTGCTCTAATAGAGACTGAACAAGGAAATTTGCATCTGTATTATTTTAGGGTTTGTAATTTGATTATGGCACACCTTAACCAATCTCACCCTAAACCTCAATTAAATCCCTCAACTTAGTTTGAAACTTGTCAACTAACAAACGCTAAGTTACATAAGGTGCAAGTGGGAGCGCAAGAGCAGAGAACTTGAAACTTTTTGAAAGCAAGAGCTCCTTCAAGCATATTAAATATACAACAAGTTGGACCCTATTCTAACCAGACGTTCTTGATCCTACATCTAATTTACTTATGTCTACATATATATTGTTTCGATTTATAAAATATTTAGGTATGGTTATGGAAAAAGGGACTTGAAGAGGATGTAATGCATAAGATCGGAGCAGGTTGGACAAATTGAATTCTACATGATCATACAAGAAATCTCTTAAAGTTAAATTTTAAAAGGTAAGTTGTTAGAATGATTATAAAACCAACTAAGATGTAAGTATCAAAATTGAGCTGTAAATACAAATGTCCATAAAATGAATATAGCGAAAATGAAGATGTCAAATAGTTGATTTCATTATATTAGTAGATGTAGCTTAGGAACGAATGGAGTGTGAAAAATGATACAAGTAGCCAACCACAATTTTATTAGGAATGAGGCTTATCTTCTTGTTGTTTTGTTATTGATACAATGCAACAAATGGAGGTGACACCAATTGAGGATGAACTAAGGGAAGAATGATTTAGAGGGGGCATCATATCAATGGAACAAGTTAAAAGAGCATGAAGTAGACCAATATTAGTTTAGCTTTACATGGTGGTGTGTAATGTGTATATATGTATGTAGTTGTGTATAGAGAAGGCCTGAACTTAGCTTGTTTAGCCACAGTGGAACTTGACCCCAGCTTAGATTTATGCCTTAAATACTGGGCCAGAAACCCAATAGATCTGAATACCCGACCTACATTTGAGACCTGGATTGTTGAGATGGATGATTTCGAATTTACATTTGACACTTGTATAGATTAAGAAAAGGATATAGTTTGTTCTTCCCCGGTTCCCACCCATCGCCACCTTTTCCACAGGCTGTAGAATCAAATTCATCCCTCCCCCACCCCCCACCACACCACACCACACCACACCACACCACACCACTGCTACCTTTGCGGGCATTGCTTCAGCGACCACCTCCATCTCCACCACCGGTTTCCAATCATTCTAATCAGCCCAACCATAGCAACTCAGTAATGATATGTTTTATACTATTACACATACAAAATTATATCTTTTCAAGCAAATTATAATTTCTACTGAGATTAAGGTTTTATGCTTTTTCAAAGTCATGAGTTTTAGTGACAATGTTCTGATAGGCGATAGCAAGGTCTTGAAGGCTTTAATGGAAAGAAAAGTGAAGAATGAAAGGAGGGAGGAACGAAGGGGGACTGAAGAACCCTGAGGTTGTCAATGGTTATTCTGGCTTTGGGTGGTGATGAAAGGTGATGGTGATAGAGAGGGTCATCAGTCTAATTTGTGCATTGACAAGTGGGCTGTCTGCCTTTGTGTGTGTTAATTGTTGGGGTTTGATATTTGGGGGCTAAACATCAATTTGTGAGATTTGATCTAATAATATTGTTTGTATTTGTTCAGATGAATGCATGTATATGTAACTGAGTCCTAACCAGTCTTGTGAGGTCTGAACACCAGAATAGATCTGTTTATACTGTAGGTAGGCTCTGGGTATATGGCCTGTAACATTAAATCTTGTTTAACTCTGTCGGGCCCGAATGTGGATACAACATATTCACTGGTCTACACAGTATGCATGATGCTTTGATGTCTTCATAGGAAGCAAAATGTTCTGTTCATATAAGCTTTATGACCCCTTGGACAGCATGATTTCCATTTAAGTATTTTTGTTGTGTTATACTTCCCTTTACTTCCTCGTAATGATTGTGAATTTTGTCTATGGTAGTTATTTAACACTAAATAATGTATTATTGCAGGAGGAGGTTGCTAGAGAATTTGGTATACCAGTTCAATTTCAACGCTTTTGGATCTGGGCAAAGAGGCAGAATCACACATATCGTCCAAACCGTCCATTGACACCACATGAGGAAGCACAAACTGTAAATTTATAAACTGTTATCTTTTTCCTTTTGCCATTTTGTACATATTGATATCTGTTCTGTTTATCATAATTTCTACACTTATCGAGTTTTAAAGGGTTTATTCCTTTATGGAAACTTAAACCTTATGCGGGTATTGATACACGGCGTAAGGCAAATACAGAGAGCACCTATTTAGAAATTAGTGTAACATAATATTTTAGTGTACAAACGAGATTTAGGCTGAGATATTGACAAGAAGGTGAGAGAAAAAGTTTTGATTGTACTCAGTTGCATGGATAAACTTTTGTTTGAAGAACTGTTATGTACTATTGCATGGAAAGTCCAAAATGATTGTGGATAACTCAGGATGGAAGGTAGCTATTTAGAATTGACGTTTTTGGGTACTATGCAAAAATATTGCTTATTTCTTTTAGGGTTGTGGAAGATTAGCTGATTGCCACAATGGTGAAATGTGCTTAAATGATTAAGTTACCATAAATTAAGCAAATGGGAGACTAATTAATTGGTTAATTGGAACAAGGTTTTATTGGGATCAGTTGATATTTACTTTTTCTAGACAGGAAAAAATTGCAATTGCTATTTGAACTTGTCTCTCCTGGAGTATGGACTTTCTAATTGATATTTTCTTATAGAATTTCTACCATGAGTGTATGTGCTTGTTGTTGACTTTGAATATAAAATTTATTTCTTTTTTAAAGTAAGGTGTTGTTAATGTATTTTTTCAGTTTTAAAATGGGCCTGGGCATTGACTTGGAAAAGGGAAAGGGTCAAATGGTTGGACTGGTGCCGAACTGGCTGTTAAAAAGTATAATGAATAAATTAAAACAAAATTTTGGGGGTGAAAGGCCGGTTTGGTGTTATTTTATAGTGGTTTTAAAATTCCAGTTTTTGGATAAAGACCACCGGTTCTGAGTTTTTCCAGTTGGACCAGGTGGTTTTAACAACATTGAGTTTTTCCTTTTCTATCTTTAGGGAAGAGGTTTTGGGGTTGGGTGTCATTGCGCTCCATAACAAATGACATAAAAATTCTGCTGTTCTTGCTAATCCACAAAAGGTCAATAACAAGATCTTTATACCGGAAAGTAGGGGACTCAATATTATCCACTCCTTGAAATCAAGTAAATGCACAACCCTGGAACTACAATGATGCTTGACCAAATTTTCTGTCTTGTGTGCTTGCCAATTTTCCCCTCATATGTTGTCTGGGGATCTTCAGTTCCTACTTTCAAGATTGTGACAATTGTTTCCTGAGTTGATTGTTTATGGTTTCATTTGACTTTTCTGTTATTAGTTTTTGAAATATTTATTGACCTCGTGATAAATATATTATATAGGTCGGTGCACTGAGGGAAGTTTCCAATAAAGCTCATAATGCCGAGCTGAAGTTGTTTTTGGAAGTCGATCATGGCCAGGTATCTTTTGTTATTGATAAGTTTGATTCTAGAAAGCACCTATACGGAGCCGGAGCTGGTCTGTCGGTGTCCAACATGCTCTGACACGTGTAGGGAATGCAAGATGGCATCCCCACTTTTTTTAAGAGCCAGACACATCACTGACTCGTCGACACAGCACCGACACGACAAGCCCATTTCCCCATAGTCAAACCAAGAAAAGAAAAACTACTTTGAAAATGAGTTTGTGATTTGAAAGCACTATCAGGTATTCTTGTCAATGTCCAATGGCTGTCTGTGGAAGAGAGTAGGGTCTGTGTTGGGCCTCTACAAGAGGAGGAGAAGATTAGCGGTGGAGGAAAAAGAGGACGGCCTCATCAGTGGAAGAGAAAGCGGCCCAGAGAAGGGTGGAGAGACAAAACCCTAAAGCAGAAAGAAGGCAGGCCTTAGTAGGCGCACAGGGAAATTGAAGAGACAAAAAACTAAAGCATTTAAGAGTTGAATGGACAAAAATGTTTAAAACCTAAAAGGCTAAGAAGTACAGAATTTTAAAACCCATTACTTAGGAGGCAGTGTTCAATGTGCTTATACTATTATAAAGAATAAAATAGTAAAATATAGTTTTATGCTATTTTAATTAATGAGTTCTTCACATGTCGTGCCCTACTTTTGTGAAATACATGTGTTGACGTGTCCGTGCTTCTTGTGATTGATTGTTGCTGCTTGAACATCAACATTGAAACACATCTTCGCTCCTGTTTGACTGTATTTTTTATAATTAAGTCGAATGTGTAGGATCTGCATCCTGTTCCTCCACCTGCCAAAAATAAGGAAGATATACTTCTGTTTTTTAAGCTTTATGATCCTGAGAAAGAAGAGCTCAGGTAATTTTTAAAAGTTGCGTATGTGGATACTATCTTCACCTTTTAATTGTCTTTTGGCCATGTGATTTAATTTTTTATTTATTTTCAGGTATGTTGGTAGGTTTTTTGTGAAAATCTCTAGCAAGCCGATGGAGATCCTGATAAAACTAAATGAATTGGCCGGATTTGCTCCTGATGAAGAGATTGAACTGTTTGAGGTTTGTCTGATCATACATGGGCTATGCAACTGTATATTATATTATGTAAATCACACATTATTTTTAATATGCATTCTTTTTAATTGAACATCATTACATTTGCCAATGCTCTTATGTTTCATTTCTGCAGGAAATAAAATTTGAGCCTACTGTCATGTGTGTACACCTTGACAGAAGAGTTTCATTTGGGTTTAGCCAGGTATTTAGTGTTGTGCTTAGTTTTAGCACTTGAATGTGTTGATCTTTCTTTCTTTCTTTGCTTATTCATCTTCTTTTTCCTCCCTCTCTCTGGCTCTCTCACTTCTCCTAGATTGAAGATGGGGACATAATTTGTTTCCAAAAAAAGCCTCTCCCTGAAGGTGAAGAAAAGTTTCGATATGCTGACGTTCCTTCATTTTTGGAATATGTGAAAAATCGCCAGGTCAATCTTGTACTTCTATAATATGCTTCAAAGTTCTTTTATTTTCCTTTTGATAACTAAAATAATAGATGTGGAGCATTAGGCCTTTATCCTCATATATCAAATGCATCTAGAAGTTTTCAGTTTTCTAAAATAAAGAAGACAATAATTATTCTGAAACAAAATACACAGTTTACTTATTTTCAATTTACAATTTTTATTGAAATGTTCAAAGTAGTGTGCATGTTAGAGGCATATCCAAAAGTTGCTTCTATATATCTATGGTGGATATAGGAGCATTGCAAGTTACATGATCGATGCTATTTTGTGGGAACATGGACATTTTACTGACATGATAAGCCATAGATAAATTTATTCGATTAGTTCCATTATTCAGCCTTGCTGCAGACATATCAGAGAAAACCTTTTTTTTTTTTTCATTATTATTTGAGGGAGTGGGAGGTTGGCCTGGAGGCCTCTGAGGTGAGCTTACACCTACTGTACAACAATTTAAATTTTCCTTAAGCTATCAATGAATTTAAACAAAAAATTAGGAAATACTCGGTGCCTTTTCTGGCAGGCCTGGCCAACAATCAAAGATCTCTTGCCTCCCATCTCAACTCAACCCAATACTGCCTTATCCCATAAATTTTCTTTTGCCAGCCAGGAGCAGAAAATTATTTAATATTTCATCAAGTTTTTTTGTCTTTTTTTTGTTGTTATCTAATATTTTCTTATTTCAGATGGCTTCTCTACATTTTTAGGTAACCAAGCATGTCAGTGCAAGTCTTCTCACTCTTTTTCTGAATGAATTTATTCTTTGCAGATTGTTCATTTTCGTGCTTTGGAGAGACCCAAGGAAGATGAATTCTGCCTAGAGTTGTGAGTACTTTCTGATCTTGTTTTTCTGGAGATTGTACTGTACAAGTAGTATGCTTTTTCCTTTTGTCGTAGTTTCCTGAGCAAAATTAGGTTAATGCATATAATAATCATTTTTTTTTTTTATGTAAATCTCCAGAGCAAAGAACCACACTTACGATGATGTTGTGGAAAGGGTAGCTCAGCACCTTGGGTTGGATGATCCATCTAAAATTCGGCTTACTCCTCACAATTGCTATTCTCAGCAACCAAAGCCCAATCCCATCAAATATAGATCAGTTGATCGCCTATTAGACATGCTTGTCCACTACAACCAGGTAGCTCCAACATGATATATTTTTAATTGGGCCAGGGGTGTTTTGATGTTGATGGAATAACTTATTTTCCTTCTCACAGATCTCTGATATTCTGTATTATGAAGTACTGGACATTCCTCTGCCAGAATTGCAATGTCTGAAGACTCTGAAAGTTGCCTTTCATCATGCCACAAAGGATGAGGTAGGAAAACTATGGATGCCACTGTTGTACTGTTCTCGTTAACCTGACTTGTATAAAATCTTATAACCTATAAGTATAACTTCTTTTTTCAGGCTATAGTACTCAATATTAGATTGCCGAGACAAAGCACTGTTGGAGATGTGCTTAATGAAATCAAAACAAAGGTTTGCTTGAGCAAGTCACATGGCATATTTTTTATTCATAAACTAGTACTTCTATTGTCTTTCATTATTCCTAAAACTATTTGTCACACTTAGTATACAAATTACGCTTTACAGCATTATTTTGTGGGAAAAAAAATATGAGGAAAACTGAAGGACACAATTATTTCTCATGTCTTCTGCAGGTAGAGTTGTCTAATCCAAATGCAGAACTCAGGTTGCTTGAAGTTTTCTATCACAAGATTTACAAGGTAATGTCCCTGCCCCCACTCCTAAGTTTATTATTGTTTAGTCCTGATGTTATGGCATTAATTTTACTTGAAGTTTGAGACATTCTGAGTTTGATCTTTGTTTTATGATGTCATACATGTTCTGCTGTTTCCAATTCTGCAGATCTTTCCGCTCAATGAGAAGATTGAGAATATAAATGACCAATACTGGACATTGCGGGCTGAAGAGGTTACACTTAACTCTCATAATCTCCCTTTTGTTCTATTTTCTTGCCATTTTCATGCACAAACAAAGCTTTCTGTTCAGTTACCTCATTTCTCCACTAACTTCGAAATTTGTTAATATGCAAATATGTTGTCTGAAAGAATTCAGGAAGCTCTTTAACTGCTTTTGTTTAGTGTTATTGTATATACATTACATATACTGATATACATACGCTTGTATTATACACACATACATACATATATGCACTTCAATGAGCTCTCTCTCTCTCTCTGAAAATTGCCTCTTACTCACTTTTCTCATTCCATTTTCTAAAAACACACACGCAGTTGACTCTTCTGTTGAGGACCTCATTATTTCTTTAAACTATTAAATTTAGGAACTAGTTGGGACAGAATTCAGGACATATTATTAACTTTTTGCTGTCTTACAAAATTCAGGAATTTAACAGTTCTAGATTTGTATAAAAAATTTCCATGGTTTTACTGGTCAGCTTTTCATGTGATAGTTTTCCATTTCTGATAGATGTTTTAATAGGATATGCTTGTTGCTTTACCATTGAAATGTTTCTGACTTGAATCTGGCTTATTCATCTGTTCCAGATACCAGAAGAAGAGAAGAACCTTGGTCCCAACAGCCGATTGATTCATGTTTACCATTTTACGAAAGAGAATGCACAGAATCAAGTGGTACTTATGCTGATTGTCATTTAATGTTATTTGATTATTTTGGACACAATTATAACAGCAATGAGCTTGTTATGGTTATAAATTAAAAATGTGACATGTTTAATTGTTTCCCATACAGCAAATCCAAAATTTTGGGGAACCCTTATTTTTGGTCAATCATGATGGTGAAACTCTAGCAGATGTTAAGATGCGGATTCAAAAGAAATTGCAGGTATCTGACGAGGAATTCTCTAAGGTAATTTCCATTCTCAGATCTACACTGCAAATGGTTTTTTAGACAAGCATGTAGCACTTCACTAAAAGTTGCTTCTGCCTAATGGTTGGGGGTAATTGAATTTCTAAGATGGTTCTTTGGGTCATTTGATTTTCTACTTGATGTTCAGTGGAAGTTTGCTTTTCTATCACTGGGACGTCCAGAATACCTTGAGGACTCTGACATTGTGTCCAGCCGTTTTCAGGTCATCTTTTCAGTGCCACGTTTTTTGCCTTGTTGATTAATTTTATTTATATATTCATTTTCTTCTTCAACCTCTAAACGAGTCAATGACTGAGGAACTTGTATTTATTCTCATGTAGAGAAGAGATGTTTATGGTGCTTGGGAACAGTACCTTGGGTTAGAGCATTCTGACACCACACCTAAAAGGACTTATACCGCAAACCAGGTGAATTCTTTGAATCTTTGCTGTTCAAGTTTGATTTTAGATTATTGCTGCCAATTAAATGGAAAATTTGAACAGGAAAATCATGCCATTTAAAAACTATTTTTGAAATCTGACGTGAACTTCAATTGTCAGTAATACTTGTGTGGGGGCTTTTTCACATTGAACGCTCTCTTCACTTCAGGAAATAAATATTTGCTAGGCATAATTTCCTATCCTACTAACTTTTGAGCTTTCTGATAATTGCAGAACCGCCACACATTTGAGAAACCTGTGAAAATATACAACTAAACGTATATTGCTTCTTAATATTCTTACTCCGAGGCAACACTGAAAATATGAAGAACTTGAAATCTGGTATTAGTAAAGGAGAGTGTGAGGCAGAAAAAGAGGATAGCTGGTGATTTTATTCTTCCACCGTGTTTCTGTGCATTTGGTGCTTTGTTAGACTACACTTGATTTTTGACTTGGAATGGGAAAGAGGAGCTTTCACTCCCTAATGTAATTTGCTTTTAGTGTTTGGTATAAATGCTTGCTCTCTCCAGGAATTTTTATGGTTCCTTTGTAATTTTATCCTACATATCAAGATTTTGGTTAATGGTGTTGTAAAGTGGGTATAGTTAGCCCGACTCATTTTCCTTTTCCATTTATTTCTTCTGCCCTTCTTCATTTGTTGTATTTCAAATTATATGTTAGGGTTGTAAAAGAAACAATTATGCTTCTTTTCAGTGGAGATCCATATTAATAATCTCTCTCCCTCTCTCTCAGACACGCACAATGTGCAACATACTAAGCATTTTTATGGGTGTTCAAATGGATGTTTGAGAGAGGATTTCAACAGTTGAAAACAAATGATAGAGCAGAGAGAATTAAAACCATCAAATAATGATAGCCGATACCAATTGGAGAAACTGTGAGTCCATTGTTATCACTATACTTGAGTTCAGCAACATGGATCGGCATAAAAAAGAGATTATGCAGTTGATCCTACATTTGCACCCAGGGAAAAAAATAAAAACGAAATAAATAAGCAGTAGGATCAGCATATTTGATTCAGCTGGTGCCTTGCAACATGGAAAACAGGTGGATTTCCTAAATTTTGCACCTTATTCTTCGTACTAGCATCAGAAGTGAAGAAAGTTCATCAAAGAGACTGGTTGCATTGCAGATCGAATAAATCCAAGTTCCTCCATAATCTTGTCATAAAACTCGGTAGCACATCGCACCATTAATGGTCTCAACTCTCAATTGGTTCATCTTTATGAGCAGCACTAGATACGATTTTGCTTTATAACCTGAATTGACAAAACCACGAACTTATAATTGAAAAGTAAGTCAAATTTGTATAGTAAATCAAGACTATTCATTTGAACGTGTTAACCATTAATTTTAAGTTGTGCTCTCTCAAGTTCCCTCCAATCTCAGTCTGGATCAAGAAATTATATCGATATGTCAATTGAAGTCCTTGTCCTGTGCGATCATTTATTTACTATTGGGCGAGCTAGCTAGAGCCCTACCATTTGCTTACTAATCAGTTTCAAACAAAAGAAAAAACAACTGAAACTGAGACCTGATTTTCGGACCAAGTTTGGATGGAAAAATGGATACTTTTACAGTCCCTCCAGTAGGTTTGGAGAAACTATGGGGCAAGTGTTATGTAACAGGAAAAATATTTAACATATGAAGGATCTTTAGATACATACCTAATTCAAGCATATCAATTTCATCTTGCTGGATGAAGGTATCTGGCATTGTCCTTTTTGTTTCCAGGCACGAGTTTAACTTCCCAACAGCAACTAGGAGATCCTGTAACGGTGGTTTAAGAATTTGCATTCTGTGAACTAGTGAAGGACAAGAATAATTGGATAATGATCAGGATCATGATAATGATGGTAAAGAAACACGTGTTCTTTTTTCTGTATTGCCCTCACAAACTGAAACTGTAGAACAACTCATTTGCAATTATATTTTGTTGCTCTACATATATTTCAAAGATCCTCCCACTTATCTATGTTTCCACAGATTACTTCTAGAAGTCTTCATAAATGTAGGAGTCAGTTTTCTTCTACGAGTAAATGTGATTGACAAAAGCTTAGAAGAATCGATCTTCTTTAATGAAACACAGGGCATCAACAACAAATCAGTTTGCTAAGATTATCTGCATTTCCATAACCAAACCCACACACACATATTTTTCCTTGGGCCACTTAAAATTTTAATAAGAAACTATTGTATGGAATGTGCTAAAGATGCATAAAGCAGTGTTAAAGATGCAAAAAATTAAATGCACTCAATTTTACTCTTGCCTAAATGTAAATCGCTGAGCTACTAATGGGCGTATTTGTATGAAAACACCATCATCAATTTATTCTCTGTTTCTGAAATAATCTTCGCCATTACCGATAATCCAAAAGAATGAAAAGTTCTATTGCATCTCACTTTTAATGGTGGATCTACAACTCTTCAATCTTCAAACAGGAGACCAACTACCATAGTTTTGTTCAAAATCTCAATTTTGAAGAAAATTGTTTATTTCACAATTCTAAACTCCCTGCAACATGAAAAATTCTATGTGAACGCTTTTTCATGCATTCCAAACTTGATCCTCTACGGTTCAGATGAATAACTAGCCACTTTAATGTTAGCGGAATAGCTTATACGAGAACAAATAACTAAAATGCTTTATCAATATATGCATGAACCAAAGAACATTTCTTGGCTGATATAAGCTAGCAAGAAAATATTTTCTTACCTCCCAAGAAGTTAAGTTCTTCATGAATTTAGGGAGACTTTCATATTCATCTCTTGAGACATTTATAAGATGCTTAGAATCTTCATATTGCTTGGAATTATCTTCCATTTCTCCTACATGCATTAAAAAATAAAAACAACTACATATGTTAAATAATAATGACAATCAAGAGAACTTTGATTCTTGGTATTGGACACTTTTCCCACCTTCCATCACTTCCAAGCTTTCAGTGGCGGACTGATGATAAGGTTCTTCCATCTCAAAATCACGGTCAGCTGTGCCATATGCATCACATGAAATGTAAATTTAGAAGGAAAAAAATAGAGCTTTTAAAAACAATGAGTATATTATTTTAGCAGTGGCCTAAACAACATAAACTGACCTTGAGATGCTATGGTTGCAAGACAAACATCTGAGATTCCGAAATTCTTTAAACTCAATGAATCATCAAGTCTACCATATGTTAAGTATGTATCAAGAAAATCCCAGCCCATCACATGAATGGCATCAAAAATTTTGAACCGAGATAAGTATGTAAAAACATATGGTACAACAGAAAACGTAATATGGTTGGCATTGCGTGCTTGTACATTTTACATACTAGATTAAAAAGGATACAAAGGGTCCTCTTCTATACTATTGATCTTCAAGTCCAATTTGCTATTTTCCACTGAGAAGTTATCCAAAATGCTGTCTTCTACGTCGTCATCGTCAAAATCAACTAATATGTTTAGAAAAATATGAGAAATAAATTATTAATAAAACCTAAAACAAAACTATTAACCAATTCAAATTTTAAAGAAAATGAAAAATTGAGTAAGAGAGGCAAACGGACGAGGGGGAATGTAGTTGAAGGAGGAGCGAAGGTGGTCCTCGAGGACAGAAACATCGTTTTGATTATTCTTCAACACTTCATTGCAATGTCCCAGCAGCTCCTCAAACGACACCGTCCCAAAAGACATGGATTCCAGCATGTTTAAGTCACTGGCGGCGGTCGATACCCTCCTGTTAACGCTTTGCACGAAGGTTGTGGATGCAGAGTCTGTGAATTAAATAGCGAATTAAAAATGTGATTTAGCTAATTAAATGATTAATTAACAGCCGAGGAGGGTAAATGTGGAGTATTTACCCAGGGGAATAGGGCGGCGATCGACGGATTCTTTGAGGGCGGCGCAGCTGGTTTGGAGGTGGTTGCAGAATTCCGCCACCGTTTTGCAGAATTTCCCGATTGATTCCTCCATCTCTCTCTCTCACACACACACTCTCACAATTGAGTGACTAAAAGAGAGCGCATTTCTACGTTTAAATTTCAGAAGTCGAAGAAATAATTAAAGTATGAAATAAATATTATTGAAGTTCGCTAGCAATAAAGCGCCTGTAGCTCAGTGGATAGAGCGTCTGTTTCCTAAGCAGAAAGTCGTAGGTTCGACCCCTACCTGGCGCGTTCTTACTTTTAGTATATAAATAAATTTATGTGTTCAAAACTCTTTTTTGTGGCTAAATTCTGTTTCTTTTCCGGCAGTCATATTTATCATTATAATGAAGAAAAAATTAGGGTCAAACGGAGCCTAATTATATATTCAACCTTATTAACAATAAACTGCATTTTTTTTTATCTAGAAAAAAAAGTTCGATAAAAAAAATCTAATTCTTGTTATAAAGAAATAAATTATATTTACTGGTTTTTATTTACGTACCATGATAATTGCATTTAATATAGTTTATTCTTACAATCAACTTGAAATGGAATTGGGTCAATTGGTTATAATCCACAATTGGTATCAGAGAAGTCACGCTGTCTTGGGAGAAACTTGTTGTGGACGATGCGACAAAGGGAGAGAACTTCTGGAAAGATACTGGTTTCACGGAGTCATTGATCTAAAGAAAATGGACCGTCGTGGATGTCAATCTTGAAGATGAGTGGAATGTTATTTCATAATTGTATCTTATATCATTCGTGTAAGGCATTCCTATTGGATTTATAACTAATTGGACATCAGCTCTTTACAAAATGATTTGATTTTAAGATGAATCCTATCGATTAATGCTTGAAATGATTGTAAGTTCAAGGGGAGTGAGCTGATTCTAAGTGATATGAAGTGGATAACATTAGTGTTGGGCCTGTAATGGAATCAGTGTTATGAACTATGTTGACCCCAAAAAATGTTGCCAACAGATGTCGGGCCCACTCGTGCACACGTAAGCATAATCCAACACGCTAATGCCGATCGACGGTCATGAGGACTCCAGAAAATGAGCGTGGGAGTGGCTAAAAGGCACGAGACGTCTCCGTTCAGGCCACCGGCATAAAAGAAATACGATTGTATAAGAAACCAATCGATAAATGACAAGATTTGTTGTAGAAAAATGTTGTAAAATGGGTGTTGAAATGAGAGAAATATAGCTCCAAAATATTCAGTTTGTTATCTAATTTTTGCATTAGTCCTTTCCTTGTTACATGGTTGGGGTATTTATAGTGTTACAACTCAAATTGTGACATTTGGATCAATTTACACGTGGCCTCATCTCCTCGGCCAAGGCATCAAATCCTAGCAATCAAGTTGACTCTCCTAGCTGTACTAACATTAAATGCTCTGACATTGACGAGACAAGACATAAGTAAACTTTACACAAAAGTCACATCAATCATTTGTTAGAGATTTTCATCATGGCCGAATCCTCGCAAGTGGGCCTTTGATGGGCCTCGGACGTTAGAAGGAGGGGCTTCGGAGTAATAGCGAGTGCCTCGGAATAGTAGCAAGGGCCTCGGAACCCACGACTGAAGCTAGAGAATTATAACCTGCTCGAATTAAGCTGGTCCCACCGTCGTGATGTGACGCCACGTGTCCATTCTGTCCTTTAACCCGTAACAATAGTCCCCCAAGTCCATGTGTGGTCATTTATACCAGGCGTGGACTTTCAAAGTTTGAATTTTCTGTGCTTTACGCCATTTCTAAGAAAGTCGCCTGTAAAACTGAAATTCCTTTGGAGCTACATCAAGATGAGGCGAGTTCGTATTCGAACTGACCGAAGCTGATTTCCCTTTGATGAGGCGAGTTCATATTCGAACTGGCCGAAGCTGATTTCCTTTTGATGAGGCGAGTTCGTATTCGAACTGGCCGAGGCTGATTTCCTTTTGATGAGGCGAGTTCGTATTCGAACTGGCCGATACTGATTTCCTTTTGATGAGGCGAGTTCGTATTCGAACTGGCCGAGGCTGATTTCCTTTTGATGAGGCGAGGCAACGTTCATAGAGATTGATGCCTGTGATGTGACGGTTTCTTATGTTTCCAAGGCCAATGAACTGCATCGAGACGAATTTCAATAGCCGTACAGCTGTTTTTATTTAATGCACAATGATGGCTAATTATTAGGATGTGTAGTTTCGAGGACAAGTCCACGCGCGAGCCAGTGTTGGTTCATGCACGCGAGATCCTAGCGTTGATGTAGAGAAAACGTTTGATTTCGAGGGTCAGGATTTGTGCACCTTTGAACGTCTCAGATTAACTGAGATCTGATCCAACGGCTGGGGCTGTGTCCTTTACTAGTATAAAAGCCAGGTTTTTGCCATTTTCAAACTTTACTTTCGCAAAGCACACTTAAATCTTTGAAACTGTCTTGTTACTAAACATTTCCCGGCGAACTTCCGGCAACCTCTCTGAGTCTTTCCTTCGCTTTAGGTACTCTCTCCTTACGTAGTTGTCTTCCTATTTCCCTTAAACACCCTTTTCTTGCACTATTCATCTTCCTTAAACAACAATGTCTTCCGAGGAGTCTCTAGCCATGACAGTAGTTAGAAGTGGGGAAGAGTCAGTGTCTGGGGCCTCTGGTGAGTGGTATAGTATGACCGAAGAGCCCATAGATTATGAGGCGGGATGGGGGGCAGCCAGGATTCAATCAAATATCACTTCTGCCAAACTAGACGAACTTAGGCAGACCTATAACATCCCCCATTACGTCAAACTCCTAGTCCCTGATGCTCATGAAAGAGCTTGTTTTCCAAGGCCCAACTGTGTGGCCTTCAGTGAACACCTGTTTAAGGCAGGTGTGCGTCTGCCTTTGCACCCCTTCTTTAGGGCAGTGCTAAGGACATTCATGCTATCCCCCACCCAAATCCTTCCTAACGGGTGGAGCCAAGTCGTGGGGACCTACTTTCTGTGGAAGGAAGTGTCTCTGGGCGAGGACCTCCCACTTCACGTCTTCGAGTCCCTCTTCCATGCTAGGGTCGTGGGAAAAGATGACTCAAAGGGGTGGTATTACATCACTCCCTGGGGTTCCCACGCCCCCTTTGTGGTTGGGCTCCCTTCATCCATAAAGGGGTGGAAGGAGTCGTGGTTCTGGGTGACGGGTAGGTGGCAGATGGTGGAGGGAGATCTTTGTCCCCGGTGATACCGCGCCGACCCGGTACTACGAGGCTTGTGAGTGTCGTCTTAAGTTCTTATAGCTTCACCATGCACAGCTTCGATATCGATAATCGCCCGTTTATTGCAGATTGTAGCCCAAGGTACGAGCTTTCCGAGGCTGAGTGGGCTGTTGTAAAGGATATCTACCAACTGTCTCCGAGGCTCCGAAACTTTTCTCACTTAATCGAAAGGAGCAGATACTTTATCGATTTCGGACTGATGGCCCCCAAGGGTAAGAGGCGCCTTCACTTTTAACTAATCGCCCCTTTAATGATCCGAGCCCGACTTCTCTTCGTAATCGCAGATAAATTCACCAAGAAGAATTATGCCTCGCCCGATATGGCCGCATAATGAAGGCCACATCCACCGCCGGGCGAAGGCACCGAAACCCGTGTCCCCCGGGGCGAAGGTAAAGTCCAAGTTGGACCGCACAAAGAAGAGCAAAAATGATAAAGAGGTGAGGAGGAGGTACAAAAAGGAGGCCCCAAAAGGTGAACTTAAGCCCGACGACAGCGAAAAGGCAAGGTGGGCCGATGAGCACAAAAGAAGAGAAAAGCCGGGCCTGTGCGGGGGTCGTCAAGTTTTGGGACCAGGCTGTGTCCCTTTACGAAAAGGGGGCTTCGAAGCGCTGCCGAAGCTCCTCCAATCTTCAATTGATCTTGCCTTGGTGGCGATCCGGGAAGATCGTCATAGATGACGTGGCGAAAAGCAGAGGGGGCCACCAAGAAGAAGGTTATGGAGAGGACCCCGGAAAGTGGGAATTTCCCGGGGGCGGGAGGACAAAATAGCCCCCGCCGTGATAGAAATGCCTCCGGAGGTGAGGGCGGCCACTGAGGGCTTCAACAAGTTCTGGACGGAGAGGAGGCAGAATTATGTGGCCACCTGTGATGCGGTGGACCTCACCACTACTTTGGTGAGCCAAACTGCTAGGGCCTTCGGAGTTGCACTGGAATGCCAAACTGTTTTTGCGTATATTCAATCAAGGAATAGAGCCTCGCGCGATGAACCGGAAAAAGTGAAGCGCAGAGGCGAAGTGAGAAGAAGGAGGCCAACATCGAACTGAGAATTCAGAGAGATGTTGATGATTCGAAACGCGATGCTCTCCTGGCAGAGATTGAGGCCCTAAAGAAGGAGGTTCATGAGAGCCAGTGTGAGGTGGTTGCCCTCACTAAAAAGGTGGAGATTTCTGACAACCACCGTAAGGTCATCGGGCTAATCGGAGAAGGCAAACCTTGAACTAACTGGGGCTAGGGATGCCGGCCAGTTTATGGAGAAGGAGCTGAGGTGGCTGGAGGCTGAGGTGAAAAAATATGAAGCTGACGTGGTCGAGGCGGGTGATATCGCGGTGAGAAACTACGTAGCAAACTTCCACCACACTGAAGAATATCGCCGCTTCGGCCTCCACTGGAGCAAAGTGGCCTACGAAGAGGTCTTCGAAATGTTGGGAGAAGTGCATCCGGAGCTCGATGTTTCTGAACTAAAAGCTGAGTTTTTGGAGGAGGAGGTTCCCCAAATGCCTGCTGAAGAAGGTGAAGTGGTGGAACTTGATCCTGAAGATGTGCCTGCGGAAGAGCCCCAACCTATGGAGGCGCCTCAACCAGCAGATGTTCCAGCTCCCCCACCCCCTGCTCCTTGATGCATTTTGTTTGTAATTTAATTCAATGTTTTGTAACTTCTTCAACATATCAATATAACACAGATTTTGCTTCATCTTTGTGCTGCCACTTATCTTTACTACAATGAATCGCACCAGCACTTACTACATAACCTTTGGGATGATTATTCGAACTTAACTTAGTGCAACAAGATAAGGCCTTGCCATACTTAAACAATTAACTAGAATGGGATAAGCTGAGCAAACCATTCAAAGAAAGCAACAAAGCAAACTTAACAAATCTGAGGTAACTTAAGCGAAGCTCCTTTATAAAACTTTTGACAAGCTTGTTTTCCCGGGTATCATTACGGAAACTACCTTAACTCAATTCTTAATCCCGCGTTCCCAAGTGATGAAATTGTTCTTACCCTCTCGCTTGGTGGATGGTTCATCCAAGCGAGGCTTCTCCTTTGGCGTTAAACCGCCTTCACCAAAGGGAGGCTTGTGATGTACGCTTTGGAGTTCGAACGAGGTGGCCTTCTTTTAAGGTTTCATCCTCTCCTCCAGAAGCGCCCACGCTTCCCGACTTGGTGGATGGTTCATCCAAGCCAGAGCTTCTCCCTTTGGCGTTCGCCTTCACCGTGCAAAGGGAGGCTTCAGCATGATGTACGCTTTGGAGTTCGAGCAGAGGTGGCCTTCTTTTAAGCGTTCCATCCTTCTCATCCGAAGCGCCCACGCTTATTTGATAGTTGATGAAAATCGGAGAAAACTTGTTTATTTATAAAAGGTCGGGGAGCAACATCCAACATGCTGATTACATTCATTGATAATACATCCTCGTATGCTCCAACATTCCACGCGGTGAGGTTGAATTCACTGTGCATCCGTATCTTTTATCCGGTAAGTAAGTGCCAGGGCCGAATTTCCCCCTTTTTCAATTTGGTA